>JARBWK010000006.1:32613072-33213072 GCA_030556195.1 Anolis apletophallus | reverse complement strand
TTTTAAAAAATACATTCTTTAGTCATAAGGTAAGATATGTCAGAAGATGCTAAATATTTGCAAGGATTTAACCTGCTTGCTTGTGCATTTCTTTCCCCGAATACCAGATTGATCTATTATGTTTGATGTTGGTAGCAGACTATTGTAAGCGGTGAGTGTCATTTGGAATGAAGTGTCAAGAAATCCCCCTGTGTTCTTCAGCTGCCTTTTAAGAAGTCACAAATGACACCATTCATCTTATCACATGATCGACTTGTTGCGTCTTGTCATGATAAGACATCTGTCTCCTTCTGAATGGCTTCAAGATTGATTTTCCATATCTTCCCAACGGTATAGTATAGCTTAGTTAGGTAGGATTTTTTGAGGACTGTCAAAGCACAGTTTATTCATCTCCAGGTCAAGTGTTGCAAACATATTCTGCAGGATGCTCTAATTGAGTTAAAACGTTGGGATCAACTTGAGATAAATTATTTGAAATTTAATCAAACCATGTGCCCAATTTCAGATATTTTGAACAAAGCTTTCATCTAAATTCAATACTATATGGCAAAGGTGGTTTAACTATATTCCTTTTTCCTGATGCCTCTGTCTCTCTCTTTTTCAAGAAAAGGGCTATAGCCATAAGATAAATAATTTAAACATGTTGGGAAACTCTTTGTGAGATATAAGTGAATTCATTGTGCCCGCCGGGATATTTACCAGATGAAAAGTGCGACAACGACAGTAGTCTGGTTGTTTGGTACATAATTTAGAGTATTCCTCATGAATATTTCATGTAGTTTCATTTGTGTATGAATTGTAAGACATGTATATCTAGATTCACAAGGGGCACTGTCAGGCTCCTTCAGCTGAAATAAGCATTTTTATTACCTAGGAATACTGTAGAAAGAAAGAAAGAAAGAAAGAAAGAAAGAAAGAAAGAAAGAAGATTCTGCTTTTAAGCATAATGATTAGATCCATTTGGTGGGGAGGGAGTGGATTAGAAAGGAATACACCTGGCTTTGCTTAGTCAGCATGACCTAACTCAAAATAAAGAGACATAACTACTTTTTAATTTTTAAAAGAAATCTTAATTTTTTTCTGAAATAGTAGTTCAGCTCAGGAGAAAAATAACAGAAGGGACATCTACATATTACAATTAATGTAGTTTGACACCAGTTTAACTTTCATGGCCCAGTGCTTGGGAATCATTGGTGTTGAGGTTTTACAAGTTCTTTAGTCTTTACCAAAGAATGCTGATGCCACACCAAACTATAAATCCTAGCATTCCATAGCATTGTGTCATGGCAATTAAAGTGGTGTCAAACTGCATTAATTCAACAGTGTTGATGTACTCCAAGACAAACTCTTAAGACACCACACCATGCCGATTCTCTAAAATAAAATTTTATGTTCAGTTTTCTTTTCAACTTTAATGTACATTTTCTCTTTAATGCATATGTTTCACTTGTCTCTAAATATCTTTTTCTCCCAAGGTACACATTCAAAAATATTCAATTCATAATGCCAGTTAATGTTCTGTAAAATCATACATGATATGGCAGGAGTTTCTTAGTGACAGCCCCTACACTGGAATTTCCTTCCCAGGGAAGCTTTGGATATCTGCAGCTATATTAGATTGTCTTCTCCCATATAGTTTTCCCTCAGGTCTTCTGAGGGACATCTACTTCAATTAGCAATTTTAATGGCAACTGTTACACAGAAGACATTTTGATGAACCACCCTCAATTTGTGAAATTGCCTGCCAGTTTCTTCAGTTGCATATGCTCTCCAGGTTTAAAACAGCAGTAAGCATTAGTCTCTTTCAGCAGGCTATCCAGAAATCTTATCAATTCTGAGGTTTAAAATATGCAATGATTGTTTTAACATGGATTTGGTTTTAAATCTTCTTCTACCTGGTGTTTCGCATTTAATTTGTTGTTATTCTCTGCCTCAATCCATAGGGAGAGTCAAATTGTTATTGTTATTTATAGCCCATCTTTATGACATAGTAGTTTTGGACTATGATTCTGGAGAACAGGGTTTCTAATTCCTGCTCGACAATGGATCCTCCCTGTTAGGTGAACTTGTGCAAGTCATAATCTTTCAGCCTGAGATGAAGGCAAAGCTCTTCTGAACACATCTTGCCAAGAAAAACCTGTGATAGGGTCACCTTAGGAAATGCTATGAAGGCACACAACAATAAACCCACTTTTAATATTTATTTTGGGAAGGATAGGATATAAAGTTGTTGTTTCTGTTGATGATGATTCCTCAACCAAAAGTCATGCCATGCAATTTTGAGTGAAGAGGGATCAGAACTGAGACTTCTCACATAGAGCCGCAAATTCCTTGTAGAGCAAATCATGTTCTAATTTATGCCATCGCGTCATCGCTGTGAAGTTGGCACCTTAGCACACACTTTGCAAATGGTACAGGAGTGAGTTATTTCAAAGGCTTGGGATCCTGCGACTAATTTTAACAGGATCTTTTAAAAGCCTTTAAAAGCCAAACAGAGTTTTTTCTACTCGAGCTGCGAGAGAAGACTGTCCTGAAAGGATCTTGCCCTAAAGGCAGTTAATAAAGTTACTACTTCTTTAACAGCATTTTAAAAGACTTTTAAAGGGCAATCTTCTTCAGCCATGCTTCAAGTGTAAACCCTCTTACAGAGACGAAGGGCTGCTCCAGCTCTTTTAACAGGTTTTATACGAGGTGGCGAAAAAATATCAACACCATATAAAAACCTCATTAAAGCATTTCAAAAAATAAGATAAGAGAGAGGAAAGGAGTGAAAGAGAGAGGCTGAGAAAAGAAGTGAAGAGGTTAAAAGGAGACACGGATAAAGAAGCATTTGTGTGTGAAAGAGTGAGAAACAGGCAGGCAGACTTTTACAAATTTGAATTAATACGAATCTGGTTGTGTTTATAAGTGAACTTTCAGGTCCATGGCCAGAATAGATTCTGATAGATTTAGTCCTTCGAAGAAAGTTTCTCAAGGTTTATTCCTGTCTCCCTAAGACTTTCTTTTGCAAAAGATCAAAAAATAATAATTTAGGAATTAACAGCATTTTAGAGGTGAAAATGTGACTTGGTATTCACCTCTTCTAATTATTTGGTAAATGCAAGATCTGAAATATGGTTTGTAACTACCACATCATTGAGTAATGGCATATCCTCTTACACTTCTTAGATGAAAACCAGGATGCATGAGGTCAAGAAAGATTGGTGAACGGTAAAGATGGAAAGCGTTATTAATGCAGATGAACACACAGACTACAACAGGTTGCAACAGGTTGCTTTTCCTTGTTTCTACTGGGAAAGCCAAGATGGCAATTTTCTTAACCGCTGAAAAAATAAGATGAAAGAAGATTGATTGGGACAGTACATGTAAAACTGAATGGGGTTGGATATCATCACAACTTTCTTTATGTTGGACTGCACCAGCAATCTCAGCCAGTATAGTCGCTCGTAAGGAATGCTAGAAATTGTATTTCCTGATCTGGAAGGCTGCATGCTTCCCACCATGAAACAACCCACAATTTCAGATTATTCAAGTGGCAAACTCAAATTGCTAGAAAGCACCCCGTAATGTGTCTCCTGGCTATTTAACTTAATTCCAACTCCCTTCAATAGCTACTCAATGTTCCAACCAATCAGACACAGAAAAAGTCTGCCCCATCTTTTGCATGCCATCCTTTCAGATATCTGGAAAGAGCTATCATGTCTTCCCTTAATCATATCTTCTTCAAATAATAATGAAGGGAACTAGGATTCATTCAAAGAGGGCTAATTTTAATGGCTTCAAGTAATCTTGGAGTAATCAACTTGTTCTATGTAATGCTTCTTTAGAAGACATGCATACTGAAATATTTGCAAGCAGCCAATGAAATGAAAATTGTAATGTCACAAACATAGCACTGCATTATACAAGAAGGCTTGGAATATAAAAATACTTTGCAATGTAAATATAAATATAGAAAGAATATAAAAAGCATTTACAGCTTCTGTCTCCATTTTCCTAAGGCAATTTGGAATAAGATAAAATTGGACAAACAAGCTCATAATCATATGCGAATGTAGTAAAAAAAAAAACAACAACACACACACACAAACAGAACTTGGAAAATTTACCATTTTGAATAACTCCCAGGTGCTAGCTATGGAATTCTGGATGCTAGAGACTAAAGCCATACTTCCAAGAAGTCCAAAAATGCAATAAAATCACACAAAATACGCAATAGAGAAATCCCCTGGCAATTTCATGCAACAGTTAACCTGACCTGTGTAATATAAAAAAAGAAAACATTTTTAGGTGAGACTATGTAGTTTAATGAAGGCTGAGATTCCACATCAGGGTTCAATAATGTAGTGTTAGACATTGATTGTGCCATACAAACCTTAGACTACATTGCAATGTTATGCAACCGAATGTGCAGTGGAACCCACAACCAAAAACACATCAATTTCTCCCACAACCATGAACTGAATGTGGATATTCTGCATTGAACAAATATATTCAAATGCTTTTCCAGGAAAACTTTGATAACAACTTATTTATTTATTTATTTCCTGCACTATCTCCCCAAGGGACTCAGGGCAGTTTCCAATTAAAGTATCAAATTGGTAAACATTCAATGCCAAAAGCAAACAAATAGCAAATCAAAACAATGGATAAACAGTTGTGATATAAAAATATAAAACAACCAAAACATAATAAAAAATTAAACATAAATAGACATGACTTACTACATCCCACATATTTACAACTTGATAAACTCTTAAAGGTTAAACTACAAGACATTAAAAGCTAAGATGGTTTCCAACATCCAATGAGCGAAGGTAGGTATTCAAGATATCTAGATGAGGATATATATAAAGGTGTACTAATCCTTTTCCTCTCCTTAAGCTAAAGTGCATAAGTGGGTTTTAAAAAACATTTTAAAGAAGAGGAGAGGGGGGCATTTTTAGTTCGGGGGGGGAGTTCCAGAGGTAGGGAGCGATCACAGAGAAGGCCCTCTCTCTCATTCCCTTGATACATGCATAAAACATCAAGAGGATTCTGATCTATGGAATTTTTTCAATGTTTGTGTTTTGACTGTACTGTGACCCACCTTGAGCCATGAGGAGAGACGAGTAAGAAATAAAATTATTATTATTATTATTATTATTTGAAACACAACAAGATGAGTCCACAGCAGACACTCGGCTGGCTGTTGTATTGGCTCACATGTCGGACATTTTCCAAGTGTCTAGGACTGTGTGATGTATCAGTGAATAATGCGTGCAGATCCCAGTAAGGTGGCCTTCTGCAGTCGGCAGATGGTAATTTTGTCTGTGCCAACTGTGTTTAAGTGCAGGCCAAGATCTTTATTATTAGTATTATGTCTTAGAAATTTATGCCAAGAATATTATAACTCATGTACTATTCAGATAGAAAACTGCATAGTACAAGACACAGTTCGGTTGTTGCATTACTATTTCAGGAAGAAAGAACCAAGCCTTTAAAGGTACACTTCAGTCTTTTATGTGCAATGGATATTTTAGAATTGGGACTTCATAGTCACAAAGAAGATTTGTGTCAGTGCTACAGAATAACATCATGGGATAATCAATGTGACACAACCTGGCCTTGTTTTCTCCTCCCCTTTCTTTTTCTTTTTCCCTCTCTCTCCCTCCCGCCCTCTCTCTCTCTTAAAATATTACTGCAGAGGATCATTAGTAATTCTGACAGACTGTATGTCACTAGCCAATCAAATGGGACAGGAATGGATTATCTCAGAGAAAACAGCACACACTGCAGGGTTCGGTGGCCTTTTTACAAGAATGTCAAGGGAAGCTGCCGACCACTTACAAATAGAATGTTAATAGCTTATGTCACGTTAACACTGACAGCTCCACAGAGAAAGGGCACTAATCTCCATTGGTAATATGCACAATTGGAGAAGAAAAAGAGGAGCCTAACCATTTATGCTTAAGCAAAGGCTAAGTATTAAACGATTGTCTGAAAATGCAGGGAATGCTCGAAAAGCCATCTGGGAATGAGAAGATGGATGGATGGACGGATGGACAGACCGACGGACGGACAGACCGACAGACAGTGCTGGCAGTTTTCCTTTTATCCTCTTCCTTGTTTTGTTTTTGTGGTTCTCCTTCTCCATTTCCTCCTCCTCCTTTGCCTATATTGATTGAGGAAATACAAATAAAATTCAACTTTCAAAGCAGCTGAGTTAAGAATTCTTACATAGCAAATGCTAGTGTGTGTTTGCTGCAGACTTTGAAACAGTATTACCCAGAAACAGAAAGTGTTGTTAAAAAAAAGAGAGGCGGATCAGGCAACTTATGGAACTAAAACAACTTGTCCTGCATTCAGATGTGTACTGCATATCTGCCTCCTGTTCACAACTCTCTACCTTTGCCCAAAGAAAAATAAAAAGACTGTATATTTTGGCATCCCTAGTTTCATAATTTGATCACAAATTATTGACTGTTCATTTACTAACCCTGAAAACCACACAGATATTAATCAATCATGACTTGGGTTACCAGATCAGGAATGTCCTTGGCCATGGGATTTGGTGGTTAAAACCTAAGAATTAGGATTAGCTCCTTGCGATTTCAAAGTGATTAAGCCCAATTATGTTATCAAAGGTGATATTATGGGGAAAGATTCTGGTGAAGTCACTAAATATTATATACTAGCCGTCCCCTGCCACTTGTTGCTGTGATCTGGAAAATAAAGTAATGAGAAAGTATTGGTTGTAATATGTAATATATGTAATTTCTTTATGCTTGTGGGTAAACTGTATTTCTTGTTGTTTCTTTGTCAGTGTTGATGTGGTGATTGTCTGGTTTGCCTACTCTGGAACATGCAACATATAATTGTCCTTCTTTAGGGGTCCCTTTCAAATCTATGATATTATGTCTGTCATACACACACACACACACACACACACACACACACACACACGGCTCTTTGTCAGGAGGGTTTTGATTATGTTTTCTTGCCCTGGTGAAGGGAGTTAGACTGGATGGCCTTAAGGCAGCATTTCTCAACCTGGAGGTCAGGAGCCCTGGAGGGGGGTTGCGAGGGGGTGTCAGAATGATCACCAAAGACCACCAGAAAACACAGTATTTTCTGTTGGTCATGGGGGTTCTCTGTGGGAAGTTTGGTCCAATTCTATCGTTGGTGGGGTTCAGAATGCTCTTTGATTGTAGGTGAACCATAAATCCCAGCAACAACTTCCAAATGTCAAGGTCTATTTTCCCCAAACTCCATCTGTGTTCATATCTGGGCATATGAAGTATTTGTGCCAAGTTTGGTCTAAATCCTTCATTGTTTGAGTCCATAGTGCTCTCTGGGTGTAGGTAAACTATAACTTCAAAACTCAAGGTCAGTACCCACCAAACCCAGTATTTTTTGTTGGTCATGGGAGTCCTGTGTGCCAAGTTTGGTTCAATTCCATCGTTGGTGGAGTTCAGAATGCTCTTTGATTGTAGGTGAACTATTAATCCCAGCAACTACAACTCCCAAATGACAAAAAGTGGAATGGTGGTCACTTATTGGGTTGTTAGGTGTATTGTGTCCAAATTTGTGTCAATTCAAATCAGTAGAAATCAGTACTTCGTGAAAATGTTGCATGAAGTCAAATGCCAGAAACTACGCATTTCTTCCATCCAGCTAAACATTGCTATCTGTTGGCAATCAAATGCTGTCAAGCATCAGGTAGAAGTTATCAAACACTAAAGGGAGATTTCTATGTTTAATGCCACTCTCCATAGACAGAGACAGAAACAGATAATGACTTCCACTTGCAAATGGTTCCTCACAGACATTATGTCATAGATCAAGATCATATCAGCTCACACCTCAAATGTATTTTTCAATGGAATCAGTTAACTCATTCAGCTGCTATATATGAAGTACAAGGAAGATAAGAAACTCAGATGTACTTATGCCAATTTACCCTTAGTACTGGGGTTCATCTCTTCCATACAGTGCAGTCACTGCAACTCAGAAAGTTCTGATAAGTTGAATTCGATATGTTTGCTGTGGCTGCAATCCTGTATAGCTTACTTTAGTGTGTAGTTTGGGCAGAAATACATTATGTTTATCCACTTGCTACCTCCTGAACCTACTGGAGAATGGTTGAAGCCCTCCAATCATGGCCATTCAAATCTGTAAGCGAACAGAAAGAATTGACTATGTCCTTACAGCCAGATACAAAGACATTACATCAGTCCTCTAGATTCCTCCAGTGAGCTCAATGGCTGATAACCACTTTATGTCAGACTACAGTGGCATTGTGAGTCATTTCTCTGATCCATCTCTTCCTTTATCTTCTCTACCCATGGATTGCTGTGTGTGAAGAGACTTCAGCCACTCTTTGGTAGATCAGGGGGACCTTTGACTGAAACAGTGAAAGAAGGGGGATTCCAAATCCTGCAGTGGTCAAAAACAGATATGTGCAAACATAGGGGTTACTTATGTCTATGTATGTCACTAACAGGAGGTCAAGCAATAAGAGTTTATATTGTGATTAACGTCACTTCTGTTGCACTTCTCTACCTCAGTTTTTAATCTGAGCCAGAGAGAAATTCTTCCCGCCCACCTGGCAGCTATTGAAGCAATGGGAAAAAAGGAATATTGGGGTGCATCTACACTGTAGTAAGGGACCACAGTGGTGCAGCGGGTTAAACCAACAAGCTGCAAAACTTGTTGACTGGAAGGTCAGCAGTCCAAATCTGTGGGATGGAGTGAGCCCCAGCTTAAACATGCCAGTATGAGTAGATCAAGCGGTACTGCTTCGGCAGGAAGGTAACGGTGCTCCATGCAGTCATTACCTCTGAATATTGTTGGTTTTATCCCACTTAGTCCAGTGTAGTGTTAATGGCTTTTTTACATTTTAGAAATGGTTGAAATTATTTGATTTGCTCATGCTTTACATTTTGATTCTCTTCATTCCTCTCCCAATTTAGTGCTACTTTCATTCATTAGATGCAGTAATATCTCCCTTGTCTGCAGCAATTTCCATTAATATCTCAAAGGCAGCTATTAAGTATCATTACAAGCAAAGATTATAAATGGATGGTAACGTACAATAACAGAGAGGGGGGAAAACAATAGTCATGTTTTCATTTGATTTTTTTGTTCTTAAGTTGCAAATGAAATGCCTGTACCTCTTTCTGCAGTTTTTTTCCATTCCACAGTTATAGTTCTTAATACATTTGTGTGGGGTGTCTGTGTATGTGTGTGTGTGTGGGGGGGGGGGGGGCTTTCTTGGTTGACTGCTTGTCTGTATTTGGATTTTCTCAATAAAGAAGAGAGAGCTTTTGACAGAGATTTGCCTTTCTAACTGCAAAGAAAACATAACTTGATTAAAGCAATATGAACATTGGTGCTTGACTTCCATGCATTTACTAACCCTCTTGCTTGGTCATGCCATGGTGTCCACACACTTTGCCTCCAAAAGTCCTCAAATTAAGTTCCCAACATTTCAAATGTTAGAAATGGATCTTATCTGAAAGGTGGGAGCTTCTTCCAGCAGAGTTTTAAAATATTATCTTCTTGGGCTACAAAACCCAGAATCCCCAAATCAGCATGGGTAGAAGCCATGTGTCATGCCCCAGCCTGACTCCATAGCCAAGCCAGATCAAAGCCATGTTAAATCCAAGACACCAGCCAGGATTGAGAGACAGCCTTTGCAGAGGCCTCCGCGTCAACCAGCGGTCAAGGCCAGACGCAGCCTGCTTTCTTCCCAAACGGATAAGAAGCACTGGGAAAGCAAAGCCTCGCTTTCCCCCCTTTCTCCAGGTGTAGCCGCTAATGGGCTGACATATTTGCCTTCCTTGGGAGGCTTGGGAAAGCCGGGCCCACAAACTGTTCCTGAGAAAGTGTTGTGCCGAAGTCAGCGCCTCCGAGATCAAAACATTGGGGGGCCTATTTAAGTTGATTCCCGTTGGTGCCCGGCATCTCGCACCAACGTTAAGCTTTCATTGCCAAGCTCCACGGAACTTAAGTCCAGGACCGGGCCGCAGAGCCTCCTCGTCACGGTACTCAAGTTTTCAGCCAAGCCCTCATTTGCCAAGGACTTATCCCAGATTTAAGCCCATAGGGGTTTCAATACTATTTCTGCATTTATTGAATCTTTGAACTCTCTAAGAACTATTGCCCTGCAATACTTGGATGCTAGGAGGATCAGTGGACTATATCTTTTATCTCTTTCCTTTTTCTACCTATTCTAAATAAAGCATTTAATCACGGCTGCTTCGTGGTGGTTTACTGAGGGATCCTCCAGGTCTAGGCTGCAACACCATGTTGACTAGACGATTTGGGGAGTTGCTTGATATAATAATTTTTCCAAGCTCTGACTGCCAGGCACTGTACATAATACCAAATTAGATGGATCATTTTTTTTAGCCCAGTAGAAGGGTTGTGTTAGGTTATGTTCTTCTTGTTTCTACCCAAGATTTATTTATAGTGCAAAACCATAATACCTTAAAGATAGAAATGGCTGATAACGAAAATTAGTTTACTAGTGGAGTGCCGCAGGGTTCAGTCCTGGGCCCAGTACTGATCAACATCTTTATTAATGACTTCAATGAAGGTTTAGAAGGGGTGCTTATCTAGTTTTCAGATGACACCAAATTGGAAGAGATCACGAATGCTCCAGAGGACAGGATCAGAATTCAAATGACTGTGATAAAAATTAACAATATGCATTTCAGCAAGGACAAATGTAAAATACTACACTTAGGCAGAAAAAAATGAAATGCAAAGATACAGAATGGGTGACACCTGTCTCGACATTGTGAAAAAGATCTTGGCATCTTCGTGGACAAAAAGGTGAATATGAGCCAACAGTGTGATCCAGCAACTAAAAAGGCAATGGGATTTTGGGCTGCATCAAAAAGAGTATCGTGTTGAGGGAAGTCATTGTGCTTCTGTATTCTGCTTTGGTCAAACCTCATCTAGAATACAGTGTCCAATTCTGGGCACCTCAGTTTAAAAGAGATAATGACAAACTGAATGGTGTCCAGAGGAGGGCGATTAAAATGATAAAATTCTGAAGACCATGTCCTATGAAGAATGTCTTAAAGATCTAGGTATGTTTCGCCTGCAGAAGAGAAGATTGAGATGAGACATGATAGCCATGTATAAACACGTGAAAGGATGCCATAAGGAAGAGGGAGCAGGCTTGTTTTCTGCTGCCCCAGAAACTAGGACTCAGTGTAATGGGTTCAAATTACAGGAAAGGAGATTCCACCTGAACATTAGGAAGAACTTCCTGATCGTATGAGCTGTTCAACAGCGCAACTCGCTGCCTCAGAGTGTGGTAGATGCTCCTTCCTTAAACAGAGGCTGAATGGCCATCTGTTGGGCATACCTTAATTGTGCTTTTCCGGCATGGCAAGGCGTTTATTTATTTATTTTTCAGTTTTGTATGCTGTCCTTCCCCAAGGGCTCAGGATGGCTTACAGATAATATAAAACACACACTTTAAAACTATTATTCAAGTATTTAAACTGACAATTCACAAAATGATTACTGACAAGACAAACAATGTGGGTGGAAGTATCACGTAATACATCATGTAATAAGAATCTGTTATTCTGCAGGACAAGTATTACTATCATGATTCTTACTGTCTGAATTTTCTGCATTTACTTCTCTTCTGATTTTTGTCTACATTTCCTTTCCCAATTCACATGCCTAATTTTCTGGATAATGCTTAATGCATCTGATGGAAGTATTAATAACATTTCAGTGGGAAAATCACTTTGAGATATGAGCATTTTGAGTTAAGAGCTCAGTCATGGAACAAATTAAACTTTTAAGTCAAGGCATCACTGTATCAATCCATCAATCAATGGATCTCTATCTATCTATCTATCTATCTATCTATCTAATTATCCACATGATCCAGGGAAGAAAATGCATGTTTGGTTATGCCCTTAGTTAAATAAAAAGGAAGCACATCCCTAGAAAATGTTCACCCATTGGCTGTAAATTCATACTTGAGAAACGGAAAAATAAGATATTCTCTGTGTTTGTTGAGTTATTATTTGGCACAGGTGATCTGCGTAAGAAAATGGAGTGTAGGAGAGATAAGTGATGTGTTATTAGGGGGAAAAGATGAGAATTTCTTTAACGCTATATGCATATGTCTTTGTTGCCTGCCAAAATAAGGAAGTGATGGGTTTGAAAAGTAATAATTTAGTGTTCTAATGTAGTATTTGTTTTTGCTTCCTTGATACTAAGACATTTCTTGCCATCTCCAGGAAACAGATGAGAGGTAAAGACTGGGAAAGGTTGAATATTAATTCAAAACACTGTCATTGGTGTCATTTTTAATGGTTTCTCTCTCAGAACACAAGTCAGTCGTGATAGGAATGTCAGTGGTCACTGTCTAGATATGAAATCAAAGCCTAGCATATGAAGATACTGTTTTATCATCTTATGCGCTGGACTACGTCCAACTCCACTGCATACACAGAGCATGTGTTTTATGCTGCCCCTTTATTTGTTTGAGGCAGTTGCCATTTTGAAGCTTTCTGTCCAAAAATTGTATGCTGGTCTTAACTCTGATTTGTTGAATAAAGTCAGCTTCCTAACCAACAGATAAAAGATGGCTCATTTTAAGCAGTGGGTGCATCTATATCAGTAATTCTCAACCTTTTTTGACTAGGGACCACTTAACCAGGGACCAATTTGACCAGGGGCCATTTTGACCAGGGACCACTTTGACCAGGGGCCACTTTAACCAGGGGCCATTTTAACCAGGGGACACTTTGACCAGGGACTACTTGACCAGGGACCACCCTCCAACATTAGTACCTACAGGGTTTCAAATCAGTTTTTGGTCAACTTTAGATTCGGTTTGGGGTGCTGATTCAGAAAATTGCATTGGATAGACCACATCAGCTCTATTTTCTGATACAGAAAAAATCCAATGGTCACTGGCAGGTAGCACGAAAGGAGGAGAAATAAAATAAATAAAATACATAAAGGGGAAGGAGGCTCGTGAATCAGATTTTCATCCTCGCAGCCCACTGGTGGTCTGTAGCCCACTGATCTATATTGTAGAATCAATGCAGTTTGACACCACTTTGACTGTTATGACTCAATGCCATGGAATAATAGGAGTTGTAGTTTACCAGATGTTTAACCTTTTCTGCCAAAGCACGTTAGTGCCCTACCAAACTACAAATTCTGGAATTACATAGCATTTAGCTGTGTAGATAAACCCTATATTAAAGATTAATCACAATTTGGGCAAAGCAAGTATGGATCAACTGGTTTGATTAAGCTGTTGTTTATTCAAAAGTGGACGCAACACGTTCCAGTCTTCTCCTTACAACCATGTTAGAGAAGACACAGTGTGGGCTATTTCCATCTTTATAAACCAGGTTCAGAGAATTCTCTAGTGTAAAGTGTAAGTGTTGCCAACAATTCAGATGGCTTTATAAATATGCAAATACACAGGTGATGGATTCATTTGACATGGTAGAAAAATAAAGTCTACCTATTCAAAATAGGCTTCCTTACAGTAATATAGTGCCTCACACATCCCAGTACTACCGTGTTTCCCCGAAAGTAAGACACCCCCGATTGTAAGACGTATCGGGGGTGTCTGGGGGTCGGCTTATATAAGCCATACCCCGTATATAAGACGTACCTCGTCCCGCCGCCGCAACCGGAGGTGTGCGCGGCACACCTCCCGGCACACCACCTCGCCAGGGCTCCAGGCAAGGGAGGGGGAAAGGAGCCAGAAGCGGGAGGAAGCGGCGACGCGTCACTGTGACGCTGCGATCCTCACCACGCCCCTGGCTCCTTTCCCTCTCCCTTCTTTCCTCAAGCAAGGGAGGGGGAAAGGAGCCAGGGGCGTGGTGAGGATCGCAGCGTCACAGTGACGCGTCGTCCCTTCGCCCCGCCCCTGGCTCTCTTCCTCCTCCCTTCCAAGGGTGGGGGAAGAGAGCCAGGGGCGGGACGAAGCGATGACGCGTCACTGTGACGCTGCGATCCTCACCACGCCCCTGGCTCCTTTCCCCTCTCCCTTCTTTCCTCAAGCAAGGGAGGGGGAAAGGAGCCAGGGGCGTGGTGAGGATCGCAGCGTCACAGTGACGCGTCGCCGCTTCCTCCCGCCCCTGGCTCCTTTCCCCCTCCCTTGCCTGGAGCCCTGGCGAAGAGGTGTGCCGCGGAGGTGTGCCGCAGGTGTGCCGCGGCACACCTCCGGTTGTGGCGGCGTGGCGGCGGCGGCGGCGGTGGCGGCGGCGGCGGGCGTGGCGGCGACGGGCACGTCTTGGGTTATATAAGACGTACCCGAAAGTAAGACGTAGGGGACTTTTGGGGGAAAAGAAAGTAAGACGCTGTCTTACTTTCGGGAAACACGGGTATATTGTCTACACTAGTGTTCATGCTCAGTGATACATCAATAAAAGCTCAATTGCATAGCATTGCTGAATGTGCAATTCAGTTCTTCTGATCAGCAATAAAATAATTCAACATCTTTTTTGTTGCTGTTGCTGTTTTGCTTTATTGCATGATTACTTTCCTGCTCTCACAGAATCCACAGGAGAAAAAGAAGTAACCGGGTCTCCACTCTCCCAGCCTAGCTCCCTCGTGTGTCATCTCCTGTCCTATATTTATCAGTATCTCATTTCTGCCTGTTTCCAATATATTTCTTTTGTAATTGTAACATCCAAAAGCAAAATTTTGTGAGAACTGCCCCATACTGTATTGCGACAGGGAAGTGCTAATAGGTTTTGTACATGTCACAAAGAAAAGCTGCATTAGATTGACCATGTAATTGTAAAGGACAAAAGACAGCAGGTTGATGAGAATCAACAAAGTACTTCCTGAGCAATGTTACTAATAGAACATGATCATCAGTTCATTTGTCAATCATGATCAACTGTCTTATGGTGGTGCCTGATAAAATACCTGCCTTCTTTTCTTTCTCCATATTCCCTGAAGTATTAGTTACACAGTTGTATAAAGCATTTGGAGTTTTTTTCGTGATATACCATTTCAAGTCATGAATATATTTTGGATGCCTGAGTGAGTACCAATAATGTTCAGTGTGACCATTTGCCCACCTTTGTGTCAACAAAGAATTCTCCTTTACATGTGAACAAAAGTAGATCATATCCTTTCTCTGAAGGGTCCCTAGCTTTTCTCATTTCACTTTGGATACATTGTCATGGTATGCAAAGTTTTTCCAGCCAGAGTCGGGATATGAAATTGCAGACCAATTCTGCTTCTTCGTGACTCATATGCAGACAGAAAACAATGTTGGTACAACAGATCACATTTGGGTGTAGAATTTAGCTATATCCCCTTTGAAGAGACTAGAGGTACAATACTATTATCTGCCTTGCAAAGGTTTTTAATTCCATCTGTAATATCTTGAATATGAAAAAATGGGAAAACTTTGATAATTTCATAATACACTGAAATAAAATTGTCACACATCTGCATTGGCCACATTCAGTTGATTGCTCAATTGCCATAATATAGGATTGTGTTGTACTTTCCAGTCATTATAGGTTTTTGATAGGGAAAACGATAGGGGGGCAGTTGGTGATTCTAATTCAGTATTAATATGGTTGAATAAACAGGGAGCTTCATGATTTTATCTTACAAAACAATACTATGTTGACAATCTGCCTCTTCCACCCATGATTATCCCATCCCTAATTATTAATGAGCAAAAACTGTCAAAAACTTTCAGTCCTGTAACATTCTCATCTTGGTACAAAAGATTCCACTTTTGTTCCAGTGGTAAAGTGATGTCAAGGGGTGGAATTCTCCTCCTCTCCTAGTTAATCCTAAAATGGCTATTTTCCTTTTATTTTATACTAGCTTAGGGACCCAGAGGTGCCCGAGTTATTTGAAAAACACACTGTTTGTTTTGGAGTGTTAGGTAATATCATTTAGTTAATTAGTAACACTATTTATTAAGGGAAAGCCAGTTGTTGGTTTTGTATTTTTATGAATTAAATCATATATAATGATGTGAGTGAATTACAATTCCCAGAATCATGGGTCAATCCTCCCCAAACCAGACCTGTATGCACAGTTAGGTCTGTGTGTCTGTTCAGTTGCTGATCAATTCCTCTTTGTTTGCTGTGTACCATAGGAAAGGGTAGGAAAGGGTTAATGGAGAGGCAGTGGGCAGGGTCATGCAAATTCCACACAAGGAACCCTGGGGTGTTTGCCTGCGGTGGAGGAAACACATCAAATCTAGGATGAAATCCTCCCTGAATGAAAGCATCCATTGAGTGGTGGGCTGTAGCGTTTGAGGAGGACATTGGCAGCATTTGGGCTACATGTTCATGGCACTCGCTATAACCTGCAATGTCACTTGAGGGAGTGCATTGGGAGGCTTCTCAGCACTTGGAACTATAGTCTCTGTGTGTAAGTGGACATCTCCGCCACATACACACATACACATTTTTCACTTTCATTATGTGTATAGATGTTATATTGATATTTGCCTCTTTTTTGTTTTTAAATGTTGGAAATGTGCAATTGTGCTAACAATAATAACAATAGAACAGCAGTAGTGTGGGAATGTAATGTTCTTGTGTACAATGGTGTACAATTGTAGGACTACAGACTGGCAAATCAACACAATTGCATTAAAGAAGAGAGGTATGATATTAAAGGTGATCAATGTAGTGTGTATTCGCTATCTATGATAAGATGACTGTAGTGGAATAGCAGCTTTGTGTAATAAAGGCCAGGGATTCAAATCTATACTTTTAAAGAGCAAGCCTAAATTAACAGATTTGTCCTTTTCATTTTTTTCCATATTTATATTTTTAAAAATATATGTAAATTCTTTTTATCCCCAAAATCTAGGTCATATCGAAATCTCTAGTTCCTCAACTTCTGATGGAGGACTTAGATATTCCTATATAGAATATATTCATTAAAGTAACACAACTTCTGATGGAGGACTTAGATATTCCTATACAGAATATATTCATTAAAGTAACAACAACCTGCAGACATTAAACTTACAAATGTGCAAATTAACACTTTCTACACCACTAAGCAGCTGCTAACATTTGGCTATAATGATAACAAGGACTGCAAACTCATCTGCTTAGTGACAGATGGTAAACTCACTACACTAGTAAAATTATGCTAGTCGCAGTGGGATGAGAGAAAAGACTATGACCACAATGGCCATGAAGGAAAAGAAGACGGCCTAGGCTGGGTCTACACTGCCAATAATGTAGTTTGAACTGCATTATACGCACAGTCAGTGTGAACCCCTGTATTGCAATTTGAACAGCATTGAACTGCACTACATGGATCTACACTGATCATATAATGAAATTCAAATTGCATTATTTTGTAGTATATTTCCAATCAGATATTCTCTGCCTTTCTTTCCCTCCTCAGTATACCACTTCCAGACTATGTCTTAAGAGAGAACACATGCATAGTCCAAAAACACTTTAAATGACAACATGGCTTTCTGACAAAACGCAACGACTGAGGAATGTATAGTACATTATTTTTATTTTTACTCTCCATGTTACACTTCTTTTTTGTGTCTCTATGTTCATTTAGGTTATACATTTTTAAACAAATTGGCATTATGAACCAGCTGTTGAGAATGGCTAATTATGAGAAATAATATTTTATGCCTGCATGAATATAGGGTAGTTGTGTTCACACAGGTTTCATGTATCCCCCATGGCTTCCACTGCCATTGCTTGAACCTGAGTTAAATGCAGTATCTAATTGCTAGCTCCAATGTGTTATGTTTATACAATATGATCCTTATTTTTTTTCCACTCGAGCAGATAAAGTGGGTATCTATTTATATTATCATGATGGTTGAGTCACTAGAGGTTGATTAGTTATGCTGAAAACCAGCAGATGCAGCCTCGTGAAAAGAAATGGTAGCTCATACGGCATATAGAACAAAAAGAGAAAAATCAAGAAGCGGAGAGGTGGCTATATTTGCATTCAGTGCTGCTGAAATGTGTGAAATCTAAACTCTGACCCAGAGTCTGAACCAAACTAACCTGAATTGTGAAATAGGAAGTTTATTGCCAAACAATAGTTTAGCAGATATTTCATGATTTTGTGTTACCTATAGGACAGAATACTCACTGGTCCACATCAGACACACATGGAAATTCTACTTATCCCCTCTGTATCTACCATTTGAGATGTTCCTATGATTCAGCCTAATCTTTTCTATTATAATATTACTTATACTATTTATTATTTATATTACAAGTACCAGAAACTTGATTTTTCAATAATAATAATAACTTTATTTATATCCTGCCACCATTTCCAAAAAGGGACTCGGGGCAGCTTACAAAAGCACGTATTCGTGCTGTAAACATATAAGTATAATAAAAGAATAGGCATTTATAAAAACAACAGTGTCAATATACATAAAAGCAGTATATAAAAGCAACCAACATTGCCACAGAACACATAAACCCATGGACAATCCAGGAAGAATCTGATCTGTAATCAAATGAACAAGAGGGACTTGCATGATGCCTTTGAATACAGTCAGCCCTCCACAATTATGGTTGTGACTTTGGGGGATTTGATTATTCACATTGTTTGAATTGTTCTCCCTAAAAATCTCTAGGTCCTCCAGTGCAATGTTATGGTTGCTTTCCTATGGAAGCAAACCACAGAGTCATGCTGGAGGATCTTAAAATTTCTAGAGAGGTTAGAAAATGTAATTTTTAAAAGTTATATATTTTGAGATTTATATTATACCAATAGACAGAAACAGGGCTGTCCAACTTCTACCGGCCCAAGGGCCGGAATTCCGGTCACTGATCACCTGGGGGGCCAAAGGGTCTGCCTCCACCCTGGCTCTGCCCCTCCCCGCCCCCGGCCCCGCCTCTTCCTCCTTGCCAGAGGAAGGAGGAGGAGGAGGAGGAAGGAAGGAAAGCCCCACCCCCAGAGCCGATGCCGCGGCTCCTCCCTCTCTCCTAAAGCTGTGACATGCCGGCTTCCTCAGAAGTGGCCGAAATCGCCCTTCTGAGACGGGCGGCATGTCACGGCTTTAGGAGGGAAGGATGAGCCGCGGGGAGAGGCTCCCCCATGGCTCATCCCAAGACGCGCCGCCCTTCGCGCCGCCTATTGCTCCTTGGTCCCCCCTCCTTCCTTCACTGAAGTGAAGGAAGGAAGGGAGGGGGAACCGCCGAGAAGGAGCAGGAGGCGGCGCAAAAAGCGGCGCGTCACAGCCAGGCCTCTGACGCGCCGCCCTTCGCTCCGCCCCCCCCATTTGTGCCGATTTCTTGCAGGAGGGTAGGCAGGCTGCATCCAAGGGGCTGGTGGGCCGTGTGCAGCCCACAGGCTGCCTGTTGGACAGGCCCGGGCAGAAAGACACAGAGCAATCTTTTCATTCATGATGTTTCACTTTCATAGTGTTCTCCAAGAAATAACTTGACAGGCTACAAATGTGTCAGAATATGCCAACTTCACTCTCCAATTCAAGTAGAACAGTCTTGATTTACCTCACTACAACCCTATTCCCTCTGATTATATGCTATTGCATA
This sequence comes from Anolis apletophallus, assembly GCA_030556195.1. Classification (NCBI taxonomy): domain Eukaryota; kingdom Metazoa; phylum Chordata; class Lepidosauria; order Squamata; family Anolidae; genus Anolis; species Anolis apletophallus. Next base: position 33,193,540 of record JARBWK010000006.1, on the reverse strand, counting down.
TATCTAAGTAGATATGCATATGGTTGCAATATATGATGCTAAGAGGCACATAAAGTAGTTTTACTGCATGACTGGGTCTTGGTAAAGAAATATTATATATGTCCCATTGCTTCAACGGGTCTACTCTATTTGGGATTTACAAGTGAATTTAGGATTATTTATTTATTATTTATTTAAAACATTTATATACCGATCTTCTCAACCTCCGCAGAGGGACTCAGGCCTGTTTCAATGCAAGGATTCAATGCCAAATTACAATTTAAAACATCATAAGACAATTGATTGATTGATTAATTGATTGATTGATTTTAAATACACGTCAGATTAATAAAACACATAAAAGTGTTCAATAGTTAAAAGCTAAAAGAATAGGAAAAGATAAAATAGTTCCAGTAACTCAGGCTAAGTCTGGAAGGTGTTTGCCTTTCGGAAGAGCCAGGTCTTCAGTGAAAATTAAATACAAGTAGATTAAAATACATAAAATGCACATAAACCAGATCGCCAAGATAAAAAACATGTCCAATTTTGGTCTGCATACATAATCAACGACTTAATCTATTATTAAACTTAGCCATTATTACGGGAATGCTTCTTTCCAGATCCAGGATTTCAATAGCTTCCTGAAGATCAAGAGTGAAGGGGCAGATCTGATCTCAGTTGGGAGGGGCCACCACAGAAAAGGCCCTGTCTCTCGTTCCCACAAAAAAGACCCTGTCTCTCGTCCCCACCAAGCTCAAGGGGCCCGAGAATAGGGCCCTTTGAGCTTGTTCAAGTAGATCTATCAACATCAGTGAAATGTGTTTTAGTAATGATTATTCTCCCAATGATTTAAATATCAACAAGTTTGGATTAATATACAGTACACCACACACACACACACACACACACACACACACACACACACACACATTTTCATGAGGGTTTAAGACAGGGTCCCCTGAAAACCAAAACAGCTCTCTAGTGATCTACAATTTTTCCACAGCAATTCTGTGGTCAACATCTACTGAGTTGTTGTAGGTTTTTTGGATGCCTGCCACAGATGAAGGTGAAATGTCAGGAGAGAATGCTTCTAGAACATGGCCATACAGCCCGAAAAACCTACAACAACCCAGTGATTCTGGCCATAAAAGCATTCGACAATACATTGAACATCCACTGGAATCCTAGAGAGAAACTGTAAATCAAAGCCATGAATAAGTTAAACGCACTACTGTGGAGCTTGAGTGTAGGGTTATTGCTATTATTAACAGTATACTGTGGCTGCAGAGACTGTCCCATGGCAGTGCCAAAATGGTCAAATGTGATGCATTTGCAACAATTTGTTTCTCCAGCTCTGGAAAACATCTTGGTCTCGAGAGAAAACATTGATGGGATTTACTAAGTAATAGAAAATGTAAAAATCTCAGCTGAGCAGTGTTGTTTTTCTGTTTGTGCTTTGATGTCATGTAATTGTGGTGGTGTGCTTCATAAGAGGAGAGTTCATATAGATGTAAAGGCTTGCTTAAATATAACATGTTCTTTCTGCTAATGGATATACTACTTAGCAAGATCCAGAGACCTCACAATAATCAGTTTTGACATTGTCCCCCAAGAAAACATTGTGTATAATTTTTCTGGATAGTAGTGATCACAGTGGGTACACTGATCTAGCCCTGTGTGCCTGGTGTAATTATATGCAGTATACACATTCCTATTGTTAGTGGCCTGTTGTAGCATCTTCCATTCAATTAATAATGCTTTTGCAAATTGGCAAATGGCATTTGGGCTAAAATACACAGAGCAGCCTTCCTCCTCCCACCCTCACCCCACACCTTCTCCCACGAATAAAAAATGTTCTGCCTTTTCTCTAGTGTAGAACAATTTGTCAAGTAATTAGTCAATCTAATTAAATTTTTGTAGCGCTAATCAAACGAATATGCTAAAATTTTCTTTGCCCAGGCAGTTTGCTGTCTGCTTGCATTTAACTTGATGGTTTGAAAGAGGCCCAGCACAGCCTGCCACTCCACTTAATCACCTCATTTGCATTTTATATTGGTAAATCAAATTAAGCACCAGTGGCTTTTAGTGTGATTGACTGTGGTCAGGCCTGTTCAGATGGGACTATTTTTTCTCCCACAGAAAATTAGGTACATTTTAATATGAGCAAGGAGGTTGGGTTTTCAGCGTTCGGCAAATGACATTCACTCAGCTAATTAAATGTGCTTGTTGCCCTATTTTTTCTTATTTGGCCAGCATATGATAGATTTACCCAGCTGGTGTGTCCACTTCCCTTTTTGCATAATTTCTTGATGGACGTTTTTATTTTGTCTTTTAATTAGATTTGTCTAAACAACACCTCAAGCCTAACTGGGAAGACAAGTATATAAATAATATTTTGTGACTGTAATTTAAATGCAAAGAAGCATACTTATTTAGCAGGTAGGAGTGTTCACAAGATGGGGTGATTTGGGGATTTGATTTGATTTTATTGGCAAGGATGAAAATACTGCCTTATCTTCCAAATGTATAACAATGCTTTATGTGCATTTCACAAACATTCTGGAAAAAAATATTTTGATCATAGAAAATAGCAATACATATAGTTGTCATCAGGTAACATTATTTATTCAAAGTATATTAACATCTGTCTTTTTTAAAAGAAGAAGAAGAAGAAGCATAAAACATGAACCGGTAGAATCAAGATTGACCAGGAACCCTTAAATGCTACATAGTTATAGTCCTATAGTTTCATTTACAAAATCCCAGGTTTTCTTTGTTAAGATGGGTCTTTCAAATTCTCAATCAAAGAACTGTAATGCCTCACAAAGCTACAAACTCCAAGATCCCATGGAATGCTTTCATGAAATTTACAGTGGAATCATATTGCTTTAATTATGAAAGATGCAAGTTCCAGCGCCTCTGAGAAGGAAATGGGACTCCATACTCCTCCATCTAGTTCCTACACCAAACTTCTGTTTTTCTTCTAAGACTGTCTGATGTAGAAACCATTGGATTCATATTTTGAAGATATGCATGACAATTTCCTTCAGCATCAGTACTATTACTCATCTGCACAAAATATCTTTCTCTTATATGATCCACACTTTGGAACTCTCTCCCTCGGCGTGTGGTGGAAGCTCCTTCCTTGAAGCTTTTAAACAGAGGCTGGCCATCTGTCAGATGAACTTTGATTGTGGTCTTCCTTCATGGCAGGATGACCCACGTGATCTCTTCTAACACTATGATTCTTTTCTATGACCCTAAATATTACTGCTGTAATCCTAACTGCTCATTGGGATCAAACACATGTAGCAAAACTACAACTGAAGGCTGGCATTCTATATCATGATTATGGATTCATAACCCAGTTACAAGCCTCTAACTTCTTCGTATTCACTAATACTACGTAGTCATGATTGTGGTGCAATTACCACAATTTTAAATGGCCTGATATATTTTACCAAGCAGTAATTGCATTATAAGGCAGAGACCTGCTTATCTGGCAACCTGAGCATAGGAAGATGATATTTCCATGCTTCTCCCACCAGCAAGCAAGGCTGTCATGAAGAATTACAACAGGGCTCTTGCTTCTGATTGGAACAGCCTCATTCACTGACCAGATGGAAATGTCATCCTATTGCACCTCACTCACCAGCTGAACCAATCTCCATCCCTTGGTATGGTTGCTGCCTGGAAAAATAGGCTAGGGCTGTCAGGCCAGGAAATCTTACCAGTGTTATACATTCATAAATAATTAGGCAATGTTGAATATGAACCCTTGTTTTTTAAATGAAAAGTTGCTGAGGAATAGGCAATTTTGTAGGATAAATGGTAAAAAAGGGATACCATTCCAAATCAGCCTCCTGACACGGTAAGTTTGAGTACCCAGGTTGGCGGTCCCTCTGGATTAAAGGTGGTGCTGTTGAACGCCAGATCTGTCAACAGTAAAACAGCTACCATCCTGGACTTAATTCTGGATGAACGGGCAGATCTGGCGTGCATAACGGAGACCTGGTTGGATGAGGCTGGAGCTGTAAATCTCACCCAGCTTTGTCCACCAGGCTTCACCGTGCAGCACCAACCGAGATCTGGGGGGCGGGGAGACGAGGTTGCAGTGATCTATAAGGATTCCATCTCCCTGACCAGGTGCCCCATTCCTCAGTCAACCAATTTCGAATGTGTCCACCTGAGGGTAGGTGACCGGGACAGAATAGGGATTCTGTTCATGTACCGTCCACCCCGCTGCACTACAGTCTCCCTACCTGAGCTAGCAGGGGTGGTCTCAAGCCTGGTGTTGGAGTCCCAATGGCTGCTAGTGCTGGGGGACTTCAACTTTCAGGAGTGGCTCAGGACTTCATGTCTACCAAGGCAACCATGGGGCTGTCCCAACAGGTAACTGGTCCTACCCACTGTGCTGGCCATACCTTAGATTTGGTTTTCTTTCAGGGATGGGAAAATGGTGGCGGTGTGAAGGGGCTGACCATCGCTCCGTTGCCATGAACCGACCATCACCTGATCAGGTTTAGACTCACCACATCCTCTAACCTCCGCAGGGATAGAGGACCCATTAAGATGGTCCGCCCCAGGAGGCTTATGGATCCTGATGGATTCCTGATGGCTCTTGGGGAATTTCCCGCCACCTCAGTTAGTGATCCTGTTGATGCACTGGTCACTCTCTGGAATGGAGAAATGACTAGGGCAATAAACACGATTGCTCCGGAATGGCCCCTCTCAAGTAGCTGAGCTAAACCAGCTCCTTGGTTCAACGAGGAGTTGGCAGCGATGAAATGAAAGAAGAGGGACCTAGAGAGCGTGTGGCGTTCGGAACCGAGTGGGCCAAATCGAACACGCCTTAATGCCTGTCTAAGGGCATACAGCGCAGCAATAAAGGTTGCTAAGAAATCCTTTCTGGCTGTTGCCCTCTAGACACGTGGAAACCTCCCTTGATAAACCACACGTTCAGCTGAGGTACAACAGGTTTATTTAGAATAGCTGGTTATAGGAAAGAGGCTAGGAGTCAATCTAAGATGCCTTAAAGCAGCATCAGTAAAATAGCAGCAAATCCCCCGAAGGCAGCAATGGATTATAGTCCCGTAGTATTCAGGATTCAAGCAGGATTCAAAAGGCAAAGTCTTTCCTTAGCAATCAGGAACAAAGCAAACAAGGCAAAGGCTGATGCCCAAGTGGGCTGGATCAAAACAGGGCAGCCAGCGAGCTGGACAGGCAAAGTTCTTAGCAGGGAGGCCGCGAGGCCGGTTCAGGAATCCATGATCTTGAGATGCAAAAGTTCGCTCGAGATGGGGAGCCTTTCCAAGACCAAACGGTTATAGTTCTGTAACCCTTTGATCTTCCAACCCAGGCCTGACACTGGCAGCCAATATTGCGTCCGCAAAGAACCGTCCAGCAGAGCTATTTCAAGTTGTCAGAGGCCTATTGCTTCCCACCATCCAGGATGGAAGCCCTGATGACTCAGCAGCCCACTGTGAAGCATTTGCTCGGTTCTTCATGGACAAAGTCGCTTTGATCCGTTCAGGTCTGGACACCATGTTAACGGCAGTCTCTGAGGATGTAGCTGAAGCACCTGCTCATCTGATTATGATGGATCAATTTCAATTGGTGAAACCTGAGGATGTGGACAAGGTACTTGGAGGTATGAGAGCAACCACATGCATCCTAGACCCCTGCCCATCCTGGCTTGTAAAGGAGGCAAGAGGGGGATTGGCTGAATGGGTGAAGGTGGTGGTTAATGCCTCCCTTCGGGAAGGCAACATTCCAGCCAGCTTAAAACAAGCTGTTATAAAAACGCTGTTGAAAAAACCATCACTAGACTCCACTCAATTCATCAACTATCGGCCTGTTTCCAATCTCCCCTTCTTGGGCAAAGACCTGGAACATGTGGTGGCCTCACAACTCTAGGAATTCTTGGTAGACACTGATTATCTTGATCCGGCACAGTCTGGTTTTATTTATTTATTTATTTATTTATTATTCGGTTTTATATTCCGCTCCTCCCAGCAGGCTTGGGGCGGATCACAAAATGCAGGTACACAATAAAACAACGATACAGCAATAAACCCACCATAAAACATATTATAAAACATACAATAAAAACTCGGTACGTAGCCATAGTGAAACGGTCTACGATTCCTACTGAGCGAGACAGGCCCAGCGGCTTAAAATTATCCAAAGGCCAGTCTGAAGAGGGCCATCTTACATTCCCTTCGGAAAGGGAGGAGTTCAGGGACCACTCGAATGTGGTCAGGGAGCGAGTTCCAGAGTGCTGGAGCCACTGCAGAGAAAGCTCTCTGTCTTGTACTGGACAGGTGACAGGAGCGGGACGATGGTATAACCAGCAGATTTTGCTCTTCCGAGCGCAGTGATCTCGGGGGAACATACGGGGTAAGGCGGTCCCTCAGGTACACAGGCCCTAGACCGTGCAAGGCCTTAAAGGTTAAAACCAACACCTTGAAGGCAATCTGGTCTTCAATAGGGAGCCAGTGCAGTTGCCGGAGAATGGGAGTAATGTGCTCCTCACTGGTGCTCCCACCAGCAAGCGAGCCGCGGCATTCTGCACCAGCTTGAGTTTCGGATTGTCGACAAAGGAAGGCCCACGTAGAGGGCGTTACAGTAGTCCAGTCTCGAGATGACCGTCGCTTGGATCACCGTGGCCAGGTCGGCCCTGGACAGGTAGGGGGCCAGTCGCCTAGCCTGTCGTAGGTGGAAGAACAACGTCCCGCTGACCATGGAGACCTGGGCCTCCATGGTCAGCAAGGAGTCCAATCTAACACCTAAGCTCTTAACCAAGGCTGACGGGCTAAGTTGCTCGCCATCCAGGGTAGGCAACCGGCACTCATCCAGCCCAGGTCGACCAGGCCACAAGATCTCCGTCTTCGACGGGTTCACCTTCAGCCGGCTGGCACGCAGCCATCCAGTCACGGCTTCTAGGCATTGATGGAAACAATCGGGTACGGTATCCGGCCTGCCATCCATTCTCAGCAGAAGCTGGGTGTCATCCACATACTGATAACACTCCAGACCAAAGTCGCGGGCCAGCTGGGCCAGGGGGCGCATGTAAATGTTAAATAATAAGGGCGAGAGGATGGCCCCCTGGCCAGGACATGGTACCGAGACAGCCTTGGTCACCCTAGTGGATGATCTAAGCCAAGGGCCGGACAGGGGAAGTGTGTTCCTGTTAGTTCTGCTGGACCTCTCAGTGGCCTTCGATACTGTTGACTACGGTATCCTTCTGGGAAGCCTTGCGGGAATGGGCCTTGGAGGTACTGCTCTGCAGTGGCTCCAGTCCTTCCTGGAGGACCATTCCCAGTTGGCGTTGTTGGGTGACTCCTGTTCAACCCCTCATCCATTGTCTTGTGGGGTTCCTCAGGGTTCAATACTGTCTCCCATGTTGTTTAACATCTACATGAAGCCACTGGGGGAGGTCATCCGGTGTTTCGGGGTGTGGTGTTATCTGTATGCAGATGACATCCATCTCTGTCACTCCTTCCCACCTACTACTAAGGAGGCTGTTTTGATCCTGAACCAGTGCTTTGATCCTGAAACAGTGTGTCGGACTGAATGAGGGCGAACAAATTGAAATTGAATCCAGACAAGACAGAGGCACTCCTGTTCAGTCAAAAGGCCAAACAGGACATAGGATTACAGCCTGTGTTGGATGGGGTTACACTCCCCCTGAAGATGCAGGTTCGCCGTCTGGGTGTGATCCTGGACTCATCGGTGAACCTGGAACCCCAGGTTTCGGCGGTGACCAGGGGAGCATTTGCACAATTAAAACTTGTGCGCCAGCTGTGCCCGTACCTTGGGAAGTCTAACTTGGCCACGGTGGTCCATGCTCTGGTTACATCCTGTAAAGATTACTGCAACACTCTCTACATAGGGCTGCCTCTGAAGACTGTTTTGAAGCTTCAAATGGTCCAACGGACAGCAACCAGGTTGATAACAGGAGTGGCACTCAGGGAGCATACAATTCCTCTGATGCGCCAGCTCCACTGGCTGCCAGTTTGCTACCGGGCACAATTCAAAGTGCTGGTTTTGGCCTTTAAAGCCCTAAATGGTTCTGGTCCAACTTACCTATCCGAACACATCTCTCCCTATGAACCATTGAGATGTTTAAGATCATCCAGAGAGGCCCTGCTTTGCAGGCGCGACTGCCAGGGACGAGAGACAGGGCCTTCTCAGTGGTGGCTCCTCGGCTTTGGAACATCCTTCCTAGTGACATCAGATCAGCCCCCTCCCTCCTGACATTTCATAAGATAGTCAAGAGTTGGCTGTTCGAGCAGGCATTCACAGATGAATTTTAATTAATCGAGACCAGCGGAATATTATGACGATGCAACAGAAACCGATTTTAAGAATGAGATGCCGAGATTTGTATTTTATCATTTAAAATGTTAATCTGTATAGTTTTTATATGGCTGTTTTTATCATATAATGATGTATTTTGTCTGTGGGCACTTGTTGCCATTTGTTCACCGCCTCGAGTCGCCTTCGGGCTGAGAGGGACAGTATAGAAGCATAGTAAATAAATAATAAATATTTTTTCTCTTCCATGCAATTTTCAGCCCCTGCTAATCTATTACAAATTTCTCCCTAACTTCGTAGGGAATATAGCAATGTGCAACAGATTTCTTCTGGAAGTTTGACTATATATTAATCTATCTTTCCAGGAAAAACCTAATAAGGTAGGGGAGAGACCAAGTTGCCCTCCCCATTTATGGAGCCAAGGGATCGAGTTACTCGTCCAACTAATTATTTTTACTGGTAAATTGTGCAATATTTTAGACCATTTGAACAATTCCTCATTGTTTTATGACATAATAATACAGGCAAAAACATGTATATAGGCTTCTGTCACAAAAATGAAATCATGTCCTTTAATTATATGATCTGTTGTTTGCTGTATGCTCTAATATTGTTTGTTTGTTTGTTTGTTTCTATCAGAGTATTAGACATGGTGTGAAGCAAATATCAAGCTGGTCATTTTTTCAACCAAGTTGTATAATCAATGTTACCTCACATGTTTACATCTAACCTATGCACTATGTGCTAATTCTAGCAACAACAAAAATCATTGCAACTTATATTTCCAATTTGAATTTTGCAATCATTAAATGGTCCGTGTAAAGTCTCAATTGGTAACTTTCAATACCACAACTAGTGGGGAATCTCATATAGTTTCAGATAAAATAAAAGACAGCATTTTATTTTCTCTTTTCTCCTTTCTATTTAAATCTGGAGCAAGCCACCATCTAGATTGGTTGTCAAAATTAGGACGAGTGTCTGTATTATCTGGGTAGTATATCAGATGTCTAAACTTCCTCCTTAGAATAACAAAAATAACCTTTATGGTGCCATAGGTCCTCTGTGACCTTTTTAGTAGTCATAACAGTGACTGATAAGTAACAAAGATATATCAAGGGGCAGTTATTGGTTGGGAGCTTGTGGAATAGTCATTGAATTCTGTCTTTAACGTTTGGACCCAACATCACAGGGAAAGGTTTTGGGGCAAATTCATGACCTTAAAGGTGACACTGAAGAACTCCATTTAATGTAGACTATACATCCCATTCTACCTGTCAATATTATGTGCATTTTCAGAACTCATGTCTAATTACTGTCTTAAATGTGTTTTAAAATACTATAACCAGTGATTACAAACCATCGAAAATTAATAACAGAAACTGAGGGATGAATATAAAATGATGTGATACATTTTAAATTTATTTAATCAAATTTAATTATCTTATACAAACATTTTATACAGGTTGAATATCTCTCATCTGAAATATTTGGGACCAAAATATTATGGGTTTGGGATTTTTCTTTTATTTTAGAATACCCATATTTGCATATATGTACATAATGAGCTATCTTGGAGACGGGGCCCAAATCTAAACATAGAACCCACTTATGCGTCAGATATGCTATGTCATATATGATGAGGGTAACTGTATACAATATTTTAAATAGGTTTGTGCATAAAGCAAAGTTTGTATACATTGAAACATCAGAGGGCAAAATTGTCATTTATATCAGCCACCCATATGGATGATTTTGGAGTATTTCAGATTTTAGAATTCCAGGTAAATTATGCTCAACCAGCATACCCAGCATATCACAAGCTAATGCTGATGGAGTAAAAACTGGAGAGGCTCCTATCCTTTTAATGTTTACACAGAAGAGGACATTTCAGCAGCTGCTGCTTGCTACCTGATAGTGTGACAAGCAACATCTGTTGAAATTCTGTCTTCTACATCACCTAAAGATACAAGAGCCCTGCCTGGTGTTAAATCAGGTAATCCAATCCATAGTATTTTCTCTTCAGTAAGATAAATGACAACTTGAAGTCCAAGAGGCAAAACATGGGCAAGGTTGACATTAGGTATGGGAAGCGTTTTTACATATCCTTCAAATTTCCCTCCAGGTCTTATGTCATCCCACTGTTTCAGCTGCTTTAAAAATGCCCCACACTCTAAGGCTGCTTCATTAATTTTCAGTGGTGAAATGTGGATGAGCATGGTATAGGTTCCATTACTCTTCTGTCCTCCAACCCTGGATCTCATGTCAAACTGTTCAAAGACACTATTTAAAATTCCAGACATTTGAGGCTGGATTACCAATTGGAGCAAATGATCCAGTGTCCTTACTGAGTCCCCATGCTGCTGGCAATATAACAAATGTTTGCACAGCCATCCTGTATTCTCCAAGCATGGGTAGCCTGGGGACAAGAGTTGACACTCATTGCTCCCCTCTCATTCTCCTAATTGCATGAGCTGATTGGAGAATGGTGAGTGAGATGATGAAGGATGCCCCTTCTCCCCTGCCAAAGGGACTTCAGGTGGCAAAAGACCAACATGAGCCATGCTGTGCCTGCTGGCTGCTGCACTGAGAATGGGATAGGTAGGGTAAGGGTGGTCATCTGACAATGTCAAACCAGGTGTGGTACCACTGGGCAATCAGGCCTCCCTCCTGCTTCTGCAGATGTCAGGGATTCTGGTGGTGTAGATCATCCTAGGACCAGTCCTGTCATTTACCACTCCAGATTGACCCCAGATGAAGTATTTTATTTATTTATGGTATGGTATTTGTACCCCATTGCTTCTCACCCCTGAAGGGGGACTCAGCACGGCTTACACTGCAGCACTACAGGCCACTACACCATAATAAGACATTCTACCTCAATATTAGGAAGAGCTTCCTAACAATAAGAGCTATTTGATAATGTAGTATGCTGCCATGGAGTATGGTCAAGTTTCATTCTCTGGAAGTATATAAACATGTGTCAGGAGTGATTTGGTTGTGTGTTCCCAGATAGCAGAGTTTGTGTGTGTGACTACAACAATATCATCTGATTAATTTGCCATAATGTCACCATATGTAGGAAATAACTCGAAAGCACATGACATTAAGGCCTCAAACATGTTAAGATATGTGAGAAATTGTAATTTATCTCACAACCAGAATAATGAAGTTGGCAAGGCAAAAGCTGAACAACACCTAGTCCTATGCCTACCCACTCACAGGGTTCAGCAGAGAAAGAATAAACTTAATCTTCTTTGAAAATGAAAAAGTAAATTTACAAATTATTTCTTCATTGCCTTTTATAGAGTTTTATGAGTAAAAGAGAGAGGAAAGAGAAAAATGACTACAGTTTAGAGTAATACAGGAAAGAGTGGGTGTGGAAATGCAAACAAAGAAAGGGTAGAAATATGCAAATAAATGTACTGTATATAGGCTGTTAGTGCTAATACGATCTAACCAGGCCTCAGTTTGAGGTAGACATGAGAGGATATTCTTCCCAGTTTTCCTGTGCACCCAAGAAGATCAAAGGAAGCTGAGTTAATTCTTGGTTTACATAATCCTCTTCTTTCAAGTTAACAGGGCTCACTAGGGCTATCTTGCCTGATTCCACGTATACACATACACAAACCCTTTCTAAATCCTTGACCTGACCCAGACTTTGAATTTATTGTCTTCATCCAGTAGACAACAGGGGAAAGGCATACAATGCAACTGAATGTGTGTTCACTCAGATGTAAGTTCCTCTGTATTCAATGAGACTTACTCAGTCAATCTTAAGCTTTGACAGGCTACATTCATATGTTGGTGTCTCCTTGCCATCTTTTGCATAGTAAATGAAGTAATTTGTCTAGCTTTTCTGTAATCTCTTAAATGTCTTTACACATTTATTGTCAGAATTGTAAGTCCTAATTGGTTTTCTGTTCCTCATGTTTTTCAAGATTTTTTCTTGAGCCACTTAGGTAGAAACTTGGAAAATACATTTTGTAGAATGTCTTCTTTTCTTTCTAACACTGATATTTCTCCATGCTAGCATCCTCTTTGACTGGTTCAGAGTCTAAGCATCTGTTAAAATATATGTAACATAACTTCTAAGCTTGTTTCTAAGCATCAGTTGTAATATTTTAATGACTTCTGAGATGCCTAGAGGGATTTACACTCTCCCATCCCTCTTCTCTTTTAACTTCCTTTTAAGGAAATCCTTCTTTTTACACAAAGGAAACAGTACTTTTTTCAAATTTAAATATAACTGCATTGACCTCCTTAGGCATTTCCCCATATTTGCTTGAATTTGAAAATTTTGTAAATAGTATTCCTTGCAGTTTTATAATCCATCTCTAACGGGTCTTGAAATTCACTATGAGTTAGTCAGATTTCTTTGTAACTTGCTATTTAAAGGAAGGAATAATTGTAAGCTATAGATTATATCTGATTCACCTAGTTTCTACTATTTCCATTCAACCCATGTTAAAACACTTTTGTGTTCATGAGAAATAGTGATGTTAAAAAACAGAATTATAGACCAGGGTCCAGGAGTCAGGATGGAGTGAAAATGTGAAAGTATTTGGAAAATGGTTGAATAAAAAAAGAAGTCTGGACTTATTAGAATTTTTGCAGCTTGGAACTTATTCTCAACAAAATGAATGTTTTGATCAACATATTCTGCAAAGGAAACAATACATTCTGTACAGAAACATTACTGTCTGTGCAGAAATTGCTGTCATCAGGAACTTAATGCTAAATAAAATTCTCACCTGGTTGTTTTGCTTTTTATGTTCAGAAAATGTTTTTGTGCAAAACAATTGGATAAATTTGGCTCACAATTTGTTCTAAATTGAGAATAGATTTATGCAAATTGTTTTTTTTAAAAAATTACTTAAAAATTAATTGCTTCTTTCAAAAACAAAATTAATCTAGAATTGCACCTCTCCAGTAACACAGGAATTACCAGAGGTGCACAAAACGGTTTGGCCACTCAAGGTGAAATGTGTTCACTTCTTTAATACTTGCAACAGACTCACAAACTCTGTGTCTTTTCTATTTCAGGAACAGTTTTCTAGGCAGTTGCCTTAAACCAAAATCACATTTCAGTACACACAAATGGTTGACATATGTTTGGATCATGGCCATGGTGTTTGAACTCTCTCATCCTCCCTTTGGCTTATTCAAAGAAGAAACGTGGCTCAAGAAATATTTAAACTTGGGAATTCCTCAACATTCTTAATTGAGGAAAAGGAAAAGTAGTAGTAGTGGAAAACATCAACAAGAAGACAACAAATATGATGAGACAGCCTGGAGATGAGATCCTACAAGGATAGTTTCAAGGCATTAAACATGTTTGACCTGGAGAAGGTATGCTTGAAAGGCACATTAAATGTGCCACCTAATTTTGGAGTTTTGTTCTGATATTACCATTGTTCCCAAGGGTAAAGATTCAGATTGCAAGAAAGGGATTTTTGTACTAAACAATTAGAAGAATTTGCAGGCCACAGATTGCCTGAGAAAGTGTCAGGGTGTCATTTGAAAGACTTTTTGTGCATAGTGTAGAAGGCCATCTAAAAGAGATGCTGTAGCATGTGACTTCCTGTGTTGACAAGGAGTTGAACATGACCTTTGCAGTCCTTTCCAACTTTATGATTCAAAGCAGTAATCTTATGCATTACTTCAGAAATCCAGCCAGTTACAATAGTAGGATAGAGTTTTATCCCATGTTACACACAATAAACCGTTTCCTTCCCTCTATGTTTGTACGTATGTAGGCATATGTGCATATCTTGCATTAAGCCCACCTAGTGAGTTTGCAGCAGAGGTAAGATGTGACCCAGAAATTCCCCAGCCATAGTTCAGTCTCCCTGCTACACAACAACATCGTCTGTGAGAAATCTTGTTTCCCCACTTGTGAGTCCATATGTACGAGCAGGGCAAACATGTCCTGAATCTAAGCAAAGCAGCCGATTCAGAACAAAGAAGAGTCCTCAGAAGCTCTTTATATCATACCAAAATAACAGTGTTTGATTGAACAGATCCTATAAAGACAACAGGTTTCTTCCTTATTTGGTTTATTATTAGCTTAGTGATAAAGTACTGTGTTGGCCGGTTCACTCAGTAGAGGGTTTGTTTGGTCTCTTTGTGTGGTATTTATAGCCTGGTCTGGTTAATGTCAATCTTCACTTTATTGGTAGTCTCTTAAATCCTGAAATTTTAGCCAGACTTTTACTAATAAACCAAATCTTCACAGAGAAAAGCTATATAGGTTTCCAGCATAGCCAGTGAAAATCTTTCAAGAAAGAACCTTTAACATCTGTCTTTTCAACCTGAGCATGGTTATATTTCATCACAATTCTTTCCCTGTTCAGTAAAGAGAGGAGTTCAGTTCTCATTTTTCATTCCGCTGGGGTCTTTACTATTTCCATTTCCATACAGATCCTTTTGCTGTAGACATCAGATTTGTTTATTATTATTTCCATTGTCGGAAGCAGAAAAGATGAAGAATCCATATACCTGCAACTTGGAACAAATAATAAGATGTTTTCATTCATAGTGTTTAATTTTGTTATTCAGTACAATAACTGTGATTCAAAAGCAAAATACTGTACCACTTTTAATCTTAATACAGACCAAAATTTCCTTGTAATGGAGATTTCAGATCAACCTTATTACCATATTAGCTTGTCCTGATGCATGACACATGTTCCAGGCTAAATTTAAGACAGAGATAGCAGAAGATATCAACAATACATTAAGCTTTTAATTTTAAAGCTTATACCAAAAATGTATTAGCTGATAATACAGGTACTACCTTGATCATGTGCCGAGTATCTTTTAGCTGCCACTTAATAATTCTAGTCTTATACAGGAAGAATGATAAAAGAAAGCTTTCAATTAGGAGGCATTTGCAAAGGCATTATTTACAAAGACATCCTTTTTAAAAAAAACTGTTTAAATATGCATTATTATTATTATTACTATCATTATTTACCTGCCTCTCCTCCGGATTTGAGATGGGATACACAGATGGAAACATAAGAACATTAAATCAAAAAGTTATATACCTATGATTAAAACACATTCACGGAAGATTAATATATCAAAGAATGTGTGCTAAAATGGGCCAAAAATATTGGCCGTACAATTAGTCTAGATTGGAAATGCCTCTGGAAAGCAAAATAAAAATATTCAGAAATTACTCACTGTTGGAAAACTTTTATAAAATGTTATATCAATATTACATGAAACTTGTAAAAAAAATATCCAAAATGCAGCCACAATTGAAAAATACCTATTGGAAATGTAAACAAGAAACAGAATCATTTTTTTCATATATGGTTGTCCTGCAAGAAGGCAAAAACATTTTGGACTGAGATACCTAAAACTATAGAAAATGTATTAAAATTAAAAATACCCATGCAGATAGATCACGTTTGAACACAAGTGACAGACTTTTCCTTCTGATGACACCTGCAGCAAGAATTGTGTATGCAGAGACATGGAAACTAGAAGAAAGACCAAAAATGGAAGAATGGATAGTAAAAGTAGCTGAAATAGCAGAAATGAACATTTTGACAAGACATCTTCAGATAAAAGTCCCTTCAATATTCAAGAAAGATTGGTAACCCTTCAAAGATTTCCTAGAAGAAAAGACAATTCCAGCATGGAGATTGTTTACAATGTTAATCTATGACATTATATTTTACACAATGAACTAGATAATATGGTAACAAAAATATTATGTATATTAAAGATATGTAAAATATGTAAACATGATATGTAAAAATGGACAATATCTTTCAATTAAATAAAGATTAAAGCACATTAAAATTCATTCATGCAAATAAAATGTAAATTTAAATTAATCATAAAAAATTATCTGAGTAGGCCTGCCAGAAGAAATCTGTCTTTACTTTCGTTTTAACTTCTTACTTTGTGTTCAGAGCACAACCCTAGAAGATTTAACACACTACATCCTCACCCTACACTATCTTTGACTACCAAAAGATCCAAAGTTTCCTGCTCTTCAAATAACTACTTGCTTTTACCACTTTTCTCTTACCATCCTTACGTCATTTTCCACTTATTATTCCTATACTTGCTTCCTTGAGCACATTCATTCATAATTATATTTTTCTCTTCCTTTGATTCTTTTGTGTTAGGTCTAAATCCATCAAGGATGTCAGTAGTGTGTCTGTCTACATATGTTGTGTGTCTATGGCATTTAATGTTTGCCATGTATATGTACATTGTAATCTGCCCTGATTCCCCTGTGGGGTAAGAAGGGCGAAAATTAAATAAATAAATAAATAAATAGTGTGTTAACCCTTGTTTTTCCCTTTCTCTTAAGGGCACAAAAGCAACCATGGGACTTTCAGGGGTGGCTTCATTCTCTCAGCCACTGATTAGGAAGGGGGCTGCATCCAGATTTATTTCAGAGTCTCTGGCAAAGATGGAGGTATTTCTAGCCCTAATATAAGGCTACTCCTCCATTGGGTGTTCAAGGGCAGCCAGGAAAAAGCAGTTGTGTCTGTAGACCACCTTATTCCTTCTGTACTCTGTGGGAATGACTGTTGCATAGGGAGAGAGGGATAAGTTACCTCTTTGCACAACGTCATTCAACATACAGAAGTCAGGGTAACTGAAGGTTAGAATGACATATTTAATATTTGGCATGACTTCATAGTCTCTGTGCTCTAATTTTAATAGGCCAGGGTTGTCTAACTGATATACATGCATATCCACTCCTTGTTTGCACTCATCTGCATCATCCTTGTCTCCTACTGCTACCTCCCCTGGGACAAGATTAGTTTACTCTGTAAACAGATGCAGTTGGTATTCCCATGTAAGTAAAGCAGTGAATCCACAATAGGTTTTAGTCCAGACTACCTAGGGTGTGCTACCTAGGGTGCTGTACCAGTTTTGTAAGATAAATCAGATATCATGTGACTAGCTCTTTTAAAGTTCAGGCTAAAGCTCAGGACAGATTCACTGCCCCACTGAAACTGGTGTCCCCTTTAACAATATGATCTCTGTGTTACTACAGATTTTAATATGTTGTTCAAACTGTTGAAACTACTTTGAGAGACAGATTTGAGCATGACTGATAGCTCGTTTAAATCCATCAGCAGCCATTGATGCCACTATATAATCAAGATATATTTTTGGATCATTATTATTATTATTCTCCTTTAAGTTGGTTGTATATAGGTAACATTTGATGAACCTATCACATACATTTCTTGGTATAATTTGCTCAGAATGACTTTGCATATACCTTCTTTATTTATTTATTTATTATTTCGGCTTGATAGACCGCCCTATCCGAAGCTCAGGGCGGTTTACAGCACATAAACATACTGAGTTAAAATACATAAAAACACATAAAATGCAATATCATAAAACTAGTTAAAAATCCCACCCCTTACAATAAAACCATAACAAGTCAGGCACATAACACTAGCAGCAGCAACGCGGCAGGGTGGTGAGATATAGCAGGCACTTATCAGGCACCAAATGCCTGCCTGAATAGCCAAGTCTTACAGGACCTGTGGAAAGTCATTAAGTCCCGCAGGGCTCACGTCTCTGCTGGCAGCGAGTTCCATAAGGCCACAGCGGTCACTGAAAATGCCCTCTGCCGCATGCTGAATAGTCTGCAAATCCTCATACCAGGGACCTCCAACATGTTAAGCCCCTCTGAACACAGTGATCTTCTGGGCACATATGGGGTAAGCTGCTCCCTCAAGTACACTGGCCCCAAACCATATAAGGCCTTGAAAGTTAAAACTAACACCTTGAAGGAGACCCGGAATTCAATTGGCAGCCAGTGAGAGAGTGCTGAGAGAGTGTGACATGCCCAATGTGACACAGTGGGTTTCCATAACTGGGATTCCAGTCCTAGTCTCCAGAGTCATACTCCCATGTTCAAATTACTACACCATGCTGGTTATCACTACAAAATATATCCTGAGCTTGAAAGTCTTCAAAAACTGTGGAGTTTTCAGAGACTTTCTCGATGCCATTAGCTACGATCTTGACCTGGAATCTACTTTTCCAATATGGTATCTTTGACATGGGATGAAGTCATTGATAATACTGCAACTACATCACACTCACAATGTGAGATTTTGTCCTAAGTTACAGACTGTGAACCAGCAAGTTAGGGACTTTAGTATCAGTTCTGATTCAGTGATTCATAGCTACTCTGAGACGTTGACATGCCACCTATCATCAACATCAGGGCTGGAAAGTGGTGGTGGTGGGGAATAATACTTTATAAGAGCAGTTGCAAGGATTAGAAGTAGATAATGTATATATGAAGTGCTTTCAGCATTTGAAAGCACTGTAGAATTACTAAGTATTCTACTTAGTAGCAGCATTATAATAGTGTTTTACTGTTGCAGTGTGGCTTTAGAAGTGGTAGGCATTGAGATAAGCACTTCTTGTGCGAGATTATGGTTTAGATTCTAAGTAGGCTTCTATGAACTGAAGAACTTTTGCCTTGCACATACCAAACTAAGAAGTAACAGAAGATCTAACTAACAGAAGAGGGGAACCATTTTTATGGATGTTAGTTTGCTGATGTAAGTCTGCTCCCCTCTCCTACAAGTAGGGCAAGCTCAGGATCCCAGGCTATGATCGTAATTTCATAGGGTCTATGAGTTCCAGTTTATCTCCTAATTAAATAAAGACTTATCCTGAATAAAAAAGAGTCCATGGTGACTAAAAGAATGGTAGCATTGTTTCTTGCAATGTAGAGAGGCATATTTTTTTGTTTTAAAAAGTCTCCTTAAAATAATGGGAGCTGAGA
This sequence comes from Anolis apletophallus, assembly GCA_030556195.1. Taxonomy (NCBI): domain Eukaryota; kingdom Metazoa; phylum Chordata; class Lepidosauria; order Squamata; family Anolidae; genus Anolis; species Anolis apletophallus. The sequence goes on along the minus strand of JARBWK010000006.1, from coordinate 33,174,447 downwards.
AGACCCTTCAGAATTTGACAGTTGCACTTTTCCAACCCCCCCATCATTGGCAACAGTGTGTACCCACTGTTGGTCAATCTGAATGCAACTGAAAGAACTTGCCAAATTTCACTAGTCCAGGAGTTTATCTACACTGGCTGCTTAAATCATGGCCAATCTGAAGCAGTGATACTTTTGCCTGGTTCCAGAGGTTATCACATATTCCACCTTCAACCTACAACCATGGTGGGATGAAGTCTACACAATACAGCCATATAGGAACTGGTTTTGCCCTGCTGGACCATCACCTTATTTTCCGTATCATTGTTGCCTTTGCCGGAGGGCCACAAAGTTCAAAAACTGTTTGATAAGGGCCATTAACTTGCTATTTTAACATGGATTTCTCTTCATGTGAGATAATTTTCACATGAACACATGGAGAGCATGAAGAAAAGGACTAGCATAGTTTGTGTTTTCTCCACATTCATGCTTCCACGGAGTGTTTAAATGGGTCAGTTAGCTAAGTAACCACTGTTAAGGGCAGGAAGTTAGTTGCTCTGAGTTGTACATAGACTTTCTCCTCTAAAGAAAGAGGGCCTGAAGTGAGCTCCTATTCAACTCAGAGCAGCTACAAGAGACGTGATGATAAAATCAAGAGTTTTGCCACCCTTACAGTTAACACAGGTTAACTGGCAGCAGTGGCTGCCTTTGTTCATTTTTATAGCAAGATAAACATTAAGAATAGGAAAATGACAGTTTCTTTTTCTCCCCATTCAGACTTTAAATCCATTCATTGATGGTTCCATTATGAATATGAAAATATTGTTAAATGTTCTAATGTTATCTTCAATTCAAGATAAATCTCAAAACCCCGGCATTCAAGTGACCAGTTGAAACTTTAAAAAAAAATCAGAAGGTTTTGAGTACCAGCAAGTAATTGCATTCTAATAACATCTACTTCTAAACAGACATTTAGGGTAGATATCGCTCCCTACACAACTTTTATTACTAAATGAAAAGTGGTATACTTTGGTACATGCTCCCCTATGGACTACATTATAGAAAAGTTACTTTTGGGATTAGAACTCTCAAAATACCCAACCAAGTGGGCCACTGTGGATGCCTGGCAAACTTTTCTTAGCTCTGATTTGGATTAAAAATTACAGAAAGGATGGACCATTATTCTAAGAAGCTCCAGTACACATGCCATGATCTATACCAGAGATGGTCTTCCTGCCCACTGAGTTTTCTTTAATACTCAAAATTAATTTTTGAACCAATTATTCTATAGATTATATGTACTAGTCACCACATTTTAAAAATCATTTCCTGCTTTTTACTCTATTCCTTGTTGTTCCTGTGTGTTTTTTCTTTCATTTGTTTTCTTCTTAAGCTTTTATGCTACAGCTTATGACAGCAGCTCTTTGGAAGTGGCAGAGTGGGAGAGGATAAGTTAAGTTTTATTGAACCTATGAGCTCTTCCCTTTTGTTCTGGAGGCTCCAAAAGTTGTGGTCATTCTTATCTCTCTGAGTAATGAATTCCAAAACCTTGCCCCTGTTGGCGAGAAAGCCCTGTGTCTCGTTCTCACAAGCTTCACCCTTGAGCTTGACAGCTTCATCGTTTCCAAGGAACAGACCTGTGGAGGAAGGCCATCATAACAAACAGAGGGGCCTCTTTGCGCTACCTCACACCAATTCCATGGAGAGTCTTAAAGATTAACACGGTGTCCTTGAATGTGACCTGCTATCAATGGAGTACACATGGGGCTGGGGTGGTGTGCTCTCAGGGCTGGCGTTGTTGAGGTAGAGGCCTGCTGAATTTTACACTAATTGAAGCTTTTACTGGCCAGTCCTCATATTTTGGTATACAGAGCTATGCTAGTCCAGCCAAAGGTCATAAAGGTCTTTGGAGTCTTATCTTTTGACCCTGGGGCATTCCAAATGCCTTATGACTCCAATTGACTTTATAGTTAGAGAAAGCAAGCGCTTGGGATACACAATGAGCACTGAAGTTGGGCTTTTCTTTTGTTCTTGTAACATTTAAAAGAGGCTAAACCTTTGTGGCCGGGTTTAATAGTCACCCTTCAACAACCTTTACCTTTAATTGGCAAAACTGATTTTAGCTAGGTGGGTGCTAATTGAACCCTTATGAAAGGAGAGTCACTGTGTATACTGTACCATGCTCTATGGTTCACAAACATTTTTAAAGCCCTAATAATAATATAACATCTTAGTGCAGAAGCATAGTCGGTTTCAGCCTCAAGGCAAAGGAAACATCATCAAAGGGAAGCAAATACTTAGTTATTTTGTTAGTAATCTATATATTACAATCAGGAAATATTTATGGATGCAAAAGGTTTCAAGACTAATTCCAGCAAAGCTATTGAGGCAGTAATCATGATGGAATTAGGGATGATCTGCCATCAGCATGCTGATGACTCTCAGCCCTATTTCTCCATTGTATCAGGATCAGAGGATGTTGAATCCACCATATACTGACTCCTTAAGCAGTTGCTGCCTAATTAAATTGATGCTGAGTCTAGGAAAACAGGTAAAGTGAATGGTTTACAGATTTAAGAATTAAGAAAACTACTGGATGAGGTTGTAAGCCTCTTGTAGAAATGGGGTTAAACTTTTAAGGGGTTTATGGATGCAGGAATGTCACTGGATGCCCAAATGATTCCTTGGTTGAGAATGCTTACTACCACCTTAGACTGGTACACAAACTCTACTTATTTCAGAGCAAGAATCATTCAGCCATAAAGTGTAATTCACACATTGGTAATCTCAGGACTGGATTACAGTCCTGAAATTTGTGTGTGGCATTAAGGCTGATTTGTATTCTGTCTCGAGGCAGCCTCTGAGGTATTGACTGGCTTACATTGTAGTTGATTAGCTGTGCTAAAATATATCCTTATTAGTTGCCATTCTGTTACAGTTAGATTTCACATCCATGATCTAGATCAAGGCACCTGTCTTTGGCAAAATTATGACATGTGTATTATTCTTGTCTAATCAATATATCAATGCTACTTTATGCCTGCTGGACTTCAAAATCAAGTATCGCCACTCACCAATTCAGAATCACCACAGTGATGCTTTCTGTTTTACTGAGGATGATCTTCTGTTTTGAGGTTGGACAAAGTACAGTGTCTTAGAACCATCACAGTGTATTTCCTTGTATTATTGACTCCTTGTACTTGTCCAATTTCTCTTGAATCTCTAAATCATTTATTCCAAGTATGATGTTTCCCTATCACTGTAATATTGTCTCTCTTCCCCTCATAACTCAGTTTAGTCCTCTTGATCTGACTTAGTTAACAGCCATGAGGTGCAGCTCATTCTTGTTAGAAGTCCTTCCTCATCAAAATGCTTTCCATGAGCAACCCCCCCACCTCCCAAAAAAAACCTTTCCTGATTCTACATGACTTGGGTCCAGGTTACCTACAGGATTGCCTTCTCCCGTAAAATCTGTCCAGAACACTTAGGTCCTGGGGGGGGGGGGGGTACTCCAACCAACCAAAACCTGACTAGCAACGTCACCCAGAGGACTTTTTCATCGGCCACCCCAAGACTGTGGAATGACCTGCCAAAAGAGCTCCAACAGCTGGATGAGCTGTCAGAATTTAAAAACCATCTAAAGACCTGCCATGTATTATGTTGTGCAGTTGATGGTGGTTGGTGGTGGAATGGTTAATATAAGTATTACTTCTAAAGGATTGAGTAATCTGTAAGTAAGAGTTGATGGCTGAAAGCAATTAAGAGTGGAGTTATGCAAGAGATAGGTTGCAGCTGGGTGTTTCTGGATATAAGGAGCGAGCCTTGGAACTGATCTTTGGGAGAAAATATTTGTCTTGTTTTGGTAGTAGATGCTGCTGGTTTTCACCCAGGTTTGTGGATTTTTGGTATCCTGACCTGTCTCCTGAACCCTGGAACCTTGAATCTTTGGACTGGCTTTTGACTACAATATAGACTCTTGATCCCTGGACTTCGCTCAATGCACTCTCTGCATTTGACCACTGGACCGGACCCTTGACTACAGTGTAGCATTTGCTATCAGTTTTTGTTTTGTATTCTATGGCTGAGTGCTATCTTTATGTTTTATATGTTGTACTACTAAAACAGCCAGAAAGTAAGTGTGTTGTAATTAAATTGTTTTATACAAACTGGGTTTTTGTAAAAGCAGAGCCCTGGCATCGTGACAAGACCTATCTCTTCTGGCAGACCTACCCAGCCAGTTTTAATCACAAATTTTAAACTTGCATATTATGTTTAATATTTGTTTTGTGTATTTTAATATCTATTTTGTAGAAATATGTTTCAATATGTCTATTTGTAGAATGTTTAAAGATTATTGTGTGTTTTTAGCAATGTTGTAACCTGCCTCAAGTCACAAGGAGAGGCAGGTAAGAAATTATTTTATTATTATTATTATTATTTATTCAAATGTATCCGTCGCCACTCCCATTCAGCTTGGGGCGACTCACAAACAATAAAACAACAATAACAACATTTACAACTACATTAAAATCATTAGGATTAAAACAGCAACCATAAAATACAGATAGCATCAGAGAGGACAATGTAATGTCAGAGAGACTAACAGTTTTTAGGAGCCAAACGCCTGTTGGAACAATATAAAAGTGTTGTTGTTATACCATTTGTGGACCTCGTTATTAATTTCCAGGATTCTTTCCTGTCTTTCTGCATCATATCCTTCAACAGAAAGAAGTGGTGAAATCGCAACATGTTCCCCAAAGTCTTTCAGCTTCCTACCCAGGGCTTCCTTGTTCATTGATACACGTCAAAGACTATATCTTGTAATGGCACTCGTGAATCATGTAGATAAAAAAGAATGGGTAATGGTTGGCAGGCATAATGAGTCTTATTTTACTACCTATTACTTATTGGATCCTTGCCTCACATGTCTCATAACATCTTGTCTGGCTTACATGCCAGTGCTTTTCTGCTCAGTTGGGAATCGCCCACAACTACTGCCTGTCTTGTGATCCTCTTAAAATTGGATGGTAGACTTCCATCTATGCCACACTGCAATGTAACTTTGATGCTCTCTGAGGACTGAGGTTTCACCAATGCTGCAAGGTAGATGCCACGAAATTGTTTATTCTGCTCAGCTGAGAGGATGCGAACCGCAATACCCTGATTCCCGCAAAGAACGCATGCATGTACATTCAAAACATTGGTTTTTAAAGATTACAGATCTGTCAAAACAATTGAAATTCACGCCTGACCCCTTCTGGGCCGGCTCCGTCGGTGATTGGTCGGAACGTTGAGACCAGCTGATGGGCGGGATGTTGACCGGCTCTGGGGAGCCTATCGGCGCTTACTCCCATTCGCCATCCTAGCCAATCAGGAGTCTGTGGCCATATATGGAATGTCCGGGAAGGGGAGCTCAGACGGAAATCGCTGTCAATATGGCATATGAATATAACAAAAGAGTCCTGGCCAGGTAAACGACCTGGAGTGACACCTGGGAGTGATGGGATTAATGAGATGGTGCGTCATTCTTGAGAATGAAAGAGGAAAAGGGGAAGAGGCCTGATGATGGTAATTCACTCAAACCTTTTGGTGACAAAGAGCCTATTTTGGGGCACACCTGGGTTCCGAAGCCAGTTGCGACACCCACTGTGAAGGGCAAACTTTTATTGTCCAAGTTCCAAAGACGAGTTTAGTTAGACTGGAAATCCGACCGTTAAATTCGCCTCAGGACTGATGAAACGTGGGGCCAAGACAAGGGCTTAGCTTATCCATAACAAGATTTCCATCAGAGAAACACATGCAATATGAATAATGGTGATCCATAAAGATTTCGGGAACAGGGCGCAGTCGCATTCCTCTTGACAAAACATAGTAAAACACCCTCAAGGCAATCTTTCTTATCCAAGGGCAAAGGGGGAAGGGAAGGGTTACAAGGGGTCAAAGGGAAACATGGGAACAATATTGTACAGATGCACAGATACAGGGATGAACCTTTATTATGATTTCTGCTTTCCTGATGTCAGCCCAAACACAAACAGATGTGGCCCCCTGCTTCATAGGCCAATTCCTTTCTCAAAACTTTTCTTTCTGGGCTCAGAGATGTCCACAAGGTTATTCTCCCTCCAGTTGTACCTCACCATCATCATCAAGGGAAGAGCTTAGAAAAGGTTGGGTAATTCCAAATGAACAACATGCTTCTGTGGTGCTGCTTCTGGATGTTGTATTTTCCAAGTGCTTGCCTAGAGATTGTTGTCTTCTTTAGAGACATTTTCTGTGTGTTTTCCTTTCATGGGATTCCTCGCTACTGTGTTCAAGAAAGGTTCGTCCTTTCTGATAAGCTACAGAATTGATACATAGCCCATGAGCTGACAGTCATTTTCTTCCAGCAGGATAAACAGCTTGCTCTAGCTGCAGGTATTGTCCTCCAGCATCTTCAGGCAATAGCAGAGCTGTTGCTGGCCACAGCAGCAAATCATTTACCATTAACGATTACTTGTCCTAAGTTAATGGTGGTAGTATGGCAATCTACCCACCCCTCAAATGCCCTTGCAAAAATATCTGATTGCCTTGTCCTGATCTCAGAGCTATGGATTACCCAGCTTATTCTAACTTTTTTACTATGCTCACACACAAAATATCTATTTGTACTTCAATTTGCCTATACAAACTTTCTCTGGACCTCATCCCATCCCCACAGTGGCTCCACCAAAGAGGTGGCCCCTATTTGGTTTTGCCCCCTTTGGTGATGACATATATGACACCTTGAGATCAGTTGAAGAAAGGCAAGGTACAAATACAATGAATAAATAAAGATTCAATGATTGAAAGAGTAGTTGTTGCTGGAGTTGATTTGTTCAAGTTGAAAGTTTTTGTCTGCACATTATTTTTGTGAGCTAAAGATTGTGATGGTAAACACATATGTACACACACACATGCACGCACACTAAAATGCAATTATTTTCTGCATTTTACAGGCAAAGCAGACTTTCACTTACAGTGATGGATTTTTACAGTGATGGGTTCTTTAGTGAACGCCAGTTTAAATAGAATTACTGTAAATACAGCCATTTGAACTGATCTGATTTACATCATAAATGTTGCATCTCTATGTAAACTGAAGATAATAAACCCTGCTACAACCATTGAGAGCCTTCCAAGTAAATATCTTTATGATTGTTCTGCTACAGCCCAATCTTAAGTATGTTTGCACAGAAAACAGACTCCCTGCTGAGACTTAAGCCAAAGTGTTCATAGAATTGTAGTCATGTATTCCAACATTATTCATGTTCACTCAAAAGTAAACTGCGCTAATTTCACTGTGATGTTCTAACAGCACTACCGCATTTGCATAGATAAACTTGGATTTGCTTGGAAGTAGACTTTATGTTTATTTGCAGCCTGCTGTCTAGAACTTGTCATTTTTGACGTGACTCCATTTCTAATACCAAAGTCTAGCTGAGAAGATGGGATTTCTGGGAATTGTAGTCTTAAAAGGAACCTTTCCCAGCTCTGCTGCCACCACAATCTAGGCACATTTATTTGAGTGTTTCTCTACATATAGGGTAAAGCTGGTTGTTCTTAGTTAAGTATTTTATGGTTGCAGAAATCTTCAACCCCCTTCAATAATGTGTAAAACTTAACTTGTAGAAGTAGAAAATGCCAACCATTTCAAACAGTTACAGCCTCCATTAAAAAAGTACAGACTCCTCATGTTGACATTCTGCAGACTCTAACCGTTAAAGTGAAACTATTCTAACCTGAAATTCTCACCCTTGTTGCTCTCCAAATCAAGGAGAGAAAATCTTTCATTGCTTTGTTCCTACATAGGGAAATACTTTTTTACAAAAAAGAAAACACACACAACTAAGAAAAGTCACTTGCAAATAAGCTATAAATGTTATAAAGTTGGCCAGGTTAGATGGATTTTAAAGTACACAAGAGCAATATAATAATCGGAATCATAAAATGTTGAAATATGGTGTTCTCTTTAATGTGAAAACAGGACTAGCCAGTTTTAATGGAAATTGAAGAAAGTGTAACTTGATCTTTTAAGCCAAACCAATGTAGCCCATTAAGAACCAGAACATGACACAATAGTTACTCCAACTGGCATGACTGGGCTGCTGCTTTCTTGATACACTGTAGTTTTGCTCCAAAAGGCAGATTCCCTTGCATGGCAGGGAATGGATCTCTGGGATCCAAAAAAAAAAAAAAGCTGAAGAAGAAGAATGTGCATTTATTTTAAATATATATCTCAGCCTAGTACTCACTTCCAGAGTTTCTGACCTTTTGTTTTTACTGTTCATTGTTGTTTGATGTTCTATGTTTCTATCTCATTTCTCACCCAAAGGTGGATGCATCATGGGATTTTCTGGGGCTGAGAACATGTGACTCACCCAAGGTCATCCCGTTGGTTTCCATAGCCAAGTGAGAGATCAGGCCCTTCAGAGTTGTAGTCCAATACTCAAACTACCATAGAGGTCCTAGCTTTATATGGGTTAAAACCTCCTTAGTCTCTATCCCTCACCATGATCGCTTTCCCCCCTTTTTTCCACCTGCTCTTTCTCTTCCCTTCTTCCCCGTTTTCTATAATGCTGGTATGTCTCCTTCCAATTGATGCTTCAGCCTTTAGCTCAGCTCACCCTACCACCTCTACAATTCCCTGGGTCGGTCTGTCTGTCTGTCTGTCTCTCTCTCAGCTGCTTGAAAAGTTCAAGGATATTGCAGAGGACAACAACATCATAAGCTTCCACTTAAGACCCTGTGAGGTGAGAAAAATAACCAGATCTCCTTCTAGCTTTGTCTATTCTGGTAAGGAATATCTCAGAACTAAAAGCAGTTTGAATTGACTCAATATCCCATTATGTTGGCTTCTAATATCCTTCCCGCCATTTGAGCAGCCGGGCTGGAGGATGGACTGGTTTGATCTTGTGGTCCAAGGCACTCTCAGAATTTTCCTCCAACACCACAGTTTAAAAGTGTCAATCTTCCTTTGCTCAGCCTTCCTTATGGCCCAGTTCTCACATCCACAGGTTACTACGGGGGGATACCATTGCTTTAACTATGTGGATCTTCATGATGTTTCTACTCTTTACTATTTTATCGAGATTGGTCATTGCTCTCCCCCTATGAAGTAAACATCTTCTGATTTCTTGGCTGCAGTCTGTGTCTGTAGTAATCTTTGTGCCTAGAAATACAAAGTCTGTCACTGCCTCCATGTTTTCTCCCTCAGTGTGCCAGGTATCAATCAGTATGGTTACAGAACAATTAAAACAAATAAGTAGTACATTCTATTTTGCAGAATTTGGGAGTGGAAATCTAGGAGGCTGAAATGTCTTATCTGCCTGGGAAAGGGCTAAATGGTTTCTAATTAGCCTTTTACACAAAGAAATAGTGCCTGAGTTTGCCTGTTTTTCTTTTCTCTCCTCATCCAGTTTTTTTAATGCTATATCTTTTAGATTGCAGAGCTATGGAGAGGGACAGTTTATTTTACTGAGCAGTTCTGGAAACCCTTTTGACTGAAAAACCATATAAACACGCTTCAGATTAATAAAGTCATTCTATTCATGACTTTACTATTATGCTAATTTAAAAATGGTTGTTTTCTTTAAAAGTGTTAGCTGGCTGTTCATTCTATAAAATACCTTTTTACACAAAATCTCTATTTTTTATCATTCACGGTGATCTTTTGAAGAACTAACCCTGTTCATAATATTCTTTCAAATGGAAATGTTCCATTTTCTACATAATCCCATTTTGCAAGGGGGAATTTAATCAATGTCACTACAAGTATCTGCGCCCCTCTCCTGGAATGAAACACTGTTCCAGAGGGGAAAGGGTTAAGAAGTTAAACCCCTGAGACAATGAAACAGCAGTGAAAGCGCCATGTTCTCTTTCATGGACATTGTTGTCTGAGTGGGCTGGACTGTCAGTCAATAAGGCAGATGGACTATGACTCACGGGTGGCAATATGGGGAGTCTCTGCTTTGCTGAGCCTTTTGCCTAAAGGCTGGCTCCTGCAACCAGATCCTGACAACTTCCCCACAGCGCTCTGCTTGTCTCACTAATACATGCCAATGGGATTAACATTAGGCAGCAATTACAAACTCTCCTTTGTGTGGCCCGCACAGCTTTGATTTCTAAAGTCAACTAATGCCGTATTTCTATTCGAGCTGTGCTCTCTGGCTCTCCTGGGATGGAATTCCGGGTGACTTTACACAAAAATCCTTCCATTTCTCATCCTCTGGCAGGCCCAGGCATTAGGCTACATCCACTGGATCTAAACCGACCTATCTTCACAATTTCATTCTGAAGGAGGAGAAACATGAGGATATCCAATAACATGGTAGAAAACAAAACTAGAAGTGACCAGATATCAATTGATGGTTTTGAAAAACTAGGGGCTATAAACTTTGAACAGATGAAATTATTATTGCTGAAGACTTCCAGAAGCAATTGTCCCTTTCTGTCAGAAAAAGGATGATCTGGAGGAATTTGGACAGGTCAAGGTAGACAAGCTACACAAAAAGAACTTAGGCAGGATAATGTGCCCCTACAGCCTAACTTGACCCATCCTTAACATAGATCCTAAAATGCTTATTTCATACGGAATAAACCTTTGGATGTGGAACAGTATTTTGTGCACAGTGTCTTCGTCAGCCATCCATGGCATGCCATATTATTTATTTCCCTGATCCTGCTTTTCCTCCAATGATACCATAGTACCATACATTATTCTCCTCCAGAAGCTCTATGAGATGGTTCAATTCACCAGAGAGTGACTGATCCAAACCCATTAAGGGATCAGGCTCCATCAAATCACAATACAATACTATCCCCTCCAAGTGTTTCAATCAACCCTTTGTTGTCTCATGTCCTATTTTTCCATCTTTAAAATGAAACTTTTATTTGGACAAAAGTTCACAAGGAGAAATGTCAACATGAGTCTCAAATACTCTCTTGTGTCTGGGTCAGTGGTAGTAGCATGAAGTACACAAAATTTCTTCTTAATCTATGGTCAACTTCCACCAGACCCACAACTTCTAATTACCTGAGACATATCCACCACAGTTGGTCATGCCACTGAGAAAACAACAATAAAAACACACCTGACAGATAGCCACCCATATTCTGTTTAAAAAACCTCCCAAGAAGGAGTCTTCAAACACTTTCCACAGTAATCTGGTCCACTATCAAATAGCTCTTACTTCCAGAAAGCATTTATTTTGGTTTAGTTGGAATCTTGTTTTTGTAATTTGAACCCATTTGTCGGAATATATCCTCTAGAGCAGTGGTTCTCAACCTGTGGGTCCCCAGGTGTTTTGGCCTACAAGTCCCAGAAATCCCAGTCAGTTTACCAGCTGTTAGGATTTCTGGGAGTTGAACGCCAAAACATCTGGGGACCCACAAGTTGAGAACCACTGCTCTAGAGCCACAAAAGAATCTATATTGCTTATCTTCCATGTGACAGCTTTTCAGATATTTGAAGATGGCTGTTATGGTGTCTCTTAATTTACTATAGACTTCAACCCACGGTTTCTAGGCTTCATTTCCATGTGTTGCAGAGATAAAGCCCCACGGGAGTCCCACAAAGATTATCACATGATGTAAGGACACTTCCGGTGGGGACTCTGTGGGGCTCCATTTCCACAACACATGGAAATAGTCTAGAAGCTGTCTTCAGGAGTCAGGTGTCACCCAATTCCAAATGACAGATAGCAGAAGAAAGCAGGGGAAAGATAGACATTGATATAATAAGGACATGGGATGGCTAAAATGGGCTAAGATAGTTCCTGATACTCATGGGATGAGGTCCTTCATCTGTTTCTCTCATACACTTGCATATACTTTCTTAAAATGGGAGAGCCTGTCATATATGCAAAACATATCTGTTTCGGAAGGCCTTTGAACTTTGATTTTAAATTTGGTTTTTAATTGTTATTTGTCATTGTACTGATCTTTGTAAACTGATAAGTTCAAGCAATAAAGATAAAGATAAAGATATAGATAGCTAGATAGATCATAGTCATCTATTTTGGCCCTAAGAACCTCATTCACTTCCTATGGATTTAGGATCATTTTGTTTTAAGTTCAATTAACTTCAGCAGACATGAACTCAGGATGTGTTTTACTTTCGAGGTTGTGTCATCAGACAGGGTAATATGGTATATATCTATGGTATATATGCAGTACCTTTGTGGTTTCCAGCCAGCACAAATAAATCAGGACTTCATCATCCCATTGGGGTGCTATGTTGTCACTTCATACTGGCTATGGAGCTCTGTCCCAGTGCCTGAACATCACCTGTGGTGTTTACTAATACCAGAACAGGTGGTCCATGTGGCCAGAAAGGAAGGTATAGTGACCTCCTTCTTGCTGGTCACAGAGGCTACCAATATTGACATTAGCAGATGCAACCATGACAGCCAGGTGCTCACATGTGAGCAGCAGTGATGGCATGGGGATGAGCCTTCTGCTGATCGGTACAGTGAAAAAGTTATAGCAAACATATCCATCTGGACAGAGGATTAGGTTGAAATGGACCTGATTCAACTGTCAAAAACCCCAGGATAGTTTCCTGCAAACTCCAGAGTATCCTTCCAACTTGGTCTGAAGCGGGCCAAAGTCAGGTTGAAGCCAGAAAAGCTGTGATACTTCCCAGAAGTCTTTATATATCTGAGATTAGGTTTTTCTTTTGTTAGTGTAGACTAAAGTCTTCCTCAATTAAATCAATGTGACTTGAGATTGTGTCCATTTGTGTAGATTACTCTCATATCTTAGTTCAATGTATAAATTTTAAAAGAATCCTGTCTTCATATACAACTGCTTGACAAGACTCACAGTCAAGGCACATGCCTACAACTCTATTTATCCCATGGTCCTCCGCCTTCCTTCTTTTCAAAAAACCTTTTACACAGTGGGAATCAACCAAACCTACCTTAAACCGGTAATTTAATCTGAGTTCCATAAAATAGAAGCGTTTCTGGAACAAACAAGTTGTTCTTCACAGCTTGGATGTATATGAAAGCTGTCACAAATTAACTATTTCAAAAGAAAATGTAAACAAGATCTTATTGCAGTTCCAGAAAAGGAACAATGCCATACTTCATGGTTAAGGAATGGGCCAGGAGCCAACAGTCAGGGTCTTAATTCAGTTGCCTTAAGAAGAAAGTTTTGTTTCCCTAGCAAGCCATTAATTTCCAGACTTAAGCTACCTAGACCCACAAACATGTTCAACTGGAAATAAGCAGTTGGGTTTAATTTCAATATCAGTGGTAAAAGCATTTACCCGAAACAAAGATATTCCTTTCTGCTGATCTGTTCTGAGAACTAAGATTTCTAAATCCTTGCGATTTAAGTCAAATCCCACAACCAGACACATTTTCTATCCCGGTGCCAATTCGCACTACACAGTTGCACTGTTATGATTCCACTTTAAATGCTATGGTTCCAGTCTATGGAATCCTGGAGCTTGAAGTGGGTGAGGCACTACAGGTCTCTGACAGAGAATCCTAAATACACCAAAATTCCACAAGATGGAACCATGAAAATTAAAGTGGAAAAAAAGTTCTATAATTGTATCATGTAAAAGCCTCCTTTTTCAAAATACTAGCATGCCAATCGTTCTTCAGACAGAAGCAAAGGAGATTTAAAACTTTCACCCAATACAACTTAATCTCTTATTCCTAGAGCTCAGAAGTAACAAGTTTCCATGGAAATAGGTACCTTATAAAATTACTTTTTCTGGTGACAAGAGAAGGATAGCACTTTATTTTGAAAATAACAACAAGAGTAGAAATGAAGTGACTTTATTGAGGTCATCTATAATGGTTTTAGTTCTACATATTTTATAATTACATTTAAAGAGCTTCTTTAAAGGCACTATGTTAAGAATATTTTATATCTTTTAGTTATCAATTGGCAGAAGGGGAGCATTTAGCAATAGAAAAGTAACTAAATATGTCATAGAACTTATTTAGATAATGACAGCATAATACTTTTCAGACATTGTATCAAGTTTATTGTTGTTGCATGCCTTCATCACTTCTGACCTATGGCAAGACTAATGGCATTTCCAAATATGGCTTAAGCTTGCACCGAAGCAGGTTAAGAAAAATTGCTTCAGTGTGGGTTTAAATCCACATGCCTGCCCCACAAAGATGGGCTTTCCCTGTGGGGTGTCCTCATGCCATCCCAAAAACCCCTGAAACATCTCTAAAACTTAGCAGGCCACCGTTACAGTGGTCCTGGAGTCCTCCTGGTGCATTTAAATAAAATGGCAGAAAAATGGGGGGGGGAGGCAGGAGCAATTATCTCCCCCCCCCCGGGTCTCTTGGCATGTCATTTTTATGTGCATGTCATGCCCCAGCCTGGCTCTAGCACTCAGCAAGACTCACACCATGTTAAATCCAAAGCCTCAGAGAGGCCTGAAAGCAAGATGCTGCAGAGGCCTGTAGTTCACCAAGCGTTCAAGGGCAAACGCAGCCCATCTAATTCCCAGACCGATAAGAAGGCCTGGTACCACAAGGCAGTGGTGCCTCCCAAAAGTCCAGGTGTCTTCACTAACAAGCTGACATTCTAAATCCAGCCGAGGGGCCCAGGCGAGGTGAGTCCCACAATCAAGCCTGGGAAGAAGTTCCGACGCAGTCTGCGTCTTCAAGGAGAAAAACCTACTTAAGCTGCTTCCCTTTGGCTCGAGGCATCTCTCGCCAACGTTTAGCTTTCAAGTCAAGCCTTCACGGAACTTTGCCTGGGCCATTGGGCCTTCCAGTCTTTGGACTCTATTAGCCAAGTCTTTGTGCCAAGAACTTATCCCTGGATTTAGCCCATTGGGGCATCAAGACTCTTTTTCCCTTTTTGATCCTGTTTTACCTTTGGACTATTGCTTTGCAATACCCTGATGCTTGGGAGCATCATTGGACTATATTTCTATCTACTTTATTCATTTATTCTAAATAAAGCATTTAATCACGGCTGGCCTCAAGTGGTTTACTGAGGGATCCTTCAGGTCTAAAGTACAACAGTGCGAGAAGGACTCCAGGATCACCGTAATGGTGGCCAAGTAAGTTTTTACAAGTTTTTGGGGATGTTGGGGGGGGGTGTTCAGGGAAGGTGGTGGGTACCATCTCATTCTTCCAGGCTTTAGGAAACCCGAAGAAGCAAGATGACATTGGGAAGTCAACCCCAGGTAGTCCCAGGATTACTTGTGGGTGAGTCCCCACAGGCCCAATACCCCACTAGGCTGGGGCCTTTCAGGAAGGACTGGATCTAATGAAGTATCTAATTAATTCAGAACAAAGCAGGGTTTACCTGCCTTGCCCAAAATGAATTTGTTTTTACCAGAGGTGTTGTTTGGATACCTCCAGTAAAAGCCCGACAGGCCCTGCATTTTGGAGCCTGTCTGGAAATGCCCTAAGACATAGTTGTCATAAGGTCTTCTTGGCAACATTTGTTCCTCTGAGGCTGAGAGAATGTGACTTATGCAAAGCCACCCAGTGAGTTTCATGGCAAGCAGAGGTTCGAACCCCTGGCATCCAGAGTCGTAGTTCAACACTCAAACCAGTATGCCGCAGAGGTTCACTTTTGTACAAGTAATGGGAAAATGATTTAGTATGTCTTCTCAAAATGCTTGGGACTAGAAATATTTTGGTTTTCATAATATCCTTATTTGCATATACATACACAATGTGATATCTCAAAGGTGGAAAGTCTAAACACTAAATTCATTTATGTTTTATATACACCTATACACATAGCCTGAAGACAATTTTATACAATATTTTAAATAATTTTATGCATGAAACAAACTTTGTTTGCATTGAACCAACAAAAGGCAAAGGTGTACCTATCTCAGCCACCCATGTGGATAATTTTAGATTTTGTAGTATTTCAGGTTTCATAAGTTTAGATAAGGGATGTTCAACCTGTAAATTATGTTCTAAGGCAACATTTTAAGCCCTGAGCAAAATTATGGAATACCTCTTTAAAAATACATGCTGCAATCATTTATCTGTTTTGTGCTTAATAAAATGTTTGCAAATGTCTGAAAGAGAGGCCAAAACCTCAACGAGTCCCCTCTCTAAAGACATCTTAAGCCTGTGTGTGGATGTGTTGTGTCCTTTTTTAAAACACACACACACACACACACAATCAGGACTTTCTCTGTAGCTCATGCATCAAGAGGAAGCTTTTCTGTCAGACTTCCGCCATTCTTTTTATGGCATGTTTTGATGTTATCTCTATTGTCTTGGTGAACTCCCAACAGAGTAATTAAAGGCCATCATTCAAGGCTCTTCTCTCCTCAAGTAGCATGGATTTCAGATTTCAAAGTCATAAAATTCTGGTATGGTCCTTCCCACACAATCCTTGGAGAGGGAGCTTATGCATATTTTAATGATTATGGACATGAACAGCTTTGGATAAGCACATCTTCAAACATGGATATATGATCTTTGATCTCTGGGCTCTTGCTTTAACAGAAAGCTTACATGATTTCTTTCAAAGATCAGATTGTAGAGTAGATACAATATAACCTGTTTGGTTTAGTTTTATGTTATATATGTATCTATATATTATTATTATTATTTACTTATTTTATTTTTATCCCACCTTTCTCCCAAACAGCATTTTACCTATTTTATTAGATTTAAGGGTTTGAGTTTGTCTGTCTATATGTCTATTTTAATTATCCATTTTATTCAGTGTTACTATACAATGTCTTGAGTCTTATTTTTCAGAGAAAGCCGGGATACCAATCCAACTAATAAATGCATATATTTTCTGTGATTGGGTGTGTTAGTTGTAATAATATCCAGTACTCATATTCTAAATGCTGGCTACTGGAAACATTTGGGAAAATGTTTATTTTTGAATGCTTATATTTGTATATATGTACATAATTTCAAATGTTTAAAAGCTTTTGGATTTGGAAAGATTGGTCGTTTACGAAAAAACATTTCCAGGGGATGCCAAACTGTAATTACTCAGTCTTCGAGGAGGCTCTTTCCATGTCTTTCCCAATGTGCAATGGGAAGTTGCTGCTAAATGTGAGAGAAATAAGGTTGAACACTGTGAAAGCCATCCACTACATGGCTACCAACCTCCTCCCAGTAGACTCAAATCAAGGAAAAGCTTTATAAGAACTACCACTCCTCTTGGCGTTCCCCCAGCAACAGCAAGAGTATCCCTCTGGGCAGCTACACCAGGAAATCCCAACTGGATGGCCCCCCATGAGGGTCTTCCTCCAGGGACAAACCAAGAATGGGCAACTTGGAAGTCCCTGCATAGACTCGGAAGCAGAGCGGGCAAATCAAAAGACAACCTGGCAAAATGGCACTACCTAAAAGAATCCCAAACCTTGTGTGACTGTAGAGCAGAACAGACAACTCCACATCTGTATGCTTGTCCACTGTGCCCTGCCTCATGTACAGAGGAGGAATTGTTGGAGGCTACAGACAATGCCATTGGTGTTGCCTGTTTCTGGTCAAAAGATATTTAGCCGCCTGTGTGCCTTCTATTTTTTTATCAGTTTTATACTAATTTATGCAATGCTTTTGATACGAAATAAATAAATATGTACACAGTAAAATAACTTGGAGTTTAAACATGAAATATATTTAAGTTTTACATACACCACATATGCATAGTCTGCAGGTTGTTTTACAAAGCATTTTTAATAATTTTGTGTCACTATCTCAGCCATTCATGTGTACAATTTCAGATTTTCGAGTATTGTATTTTGATTTTTGGAATTCTGGAAAGGGATTTTAATCTGTATTAGTTGAATCCCTTTTATGGATAAAAGATTAAACAGAAATCGAATAAATGATCAATAAATATGTATGTAAGAACATGCTTTCAAGATGCCTGTTGACTTACGAATTTCGTAGTATATATTTCTAAAGTATTTCTTCTCATTGGCCATCCTGCCTCACTTCATTTTGTAGAATACTCAGAAAAGGGTCTCAGAAGGATCCAGACACATACGCAATCCTTCAGGTAACCAGAGCCTATTGGATGCAGAATAATTCAATTTGCTGTTTTCTGCTGTGAATTACACTTTATTTACTGAGTGCAGCCAGGAAAAAGATGACCACCATTTCTTCAAGCTAAAAATAACTTGACATCGAGTTATACCTTGTCTTTTTGCAAAAGGCATTCAAGGTTGACTAAAGAAAAGGAAGGAAGAAGGGGTCAGTGTCACTGAACTGTTCACTCAGGTTGCTGCCCATTCTGTGCCGTAAGCAATAGGGCAAATCCTGTCTTTAGCTATGCGAGATGAAAAGTCTATTTGAAGTTAAAGTCTGTGGCTGCCTTTTCACAGTAAATTGACCTTGTGCGGCACTGCCAATGTCATAATGCTCGGCTTTATCTGGGCTGAGAGAGAGAAAAAATCGCAAACTGCTTCTGCATGATTAGTTCTGCCACTTCAAACGTGTTTCTTCCGAGTCGGCTTCCACACTTAGTGTTAGAGATACATGCCTCTGGGAGACTCTAATCTTCCCTGGAACGTCTGAGATTTCAGTAACCCTTTGCTCACCAAGTGGAAAAACCAAACCCTTGAGTGACTCCTTCAGCTAACTTTCAAAAGGGTGATACCAACTGCCTTGGGAAATTCATTTATCACATATTTCCTTTCATAGTTCCGTCTTCCTTTCCATCAGTCAAAATATGTTGACAGCAGCTAATAATGAAATACCTTTAAAAATAATTATCATTGAAATATTTTTATTTATTTATTTATTTATTATTCACTCTTATATACCGCTCCTTCCGGCAGGCTCGGGGCGGTTTACATAATTCACACACAGTATCACAATAACAGTTTAATACTTCTTACTAAAAGCATAAAACATAAAAGCAGAAAGGCATAAAATACAACTATCCTAAAACAGACATCTACAATGATTGCAGATTAATTCTAAACTTATGTCAGACTTCATGGGCCGGTGAGGTTAAAAGCTTGTTTGAACAAGAAAGTTTTACAAGCTCTCCGAAACGGGGCTAGATCAGTGATGGCGCGAACCTCATCTGGCATGGAGTTCCAGAGGGATGGTGCAGCCGCATAGAAGGCTCTCGATCTCGTTGATGATAGCCTACAGGAGTTGATCGATGGGACAGCTAGGAGATTTTGTTCTTCTGAGCGTAGTGATCTTGGGGGAACATATGGGGTGAGACGGTCCCTCAGGTACACTGGCCCTAAGCCATACAAGGCCTTAATAGTATAAACAAATACAGGACTTTTAAGAGTTCATTATGACATTCCTCGTATCCATATCTCACAAGAACAGTTAGAAAATGCAGGCAGTTGTTATTGGTAGGTATTTACAAAATGACCTCTAACAGTTTTAATCTTCATCCGGAACAGGACTTCAGTATAGTTAATGAATCATTGTTGTCTATCCAAGAGTATGACTCTATGATCATCTTCTATGGCAAATTGAACATAGAATTGTGCTAGAAGACCTAGAAATTCTTAGAAGCATCTTCTCAGGGGGAAAATAGCCTTTTGATTGTGTTTTTCCTCTTTCATTGGGGTCCTATGCCCTTAATCCCAGCAAATATAAAGAGTTTACTGTAGTTCTTTTCATTTTTTAAAGTAAGGCTTAACTTTCCCATTTCTCACATTTAACTGCAATTGTAACTTTTATTTACGAAAAAAAATCTGAATATACAAATCACTGTGGTAAAAAAATACTCTTGTCTCATTAATTTCAATAAATTAATTTCAATTCCACACAATTCCCAGATTACCTGTCCAAACGTATCTCCCATTACAAACCATCACACAGTTTAAGATCAGCTGGAGATGCCCTGCTCTCAATCCCACCACCATCGCTAACGCGACTGAAACAGGATCTTATCAGTGGTGACCCCTCATCTGTGGAACTTTCTCCCCATTGATATCAGATTGGCTACCTCCCTCCTGTCTTTTAGAAAGAAACTCAAAGCCTGGTTATGAACACTAGCAGCAGCAATCGGGGATAAGACTCAATGTGATACTGTATGACAATGGACTGTTCCAGACACTGATTTTAAACTGACGTGACTTTAATCAAATTTTTCTTAATGTAATGTATTTTAATAAACTGTTAGCACTCAAATGAGTGCTTGTTGTGAAGCCACCCTAAGTTTCAATTGGTCCAACGGGCGGCAGTCAGATTGCTAGCTGGAGCGACTTACAGGGAGTGGTCAACCCCTCTGTTTAAGGAGCTCCATTGGCTGCTGTTCATTTTCTGGTCCCAATTCAAGCTGCAGGTTCTTACCTATAAAGTCCTGAATGGTTTGGGACCCACCTACCTGTGTGACCGCATTTCTGTCTACAAACCTAGGTGATCTCTTCGATCATGTGGAGAAGCCCTGCTCTCACTCCTGCCCCCTTTGCAGGTGCGATTGGTGGGGACGAGGGAGAGGGCCTTCTCTGTGGTGGCCCCCCGACTCTGGAACTTGCTCCCCAAGGATATCAGACAAGCCCGCACATTGACAGTCTTTAGGAGGAGCCTGAAAGCGTGGCTGTTCCAGTCTGCCTTCCCTGAATAAAGTAAATAATGCCCTGCTCTGACCAACTCCCAGCAAAATGTCCTCAGAAGCACTTCAACTACCTGTTAAGTTGATCTCCCCACATCATCCTTAAAACCCTCCTGCCTAGATGCATCCTATCTCTGTTTGCGCCCAGTGTTTATTTATTTTAAAATTTTAATATATTACATCTGGCCCAGCCGTAAGGTTTTAATTTTTTGTGTTATTGCTTATATGTGAATTATATTGATTGCACTGTTTTATTGTTTGCTGCTGTTGTTTTATTGATATTGGCCTCATGTAAGCCACCCCGAGTCCCCTTGGGGAGATGGTGGCAGAGGATAAAGTTTTATTATATTATTAAAACAATAAAAAAAAGATGAACTTTAAAATTGTAGAAGCAAAAAGTTGTGGCACAATGGTTTGTTTATTTATTTATTTTATTTCATGTCAAAAGCAATACATAGATAAATACGTTTAAAACTGATAAAAAGCACAAAGTGAAGAGGCAGAAGCATCATATTCTTCATACTGTACTCCTTTCAGCCTCCCTCCCTCTCTTGCTCTCTCTATTTGTTTATTATTACTTACATTTATATCCTGCCCTTCTCCCCACAAGGAGGACTCCTGAAGCCAAACATACCAGGAATAAAAACCACACAAAATCAACTAACCTAAAGTTCCTCAAAGCAGACAAGAACCAAGCAGACAACAATCTCTCAAAGGGGACGAGAATACAAGGCACTGAGGCATGAGGCTCGGAGGCTGCTCTCTTGAAGCCCTAAAGACCTGTACTCCACACAAATGCTCCCTCTCGCACTATCGCTCCCTCTGGTTTAACTCAAACACTGCTCATATATCAAGCAAAATCCAGGCTGAGCTATGGCTCTTAACTCAAAATGCTCTTAAATTGGGACACTCTTAAGTTGAAGTTCCATTGTATAACAAAAATGTTACAGTTACACCACAAAAATAGTGATGCTATTTCTTCTTGAATCATGCTCAGAATGTAACTTAATTATGCTTTCATTGGGAATTAGCTACAAATAAATCACTATTTTGTCTGCAGTAGCTTCCCAGCGCTGCCATGGTGCCCTTCAAGAACATTCCATATGTGGTTACTGTGCAACTCGATGAATTACTGACATCTAATGATTTTCCATCTTCCTTGGTGAAGTAGAGCAGCAGTAACAAGTTGAACATGACAAGTATTTAAAAATAAATTGCACTCATTTTATAAGGAAAAAATAAATACACAGGAGGGGCAGTGAGGCTAAGTACTAACGCCATGTGTCAAGAGTGTTTTTAGATATTTTGGAGCAAGTACAGCTAAGAGTACAATCTGACTGGAAGTTTCCCCAATTCTACTGGAAGGGTGGAAAGCTCTCACTCATTGTATAGCAGAACGTCCTGGAGGAGTGTGACCTACAGGATTTAAAAAGCTGAAATTGAGTACAGGAACCCGGCTACCTGACAAATAAGTCTATGTATCAAAAGATTTTGTTAACCAGCTTGACACATAAATGGTGCATGATGTCAGCTTCTATTAAAGGTTTTGGTAAATGATGACAGCCTGAAGAAATAATGCTTGTTTTCCAAGAAGAGAGCTTCAATTCCCTTTTTTTTGGTTATGATATTACAAAAATGTCATGAATGCAGCTCTCCAAGCACATAGCAATAAATAAGCCAGGCTTCTATAAGGGTCAAAGCTACACACTGAGGGTGAAGAAGTGTTTGTTTTTTTTAAAAAAGTCATTAAACTGGCCACTTGTCTTTTGAAGAAGAAATAACTTCCAGTTTGGGATATACAGTAAGATTTCTATATCTATGGGACATATGTTCCAAGACACCCCCACATAATTCCCCGTGAGCCCTATATTTAACCATACTTGGATCAGAAGCATACCATGGAATCACACTGAAGAATCTAGAGAGGCTCACAAACACTTCAAGAGGGGGGTTGGTATTTTTGGAGCATGATTAAATGAAACTGCAGTTATTGAATCCATGGATAAGAGGATCTTACTGTACTACTCATCTCAACAGGAATCCCACACTAGTTTCCTGAAAAAGCTACCACCTGCCCACAAAGGGTCCATTGGAGGTGATTTTCAGCAGGAAACTAAACCATACCACAACCTAATTGTTTTGATGTTTTGGAATGAGGTCCTCATTGTTGCTTTCCTTCAAATTTAAAGTAGTCAATGTATTGTCTAAAGCTTTCATGGCCAGAATCACTGGGATGTTGTCAGTTTTTTGGGCTGTATGGCCATGTTTCAGAAGCATTCTCTCCTGACGTTTCACCTGAATCTATGGCAAGCATCCTCAGAGGTTGTGAGGTCTGTTGGAAACTAAGAAATGGGGTTTATATATCTGTGGAATATCCAGGGTGGGAGAAAGTATTCTTGTGTGTTTGAGGTAGGTGTGAATGTTGCAGTTGGCCACCTTGATTAGCCACCTTGATTAACTAATGAACAAGATCTCGTTCAAGATGTCCTTGTAGCTGAGCCCATAGGTACCAGTGACCATAACACAATAACCTTCAACGTAAGTTTGGATAGCAAACTGTCAGTGAAAACTAACACGGAGACATTAAACTTTCACAAAGGGAATTTCACCAAAATGAGAAAATTGTAAAGAACAAACTAAAAGGAGCAGTAAAAAAATCAAATCCCTCCAAAATGCTTGAAACTGTTTAAAAATACCTTAAAACAGGCCGAACTAAAATGCATTCCAAGGCTCTTCCTACCGAGGAGAACAGAAAGGAACACAAGCTCTGGCAAACTAAATGCAAAGCAACAGTCAGGAAAGCCAAGAGAGATTTTGAGGCACACATAGCAAAGAATATTTTAAAAAACAACAAAAACTTCTTTAAGTACATCAGAAGCAGGAACCCAACTAGAAAAGGAGTTGGGCCACTCGACGACAATGGTCAGAAAGGGAAAATCAGCGAAGACAAGGAGATTGCTGAGCGGCTAAATGACTTCTTTGCCTCCGTTTTCACACAGGAGGACAGACAACATATGCCTGCAGCTGAGTCAGTTTTTCAGGGAGGGAATTAAAAGAATTAAAACAGATAGAGATAAACAAGGAGGATGTTCTCATATGCCTTACTAAACTAAATGTCAACAAATCACCAGGTCCAGACGGCATCCACCCCAGAGTTCTTAAGGAACTCAAGTGTGAAATTGCTGAACTTCTAGCTAAGATATATAACCTTTCTTTAAGATCAGGCACTGCACCCGAGGACTGGAGGGAGGCAAATGTAACACCGATCTTCAAGAAAGGATCCAGAGGTGATCCAGGAAATTATAGACCAGTCAGTTTAACCTCAGTTCCAGGCAAAGTGATGGAAACCATTATTAAAGAAAAATTACTAGGCACATAGAAGAACAGGCATTGCTGAAAGAAAATCAACATGGTTTCTGCAAAGGCAAATCATGTCTTACTAACTTGTTAGAATTCTTTGAAGGTGTAAATAAACACATAGATAAAGGGGACCCAATTGATATTGTTTACCTTGACTTTCAAAAGGCTTTTGACAAAGTCCCTCACCAAAGGCTCCTAAATAAGCTCTTCAGCCATGGAATCAGAGGACAGGTCTTGTCCTGGATTGGAACCTGGCTAAACTGTAGGAAACAAGGGTGGTAATAAACGGACATTTCTCTGGGTGGAAAGAGGTGAGAAGTGGCGTACCCCAAGGTTCAGTTTT
Source organism: Anolis apletophallus (assembly GCA_030556195.1). NCBI lineage: Eukaryota > Metazoa > Chordata > Lepidosauria > Squamata > Anolidae > Anolis > Anolis apletophallus. Next base: position 33,150,239 of record JARBWK010000006.1, on the reverse strand, counting down.
GGGTCTGTTACTTTTTAATTTATTTATTAATGATCTGGATGTAGGAGTGAATTCTGAGGTAGCAAAGTTTGCAGACGACACTAAATTCTTCAGGGTAGTTAAAATGAAACTGATTGTAAAGAGCTCCAGAAAGATCTCTCGAAATTGAGTGAATGGGCAACAAAGTGGCAAATGCATTTTAACCTAAAGTCATGCACATCGGGGCAAAGAACCCCAACTACACCTACAAATTGATGGGGTCAAAGCTTTCCGAGACAAACCAGGAAAGGGATCTTGGGGTCTTGGTGGACAGCTCAATGAAGATGTCTACCCAGTGCGCAGCAGCAGTGAAAAAAGCAAATTCTATGCTAGGCATGATCAGAAAGGGAATCGAAAATAGGTCAGCAAATGTTGTATTACCTCTCTACAAATCGATGGTAAGGCCACATTTGGAGTACTGTGTACAATTCTGGTCTCCGCACCTTAAGAAGGATATAACGGAACTGGAAAAGGTACAGAAAAGGGCAACAAGAATGATCCAAGGGATGGAGCGGCTCCCTTATGAAACCAGGTTGCAACGCCTTGGTCTTTTCAGCCTTGAAAGACGGCGTTTAAGAGGTGACTTGATCGAAGTGTATAAAATCATGCATGGGATAGAAAAGGTGAATAAAGAAAAATTATTTTCTTTGTCACAAAACACTAGGACTAGAGGGCACTCCCTGAAGCTCCAAGGTAGGAAAATTAGGACTAATAAAGGGAAATATTTCTTCACCCAGAGGGTCATTGGGTTATGGAACTCACTTCCAGAAGAGGTTGTGACAGCTGTCAGCCTGAACAACTTCAAGGCAGGATTAGACAGATTCATGGATACCAAGTGTATCGGTAGTTACTGAAAAGGACATACAAATGCCACCTCGGAGTTGGTTGAGGTAGGCAGGATTTCCCTGGGTACTGGTTGCGGGGGGTCGGGAGCAGGTCAGGGTTTTGCCCTCCCTTCTGCTCGAGATCCCCGTGTACAACTGGTGGGCCACTCTGTGATACAGAATGCTGGACTAGATGGGCTGAGGTCCGATTCAGCATGGCTCTTCTTATGTTCTTATGTTCTTATTTCCAGTGTTCCCTCGTTACTTCACGGTTCACTTATTGTGGACTCGCTCTTTCACGGATTTTTAAAAAATATTAATTTAAAATATATATCATGGTATTTTTGCTGTTTTGGAGTTTTTGCCACAGCCACTATCCAAGGTGCATTCCCTCCTCAGTCCTCCCTCTCCCTGTCTTGAAGGGCCATTCCTTCCTTCACTTTATTTTAAGTTTATACAGACTTAAAATAGTGTGTAACTACTAAAATAATGTATAAATATTAAAATAAATAGAGTATCCCTACATCACGGTTTTTCACTTATCGTGGGAGATCCTGGAACCTAACCCCAGCAATAAGTGAGGGAACACTGTATTGTCCTAGCAGTTTTCAAGAGGTGGCTTCTTACTGCCCGGGAGATCCTTTTGTTGAGAGGTGATTAGCTGACCCTGATTGTTTCTTGTCTGGAATTCCCCTGTGTTTGAGTGTTGTTTTACTGTTATGATTTTAGAGTTTTTTTAAAATATTGGTAGCCAGATTTTGTTCATTTTCATAGTTTCTTCATTTCTGTTGAAATTATCCACATGCTTGTGGGATTCCCCCAGGCAGTAAGAAGCCACCCCTTTAAAACTGCTAGGACATTGAATGCTAATCAAGGTGGCCCACTGCAACATTCAAACCTACCTCAAACAGACAAGAGTTCTTTTTCCCACCCTGGACATTCCACAGATATATAAATCCCATTTTCCTAGTTTCCAACAGACCTCACAACCTCTGTGGATGCTTGCCATAGATGCAGGCAAAATGTCAGGAAAGAATGCTTCTGGAACATGGCTATACAGCCCAAAAGACTTACAATAACCTATTAAAGTAGTCAATTTAACCATGTAGTTGGTCCTAACTTGTGACCTAGGTTATGCCAAACACACACCACCAGGTGTTTATGGCATTCCATCAAGAGTACCATAGCTGCTTCTTATTGGTACCTCTTCCAAACTGGATGGAAATACAGGAGCAAAGATAAGAAGCATTTGGGAAGTTCAATGGACAACAGGTTGTTCATGTCCAGAGCTTTTTTTACACTACACAATTATAGCACTGTAATTGCTATGACTGCATCCTATGACGTTGTAGATTGGTGAGGCACTACAGCTCTCTATATGAAAATCCTAAATACCTTCCCTAGACTGAAAATCTTAGGATTCCATATGATGTTGTGATTGTCCTGGGTTGCATTGCTTTTGAGAAAAGTAACTAAAATTTCAACAAGGAATCTTGAAGCTCCTTTAATGCTAGCAGATCTATATCGGTTTGAGCTTTAGTCAACCACACTAACTTCCTCAAGTGAATGGAATATAATCTTAGAGTTTTACGTCTGCATTGGGTACTTGGCTCGGAATGGAATCAGAATGAAATTAGATGCAAAAAGTGACAATGACATATTAGCAGTCACTTTAAATAAAACTATTGGTGATAGGACAAACAGCATGACAATGAATAAGGTAGTGACTTCAATTATTTTAAAGGCTTGCTGCTTTTTTCTGTTTTGATACAAACTCTTCTGCATTACTTATAGCCCTCCCTGTCCCACATATCCCTAAACTTATAATTGGTTACATTCACATTCCTGCCCACAGCCTTCACTCTTCCACCATTCTTAGCAATATATTGACTACTTCCTCAAAGGGCTCTCTTTTCAACCCTATTGATCATTACACCACTTCCCATAATACCACAGCATGATTGTTCCCTGAGACTTCTTGGCAGCTTTTGAGAACAACTTTACAGACTTGGGAGGGAGAGCTGATTTGAAGTAGCTCTGGTCCTATTTGAAAGGTAAGATCTAGAAATGGAAATGCAATTCTTCGCTATGTCTCTTCTTAAAGGAAGCAACCAATAATTTTAGTTATTTTCTTTCCACTCCCATCGTCTTTGAAAACCATGCCATTTTTAAAGCCTATTTTCAGTTCTGGATTTATTCCAGGCAAAATTTGCATATGGGTGTTTTGGAGAGAAATCAGTGTTTTCTAAACAGGAAAGAGCATTTTCTGCACAGGCAATAACATTTCTCCACAGAGATATCTTCTCCACAGAAAATACTTTTCTTGAACAAAATACTGTGTTCTACACGAAATAGTAATGTGTGATTTTGTTTTATTTTTGCAGAAGTCCCAAACTGCAAACATTCTTATTAGTCCATGATTATTTTCATCAGGATTTATTACTCAAAAGCATGTATTTTGACTATTTTCAAATACAGTGATACCTTGATTTAAGAGGAGGCACGAGGCAAGGAGGCTGCTCCCTTGAAGCCATAAAGCTAGTGCTCCCTCTTGTGCTTGCTCTTAACTCAAAAGGCTGCTCTTATGTCAAAATAAAACCTGGCCAAGCAGCAGATCTTAATTCAAAATATTCTTAAGTTGAGACACAATTAAGCCAAGGTTCTACTGCATGTTTAAAAATCTAGAAAGTTGTGTTGGAAAACCTTTGTTTCAAACTTTGTTCACTATGATGCCTTAAAACTCCCTAATATCTCTTATTTTAACATTGGCATGAAACAAAGTCATCTGGTGGTTTGACCCACAGTATCATCAACAAGTGGATGAAACAAAATTGACTACTCCCCCATTAGCTAACCCTAGCAAGGTGGTGGAAAACTTGAATATACATCTAGAGAAAACGTAATGGATTACACTAAATATGCTTAAATTTTGCCCTAGCAAGAGAAAAGTTTTGTGGATCAAGATTTTTTTTTCTGTATGGTAACATAAAACATGGCCTGAATGAGTAATCCTGAAATTTGGAGTCACAAGTGTCAATGGTATGTAGGTATGCTTTTTACCAGGTTTCACTACTTTGCCAGCTGAAAACATCGCTCTGCTGTAATTGTTACATCCAGACTAGACTAATTCCTCCTTGGAGATCGAGAAAGGATGGGGTATAAATGTTCTAAATAAATAAATAAAGTCAATAATCTAGATTGAATTGTCCTTAAAGATAGCTTGGAAACTTCATTTGGTGTAATGCTAGAGTTAGATGATCTGTCTATCATAGCAGTTATATTATCTGCCTAGGCAACCCTGCACCAAATTTAAAGCCTTTTATTGGATGGTTTACCCAGAAATTCCAATAGCATAAAGGAAAACAGAAACAAGAACAACAAAGAAGATGGGAAACCAGTTTTCAAGGCAGAAGGACAATTCTGGGTCTTCTACCTAAAAATAAAATTGACAGATCTGCCGTTGACCTGAAATGCACACTCTCATGACTTGGCATCCCAACAATACTTTGGAGATCAGTGCTTTATGCTGAAGTGTTAAGTAGGGCCTTTATGTTAAGTGTGGATATTTTCAATGATCTAACTCCTACTTGTGGGTTGAGAATGAGGCCTAAGAAGGCCAATTGCCAGATAATGCCTCTGCACTGAAGACTTGTGTACAAACTGAAAGATTGAAGTGCACTCTATCAGCACCAGGATTCAGATCCAGTGGAGTCCACACTTCTTCCTATGACTTCTGCTAAAGGAAGCAATTGAGTTTCCAGCCTCTCAACATTCTTTTTCACACTTTGTCTGTAGACAAGTATATGGTGCCATTTGGAGTGTCCCCTTCATTAACAGATTCCACAAAGCTTGGTGCAGTGGGAATCTGACTTGTACCAACAATAGGGAACTAACATCATTTAATAACATTTTAAAAGAAAGGATAAAGAGCCCCCTCTTTCTCTCACCTCATCCCACCCCCCAACATCATGTCACTTCACACTGTGCCGTGGTCCCTTTAGCTTAACTAGGAAATAACTATTCTTTTGAATGTCAAAACTGTGCACTGATAGCCTTGAGGGCAAACCGATAGTAGAGGGCAAAGTATATCCCTTAAATGTGTGACTTTTAAAGCTATCAGGGCATTTGACTTCTCTTTCCATTTTAACTCTTCAGAAGTGCTGAAGTTTAGATTGCAAAGTACCAATGCATCATAAAAAGAGAGTGGATGATATAGTGCAAAGTGACTTTCTAAAACCCCAAGGAATTCTGGCTTAATAGAGAAGACAGAGGTGTTCAGAGCTTCTTTTATTTATTTTTAAAAGCTGAAAAGTATGAATATCTACAGGGAACTAGTGCACAACAGTAGATCCCAAATGCCAGAGCATCAAATGTTATAGAGTTACAATATGTTGGGGTTTTTTTTTAATCTGTTGTGTTTTGCTGGATTGCAACTCTCATTTTTGGATAATACAGTCACTGACAATGCTGCATGTATGATTCTAGAAGCCATAGGTCCAGAAATAACTTTTCCAAGAACTTCATGGGCATCATCACCATCGTATGAAATCCCTTATAGCTCAGTATGATTGTCTTCCAGAAATAGATTATTGACAATTTTTGACAATAGGTCCATAACTGACTGTAGGGACCTATTCTGGAACCATGTGGTCTTTTTCAGTGATTACATACATTTCCAGATGGAAAGTAGATCTGACAAGGGTTTGCTCGATGGTCCTTCCTCTTGGCATGTTTCTTTCTTTCTCCCTCTATTCATGCCTTCTCAAAATCCATGGGTCTAAGAAGGCCAGCCAAGAAGGACAAAAACGTAGCAAAATTGCCCCCGTATAGCAAGAGTGGTGCTCATAATAATAATAATTTCCCTGGGGAAGGTGTTCCAAAGCCAGGTGGCCACCACTGAAAATTCCCTTTCCCTTGTCCCCACCAACAGTGCTTGAGACGGAGGTGGGACCGACAGAAGGGCTTTTCCAGCAGACCTTAGAGTTCAGACAGGTTCATAGGGGTGGGATGCGTTCATGAAGATAGGCTGGACCCAAACCATGTAGGGCTTTGAAGGCCTGTACTTTGAATTGGGACTGGAAACTTATTGGCAGCCAGTGGAACTGCTTTAATAGGGGTGTGATATGCTCCTTATAGCTACCCTCAGTTAGTAGCCTGGCTACTGATCTTTGCACTAATTGCAATTTCTGAGCTGTCTTCAAAGGCAGCCCCATGTAGAATGCATGGCAGTAATCAAATCTAGATGTAACTAAGGCATGGACAACTGTGGCCGAGTGAGGCTTTTTGAGGCACAGTCACAGTTGGTACACAAGTTTTAGCTGTGTGAAAGCCCTCCCAGCCACTGCCAACACCTGAGCTTCAAGCATCAGTGCTGAGTCCAGGAGGATCCTTGGACTGCGGACCTGTGTCCTCAGGGGGAGTGTAACCCCATCAAGCACAAGTTGCCACCCTATACACAGATCGGCCTCGCAACTGACCAGGAGGACCTCTGTCTTGACTGGATTAAGCTTCAAAGCTTCAAAGTGCTCATGGCAGTTGCTCCTCTGCTGACATAAAAGTGGGAAATTAGATAACTTTGCATAAAAGTGTGAGTTGAATCATTTTTGATGCATGCTTAACTTAAGGAGTCAGTTGCCTGCTGCTAAATATGTGATGGGAGCAGCATTACCATACCTTCAGAGCTGCCTTTACAAATAGTTCCAAGATAATGTCAAATGAATGCAAACTGACAACCAAAGAAGCACCCTGGGATAATGATAGGATGCTAAACTGAAGAGAGATATCAAGGTCTATGAATAGCGGACTGAACCACATTTGGTCAAGTTTCTTAATCCTTTTGTTCCCCAAGAGCTTGGATATGCTGATAGAAATGTCAGATGGACTGGTAGAAATTTTGGCATTTGAAAGTCAACAAAGGACTTCGAGATCATGGAACAAGTCCTAGAAACTACAACACCACTGGATTCACTAAATGCTTGCACCCAAATATGGAAGGCCTGGAGAAAAGAATTTGAAACTATATCCAGATCATATGTTGGAAACAAAGGAAAGAAAGCTAAAGCTTAAGCTGTTTCATCACATTATAGAAGCAAAAGGCTAAAAACTATCCAGATTGCTTGACGTGAATACTGGTTGTATTTTGGAGGAGTTATTCAGGGCACTAGAGGAATACTTAATATCCAAATAAAGTGAAACACTATCATTTCTTTATGGGGCACCAAGGTACTACCGAGTTGGATATTTGTAGAGATTATTAGGGAATCTAACAGCAACCTGTAATTTGGGTCTGATAACAGCCTCTTTTATCTGAGACCTCTATGTGGGATAGGTGACCAGCATCTCTGTGAGTGACTGCTGCAAGAAGAAAATGTTATGCTGTTACCTGGAAATTGGCAGACCAGCCAACTTTATAGAGTGGGGATTAGAATACCAACAGGCATACTGGAGGCACTGGCTATCCAACAGTTACACTGGCACTATGAATAGGATACAGAAGACAGTGAAATGGCATCTAAGTTGTGATGTCTCAGCAATACTGAGTTTGAATATTGAGTGGATATCCTTAGTATGACTTTGGGGTCAGCAGCAAGCCATGATGTCTTCCGGTGGAAGACAAAATATGAATATCATTAAAATACAAGAAAAATTAAAAGATTAAAACACAGTTAAGTTAAAATATAATTTAAATGTTTTAGCCTATATGTCATTGATCTTGGAAATACTTCCATTTGCAGTGTGTCACCAGTAACATTGGTTGATGAAAAGATATGCAAACATGTGGACGCATACTTATTTTGTATTATGTGCTATCACATACCATTATTGTACTTAGCCATAGATTGACCAAGTGCATGTCTTTCTTTAAGCCAATCCAAAAGCTGACAGGTTTTGAAAGTAGCACTCCAATAAACAAACAAGTCATGCTTCCAAACTCTGTGGAAAAAAATAGGCACAACATCAGAATACTGTCATCACTCCACATTTGTGGAGTAAATGTTCACTGATTTGATTTTTCATGGATTGCTGGTTCCCTCTAGACATTTCTAGGTCCTCCAGCACCAGATCTTGACCACAGAATCATGCTGGAGGACCTAGAAATACTAGAGATTTGTTCTCTCAACTGAAAAAAAATAGATAAAAGACAGTGTTTGCCATTTTTATTTATATTTGTATGTTTCCACTTTTGCAGGGATCCTGTGACCACCCCCAAAAGTTGAGGATTTACTGCATATTGTATGCAATGTAAAACCACCCAACTTCCTGGACAAAAAATAAGACATTGAAAGAGAGTGTTTTCAAGGAGAAGCACTGAGATCCAATTACAAATCAGTGAGCCTCCCTCTGCTCCCAAAAGAGCAAGGATGACCATGACATCACCATAGCCACTGAAGCAGGAACATTACGTTTAGGATCAATGAAAATACAAAGGTTTCCCATTTAAGAACCAAGGTGCTAATCCATGAGCAAAATAAAGACACAGTAGCCAGGGGCCCTTTACTGAAATATTACAATCCTAGTAAACAACTAGTGCTACAATGTGATGCATCTGAAACTTGGCCTGGCAACTGTGCTACTACAGAAACAGCATCCAGTTCGATTTGCCAGTAGAGCACTATAAGAAATTGAAAGTAAATATACAGCTTGAATCAGAACTGCTTGGTATACTGTTTAGAAAGGAAACGTCCACCAACTCACATTTTTCTAAGCAGTACATGTCAAATCTGATCACCATCGTGTAGAAACAATTGTGCAGACACCACTGCTGAGGCTTCTTCACATGCTGATGTGGCTATAGAATCAATATGCACTTCACCCAGGAAAAGTTGGCATACTGGCCGATGTTTAAGCATACCATACTTCACAAATTCCAATGCAGAGAGATAAGAAGTAAAATATGTTGTATCAATACTTTTTGTGATCCCTATAAGGTTCCCACATCCTCATACAGGCAATAAAAGGAGGAAAAAACTTATGACAGGAGTCTACATATTGTCCTTGATGTTCCCCATGAAGTGATGAATGAGTTGTCAAAGGATGTTGCCCCCTTACATTTCAGTAAATGAACAGTGCATTGTACAAGATGGGATTCTCTTTATGAGTAGCAGAACTATCCGCTGCAAAGGATATTCACACATGGAAATTGAAGGTTATCTCCAAAAAGCAAGGCAATTCATGTATTGGCACATCTTAAATTTGACCATAGAATCAGTTAACTATGTATGTGAAATTGCATACGTACGTACATACTTACTTACTTACTTAGGCGATCCCTCATAGCCCAAAGACGGTGGTCCTCCAAGTCTGGTGTCTTGGCAGTGGGCTTGTAGGTGGCTGTGGAGCCCTATTCTTGATCTGCAAGTTCTCCCACAGTGAGGACATTGGTTTCCAGGTTGGCTTGACGTGCCTTCCTCTTGGTACATTTCAGCCTTTTGGCCTCCATTTGTGCCTCCTCGAATTCCGCAGCACTGCTTGTCACAGCTGACCTCCAGTTAGAGCCAGGGCTTCCCAGTTCTCAGTGTCTATGCCACAGTTTTAAAGGTTGGTTTTAAGCCCATCTTTAAAGCTCTTTCCCTGCCCACCAATGTTACATTTCCCATTCTTGAGTTAGGAGTATAGTATCTGATTTGGGAGATGGTGACTGGGCATTCTCACATGGAATAATGTGAGAGCAATAACCCAAGTGAAGACAGAAAGCAAAATAAGATCTTCCCAAATGATAATTCAAGCTGAGCCCTGAGAGGGAAATAGTGTTCACAGAACAAGAGAAAAATATCCACTATCAAATACCATTTCTCAGTCATAAAGAAATGAAATTGCTATTAATCTCACTATGGAAGCTGAATATTGTATTCTTGGACCACAAACCATCAATTATGAATGTATAATACAGAGTATTTGTAAACTATTGAGGATTCAATCATCACAAATCTTTACCTGACTGTCCACAAAACTATGGGAAGTCTGAACCAGTTAAGAGGAAGTTGGCCCAAACCAGGAGAGCAATGACTGATCCATATCTGGCCATTTTTAACAACCAAACACTATTTTAAAAGGCCTTGGAGTTCAGAACAGGAACAGGATTTTACTTCCATAATATGTGGTCATGGCCACCATCTTGGGTAATTGGACAAATTAATTGAAAGTAAGGCTATCCAGGGCTATTAGTCATGATAGCAAGATACTCCAGGCTCAGTATGCCTCTTAACGCTACTTATTTATTAATTAATTAATTTATTTGATTTATCAACCACCACTCCCAATTGGCTCGGGGCGGTTCACACTCAGAACAAAGCAATACAATAAAAGCGATAAAAACAGTTGCAATAAAATACAATTTAGCCTGTGTGTTAGGACTCGAAAGCCTGCTTGAACAGAGCTGACTTACAGGCTTTACGAAAAGCTAGCAAGATATCAAGATTATCAAGATATATCAGTGAGAGAGGACTATTGTTTTCATATACTTTTTGTGGATTTATCACAAATAACTGGTTATCCAATGTGGGAAATAATACGCATGCAGGTCTTTGTTTTGATCTGATAATTTTACTCTTGTGTTCTTGTGATATGTCTGTCTCTGTGTATATATACAATAGCTTTTCTTCATTACTATTTGTTACCAAGGTTACTACTCTTGGCAACCCTGGTCTTTTAAGAAGCAGTAGGAGAGAGGTATTTCTAAATATGTTTACATGATTTTCAGAACCACTCCACCACACTGGATTTCCATTATTAAATGTGTATATATATATATATATATATATATATATATATATATATGTTTATTTTATTTATTAATTATTTATTATTCGTATTTATATACCGCTCCATTCCCTTAGGCTCGGGGCAGTTTACTTGTGGTGACTCTCCAGTTCCTCCTCCTGGCAACTGATTATATCTGATCATCCTCTCTGACTTTTAAATATAATAGTAAAATGCACATAAAATACTTTAAAGTAGAATTGATAGATTTTTTAAAAACCAAATAAAGTAACTAATTCTGCTTTTCAAGCGATTGCTAGTTCCCACAGGATTTTTCCATCTACAAATTGGTGTGGCTGTTCAACTTACTTCTTCCTTTACCTGCTAAGTCAGGACTGTGTGCAACTGTCTGGCTTGAAAGACTGTGCTTATTTGGATTTTTTTTTAGTCTGAGAGAGTACAAAATGTCTGCCAAGGCTAAAAATGATGCAGATCAGGTTTCTATGTCTGCTAGGTGACGCTTACTCAGCAGTCTGGCTCTTGTCAGTAATTTTTCAGCAGCTTACCGTGGTAGAATTGGACTACAGAGCTAGGTGTGGGGCTAGCAAGAGGGAAGAATTCTTTGTTCCTGTTGCATTCAAAATGTCATCTAATCTTATCAAGCTGCTTGGTGTTTCTTGCTCTGTTTTGTACCAGGTACAGTGCCACTTTTATTCAGGTTTACACTCTAAAGGAATAGCCTTTTTGCCGTAGGAGAAGCAACATGATTTATTTTTTAAGTAAGACTGCATTTGTTGTCATTCACATCGACTTTGACTTATGGTAGTCATATGAATGAAAGGACTCAAAAAGTGCTGGCTATTGACAACCTCAGTCTAGCAAACCCAGTGCCATTGACTGAGTTTATCCAATTGTAATGCAGTCTTCATTTTTTTCCTACAGCTACATTTCATTATAACCTTTTTCAATGAGTGTCATATCTCTTGTGGGTGTGTAGTTCTTTCTGCCTTGATGTCTATGTCTTGTACCCCCCCTCCTTTTGAAGGATCCAAGCTCAGCCTCCAATAGCCCCAAAGGAGGTCTACTTGTTGGCATTTCCAGCTCCACTTGGAGACAAGCAACTTGCCTCTATTGTTTTGAGAAGGAACACACATTGATGTGAAGCACGCTAGTTCAGTGGAGATATAGGTTGTAGGAGCAACAGTCTTTCACAACAACTTGGCTCAAAAGAAAGATGGGAAACATATATTATGGTGATGGTGGTAGACTGAAAGGTGGTTTCCTCAGGTCAGGGCCCTTATAGATAGTGTCCCTTTTAGCTCTCTCTTCTTCCATTGTTACTTGTCATATTTCCAAGTTACTGTTGTTAGCCACCATGGGCACTCATTGTGGCCTGAAAGAAATAATATATTTGTTTCTTTTTATATTTCTTTTCTCTAACATAGTATCTAAGGCCCCTCACAACAACATTCAGCTTTTTAAAAAAATCATCAAACTAAAAAAGGCAGTTTAGCACAATTAAATAAATTATTCTGTTAAAAACATCACTGATTTGAACTTTAAAGGCATTTCAATGAAAGGAATAGGAAATGAAAGTACATTTAAAAGATCCTCCATAGAAATCATTAAACAGCCATTAATCTGTCTATTCCATAAAAAAATTACCTGAAAGACAAAAGAAGTGCAAGAGGGGTCTGAGTAGCTTCCCAAAAAGGAAACCCAACAGCTTTGGAGAAGCTGCTGGGAAGGCCCTTTGGTGTATCCAGTGCTTTGGTTTGGTAGGCTACGTACCTTGCCATACTAATCAAATGCCCTCCAACCCGAGGATCTCAACCTCAGTTAGGTTGACATAGGCCCATGTAAACCTTTTTGAAAGAACAAGGAGGGAGTTCTGCCCTCTTGTTAGAAAGGGCCTCCCCTTAGCCTAAGAGTGCCCACAAATAACAGGAATGTCCCCATATCCCCTAAATGGTATTGGGAGGCCAAAAGTTTGGTTTTTGTGGGAATGGGTGCAGTGAAGAGATACAACTCTAAATGTTCTCCTTGAGGGGCTAATGGGCCTCTTAGTCTGTCACAGTGCTCCACCCCTGATACAGGGAAATATTTGTAAAAGTAACTTTACACTCACACCTTCATGGAGATTTTGCAAGTCCGCCTCATTTTGTGTACGGAGATATTTCACGATTGCATATGTAACCAAATATGCATGAGCATCAGAATGTGCAATGTATAGTGCATGCATAAAGCATATGTCCATATGTATGCAGAATGCAGAATGCTCACCACATGCCCAGCTCCATCTCTGCAATCTGACATTGACCACATACATTCCATAGCAGGCAAAAATGTCCACACACTTCTTTAGGCTGAATTTACACAGATGTAAGAAATGATCACAATTCCAGTCATTGTCTTTTCAATCTTCTAAATCCAAGCCATATAGATATTTTTGGAATTAAATAAGGAAATTGAAACTTCATAGGTAGTGATTTGGTGAGGAGAAGGCCAAGATTTTTGGCTATTAATAAATCCAATAAATGATAAATGAAAACCTCTGCTACTCTCAGGGGTGATGCTGAAGTCTTCCTGTCTCTTCAGTGGCTTAACCTCTGAAGCTTGATTCATCCTGGAATTTAGTAGCTCCCAAACACTGTAGAAACAATATGGTTCTTGGCTCCATGACCCTGATGGAATTCAATTACAAGGCAATGTATTTCCATTACACTTTTTAAAAACCTCACATGCAAACTTATTGAATTTAATGAAAATCTCTGTGTCTGCACTGCAGTCTTAATTGGTGTCCTATAGTTTATTTTCACCAATCAAAGTTTTCAGGTGTTTCTTTTAATCTTTCTGGAGTGGAAATGTGAAGGACTAAATCCTCAGCAGATTCGAGATTAAACCTTCAGCATTTTTTTCCATCGCTGGTTAGTGTCAACTTAATAAGCAGTGTTAATGCTTTCATTTGCCAAACTTGCCCTAACCAGTACCAAACAATCAGGTGGCATTCTAACACTACCAACAGAAGAATATAATTATCAGCATGAAAAAGCCACCACTTTTTTTTTCTTCTGTCAGTAAGACTTCTGAGTTAACTCAGACATAAATAATTGGCATTAAGGGGTTACTGGAAACTCCATTAATGTCACTCTTAAAATTAAGACATAAAGTGTAACTTGTTTGAGCAGGCTCAGTACAATGAATGAGAGTATAAATGGAAAGAACAATGCAAAACATTCCAACAAAAGTTACTGGCTCTTATAAAGAGAGGTGAAAAAAAGTATAAGTGGCAGGTAAAAGACCTTAGGCATCTTGTTTATTCAATCAAGTAATCAGAGCTGTCAAAAGATTATTTTCCATAATTGTTCCATATGCCTGGATCTTGCCACAGTTACAGTTTTGTCTTATGCCTAGTAAGTTAATGATTATCTCAAGGTTTTGGCATTCCCTGTTTGTGGATTGGGATGACAAATCCTAATAAATGGGACCGCGGTGCTTTATTCATTCATTGATTGAGTCATTTGATTTGATTTGATTTATTTATGCATATGTCCTGGATCGAGGACTGTTCCAGGTCAGAGTTTTACTGGAATAACCTGCTCATTACAGATGTATCTTTAGTCCTGAATTTACTGCATTGTTTTATCTGTTTCTAATAAGAAAGGGATTTCCAGTTACCTTGAGCTGCACCAACCTGGCTGGAGTTACCCATTTAAAGCCAGTGGAGAAGAATGGAAAGGAGATACAGTTTTGGATTTTGCAACAAGCAGAGTTGAATGTATGTCCATATATTTGTTGTGTAAACAAAGCTATTTGCTAATGAACAGATTTGCAAACTTCTTAACTCACATCACTTGGCAGTACATATCATATATTTTGCAAGTAGCTAATGTGATTTAACACTGAATTCTAGACCTAGGCCTGTTATAAATTCCAAGTCCAGCATACCTTACAGGGACTGACTGCAAAACTGTAGATCTTGTGCTACGCAGTATTTATCTTAGTTCAGTTGTAAAGAACCAGTTTTCGTCAAGGTTTACTAAGGTAATCTATCAATATGCTGAACATGATGCATTAACATGTCATTTCACAGGCCAGTCCAAGCTTACCAATTTCAAGTAGTTGGCTACGCTTAGAGTGGCTCAAAAGATGTTGAAAATTAGTCCCTGGATGCATGCCTGCAAAGCCTACTCAGATAGATACCATCAATTGCTCTTTCGATTGGCAAGTCCCATCTATTAACTCTTTAAATTGCTTTATAAATGCATATAAATGTCATAAATAAATAAATTTAGTACTGTCTTTTTGTATTTGTTTATATTTTAGTATGTCATTTTACCCAGCTCTAAGTTCTTTATAGCTTAAGTGAAGTTCCAAAAGATCACTTGAAATGTAAATAAAATTGGCTTTGCTCAGACTGTGTTCTTTTCTTTTCCCTTTGTTAAGGTTTCTTTATTGTCAAGTCACTCACTTTATAAAGGTTTTAATTAATTATACCAACATGCCCACGAAGTATACTGTTAAGTCAATTAGTTTGCTTTCTGTTACACACACAGTAATTATTAGCTCTTTTCCTGATTGGTATTTTCAAGACTGTTGCACTAACAATTATATACAGATTAATAAGGTAGCATTTTAAAAATAAATCCAGAAGCAAACACAACATTTCCCCTCCCAGATGTGTTTAGACTAATTGCTAATTTGTCTTCCTTCTGAAAATGCTGGCTTGCACCCAAAGTGTTGGAAAACATTACAGCAGGGCGTTTTGTTTTGTTTGACTATACAAGGCTACCAGTTTCAGCAGCTTTTGCAAAAGCTTGTTTGTTTGTTTGTTTTTAAAGTTGCTTCCCTGAACAATCAAGGTTGCAAGTTTCAATGGGTTTACATTATATTTTCAAACTTGCAAGATACATCTGACATCCTGCATATTGGGCCAGTTGTTTCTATTCCTCAGTCCAAATTATTTTCCATGGTTCTAGGAATTTGGCCACAGTAGTCCACACTCTGATTGCATCCTGAATAGACTACTGCAATGCGCTCTACATGGGGTTGCCTTCAAAACTCTTTGGAAGCTTCAAGTGGTCCAATGGGTGGCAGCCAGGTTCCTCACTGGAGCAACATATAGGAAGCATACAACTCACTGTTACATCAGCTCCACTAGCTACCAGTTTGCTACCAAGCACAATTCAAAGTGCTGGCTTTAGCCTATAAAGCCCTAAACTATTCCGGCCCAGCTTACCTGTCTGAATGTATCTTCCTCTATGAACCATCACAGAGATTAAGATCTTCTGGGGAGGCCCTACTCTCGGTCCTGCCTCTTTCACAGGTGCGATTGGCAGAGAATTTATATTTTTGCCATTGAATACCCAAATCCTATACCCTCACTTTGAACACCTGTAGGCTACTACTTCTACTGACATGCTGCTGAATGTTGGTGCTAAACCACCGAAACCCCTCAAAACAGAAATAATATAACTGTTTTCAAGAGACTTTCTTCCACTGTGTTTATTCCACTGGTGATATTCTATTGATGATATTTTAATGTATATATTTTAATATATAGACAATTTGATATGGGAGGCAGTACTCCACAATGAGTCTTAGGCCATTTCATCATAATAACCAGCACATTGAATTCGGCTCAACAGCAAGTGTAAAACCAACTTATTTATTAATTTATTTCCCATCTTGCTCATCTTTTTAAATGAGGTATACCTTTTAAAAACACACACACACAATGATTTTTAAGAAGTTAAAAGACAAATAAACTACCATATGAAAAGTTCAGTACTTTAAAAATTCAAAATCATTTAAAAACCTGACAGCACAAACAGCCATTAAAAGACCTTAGCACATAGTTGCTCAACTAAACAACCAAAAAGTCAACACAATTCTTTAAGAACCAATGTGGCATGTGTCCATATAGATATAGGGAACCCATCTAACCACCACATGTTTTGCTGTTCCATACCTCAACCTTAGTTTGGTTTTTGGATCTACTGTCAACTCAGTTGCAACATTTAGAAGTTTCCCCAGATTTAGTTATGGGCAAAGCCCTTGAACCATATGCGAGCCCACCCCCACTCCATTTCTTTGGGTCTCAGGATCCCCAGGGATAACTGTTTTGCTCCAAAATACATTTTACAGTATGTAGGGAAACCTCTGCATCATGTTTGGACCTCTCTGGCTTCACCAGGAGTCAAACACAATTTCTGCAAAATTTCCCAAAATTATTTGTTGCCCCAAAAAATATCTGCCAGGGGGTACAAAGCACATTTCCACCACATTTTCAGCATCCCCAAGGGAGGCAATGTTTTGGCAGAAATAGGTGTGCTGAAATGGTGCAGCTTCTAAGGTTTCCTGGGGACTAACATTGCCCCTAAGTCTTCCATATTTGCCCACCCCTGATCTAGGAAAACCAATCAGAATTTTATGCAAGTCAAAAGTCTATAGAGGTTGAAGTTCGCAAACCATTTTAATACAGAACCACATTCAGGGCTGTCTCAATGATTATGCAGAGTGGGCAGTCACTTCATGCAGAAAATGCTAAGAGATGGCAGCAAAGACTTTGTAAGCAGAGCTATGTGACAAACAGATATTAGCGTTTCTCAACCTGGGGGTCAGGACCCCTCAGAGGTTCATGAGGGGGTTTCAGAGGGGTCGCCAAAGATAATCAGAAAACATATTATGCCAGCTCCACTGGCTGCAGGTCCATTTCCATTTCCTATAAAGCTCTAAACGGTTCTGGCCCAGTTTACTTGTCTGAACACTTACGCCCCTAAGTCCCACCTCGAAAGCTAAGATTATCTGGAGAGGCCCTGCTCTCGCTCCGTCAACAGCTCAAATGCGCCTGGCGGGGACGAGGGACATGGCTTTCTCTGTGGTGGCTCCCCACCTATGGAACACACTCCCAACTGACATAAAATCGATCTCTTCTCTCCTAACTTTCTGGAAGAAAGTAAAGGCATGGCTTTGGGACTACGCATTTGGTCAATAGAAGCAACAGCACCTTAAAGGGATGAACTGGCTTGACGTTAAGACTGACGAGGCTGGTTCATGTTTTTAATTGATGATTGTATCTGATTTTAATTATGATGTTTTATTATGTTGTATATATATGTCGTGATTTTATTGTAACTGCTAGAATAGCCTCTAAATGGGGCTCAATGTAAGCTGCCCTGAGTCCCCCTTTGGGGGTTGAGAAGGACGGGATAAAAATGTGATAAATAAATAATAAATAAATAATATTTCTGGTGATCTTAGAAACCTCCTTGGCAGAGAAGGCTGGAGATCTCTCTGCTTTTCCTTCTCTTCCCTTTTGGAAACAGATGGCAAAAGCCCTCCTCCACTGTGATTGGCCATCCTCTCAGCCAAGGGGGGGAGGGGTACTGAGACTCCAAGTGGAGAGAGGAAAGCAGCATACTCATGCTCGGTGCATGGCAGCATGGTGCGCACATGCAGGCAAGGGAGAGAATGCAAGGCTGGAGGGTGGCTCATGCCAGAGAGTCCTTCAAGGCATGGAGGTTCTATGTGGGAAGTTTGGCCCAATTTTATCATTGGTGGGGTTCATAATGTTCTTTGATTGTAGGTGAACTATCAATCCCAGCAACTATCACTCCCAAATGTCAAGGTCTATTTTCTCCAAATTCCACCAGTGTTCACATTTGGGCATATTGAGTATTTGTGCCACGTTTGATCCAGATCTAAGGAAGATCCTCCCATCTATTGCACTTACAGTAATTTCTAAATGAGATCCCATCCCTTGAGCTCTCTTGCTTATAAAAGGTTAGCACATTAAACTGAAACCTCTTCTACATGTTCGAAATGGCTCTAGGATAAATCAACATTAAAATGAATCCCTCAAAATGATGATGATGATAATAATAATTTTATTCTTGTATCCTGCTATCATCTCCCCAAAGGGTGGCTTACACATGGCAACACATGCCAAAAACAGAACATAAGATAAAACACACCTTAAAAATATAGTTGGAAAAAAATAGACATATTCAACAACAAAACTTAAAGACTCAATTAAAACAGCGCTCATCAACCATTGGCAGTAAGCTACTGCAAAAAACAAATTCATTGAAAACTGCAAATGTTACCCATGAATCAAAAATGTCCTCTTCATTTGAGTGTGTTACTTCATTCTGAAATAGGGTGTTTCTTGTGCCAAAACATTTATAAACAAATCAAAGATAATCTAATTAGGTTCATTTCATGAGTTCACAAATGCAAATGACAAACATTTGCATTGCATTTGCAAATTTGCTAGTGGTACTTGACTACTGTTGTTGTGTGAGTTGTGTATTTAGCTAAACTACATTGACTGATTCATTATTCAATGTTACTTAATTTGCCATAGTAGATTTGCTAATTAATTTAATTGGTAATCTCCAAGTTACATTTTTTAAAACTTGATTTATATTATGAATGTTTGGTTGTAATTTTGATTAGAGATCGTGATTCAGAAACTAGGGGAAATCCTGCAGTATAGTAAAATTTGATTAGAAAGGAAGGAAAGGAGCAGTATATCAGTTTCATTATAGCTGCAGTACTAGTTCCTATATCTTCTTAATCTTTACTCACACTCAGGGATTCGGACATATGTAAACTGAATTACTTTTAGCAATAGTTTTTCCCTATTTTTCTATTCTATTTTATATTTCCACATATAAACACCTTTAAAAATGGAATGTACCTTAGAATTCAGGGTTCTGACAGATTATAGATAGCTTTTTCTGTTGGTGGTACCGAGATTAGTGTGCATCTTACAAATAAATTTTTCTCTGTTCAACGTTGTCCAATCTTTTATCCATGATAGGCCTGAGGCTTTGTAATACAACCTTAAATCCAGCAAGCCAAATTCTCCTTGCTTCTTCTCATCTGTTAAATGTGTAAATTTATAGAAGATGCTATAATTGAGAACATATTGAGCACAAAATTTACATTTGGGTGATTTGCATCAAAAATAGCATTGGCAAAGAACTGCATTTTTACCTAGAACTTATTTACCTTGGAAATTAACAGAGATTCTCCAGTGCTAGATCTGGAACTGGCTTTGGTTGATTAGAGTAGAACTAACAGTGTGTCCTATTCTTATACTAGCTTGATAAGGAAAACAATGGTTAAGAGTATCAAAAGCTATTGAGAATTCCAGAAAAGTCAACAGACAAGCAGTTCCCTCACTTTTACCTAGACTAATTCATCAATCAGGATAAGTAAAGCTCTTGGAACCATGCCCTGGCCTGAAACCAAACTGGATTAGATCCAAGTAAACAGTATTTTATCCAAGAACATTTGCAGTTGTCCAACCACCGCAGGTTAAAGAACATTTCCCCAAAAGGGGATGTTAGTGATTCTATACTGTTGAACCTTGTAGTACCATATGTAGTATCGAACTCTGTAATAATAATTGCATCTGGTTTTGCACAAATGAAATCATTTTTTCCTTGACATGCCCAGCAAATATGTCAGAGCAAGTAACCAAAGGACCTACATCTAGTCTCTGAGCACATGAAATAATGGGTCAGAGAACTCTGTATCATAGAATGAGCTGTGCAGAGGGGAAAGGGAGGGTCCTACAATATCTGATCTGGATGAGAGTAGAATAATAGCAACAGCTTTATACCATTTCGGGGATCCTATCCTCTTGAGTTAGAAGCTACATCAATTTTGCCACAATGCCAGCAGTCTCACTCAAACCATGCCAACCTGATATCCTTCTGATGTTTTGGACTACATTGATCACCATCCCCAGCCAACATTTCCATTGTTGGAGTCCAGCTCTTTTATAAGGAGGACTCAGGCCACTTCTACATTGCCATATAAAATCCAGATTATTTGTTTTGAACTGGATTATATGGCAGTGTAGATGCATAATCTAGTTGAAAACAGATAAAGTGGATTATCTGCTTTAATTATCTGGATTATATGGCAGTATAAAAGGGACCAAAGTGACTATTTTAGTAGTGAAAAAGAATCAAAAGTCTCCCTTCCTGCCCCAAGACAGCTAGAAAGAGAAACAGAAGACAACTAGACAGCCAGAAAGAAGGAAAGAAATAAAAGAAGAAAGAGAGAGATAAATGTTTGATTCAACTTCAAAAATTAATAGAAGATCATGTGGTCCACTCAGCACAACTGATAATCAAGCAAATAGAGAGACCTGAATGTAAAACATAATTCTGTTCTCTACATAGCTCTTATTTCCACAGTTTACTATAGAGCACTTCTGAAGATTGTCCCAATTTCGTAGCTCATAATAGAAGAGAAGTGATCTGAAGAATAAGAATTCTTTCCTTTCCAACCATTTTCTACTTCTAATTGCAGACATACTACAAAAACCTGATGTCCCTCCACTAACATTTGCCTAACCATTTCTAAAATTGTAGGGGAAGAAAATTTGAGAATAAGAATATCTAAATGGAAGGTCTTTTTTTTAACAATAAGTGTGCATCGGAAATGAACATGCTACCTACTGTTTGCTACAGTCATGGGAATGATAGGAGAAAAAGAATATCCTTAAGGACCCTCTCCTGCCTTTGCGGCAAAGCAATCATAAGTTTGAGCATCTTTCCATGTCTTTTTCAAAGGGATTTTATATATTTTTAAAATGCCAGAAGAGCCCTACAGAAAAGCTGAATGCAAGCTATTTTCTTTCAGTGAACATTTCAAACTAATGCAGAAAATATTGCTAGTCTTAAAAATGACGGCCCAAATACCCTAAAGATACTAGATCCCATCTGATCTTAGAAGCTAAGTAATAGAAGAAAATGGATACGGCTAGTTTGTTGAAAAGCTGCTACATAGTTGCCCGCAATGATATTTTTCTGGTTTTCTTCATTCTCTTGAGTAGTTCTTGTTGATGATTGTTCTTCACCTGCAATGTATGTGAGTAAACTTTATTACGGTCAATGACCAGATCATAACAGGAGGACCCAGTCCTGTACATCCACATCAAACCCAAGGGGATATATGGAACTATCCCACCTGCAATGAAACACTGGAACAATTTAGTATACCTGAACACAAATTACAGCACTGTTCCTGTACTGTACTTTTGATTGATAACACCAAATGTAAGCATTGATATAGAGGTGCAGCTATAAGCTTTAGATCTATTTTCTAGTAAGGAGAAAAACAAGGAAATAGAGTAGGAAGGAAGTGCTATAACTTGATTGCTTTCACTTTTATTTTTTTTATAAGATTGATACTGGAGTCCCAAACCCACACAGCACAGAGAGCTCTTTCCAATCTCAGCTTTGTATATTTCTGAGTGTGATATATGTATTCAAAGTAAATGTTGCCCCCTACGAAGAGTACTGTCTATACTCGAGGATAAGCCAACCCAAATACAAGCCAAGGCACCCATTTTTACCACAAAAACTGTGAAAATGTATTGACTCGAGTATAAGTCGAGGATGGGAAATGCAACAGCTACTGGTAAATTTCAAAATAAAAATACATGCCAATAAAATTACATTGAGGCATCCGTAGGTTAAATGTTTTTGAATATTTACATAAAACTGTAATTTAAGATAAGACTGTCCAACTCTGGGGAAATCATTATTCTAACCTTCTTCAATGTAAATGTGCTTACATGTTTTAACTATACATTTTGAGGGAAATGCTGTGTGTATATGAATAAGGAAAGACTGGAGCCAAGAATGGAGGAGAGGAAGGCGACGTGGGTTTCTGTGAGGATAGATGAGGGTCCTGTCAGGAACGCATGGGGCTGAAAGAAGCCCTTCTTCATCCCCATGCCTTCCCACCATGATCCTCACCCAAGTATAAGGGTTGAAAAACTAATCTTATACTCGAGTATATACATTATCTCACTTGATTCTGGAACTTAATAAAATGAGAACTGTAGAAAATGTCTAAGTGTACCTGACTGAAACTACCTGTTAATCTTGCCAGGTTGATATGAAAGATAATGCCATATAGTGCTTCTCACAAAGAAGCACTTCTTAACAGTTCTTAATGTCCTATAGATATGATATTTGCTGTTGTTTATTTGTTCAGTCGCTTCCGACTTTATGTGACTTCATGGACCAGCCCATGCTAGAGCTCCCTGTCAGCTGTGGCCACCCCCAGCCAGTTACTTCAAGGATACCATCCATCCATCTTGTCTTTGGTTGGAACCTCTTCTTTTTTCCTTTCATTTTCCCCAGCATCATTGTCTTCTCCAAGCTTTCCTGACTCTCTAGCAAATGGTGGTAACCTTGTCGTGGTGCTGGAGCTTGAACACCTCAATGACTCCTCAAGTGAAACTGTGAAGGAACACCCAAGATGAGAAGGTCATGGCAGAGAGGTCAGACTAAATACGATCCCTGGGGAAGGTCATGGCAATCCACCCCAGTATTCTTGCCATGAAAACTAAATAGATCAGATGGCAATTCAGAAATGCTCTGGAAACCAAAAGCTAAAATCCTGCAGTGCTCTGTCTTAAAAGTCCAATTTACAAACTCTGTTCAAATCTAGCTTGTATTTTATCATTGCCGAAAAAGACTATTATTTACAACTTGTATCTTGGTTTCAAAGAATCCTTTGGGAACTGTTGAGCCACTGTTTGAAGCAAAACACCAGGAGTTGACAAAAGGCAACCCTGAGGCCTCGTGTTCTCTCCCTCAAGTAATCAACATTCCTCAGACTGCCCTCTTTTTAGCCATTAAAACTGCAAATGACCTGTCTACAAGAAGCATCCGGATTATGCTTTCTAAAAGATTACAGCCCCCAATGCTGCACTGTTCAAAATTTTTCAAAACGCATTTTCAAAACCAGAAAAGGACTTCCAGCAAATTCCATCTCCTACCCACCCGTTTGTTTGACACATTTTGTGATCAATGTAGTCCCCAGTTCTATCTCAGTTGCCCACCCCTATGCTAGGCATACACTTATACCAACCTGACAATGTTCTCATAAATTCAAATTACTGGAAACATATCTGATGCTGAATTAAGTACAAGGGTGGAGGCATTAAACAGACAAGACTGACTAGGCAGACAAAGCTGACTGTGGGAAAACATCTTTTTAAACCCATCTCTTTCTACATATCATTCTGGCTTCCATTGCTTGATAAGAAGGATAATTGTGCTCATGTTGTCTCAGTGAAGGACTGAGTCAAAACACAATATGATAAGAAACTGGACTTATCCAGGTGGTCTGAAACAAGCATCCTTTGTGGTTGATCTTCAGGGAAAGTGCATGTCACAAAATGAAACAACCATTAAACAAGTCGTAATGAATGGGATACTCGTATCTATTGCAGTGTAAGGTAGAAGCAAATGGGTCTACGTATAACACACATGGCATTTCTGTTCCCAAGTGTATACACTCAGTCACTCATCTACCCAAGCATTCACTCTGCTAATTAGGTAATGATTTTATATCCATGGCATAGCCAGTTTAGAATTTTCAGATATGCAAATAGAGAGGAGAATTGAGGCAGTTGATTGATTAACAGGAGAGGCAGGGAAGTTCTCATCTTCCGATTGCTAATGAACTGCAATTCCCATCATGCATCATTTGTGGCCAGGCTTGCTAGGGTCAGAAGCAATCCAGCTTAACAAAGTCCTGGTCTATAGCCGAGTATCCAACTTGCTGCATGATTTCTACATACAGTACAGAAAGTGGAACATGGCACTTTTGCAAATCTAAGACTCTTTCACACAGTATAAATATAGAACTATTGTTTGACTTTAACTTCCACAACAACATCCTATGAAATCCTGGGATCGGGTTTTCAGGATTCTTACCCAGAGAACTGCCTCACCACTCTTCCAGAAGCTTTAGCCATGACAGTTAAAGTAGAATAATGGTACTGTGTTTGTGTAGTACGGAAAGGAGCATAGAAAGGAAACTTTGGGCCTAGCTGTGGCATGTAATTAGCTATTCACCTCAGTCAGAGATTGTGATAAATAGGAAAAATTTCAAATATCACCTGCTTCTTTCTATTGCCAGCATGTAGTCATCTATGTAAATTGATCTACCACACATGGATCAGATTATTTTCTCCATGTTGCTTCATATCTGATTGAAAAGATGGAGAAATAATGTGAAGAAAATTGCTCAGGCCATATGATGAATACATTCACCAAAATAGCTTGCATTCAGAAAAAAGTTCCAAGAACACAATAAAATGGGGTTTCAATTCTTGAAGAAGCAGCATTATCATCCTAGTCCACAAAGAGTGCACAGATACGAGCCAGTCAAATGTAGAAATGTACCCTTCAGCACCATAAGGCACAGCAATTGCTAATAAAAGCCCCCTGCCACCTTTTCGGTCCTTCCCTTGCAACTGTCTAAGATTCATACTACCATACATTGCCATTTTAGATCAGTAGGCACATAAGTTAAACTCTTTTTTCTAAGGAGTCATAGTATTACATTGCAATTTTAGTCTATTCAATCAATTGTAAATGCCCAACTGTAGACAACTGATATAGAAACTGCAAACATTTCAAGGTGAAACATAGGCTGCATCTTCAAAAAGCATGTAAAGACAGAGACTGATTGTATTTGAAGTCTGGTGAATAATAATCTATCTATCTATCTATCTATCTGTGCCCCCATCCATCCAAACACTTCAAGGCTGGCCTGCCAGAGGGAAATAGAACAGATCTCCTATAACTTTAATAGTGGTGAACTTTAATAGTGGTGAAGCAAATCTCAGCAGGTGTTGGCTGTCACATGCTAAAATTCCCTCTTTCATCAGCCATTGAAGCTACAGGAGCCATGTACCTTTTGCTTTTCCACTTGGCAAATGTGAATGGTGTGACTAGCCAGATAGGAGCAGCCATACACTTCGCAATAATGCTGAATTTCATGGTTCATGGGGAGTCTGGCCAGCAGACACCTCAGTCCTATTTGTTTTAGGACAGAGATTAACGGAAATGGTCTCATTTCAGTATAATTTCATGTTGGCCCTTGTCATACTCTGGTGTTTCCAGTGGGGCATTATGGTTACTCCAGTGCCTCCAGAATCTGATTAGGCTATATGTACAAAACTGTCTGGTTGATTCTTTAGAAAAAAACCAATATGATCTCTCCACTACTAGTCCTGTTATTTTGTCTCCTTGGAGGCTGATCTTTTTTCAGGTGAAATTAATTGTGTGAGAAAGAGATAATGGGAAAGAAAGATTTGGGGAGGGGGGAATGAGCTGGTTAGCACATACATACATAAACACTTGGGGTGCAATGAATGCTCACAAATTTTCTTATCCCTGATAATATAGGGCATTGTGTTACATCAAACACCCTGTGAAGAAATTGATCAACTCCTTTGCATTTTTTCATAATTTGAGATTTTTATACAAAAGTATACTGGGTTTGGGGCACAAAAAAACCTCATTTTTGTTTTTTTAAATCCACCCAAATGCACAGAAAAGGGTGGATTTTTCAGTTTACGTGCTGTTTTCAGAGCAGAAATGTTTTGTGCAAAAATAAAGTTCCTAATGGGGAATTACAGTGGATTTCCATCTATAGGAATTTGAACTGAGCAATTCCATAATGTTCACATCCACAAGGGGTTCCTGTTACGTTACTATATAAGGGAGCCAGCAAAATGGTTAATTTGCATTGGGACCAATACACATTGGGACACCAGCTAGAGATGCTGCCAACCATCGAATATATATCAACACATCCATAACAGAGTTTTGTTTCACACACATTCTTCTTTAATTAACTGATGCAAATAAGTTTTTGTTTTCCAAAAAAGGATAAGAATTAACTCAAATAAGCTATTTTAAAAAGGAAAAAAGAAGGGAAAGATGGGAAACATTACAGAATCTAGTATGTACATTATAGAGCCAAGTTAGTTAAATAGTTCTACATATGAGTCTATTGTATCATCAGACATGGAGGAGGGAGTATCGTTATACATATCCTTTTGAGTTGGAGAGTTGGCTGACAGGTTTGTGACCACTCATTGGACCTGTCCTTGTGATGACTCATTGATAATGCTGGTACAGGGTGAAGGCAGTAGGAAAAGGGGAAGACCACGATACAGGTGAATTGATAGAATAAAGGAAGCCACAACCTTCCATTTAGAAGATCAAGTGGTCCGTTAGTTGAAGCTGACCTGACAGCAAAAAAAAAAATACAATGCATGTGTCTTCCTCAAAACAAGACTTAATATTTTGTTCTTTCCCCTTGCCTAAGCATGTGCTTCACTCCATTGGTGGGGTAAAATGTTAGCATCTCTTCCTTGCCGTTGTTTTGCAACTGAATTGGGTTGGTAAACCTTAAAAATCCAGCAGAAGAAAAAGTAAAATTTTCAAACTGAAACCCATCTGTTTTTCATTTTATTGTACATTTATATTTGTATGTCATTGAGGGGACACAAATGTTTGGGTCACAATGCTTTGTGTTTTCCACGGAATTAACATTTATTAGCATTTGACAGTTACCAAAGAATGATCAGTGTAATGAAAACAGAAACAGCCTTGCTGTGGTGTCATACCTTGTCATATGTTCTGTAAATGCAGCTGAGCAAATGTGCCAAATGAGCTGAAAAGAGCAAACTTGTCCATTTCAAAGTGGCATAACCCTCTTTTAAAAGGCTGAGAGCAGCTGATCCCAAGACCTTGCATGACCTGTCTACATCTTCAGAAATTTCAAATGGCTAATTTCTCACTGCTAATATCCTCAAATGATTTTAATGATCTACATTTTAAAAAAGAAAATAATAGAAATGTAGTCAGTTTCTGATGTAATTTATTCATTCTCAGAAAGGTCTTCAGTTTGGGCAGAATTGTCTTTACTTTATTTTTTCAAAAACTAAGGAGGCAAAGTCAGTGAAGCAGAATTAATTCAGAAAAGTGTCTAACTATTCCCAAGTGATGACAGACATTACGTGCATATATATCTGGCTCTTGGGCTAATACACACACACACACACATCACCACTCTGTTTCTAAAACGATTGTCTTGCATCATTTGGCTGGGCACATCCAGCCAGCTGCAATCTGTTTTACCCATCCCACTTAGCTGTTTCTTCAAATGGTGAAATATTCAATGAAAATATATTTGGAAAATTGTGGAAATGTAGAGCTTAGAATAATACTTCTTTGTATCATAAGCATAATGGCTGGGAAATTCGGAAAACCAAAATCCCAAAACTTTGTATACAAGCTATGTGAAAATATAACAGGAAAATGAGATCATAAAGGTAGTTAACTTGTCCTACATCTATCTGATATACCATACTATTATACTTTGCACAATAGCAGAATGCAGTACTTTGGACTGGAATAGGAACGGATAAATGATTGACGAGAATATGGATAACTGTTTAATAACATAGATGTATTGAGGAACACTGTTTTTGATTTTCTTGGGTGTTGAATATTGCTTGTTTTTAACTGTTATTTTAATAGTATATGTTTTTCAGATTTATATTGTATGTTTAGGCATCTAATTGCTGGCTTGTTAGCCGCCCTGAGTCTCCCCCCCCCCCTCCGGGGGGAGTGAAAAGGGCAGCGTAGAAGCATTGCAAATAAGTAATAAATAAATAATAAACAGTACCTCATGTGTAAATCAGTGGCAAGTTTTGAGGTCAAAATTATGGATTTTTACATGACCCATGGATAAGGTGATGGTCATTTCAGAGAGAGAGGAACATGCCATTGCTGCTTCCTGAGACCAACCACAACTGGCCACCACCCACTATTCAAAAAGGCCAGAAGCATTGCTGTAGCTGAGAGATTAGCAGTAGGGGGTCTATCCTTTTATATTCTCCCAGGATGGACTAAGTTCCTGTCAGATTATTGCATTTTGAATAGCAATTCATGAGTCAGCACAAGATATATTTTCGCAGTTTGAGATGACCTGCAGTGTGACATGTTTGACACCAGATGGCGCTGTCTCAAGACTGCTAAATGGAACCTTGAGGAATTTCCGTTACAAAGTGACAGTTGGGATTTGTCAGTTGGGATTTGATATCTGTGAGGAAAGGATGTTTAGAAAGGTAGCTGTGATGGCTGTTGTTTTTTGATGTTTTGCCAGTTATTGTTAAATACAATTCAATACAAAGTTATATATTTACCTTGTGAATTGAATGAGAGTTTCATTATTCACTTGAACAGAGACTGGAGTTTTTTGGGCCGATGGGGAATTAAACTTCTATATTTCTGTTGCCTATCCGCTGTGACATAAATACTCGACGCCGAAGAGGTTATGGGCCCAGAACCCAGAACACAGAATCCAGAATTGCAGAGGCACAGAGATACTACATAACCCATAATTCATAGAAAAGGTTTTTGAATAACACTGCAAATTGCAGCAGAAGTCGCTGTTTACCTCAGTGTTAGAGGAAAAAAAGCTGACATGAATTTTTGCCAGGAGCATCTGTAGTGTGAAGAAAGATGGCATTATTTGGAGCACAGCATCATTTAGAAAAACTCAGAGGCAGCTCAAATTATTTAATATGGGCTACCAAAGTGCGAGCAGTTTTGGCAAAGGAGGAGCTGTTATCTTGCTTAACACATCGACCTATTTCTGATGCAGAAAGGTTGAAAGATGGCAAGGCAAGGGCTACCATCATCCTGTCAGTTGACGATGGGCACCTCACATATTTAGCTCTGGAAGAAACAGCCGCTGACTATTGGAAAAGGCTTGAAAAGCTGTATCAGCAGGCTACTGGAGGCTCAAAAGTTTTATTGAGCAGAGAACTGTTTTCACTGAAGCTTCTGTCAATGGAAGATTGTGCCAGAGAGACTCATTTGAGTAAAATGCTGAGCCTATTTAATGATTTAGCAGCAAGGGGCACCAATTTTACAGAAGATCAGAGAGGCTTAATTCTACTAAGCAGTTTGGGGCAGAGCTACAACTCATTCATTGACTCCATGCAATCTGTGAAAGAAGAGGACATCAACTTCGACTTAGTTTCGACTAGATTGGGCTTGTTACAGAAGAAATGCCCAGCAACTTTCAACGGAGAAGACGGTCAACAAAGACTTCAATATGAAGAGGAAAGAGACAATCCAGTGTGACATCATCTGTTACATTTGTAATAAAAGAGGACACAAAGCTAGACAATGTCATCAGAACAAGTTTAAGAAGAGTGAATCAGCACAGAGCAAGAAAGAACAGATCAACAATTCAAGAAAAGACTCTGATTCAGGCTGTCTGTTGATGAGTTTACAATGTAACAATGATTTTATTCCTCAGGTACCCTGGATTATTGACTCTGGGAGTGCAAAGAGTTTTGTTAAGGATAGTAAATTGTTAGCAGAGAAGGAACCTTTATCTGGTTCTATGCAATGTTGTGTGAGTCTAGCCAATGGTCAAAGGTGCAAGGTTTTAACAAAGGGAGAAGTTGAAATTGGTCAACTTAGTCTAAAGTTAGACAATGTTTATTTAGTTCCTGAGCTAGAACACAATGTTCTAGGGGTGAAACAACTTGCAGACCATGGTTTATCCATTGTGTTTGAAGGGGAGTTATGTAAAATGAGTAATAAAAATACAGGTATGTATAAGGAAGTAAAATTTCAAAATGGTTTCTATAGAATGAATGCTAGTAATAAAATGTCTACAAATAGTATTCAGAGTTTGGAAGGGAAACCTCTGCATGGTGACAGATGTCTGCACATGCTACACAGGAAGTTTGGCCACATGAACTATAATATGATTAGAAAGACTGCACAGCTAGTAGGCATTCAAATACCAGAATGCAGAAATTATTTAGAGTGTGCTGTCTGTAACAAAACAAAATTAAAGGCTTATCCTGTTGCCAAAAGGAGTGATAGAGTAACAACTAAGTTACAGTTAGTGCACATGGATCTAGCTGGACCTTTTCCAAAGAGTATTGAGGGAATGTATTTCTACTAGTAATAGTAGATGATAGGTCTCGATTTGGCTTCGTTTACCCTCTGAAAGGTAAATTTCAGGTGTATGAAAAATTTATTGAATGGTACAATTTTCTGAAGAACCAATTTCCTGATTTGACTGTTAAACAAGTTCAATCTGATAGAGGAGGTGAATTTGTGAATGAAAGACTTAAGAATTTTTTTAAGGATAAAGGAATTTGGCATAGGAAAACAAATCCGTGTGTATCAAAAGAAAATGGAATTGCGGAGCGTCGCTAGGTGTAATTCAAACCATGGTAAAATCAATGCTTGAGGATGCACAAATGTCCAAAGGTTTTTGGGCAGAAGCAGCTAACACTGCCAATTACGTGCTGAATAGGTTATGGACCTCAAGTGTAAATGAAATCCCATTTTATTTGTTTTATGGAAGACATCCAAAGGTGGATCATTTTCAAGTATTTGGTGCGCATGCAAATGTCTTAATTCCTATACAGCAAAGAGACAAAAGAGATCAGCATTGGGTAAAGATGCAATTTATTGGATATGAAGGTGGAACGAAAGGCTATAGATTCTGGAATGGCTCTTCTCCAGGGAAGAAGATCACAGTCTCCAGATCTGTAAAGTTCGAAAATAATACTCATTGGGATAGAATTCATGCGAACACTGAAGTGTTCATAACCCCAAGTGTTTCTAGAGTAAAGAATGAATCTGAAGTTGTAGAGGTATTAGATGAGGCAAATGTGGAAGAAAGAAAGGAAAAGAGTCTAAAAAGCAAACATTTGTTTTGGTGTTTGTCAATGATCTCTTAGTACTAGCACCATCCGAAAGGGATGTGGAACAAGTTTTTAAGGGACTAAACTCAAGAATGACTGAAAAAGATCTTTGAGAAGTCCGGAAATACTTAGGCGTAAATGTAACTAAAACAGAAAAAGATATTTGTCTAGATCAAAAAGACAAAATTTTTGAGTTACTTGAGAGAACAAGATTGACACTGTGTAAAACAGTAGCAACTCCAATGGTACCAGATTTTTTAAAGCTTGATAGAGGTGAAATGTTTGACAATCAAACATTGTATAGATCAGTGGTTGGGAGCCTCTTGTATTTGGCAAATTGGACTAGGCCTGACATCGCCTATGCCACTAATGTACTAAGCAGGAGAGTGAATGAACCAACGTTGACTGATTGGCAAACTGTAAAACGAGTGTTAAGATATTTGAAAGGAACATGTGACAAAAAGCTAAAAATTTGTCCAAAAGAAAGCGGTATGAAGGGGTTTGCAGACGCAAGTTTTGGTGAAACCGAACAAAACTTGTCATGTTCCGGGTATCTAATTAGTTTTAATGGGATACAAGTGACATGGAAATCTCGTAAACAGTCACACGTTTGTTTATCCACGGCAGAAGATGAATTTTCTGCTTTGTCTGACTGTTGTACAGAACTAGAGTGGATAAAGGCTCTAGTAAATGAGTTCCAAAGTTTTGAAGATAAGATATCTTTATTTACTGATTCTCAATCTTGTATAGCAATATCAAATGCTGAAGGATTAAAGCAGAGAACAAAATATATTGGGGTAAGGTACCAAAATGTTAAAAAGTTAGTACAGGATGGTTTTATTAATCCTGTGTATGTCCAGTCAGATGAGAATATGGCTGATATGTTTACAAAAGCATTGACTAATTGTAAATTAAATGTATTTTGTAAGAAGATATTGTTATTATAAGTAATGTGTGTACTTGTGTTGCTCATGAAGGAGGAGTGTCAGATTATTGCATTTTGAATAGCAATTCATGAGTCAGCACAAGATATATTTTCGCAGTTTGAGATGACCTGCCGTGTGACATGTTTGACACCAGATGGCGCTGTCTCAAGACTGCTAAATGGAACCTTGAGGAATGTCAGTTACAAAGTGACAGTTGGGATTTGTCAGTTGGGATTTAATATCTGTGAGGAAAGGATGTTTAGAAAGGTAGCTGTGATGGCTGTTGTTTTTCGATGTTTTGCCAGTTATTGTTAAATACAATTCAATACAAAGTTATATATTTACCTTGTGAATTGAATGAGAGTTTCATTATTCACTCGAACAGAGACTGGAGTTTTTGGGCCGATGGGGAATTAAACTTCTATATTTCTGTTGCCTATCTGCTGTGACATAAATACTCAACGTCGAAGAGTTCCCACCTTTCACTACTCTACATAAACATTTCCTTTTTTGACAAGTGTTAACATTTGGTAGGTAACATTGAACTGTGGATACATTGACTCCATTTTGGGGGGGGACTTATATGTGAATATATACAGTACCTTGGCTTGGCACAAATGCCACCTTCTTTTGCCATTATATGCAAACACTTTACACTGGGTAGATTTACCAGACAAGTATTTGAGCTGCTGAGATCTTTAACATTATAGGAACTACTCTTTGCCTTTCTGTTCTTCTCAAGGGAGGAACTACTACTTAAGCTCATATACCAGGTGAAATTTCACCTCTCTAAATATATTCTTCTTTTCCCAATATAATCTTTCACATTTGTTTTCTGTACTTCCCCTTTGCTTTTTCCAGGTAAGAGAAGTTCAATGCAGCAGAAAAATTTAAGATAAGGCAATTCCCATCAGTCCTAACCCATGTGTTTGTTGTTTATTCATTCAGTTGCTTCTGACTCTTTCTGACCTTATGGACCAGCCCATGACAGAGCTCCCTGTTGGCCATCACCATACCCAGCTCCTTCAGTGAAATATCAAGATTGTATCTATGGAGAGATGAGCAAAATGAGGACAGTTTCCAATTCCCCAAAAATAAGGATTCTACACTCAAGTTTTTTTATTCACTCTCCAAATTTCTAGCATCTCTGAGAATGAGATATTGAAAATCATTAACATCTAGAACTCATTATCATGAATGATCAGAATGCTGGGAATCAGGGGCCTGTGGCCTGATACACTCTTCTTCCATCAAGTTTAGCATCACCTCAATACCTACAGCAGAACATGAAACTTCAACATAAGATGTGATAGAAATCAGCACTTGAACTGCATGATCTTCCTCCTCCACCGTTTAGCGGTATACACCCCCAATAGTATAAAAACGACTTTTATATTCATAAACTGCAAAAACAGTGGAATTGTCTTACTGATGTTACAATTATAATATAATTGTAATACAAATTTGTTATTGAAACGAGGCATTAATTGCAAGTTAAGTAGTTACTTGTATTATTACTTGCAAATTCAGAGGGGGGTGAAACTATGTGGTGGCATGGAGGAGTATAGTTGAAATGGGGTCAAAATCTTACCTCCCCACTAACCATTGTTTGTTAGTAGAACATTGTAGAAAGTAATTGCATCTCTCTCACACACACACTCATACAGTCATACAAGTACAAACACCCATCCTCTTTCTGCACGGTTTCCAATCCATCATAATAACAAACATTTTCTATTTCACAATCATGCATTTTTTTTATTAAAAAAGTGCTCAAAAAGTGTATGTAGGAGGAAAGTTCTTAGCATCAGTTGTGAAAGTGCCCCAAAGGCCGGCTCATAAATAGACTTTAATCCCAGCACTTCAGCTTGAATTATTTGGTTTGAGTACCTGTTTTTGGATTGGGCTGACCCTAAAATTTAAATTAAGAGGGCAGGCATCCATGCTGTTTGATCAGATCCTTTTTGTTTATTTAACTTAGGAATGATTTTCAACTTCCCTATAAATCAAAATGCAGGCAAGTTGCATAAAATGCACTGATTTATACCTTGCTTGTGGAGCACCAATTTATACAATTGCCTCTTTTGGAAGAGTTACAAACCAGAAGGCCGGTGGCTGTTCTGTTCCACAGTGGTTTGATCCTCTGGCAGATCAGCTCATGTTTCTAATTACTTTAACCAGCAAATTGCTCTTTAGTAACGCACCGATTGGCTGACAAGGCTGAATGACATGGAATGTTTATCTACCTGAGATATAAACTTGACATACATTTTTATGCAAATTAAAGGGAACAAATTTGTCTAAGAGGATCAAAAAGTCTGGTTTGCAACTCTTAATAGCAGAACTAAGGATATAATGAAAGCCAGACAGTATTATGATGTTCATTTATTTTCTTCAGTGTCTAGCGCAACCTGTTTTGAAGGTTCAGGGTGACTCACGATAGTTTGAAATAAAAGATAGATGGTTTCATGTCAATTGGCATGTATATATGCTTCTTTGAAACAAAGGTAAGCAGAAGATAGCTTAAAATGTACTGGTGAGCCTCTGCATGATGGATCATAGAGTATGACAGGTTTCTGTGCTGACCCAATTGTTTAACAATGGCAGCAACAAAATGCCATTCACTGCACCCTAAATTCTGCTGCTGAATTGAAAAAAACTGGAAAAGATAGAGACCAGCAGAGGATTTCTGTTTGGCAGACCTTTTAGCACTTGGGGCAGTGTGGTGAAGTGGTTTGTGTGTTGAATCCGAAATCAGGGGACCACTTTGAACCCCTGCCAAAGTGTTAGAGCAATATTGATTAAGCATTAGGGTACTTCTGTTTTAGTGCTAAGATGGTTTTTTTCTCTTTAATTTATCTCTATTGAATCTGTGTCCAGGAAACAATAGCTATGCTTACTTGGAAACAATGTCTTTACGGTCTTCTGAAAAATTACAAACACACACGGGAGGACAGATACATTTCATTTCAAAATGTAATGCGTTGATGTAAACTAATCTGGGAAGTAAAAAATAATGCTGGAAGTTCCCAAGAAATACATAAGGATCTTCAAAATAAAATCAATTTGTACAGGAATAAAAGCTGTCATTTCCCAAAACATATGTTCCTGTTTGGTACTCCCAGCATTAAAAAATTATTTATTTTTATTTTATTGTTTACCCCACTCCCACTCTCCTCCCCTCTCACATCCCCCCTGGAGATGCGATGTATACAATAAACTATAGAAATTACATTTGAAATATCCGTCTTAATTTCAATGTTTCCACTCCACATCTTTATACATTCTCTAAATAATTCCAAACTGGATCTTATTTGTTCTTAATTATTATAAAATTTTCTATTTTGTCTATATTATTCAATTTATGAGTTGTTATGTCCACATTAAACATAGCTAATATATAATTATACCAAGTTGTCAGAGTCCATTTTGTTTAATCTTTCCAACCCCTCACTAAAACACTAAAACAGTACCCAGTGGCATAAGCCCCATCTACAGTGACCATTTAATTCAGTTTCAATCTGTATTGAGAAAAGTGATTTTCCTGTGCAGATGATTATCTAGGAAATCCTGGAGCCAGTTTGAGGCCCAGATGGTGCTTACACCAACCACAGGGTACTGATGTGCATTAAGGGCTTTCTTTTGGGCACTTTTGTGAGCGTTCATTGTCTGGTGGCTAGCTTCGAACTACATTAAATGTTCAGTGTAGATGGGGCCTTAGGCAGCAGGTGCTAAGAGATGGCAGCAAAATGTTGGAGGAGAGGAATGAGTAGTACCAGGCATGTAGCCAGGGGGGGGCTAAGGGGGCTTCAGCCCCCCCCCCCCGAAATTCTCAGGGTGATCCGCGAGAAGACCTTACTGGTACATTATTTAAACTGTTATGTGCACTTATATCATGATCTGATCACCATGCTCATTATATCCCACATTAATGGGGTTATTGGGATAACAATACAAAAGGTTTGCTAGGGTAGACCCTCTTCCACCCAGTCTCAGCCCCCCCCGAACCAAACTCAGCCCCCCCCCCCGAATCAAAATCCTGGCTACGGCCCTGAGTAGTACATTACATGCTTTGCACTCCCTACGTTGATGTCATTCCTCCAGGTGCAATGAGAGACACTGTCCTATTGGGATGAACCATTCAATTGTGATCCAAATCCAATTTATGATATGGAATGGGAAAAATCAGCATCCTGTTTTTCAACTCAAGCTGCAAAATGATTTGCACCCACTCTGGGTTACGAAGAATTCTGGGAGCCAGACAGTTAGAAACAAGAAAAGAAAATGCTATTGAGATCAGAGCTCAATGTTGCTTCTGGCATAGATTTCATCCCAAAGACTACAGAGAAGGGGGGTTGCCTGTTAATCCTATATAGTCAAATCAGCTTCTAGTTGACACAAATAGGTCCCTAAATGCCATGGAACTATTTGTCCAAAAACATAAACTCTTGGCCTGAATGGGTAGTCCTGTTTGGGCTGTTCTATGAAATGCTTCAAATAAATGTTTGACCACCAAATACAGGTTTATTTTTAAAGTGTCTTCTTAATTATAAACTATGCCCTATATTTACAGTATCCTTAACTGATAGGCTGCAGACAAGGAGGGGCAGGGGGAGTACCGTAAACGTTTCAGGTTAATTCCCACCGTATCTTACCCTTTATCATGCCCAGTGACCCGTCTCACATTATCTGCATAGGCCTGCTAAGTTTAACACTTTTCAAACAACACCTAGTATTTGTGACAAATCAAAATAAACAGCAAGTTTTATCCATGAGAAAGGGGGAGGAAAAAGTGAGGGCTGGAAGTACTGCTCCACAAACTTTCTTAAGGGAAAAGAAAAGGAAAAAGACACGAGACTATTTACATCAACTCTTTAAATATCCCTACGACTTCAAAAGTGAGAGAAGAAATTGCAGAAGGGGTTTTTAAGCATTGTGTGTGATAGGAGCTCTACAGGAAAGCTCTGAACTCTAACATAAAATAATATTTTATATCTTCAAAGAAAAATTAAACCAAGAATACACAAAATACAGCACACAATTTATAATTTGATGCCAACGGGCATATATGTTTGCAATAAAAAGCCTTGGAAATACTTATAGAAGACATAGTTATTCCTCTTCTGAAAGTTCAGACCCTATTTTTAGTATATAGTTAAAAACTTTGGGGGGGGGGGAACTGAGGCCACCATGCAGCCAAACTGAGAGCTTATTGATTTTAAAAGGAGCAAAAAATAAAGAAAGAAATGAATCAGTTTTCAGTGGTGTACTTCCATATTCAACAGCATGGTAATGTGATCTCTAACAGCCCTCAATGGAGCCAAAGGCAGGCTCCAGAGGATTTCCCATCAGGTGGTTTCTATACAGATTGGAGAGAAGGGCTTTAAGAGGAAGGTGGCAAACATTGATTCTGTGGAAAAAGCAGGATCCAGCAGAAGTACACAGATGTATCTTAGATGCCATTAGCTCTCCCACTGAAATCACTCATGACTTTAGAAGTGTCTCATCTTAGCTGGAATGTGTTTTGCAGTTTTTCAAATGCAAAATAATACATCCTGATATCAAAAAGGACAAAAAATGGTTTTGTTTCACAATTCTAAATTTTTCTTCTCCCAAAATTAAGGAATATAAATTTAAATGGTATTCCTCTTGATTATATGCAACAATGCTGTTCTAGTTTAGAGAATAAGCTTGATTTCTGAGCATATGTGGGTGCCAAAAACACAATCTGTCACAATGAGTCCTTATTATCCACCAAACCTGGATACCAAAATGGATGGATTCTCAAGACACGTTATAGATAATAGTGTTGCAAAATAGTGTGCCTTATATAAAATGACTAAATCAAAGTTTGTTTCTTGGGTATTTTAATAAAATTTTCAAGTCATGGATGGCTGAATCTTTGAGTGCAGAATCCATAATGGAAGATTGCCTGTACTGTGTTTTTATGTGATGGATAATGTGGTTTTAATGTTTTTATTAGGTGTTTTAATTCGTATAGTCCATGTTTTAAATGTCCTTTTATCTTATCTTATGGTGAATTGTCCTATTGATTTTATACTAGTTACATGTTGTTGATTGAGTTTTGGTTTATGTATGTAAAGCATTGAATTTTGCAGGGGGGGTGGTGGAAAACGCTTTGAATTCCCCCAGGGGTGAGAAAAGTAGTATATAAATACTGTGAATAAAAAAATAAATTCATGCTGCAACTTGCCATTTAAAATAAAATTGTGCAGAAGAACTTCCTTTTGGATTGTGCCCCACACCTGCACTGAATATTCCAGATTTGTTTAGAATTTCTTGTGCCATTTACCCTAGATGTGATGGAAGAGGTCATACGGTAAATTCAGTGTTCAGAAAATAAGGGACACTTTGCACATGGTCAGGAATTATATTTGCTTTTAAAACGTATTTTAAAGGCATGAAATGTATATCAGAATACATTTTGTGACAGATCAAAGCTGCAATCCTAAACTCACTTGCATAATAGCAAGGCAAATTGAACACAGAAAGCTTCCTTATCTACCACCAAGCAAACTTAAATAGAATTCTGCTCTATAACCCTGCTTAAAGGGGGAAAACACATGATTTTGCTCTGTGACTGTGTGTGTTTTACAAGGCAGTTAAGAAGTATATAAATTCAGTTGTTCTCTGGCAGGCTTTCCTTAGTTAGCTCTGGCCCACTCATGTACCAGCTCTGGTTTCTATTACCAGAATACACCTTAAAACCATAACTTTATATTCATGTTCCTATTAAATAGAAAACGTATGAGAACAGGGTCATACTTTAGAGGGGAAGACTTCTCTGGTGATCACAAACAGAAATAGAGAGTAAATGTGATATATCAAAACTACAAAAGTAAAATTGTTTTTAAAGAGGCAGAACTTTCTCATGTTCCAACCATTGGGACTAGTGTAAAAATCACAAGGGTTGCTTCAGATGACAAAAGGTAGTTTTCTTCCTTCTCTTACCTGTTTCATAGGCAGTCATGGTGTTTCTTGGTTTTCACAAGTATGAATCTGTGTATGTGAGTTTTGAACAAAGGAGGTCACTCCCATTTATCCAGTTTTTAGAACCAAAGTGTTGGCTAGGAATGCCTGTGTTCTTTATTGAAACTTCAGAGCATTTAAAGAGTAATGCTGGATCAGATCCAGGATGTATCACATACAGTATTTTCATTTCTAGAAAACTGACCAAGTATTTTGAGTGAGCGTCCATACAAGAGAGGAAGGCAATTGTCTTCTTCTATAATTGTCCTTCAAGAACAAGAATGGAGTGACAATGGATAAGGAGGTTCTCCTTAGACACTGTGAACTATGCTCCGTGATGCTTGCATGAGGAATAAAGAACACAGAGAAAAGTTGGTCCCTCTCTCATCCATCCATCTAATAAAAACTTCCATTTCATAGAAATGTCATCTAATTATTTTCCCCTTGATTTCCTATTATTGTAACATACCACTGGCAAAATCATCCTCCAGAGCAGTGGTTCACCACCTGTGGCTCCCCGGGTGTTTTGGCCTTCAATTCCCAGAAACTCTAACAGCTGATAAACTGGCTGGGATTTCTAGGATTGTAGGCCAAAACACCTGGGGACCCACAGGTTGAGAACCACTGTTCCAGACTAAGCAAGCAGGCATGCCCTCAGTTCAGTTCCCAGCATAGGAGTCCCTGGTGGTGCAATGAGTTAAACCCTTGTGCCGGTAGGACTAAAGAACGACAGGTCATAGGTTCAAATCCGGGGACAGCATGGATGAGCTCCCTCTGTCAGCTCAAGCTTCCCTTGTGAGGACATGAAATAAGCCTCCCACAAGGATGGTAGAACATCTGGGAATGCCCTTGCTGACTACCAGTTCTCTCACACCAGAAGTGACTTGTAGTTTCTCAAGTCACTCCCAGCATTTAAGCTTCTAGAAAGACAGTGGACCAAGGTGAATTTCCAAGTTTTGAACCACCACTCCCATAGTTGATGATCATTGGATATAGGCTAGATATTTTGGATGGGAGCACTAGTCAAAAACATCTGGAGAATCACAGATGTTTTGAAGAGCACTCTGCCCTTTAGCAGGTTAGTCTAATGATGGGACCAGTGTCTGTTCCACCACCAGAAGCTGCTGCCTGAAG
Organism: Anolis apletophallus; assembly: GCA_030556195.1. Taxonomy (NCBI): domain Eukaryota; kingdom Metazoa; phylum Chordata; class Lepidosauria; order Squamata; family Anolidae; genus Anolis; species Anolis apletophallus. The sequence goes on along the minus strand of JARBWK010000006.1, from coordinate 33,110,061 downwards.
AAACAACTGCACTGTGTCTAATGGCCAAACTAGACACAGTAGAGAGCTCTGCCAGTAATCCCTAGTTTTTCCAGATGTCACAGCTATTTCAAAAATGTGATATCACATGATATCAATAAAAGTTGATATGCTGTGGGTAGTGGCTTCTGTTGTCCAATTATTCTTGTTATTCGGTATGGGATTTCAATAGAGATGTATATGTTCACAAATTATCCCACAGGCTGAGCTTTAGATCAGGGTAGAGAAGACCTGGCCTTCCAGATATTTTAGAGGGCAATAACTCCTTCCAGTGAAAGGATATGTTTGTGACAATACTTGTATTTCAGATGTGCTATTGTCATATGCCTTCAAGTCCTTTCCTATGTAACCCTATGATGAACCAATCTATCACAGCTCAGAGGGAATCCATGGGTCACAGTCCAACTCTCAAACCACCACACAGTGCTGGCTTTCATGATGTGCCAGCTGCCAAATACTAAATTACACCAGATGTGTTTGATGCTGTCACTCCCAGTGAAGACAGTGAGTGCCCATGGAGTGGCAATATCTCCATACAAATAGCCATATCCAGCAGACTTAACTGTGGGTTGCTGTGAGTTTTCCGGGGCTATATGGCCATGTTCCAGGAGCCTGCTCTCCTGATGTTTCACCATCTATAGCAAGCATCCTCAGAGGTCAACCGCTCCATGCTTTCAAATAGATTTCATCTACAGTAAATACTTTCTTATTAAGGCAACATGTTGGGCTGGCCCGAAATTAAAATTTAAAAATACTTTAAAGAGATGGGGAGAGGGAAAAGGTTAGTGGATTATTATGGCTGATACATTAAGATGTGGAAATTTATACGCTGGTTGTTTACTACATGCAATAAAATGTCACACCCTCACAGTGTAATATTTTAATGTATTGTCGAAGGCTTTCAAGACTGGAATCGCTGGGTTGTTGTAGGTTTTTCAGGCTATATGACTATATTCTAGAAGCATTCTCTCCTGACATTTCACCTGCATCTATGGCAGGCATCCTCAGAGGTTGTGTGGTCTGTTGGAAACTAGGAAAATTGGGTTTATATATCTGTGGAAAGTCCAGGGTGGGAGAAAGAACTCTTGTCTGTTAGAGCTAGGTGTGAAGGTTTCAACTGGCCGCCTTGATTAGTAAGTATTTGATGGCCTGACAATTTTTTAGATGTCCCGTTACTGCTGGGGAGAATCCTTTGTTGAGAGGTGATTCTTGTCTGGAGTTCCCCTGAATTTGCGTGTTGTTCTTTATTTACTGTTATAATTTAATGGTTTTTTATAATACTGGTAGCCAGATTTTGTTCATTTTCATAGTTTCTTCCTTTCTGCTGGAATTGTCCACATGCTTGTAGATTTCAATGGCTTCTCTGTGTAGGCTGACATGGTAGTTGTTAAGAGTGGTCCAGCATTTCTGTTTTCTCCAATAATATGCTGTGACCAGGTTGGTTCATCAGGTGCTCTGCTATGGATAACTTCTTTGGTTGAAGTAGTCTGCAGTGCCTTTCATGTAATATTTTATTTCAAGTGTTCAGCATCTAAGGGTTCCTGTGAGTTTTCTGTGATTATGTTCCAGAAGCATTCTCTCCTGACGTTTCACCCACATCTATGGCAGGCATCCTCACAATCTCTGACGATGCCTGCCATGGATGTGGGTGAAACATCAGGAGAGAATGCTTCTGGAATTTGGCCATACAGCCCGGAAACCTCACCACAGCCCAGTGATTCTAGCCATGAAAGCCTTCGACAACACATCCTTTGCTTTGCTGTAAGAATTACACCATTGGGATGTTGTGTGGTTTCTGAGCTGTATGGCCCTGTCCTAGCAGCATTTTCTCCTGAAGTTTCACCTGCACCTGTGGCTGGCATCCTCAGAGGATCTAATTCCTTAAGCTTCAATGGTGACCCAAGATATATGCATTACAAGCTCAACGTTCTCCTGGAGCAGTGATATTGTTTTATATCCCAGACACAGCCCATTCTCCTCCAATGCTTTATTCTGAGGTCACCATAGCCATCTTACAAACTCTCCCACAAATAATTCCATGAAGCAGGGCAGAAAAAAACAAAACAATCTCTTTTTAGCCCTATTTGCTGAAGGACTGCATTCATTGCTTTTGCGTTGGGAAGGGAAGTAGAGGAAAAGAGAAATATATTGCTATCGATCTCTTCTGCTCCTAGCTCACTCAAGGAGCCCCCTCCAACTTCAGGATAAAGCCGTTCATTTAAAGCAATGCAATTTCCAGTTACCAAAGAGCTCTTGTCTAACCGGACGTCCTCCCTCCTCCCTGCCTTTCCCTCAATCTCTCTCTCTCTCTCTCTCTCTTAATTGAATTGTTTCGATCGCCACTTAAATGATGCAAAAAGAGGAGCTGACGCTGCTTTCCCGCAGCAAAGGTTGCAGAAAAGAAGGAAACCCAGAAAAAGACAAGGAAAGACAAGGAAAGAGGCCTGATGGGAAAGGAAGGAAACTGTATAATGGGCCCGGCCTTACTCAGGCCAAAGGAAGGGTGCATCTCTTCTACACTGTAGCATTCATGCAGTTTGATACAACTTTAACTTCTCTGGCTCAATGCTTTGGAATCTTGGTATGTGTGGTTTGTGTTGAGCCATCCGCAATATGCAAAATTACACTCCCGTGATCCCATAGTACTGACTGAGCAATGATAAAGTGGTATCCAAATGCATTAATTCAACAGTGTAAATGTGACTCTGGTAGAAGGTAAGTGTTTCCCCTTGACATTAAGTCTAATCATGACAAATTCTGTGGGTGGTGCTCATCTCCATTTCTAGACCGAAGAGCTAGCATTGTCAATAGACACCTCCATGGTCATGTGGCTGGCATGTCTGCATGGAATGCCAGTACCTTCCCACAGAAGCAGTACCTATTGATCTACTCACATGTACATGTTTTTGAACTTACCTTCCCGCAGAAATGGTACCTATTGATCTCCTCACATTTGCATGTTTCAAACTTACTTTCCCATAGAAGTGGCACCTATCAATCTACTAACATTTGCATGTTTTCAAACTTACCCTCCCACAGAAGTGGTACCTATCAATCTACTCACATTTCCTTGTTTTCAAACTTACCTTTCTGCAGAAACAGTACGTATCAATCTACTCACATTTGCATGTTTCCAAACTTACCTTCCAACAGAAATGGTACCTATTGATCTACTCACATTTGCATGTTTCGAACTTACCTTCTCACAGTAGCGGTACCTATTGATCTACTCACATTTGCATGTTTTCAAACTTACCTTCTCGCAGAGGTGGTACCTACTGATCTACTCACATTTGCATGTTTTGAACCGACCTTCCCACAGAAGCTGTACCTATTGATCTACTCACATTTGCACATTTTTGAACTGCTAAGTTGGCAGAAACTGAGCCTAATAGTAGGAGTTCACCCCGTTCCCAGGATTTGAACCACTGATCTTTTGGTCAGCAAGTTCAGCATCTCAGCGGTTTAACCTGCTGTGCCACTAGGGGACCCTAGACAGGAAGATATAGGGAGAGGCAGGAGAATTAGAACCTGATCCTAGGACCCACTTGAGCTTCACTGCTTGGTCCTGAGTTCCAATACTTTCTTACAAGAAGTTGATCTAATATGACTTCATTCCTAATCCATGCTGAATCTACACTGTTATATAATGAAGTTTGGAACTGCATTATATTGTTAGTGTATGTAAAGGTTTTCCCCTGACATTAAGTCCAGTTGTGTCCAACTCTGGGGGTTGGTGTTCATCTCCATTTCTAAGACAAAGAGCCGGTGTCCTCTGTAGACACTTCCAAGGTCATGTGGCTGGCATGACAGCATGGAGTACTGTTACCTTCCCACCGGAGTAGTACCTGTTGATCTACTCACATTTGCATGTTTTCGAACTGCTAGGTTGGCAGAACATAAGAACATAAGAAGAGCCTTGCTGAATCGGACCTCAGCCCATCTAGTCCAGCATTCTGTATCACACAGTGGCCCCCAGTTGTACACGGGGACCTCGAGCAGAAGGGAGGGCAAGAGAAGCTGAGGCTAACAGCAGGAGCTCATGCTGCTTTCCAGATTTGAACCTGCGACCTTTCAGTCTGCAAGTTTAGCAGCTCAGCGCTTTAACCCACTGTGACACCAGGGGCTCCATTGTCAGTGTAGAAATGCAATCCAAACTGCATGATATGGCAGTGTCGATCCAGCCAGAATTGGGGTATGCAAAACAAGTGCATTTGCTGATAGGTTCTCCAAATAATTGATGGTGCAGGCCTTTGGGTGTCTGCTCAGAAGTGACCTCTATGTAATCCTATGAGAACACAGCCCAACCAAAAACATATCTTGATGTTTTTTAGGCCTGTTCCTGGGACTATTTGTGGCACTGATTCAGAAAATTGCATTGGATAGACTGCATGTGCTCTAGTTTACTAAATATGGTTATCATGATGTTTTATGGACAAGCAGATATGGGCAAACATATGTTCTGTACCCAAAAAACTAGAACTGATGGGGGAAACTGGGGTCATTTTTAGAATCAGCAGGTCAAATACACCCAGAAACTGGTCTAAAGCTTGTTACACCCAATCACGCTCTCGCACTAAGGCTTGTGTACACCAGGCATGGGCAAAATTGAGCCCTCCAGGTGTTTGGACTTCGACTCCCACCATTCTTAACAGCCTCAGGCCCCTTTCATTCTTCCCTCATCCACTTAAGCGGCTGAGGGGGGAAAGGAAAGGGCCTGAGGCTGTTAGGAATCATGGGAATTGAAGTCCAAAATACCTGGAGGGCCCAATCTGGCCTATACCTGCTCTACACTGTAGCATTAATGCAGTTTGGACTACATTGACCTGCATTAAATGGTCGGTGCAGAACCAGACTAAGACAATGTCAACACCCCTAAGAAAACCTTGGCAAGAAAACCCTCCAATAAGGTCTCTATCAATCAGTTGACACATCACAAGGACAACAAGGACAAGTATGTGAGTCACAGGCTTGGAAAGGCCGGATCCAAACAAGTGTTGGTTCCTGGGCTTCTGGTCTGGATTTCCCAGTCTCCTTTCATCACTTGCCCCCCCATGCTCCCTCCAAAAAGGTAACACAGGGTTTGGGATTTTTTGAATGGAAAGGAATCCCTGCTTGCTCCTGTTGCTTGCCTTTTTGTCAAGGTTTAAGAAAGGAAAGAGAAAAGCAAAGCAGGGGAAGGCTTAGCAGGAAGAAAAAGAAGGGGGGCCGCTCTGAAAGGACCCCCCTCAAAACAATCTTTGCTGTCTCTCCAAGCACTGATCCCAAGGAGAGATAAGGAGCCGCCGAGTCCCTGGGTCTGTCTAGACTCCGGACCTCACACAAGCTGAAACGAGGCTATTTGGATTAGCCGGGAGATCTTCCTCGCCAGTTCAGGCTTGCGTGGGGTCCAGGTTTGGGCAAACTTGGGCCCTCCCTCCAGGTGTTTTGGACTCCAACTCCCACAATTCCTAACAGCCATTTGTTAGGAATTGTGGGAAATGAAGTCCAAAACACTTGGAGGGCCAAAGTTTCCCCATGCCTATACTAGTAGACAGACCCAGATATGAAGGGTGATGGGAGGAAAAGCAACTAAAGAGAGCTGGGAAGGAAAGTAACATGTTACAGGTGACACCATTACTTGTAACTAGTTACTTGGAAGGGGGACGAAGGTGTCAAAGCAACGTAATGAGCAACAACCCTGGAGAATATCCCTAGATCAGGCATGGGCAAACTTTGACCCTCCATGTGTTTTGGACTACACCTCCCACAATTCCTAACAGCCACCTGTTAGAAATTGTGGGAGTCAAAGTCCAAAATACCTGGAGAGCCAAAGTTTGCCCATGCATGTACTAGACAGGCACAGGTATGAAGAGCGATGGGAGGAAAGGCAGCCAAAGAGTGAAAGTAATGCTGCTGGGAGTTACAAGTAACTAGTTAGGGAGGGGGGATGCAGGTGTCAAAGCAACCTTATGAGCTACAAACCTGGGGAATAACCCTAAATCAGGCATGGGCAAACTTTGGCCCTCCAGGTGTTTTGGATACAACTCCCACAATTCCTAACAGCCATCTGTTAGGAATTGTGGGAGTCAAAGTCCAAAATACCTGGAGGGCCAAAGTTTGCCCATGCATGTACTACACAGACACAGGTATGAAGAGCGATGGGAGGAAAGGCAGCCAAAGAGTGCTGGGGGTGAAAGTAATGCTACTTGTAACTAGTTACTTGGAGGGGGGGTGAAGGTGTCAAAGCAACCTTATGAGCTACAAACCTGGGGAATATCCCTAAATCAGGCATGGGCAAACTTGGGCCCTCCAGGTGTTTTGGACTACAACTCTCACAATTCCTAACAGCCAGTAGGTTGTTAGGAATTCTGGGACTTGTAGTCCAAAACACATGGATGGTCAATGTTTGCCCATACCTGCCCTAGATGAACCATCCTGGCAGGGATTTTGCTATTATATTCCATTCTCCTATCAGTCCTAAGGGTTTTTAAACGGTGATAGGAAAAGGAACAAATAGTTCAACTGGGAAGGTAACGCGACCCTCGCAACCATCTATGGAATTGCCCCCCTCAGACACTGGGTAGAGTAAAAGAATGATCATTTCACAGACAGGTCAACAAAAATAATGATTTTCCCACCTTTTAATCACAAGTATTTCAATACCTGACTCCCAACGAACCAATGCCTTTGAAAGGAAAGGCAATAAATTGGTCAGTGTGGCATTGCAACCCGAGAATACACTGCAAGCAGCTTCTAGAGTGGGAGAACTGGCTGTCTACAAGGACGTTGCCCTCCCCATCCTGTGAGAGGCTTCTCTCATGAACCCGCATGAGAAGCTGGAGCTGAAAGACAGGAGCTCACCCTGCTCCCTGGATTGGAACCCCTGACTTTCAGGTCTTCAGTCAGCAGTTCAGCCAGCACATGGGTTTAACCCATTGTGTCACCTACTTGGGTGACTTTGCGCAAGTCACACCCTCTCAGCCTCAGAAGAAGGCAATAGCCAACCTCTTCAGAACAAATCTGGCCAAGAAAACCCAATGATAAGCAACTTGAAGGTGGACAGCAAATTCTCAAGCCTGAAATGTTAAAAGTCAATTTTGAAAAAGAAGAGGATGAAGGAATGATGTGCTGGGAAGAGTTGAACATTATCTGAAGGCCAACTTTTTCCTTTGTTACTGTTCCTATTGGTAATTGCATGAGACATTTAAATATTCCTCCCATCCAAATATTGCTGAATAGTTCTGCTGAGAGAAGAGTTTTCTTTGGGAAGGGGGTGTGTGAGGGATTCTTAAAATGAAGATAACAATCTTCCCATTACATATTCTGCACAATCCCAGCCACACCACTCTGGTAAATTAATGCAAGACTGTCCCTTCTAAGAATCCAAGTTTAGCTGGAAGTTTGGGAGTGTCAAAGCTCGGTATCCTTAGCCTCCTCTGCCAAAGGGAAGATTCATTGCATGCCATGGGGCTGCTTCATCGCAAACATAGGGATACTTGAAGGCTCCAATCCCCACCTCAATGGAAGGCCAAAACCTCACTGGAAAGCTAGCAAACCAAAGACCCATGCAGTCAATAAGATTGGCAGAAGTGTTGATTCATCACCCAGCAAGTGACTCATTGATTCTCCTGAATATTACTTTCCTAGCCTTTGGGTGCATCTTCATTGTAGAATGAGTGCAGTTTGACACCAACTTTAACTGCCATGACTCAATGCTATGATATCCTGGAAGTGATAGTTTTGCAGTCTTTCATCTTATATTCCAAAGAGTGCTGGTGCCTCACCAAACTACATGGTTAAACCCTTGCTCTGGCCGAATTGCTGACACAAAGGTTGGAGGTTTGAATCCGAGGAGCAAGGTGAGCTCCCATCTGTCAGCTCAAGCTTCTCATGCCAGGACATGAGAGAAGCCTCCCAAAGGAGGGTAAAACATACGGGCGTTCCCTGGGCAACATCCTTGCAGACAGCCAATTCTCTCACACCAGAAGCGACTTGCAGTTTCTCAAGTCACTCCTGATGCAGGGAAAATAAACAAGCTACGACTCCCAGGACCATTTTTAACGGTCCCACAATGTGCCTGCCAAGAGTCTGGGGAGTGGGGACATGAGAGAAGCCTCCCACAGGTAAAACATCTGGGTTAACATCCTTCAAGACAGCCAATTATCTCACACCAGAAGCAACTTGCAGTTTCTCCAGTTGCTCCTGACTCACAAAAAAAACAAAAACAAACTACAACTCCCATGAACCCATGGCATTGAGCTATGGCAGGGGTGCTCACACTTTTTCAGCATGCAAGCTACTTATAAAACAACCAGGTCAAAATGATCTACCTACCCACTACAAAATTGTGAAACATATAACACAATATCTGCTTTGAACTGAGTTTTCTGAGTCCACACTGCCATATAATCTGATTCAAAGCAGATAACATGAGATTTTATTCAACTGTGTGGAAAGGACCTCAGATAACCCAGGGCCGGCAGCACTTGGGTGGTGTCGGGAGCCTGCGGGGCGGGACTGAGCCTTCCTCCCACCCTGCCTGCGATCTACCAGGACGCCCTACGCGATCTAGCAGTAGATCACAATCTACCTCATGAGCACCCCTGAGCTATGGCAACTCAATTGGTGTAAACTGCATTCATTCTACATGCACCTTTGTGGACAGTCCCACAAGATGCCTGCCAGTGCTTATATCTATTGCACTGGGCCCATTCAAAATACAGGGTGTTTCTTTAAAATGGACCAGGTTTGAAATCTGTCTATCTATCTGTAACCATGACGTGTCCATGAATTAAACTTGTACCACTGAAAGGTATGGAATTTCAAAGGATTACTGCTTGATTCCTCTCCCAGCGCACAAACAGCCCCTGCAGTCACTGGTAGAGGGCAACCCTGCACGAGATCTTATCCATTTGCTGAGTTATGCTATTATATTGTTGAAGGCTTTCATGGCCAAAATCACTGGGTTGTTGTGAGTTTTCCTAGATGTATGGCCATGTTCCAGAAGCATTCTCTCCTGACGTTTCGCCTGCATCTATGACAGGCATCCTCAGAGGTTGTGAGGTTATTATAGATTAATTTCTAGCTCAAAATGGTGAGTAAAACTTAAGAACCTATTAAACCATTTGTAACTTTCTGTGTAATTGCAACATATCACCACGGGAAAAAAATATATACAGTGTTCCTTTGCTACTTCGTGGTTCACTTATTGCAGACTTGCACTTTTGCGGATTTCAAAAATATTAATTTATAATATATACAGGGCCGGTTCGTCCATTAGACGAATTACGCAGGCGCGTAAGGTGATGTCACCGGGGAGGGGCAATGTCACCCGGGAGGGGCGCCGCTGCGCCGGCTCCGCGCCACCCGCACTGATTTGCCGCCGTGCCGGCCAGGCCTCTGCGGCCGGCCCCGCAACCGCCGCCATGTGCGCTGCACCTTTTTTAGGCAGCCCGGGGCGCTCCGGCCATGCTTCCGCATGCGTGGACCTTTTTTGCGCATGCGTACTGGCTCCCGCTTTGGATTGGCGCATGCGCACTGGCCGCCAAAGCAGGAGGTGTGCTCTGGAGCCAGTGCGCACGCAGATTGGCGTATGTGCACTGGGGGCGTGAAAAAATTCACGTCCCCCCAACAGCTTGGTCCGCCCCTGAATATATATCATGATATTTTGGCTATTTTGTGGGGTTTCGCCGTGGCCGCTCTCTAAAGCACTTTCCCTCCAGCCGTGAAGGCCCCTTCCTTCCTTTCCTTCACTTTTTTAAGTGTATAAAGACTTAAAGTAGTGCATAACTACTAAAATAATGTATAAATATTAAAATAGAGCATTCCTACATCGCGGTTTTTCACCTGGAGGTCCTGGAACCTAACCCCAGCAATAAGTGAGGGAACATTGTACTATTTTTAAAGTAGGTCCAGCCTGTACTCCTCACCCTGCTTGGCTCACTAAAGGGAGTGTGAAGGGAAGAGATACCTCCTAATCTGGAAATGGCTTAGTTTGCATGAGAAAGCCCCGGCGAGGATATAACCCCAATTCGTCCTTTCTTTCCCTCGGGCAGGGACAGCTCAGTGGCATGCAAGCAGGGCCGGGAAAGCAGGATCCCACCACCCCTTCCTCCCCTTTCCCGGGCCTTGCTTGCTTCCTCTCCTTCCTTCCCTCCCTCCCTCTTCCCGTGTCCTGGAAAGCACCACCTTGTCTCTGGCCCAAAGGTGAAGAGAGATGTCCTCCTCCGTCCGCGACAGGACTCAGGGCCCGGCCGCGGGGACTGGCGCCTGAGCTCAAACACACCCATCCAGGGACTCGCTTCGTTATCAAGAAAACAACAAGGGAGAAAACACGCGAAAGGAAAAGGCTCCACCGGACCTCCTTTGTCCTCCCTCCCTCCCTCCTCCCTCTGCTTCCCAGGCAGTTCTGGGCTTTCCCGCAGGGCTCCTCGGGTGGAGACTCTCATTTTGCACAACAGCCAAGGGTGCATCTGCACTGCAGCCTTCCTTCAGCTTGACTTTGCACCACTTGAGCTGCCATGGCTCAATACTAAACCATCATGGGATTGTAGTTTTGCAAGGTCTTAAGCCTCCTCTGCCTAAAAACCCTGATGCCTCACCAAACGAGGTCTCTGAGGACCCTTCCACAATAGCCCTCTATCCCACAATATCAAGGCAGGAAATCCCACATTATCTCAGTGTGAACTCAGGTAACCCAAGGACCTTCCACATAATAGGGTTGCCACTTTTTAATATAAGAATAAGGGACATGTACCTAAAATAGGGATTTTTTTTCACAAAAATAAGGGGCACTTCATTAAAAACTTGAAAATCAATGGATAATTTTCAAGTTTTTATGAAGTGTCCCTTATTTTTGTGAAAAATTCCCTATTTTTAGGTACCTGTCCCTTATTTTTTTATATCAAAAAAGTGGCAACCCTACCACACAGCCCTCTATCCCAGAATATCAAGGCAGGAAATCCCACATTTTCTGAGTGTGGACTCCAATAACCAAGTTCAAAGCAGATATTGGGGGCTTTTCTGCCTTGATATTTTGGGATATAGGGCTGTGTGGAAGGGCCCCCAGTTCAAAGCAGATATTAGGGGATTTTCTACCTTGATATTCTGTATATAGAGCTGTGTGGAAGGGTCCTCAGGACTCCATAGTGGTGTCAATCTGCATTTATTACGCAGTGTAGATGGACATCACCCCCAAAGGTGTCACCAAGTGAATCTCCTTGAACATCCTGGGACTTTTTGCCAAATAAGCACATTAAAGGCCTTTCCACACAGCCCTATATCCCAGAATATCAAATCAGACAGTCCCACAGTATCTGCTTTGAACTGGGTGATCTGAGTCCACACTGCCATATATTCCAATTCAAAGCAGATAATGTGGGATTGTCTGACTTGATATTCTGGGATACAGGTAGGTGTGGAAGGATCCTATATCCCAGGATCTGATCCCACATTTTCTTCTTTAAACTGGATTATATGAGTCTTCACTGCCAAAAATCTGGGATAAACAGAAAACCTTGGATCAGATCCTGGGGTATAGGGCCTGTCTGGAAGAGCCCTAAGACTCCACCACCCAACAGTTTTCCAAACTTGGGGTGACCTGTTAAGTCTGATACTCAATTCCACATGTAGTACATCAAAGAATTCACTTCCATTGTAAAGGGGGGGAAATAGTTCAAGAATCCAGAATGTAAAAAAAAAAACTAGTAGTCAGGCAGAACCAAAAAGAAAAACCTAACTGATCCTCGACTTTTCAAACATGAGATGGATCTACAGTGGAAAAGTAATGCAGTTTGGTACCACCTTAAATGTCATGGTGCAATGCTATGGACTCAGAAGTGGTGGTTTTACAAAGTCTTCAGAGATCTCTGCCAAATGCAGCTGGTGCCTCACCAAACTACAATCCCAGGATTCCATAACATTGAGCCAAGGCAGTTCAAGTAGTGTACCCATGGACCTCTATGCAGATCTGTAGGTGGGTCTACACTGCCAAATAATACAGTTTGAACTACACCAGGGGATGCAGGCTGCCCTAAGTCTGAAAGGACTTGAAGGCACACAACAACAATCCAGGCAGCAACCAGCCAGGCTTTGAAGCTGCAATGTTAATCAAGGTGGCCAATTGCAACATTCACACTTTCCTCAAACAGACAAGAGGTCTTTCTCCCACCCTGGACACTCCACAGATATATAATCCTCACTTGTCTACTTTCCAACTGAGCTCAACCTCTGAGGATGCCTGCCATAGATGTGGGTGAAAGGTCAGGAGAGAATGCTTCTGGAACATGGCCATACAGCCTGGAAAACTCACAGCAACCTAATCTTAATAGACTTGACTATCTTATCAGCCAAAAACAGGTCTACACTTCCCATTGAAATACTGCTAAATTTATGTTGGACAAAATTGTCCTTCATTTTAAATATTGTATTGTTCTTTCATGTGTTTTTGCACTACAAATAAGGTATATGCAGCATGCATAGGAATTCCTTCATTTATTTTTTTGTCTGGGCCTCCAACTCTCTGAAGGACCTGCCCTCTGCTTCAAAAGATTGAGAACTTCTGGTCTACACTGGCCATATAACCCAACTGTTCATATAATACAGTTCAAACTGCCAAATAAAGCAGTTTGAACTGCATTGTATGGACAGTGTAAATCTATATAATGCTGTTCGAACTGCATTATATGTATGAGGGCCCTTCCACGCAGCCCTATATCCCAGAATGTCATGGCAGAAAATACCACAATATCTCATTTGATGTATTGTCAAAAGCTTTCATGGCCAGAATCACTGGCGTGTTTCCTGAGGTTTCATCTTAATCTATGGCAGGCATCCTCAGAGGTTGTGAGGTCTGTTGGAAACTAGGAAAATTGGGTTTATTATATATCTGTGGAAAGTCCAGGGTAGGAGAAAGAACTCTTGTCTGTTGGAGCTGGGTGTGAATGTTTCAATTGGCCACCTTGATTAGCATTTGAACTTTGTTATCTGAGTCCACACTCAGATAATGTGGGATTTTCTGCCTTGATATTCTGGGATATAGGACTGTATGGAAGGGCCCTGGGTTATCTGAGTCCACACTGCCATACATTCCAGTTCAAAGCAGAAAATGTGGGATTTTATTCAGCTGTGTGGAAGGGGCCTGGGTCTACATTGACCATAGAATGCAACTGCATTGTTTGCAGGTGAAGACCCAGCCTACATTGGAAGTTGCCTATCACACATTATTTCAGGGTTACAGTTCCTTCACTTGACAGGTAGCCGCTCTCCTAAAACCATGTGAAGTGTAACTTCTTCCCAGCCCTGAGATTCTTTATCAGGAGAAACTAGAGATTTCCCAGGCCCAGAGCTCTGCAAGGCTCAGAAGGGGAAGTCTTGGCTTTGTAGGCACAGACACCTCTGCTTCCCTTCTGCCTCTTGCAGACAAACCTCTCTGTTTTCTAATCTTCCCTTCACCTCACTTGGGATGCAGAATGGAAGGCCTCAGGAAATCCCCTCCAAGCTTGGAAGGATGAAAGGGGAATATAATGTTCTCAGAAGAGGAATGCCATTCACCTGGTCACACTCACCAAGGACCCTTCCACACAGCCTTATATCCCAGAATATCAAAGCAGAGAATCCCACATTACAATGTGGACTCAGATAACCCAATTCAAAGCAGATATTGTAGGATTTTCTGCCTTGATATTCTGGGATATAGAGCTGTGTGGAAGGACCCTGTGTCCGCACTCAGATAATGTGGGAATGTCTGCCTTGATATTCTGGGATTTAGGGCTGCATAAAGGACCCTGAGTCCCCACAATTAGAAGCTGAGGTTTTAAATTGTTTTACCTCACCACAAGCTTAGGGTCCCCCTACACCAGGCATGGACAAACTTGGGCCCTCCAGGTGTTTTGGACTAAAACTCCCACCATTCCTAACAGCCCTTTCCTTTTCCCCCTCAGCCACTTAAACTGGGATTATGGGAGTTGGATACCAAAACACCTTTGGGGGGGGGGGAGTTTGCTCATGCCTGGTGTAGAGGATAGAGTTCCTGTAATTCATTACTCATAAATGGGAAACTGAGTCCAGCAGATACGTGAAACCCTTGAGGTTCATTCTACACTCCATTTAAGACAGCAATTAGCCATTATACTAATCATACAATATACTTTTAATATTACAAAATATAATGATGCCAATCTGAAGTATTTTAGTCTCCACTTGGCCATGGTAATCTGTTGGGTGACTTTGGGCCAACCCTTCCACTTTAAGATTGCCAGAATTAGGCAGCAACTTGAGAGACGAGGGAGCAAGCTTATTTTTTGCTGCCCTGGAGACTAGGACTGGGAACAATGGCTTCGAACTACAAGAAAAGAGATTCCATCTGAACATTAGGAAGAACTTCCTGACTGTGAGAGCAGTTCAGCAGTGGAACTCTCTGCCCCAGTGTGTGGTGGAGGCTCCTTCTTTGGAAGCTTTTAAACAGAGACTGGATGGCTATCTGTCAGGGGTGCTTTGAATGCAATTTTCCTGCTACTTAGCAGAATGAGGTTGGACTGGATGGCCCATAAGGTCTCTTCCAACTCTATGATTCTATGATCAACAACATCCCAACCACCTTTAAAGTAATTCTTATCCGGTAAACAAGGACCCAAAGGAGCCCTAGGGCCCTTCCACATAGCCCTATATCCCAGGATATCAAGGTGGAAAATCCCACATTATCTGAATGTGGACTCAGATAATAAAGTTCAAAGCAGATATTGTGGGATTTTCTGCCTTGATAATCTGGGATACAGAGCTGTGTGGAAGGACCCCTAGTAACATTTAGCTACATCTACATTGTAGAATGAATGAAGTTTGACACCACTTCAACTCCCATAACTCTTTGCCTTGGAATTCCAGGTTTTGCTGGTTTTGCAAGGCCTTGAGTCTTCTCTAACAAATAGAGTCCATTGCCTCACCAAACTACAACTCCCAGGATTCCATAGCACTGAGTCCTGGCAGTAAAAGTGGTGTCTGTCAACTTGCATTCACTCTACAGTGTGTAAATGCTCTCTATGCCTATTTTATAAGTTCCCTTCCCATCGGATAGGCTCCTGGAGAGTTACATGTACATTTTGGAAATATGGGTTTGGGCAGAAAATACCACAGAAATGATTTGGGAGGAGAGCTATTAAATTTTAAAGTTTCCTTTAAAACTAACTTTCCGAAAGGAACTAGACATCACTATTCATTTCATCAATGAGGGGACTTCTCTCTTACTTTGGAAATGTGATGTTGTCCTACCGTTACCAAAAGTAACGACGTTCTTTGTAACTCGTTACTTCAAAGAACTGAGGAAAACTCCCACCCCATCCCTTCCTCCAGTGAATTCAGGAAAAATGTTTTTAAGTTTCCAAAAACAAGACAGAAGAGAAGAGGTCTCCCTGGGGAAACTTTAAGTTATCTTTCCGATTTCTTTTTAATAGATCTTATAAACTCTCTCATTTTTTAAATAAAAAAACAAGGAGAGATTGCCACGCATGCATCTCAGCCCTAATGCGAGCTTTTACGAAAGCTGGGTTCTTTGGAAATCTCAATTAGCAATAACACGATCCCTGAAAGACTCTCACAATAAGAAATCCCACTTAGTTCCCTCCGACGAGGAAGTTTATTTATCAACATGCAGTCCTAAGAGAGCCTTGGGAGCCAAGAGTAATTAGTTACTTCTTTGAAGAACGAGTTACTTCTCAACATAACTCGTTACTTCTTCAAAGAACTCAAGAAGTAGGAACTTTGACATAAGAAATAAGCCCAATTAAACTGAAATCATCTTACTTTCTGAAAAATCGCAATAGTGATGCAGCATTTCAAACTCGGTCAAAAACTGGTTCAAAATCCAAACACTCGATGGCAAATCTGAGTAAGTAATTTCTAAATTACGAGTTTCTAAACTACTACAGAGTTGTGGTTTAACTGCCCTGGGGTCTCAATGTCTTGCCAGACACATTTTTCCCCAAGAAGAAATGTCTCACTCATTAGGCGATACCTTTTCCCAGATAAACCTGCCCAAGACCCACTGACCATTTGAGTTGCCCACCTTTTCCATTGCTTTGCCTTAACCAAGTCCTGGTCAAGTAGCCTATTCCTGTTCAAGGATCTATGTAAACAGGACGTCAACTTCATTCAATTCAACCGGAGGTTACTTCTAGGTAAGGATGATACATGGGACTGAAGTCACAATCTCTCAACCTGAACTGGTGGGTGATCAATAGAAAAATAAATCCTGTGTTTAATTGGGATTGTAGTAACCCCTGGGGCTACTGTTTCAGAGACGCGCATAGAATCCAATTTAAGAAGATAGACAAAGAAAGTACACCCTTAAAGACCACAGGGCTTCTTGGTATTATTATTATTTGATACACAATAAGATTAGTACACCGCAAACATGATCACTATGCTGGCTTTTGTATTGGATCACACCTGGGGCACTTCCCAAGTAGAACATCATCACACTAGAGAATGAATCCACTTGAAATCGGTTGCTGCCTCCTGCATAATTCTGGGGTTTGTAGTTTAGGGAGGAGCCTTTAACAGCCCCACTGAACTACAAACCCCAGAATTCTGCAGGAGGCAGAAACCGGATTTGAAGTGGATTCATTCTCTAGTGTGATGTATCCACAAATAAGGCGTGTAGATCCGAGTAGGACAGCTGACAGATGGTCATTTTGTCAGCTCGGATTGTTTTTAAGTGCAGGCCAAGGTCTTTAGGCACTGCACCCAGTGTGCCGATCACCACTGGGACCACCTTTACTGGCTTGTGCCAGAGTCTTTGCAGTTCGATATTTAAATCCTCATATAGGGTAAGCTTTGCTTCTCGTCAGTTCTATCACCTGGGATATTATTATTATTAGTTTGGGTTTTTAAACAAAGTTGCAGAAACTGCCACCTCTGCAGCATTTTGGTGCTCCTAATATTAAGGCTTCTTGTTGCCCTCTGCTTTCGAGTCCACTCTGATTTACGGGCTCTGTTTTAGGGGTTCAGTCTTCCTTTGAAGCTGAGACAGTGTGACTCGTGCCAGGGCCGCCAAGGCGGAGCAGAGATGCCAACCCTGGCCTCCGGATTCCTATCCCCAAACCCAAACAAGTACACCACCCTGGCTTCAAGTAACGCAGCTCAACAGGACTCCTGCGCCTTTGTCTTCGAGGAGGAGGCGATTCCTCTCCCTCCTTCTCCAGCTTGCACCACTCCTTGGCACACACCCCCCCCCCCCCCCCGGCCCGCCCTTTCCAAAGAAACTCAAGGAAAACGGAAGCCGGCAGAAAAACAACAAACAGGGTCAGTCCACGTCCCCCTCCGGCCCGAATCTCGCCGGCAGCCTTTCCCAAGCCTCTGGACAAGAGACAGTGACGAATAACAGCCATCCTTCAACGGCTAAGCCGAGTCCAAGCCCGGCCTGGGCTTCCCATTGTCCTCCCCTCCCCGCCCCAAATAAAAACAGAGATCAGGTAAACAGCTCGGAGGAAAAGAGACTTTGGCATTTCGCAGGAAGGGAGGGAAGGAGGGAAGACGGGAGGGAGGGAGGGAGGAAGGCGGTGGCAGCTCAGAAAGGGAGAGGGTCCTTCGGGCGGGTCTCGAGGTGAGAGGAAACAAAACACAGCCTGGGGGAAAAAAGACTTTTCAAAAAGTAATTTGTTCCCGTTACTCGTTGTAGTGCCTGGGGACATTATTTGCACAGCCTCAAGCGTCACATGTCTAAGGGGCCTTCCACACAGCCCTATATCCCAGAATATCAAGGCAGAAAATCCCACAATGTCTGCTTTGAACTGGGGTATCTGAGTCCACACTGCCATATATCCCAGTTCAAAGCAAATAATGTGGGATTTTCTTCAACTGTGTAGAAGGGGCCTGGGGGCCTTTCCACACAGCCATATATTAACCCAGAATATCAGGGCAGAAATAGCCACAATATCTTCTTTGAACTGGGTTATCTGAGGGACTTTCCACACAGTCCTATATCCCAGAATATCACGGCAGAAAATCCCACAATGTCTGCTTTGAACTGGGTTATCTGAGCCCACACTCAGATAACGTAGGATTTACTGCCTCGATACTCTGGGATATAGGGCTGCCTGGAAGGGCCCTGAGTCCACACTGCCATCTATTCCGGTTCCTAGCAGATAATGTGGGATTTTCTTCAGCTGTGTGGAAGGGGGTTTCTCTCTTTGTGCTCTCTTCCCTCCTTCATGGATACAACACACGCACACAAATAAACCTTAGGATGGACAAACAGAACTTTTAACATGCCCCTGGGCCCGAGCCGTAGGCCATTACTCCAACACACTAGAGCAGGCCTGGGCAAACTTTGGCCCTCCAGGTGTTTTGGACTCCAACTCCCACAATCCCTAACAGCCTGCCGGCTGTTAGGAATTGTGGGAGTTGGAGTCCAAAACACCTGGAAGGCCAAAGTTTGCCCAGGCCTGCATTGGAGAATGAATCCACTTTAAATCCGGTTGCTATCTCCTGCAGAATTCTGGGGTTTGTAGTTGAGTGAGGCTGTGAAAGGCTCCTCCCTAAACTACAAAGCCCAGAACTCTGCAGAAGGCAGCACTCGGATTTAAAGTGGATTCAGTCTCTAGTGTGATGAGGTCCTATGTTGTTTTAATACACCGAACCATGTCTTCCACACTGCCCCATGGTCTGACAACAACTCTAAAGCCTCCTCAAAGCGCTGTGGCTTGGGGCGCGTGAGTGAAAAAGCTCACGGGGACTTTCCCCGCGTGACTCCTAGTCTCTCCCTGCCCTTAGGCCTCCTCGAGGTCACACAGCCACCAAGAAGCACCAGGAGCCAAAGGAAGACATCGCGACACCGCTTTGCCAGTCTCCAAACTGTGACCCAAACTGCAGGGTTCAGTGGTTGGCTTCTGAGTGGGAAAACTCTGAGCCAGAGGCTTCAACTCATCCATTGCCTTCAACAACAGCCCTCGTTGGAACGCAGCAAACCCGGGTTGGACCACCGACGGAATCTCTCGCATTTTGAAAGGACACAGTGCCCAAAACCCAGACAAACCCTTTAGATGGGTTGCGCTCTGCAACGCCATACTAACAACTCCTGGAAACGCTTCCAAATATATTTCATCCACAGTCAATATTTTCTTTCTAAGGGCCCTTCCACACAGCCCTATACCCCAGAATATCAAGGCAGAAAATCCCACATCAGCTTTGAACTGGGTTGTCTGAGTCCACACTCACATAATGTGGGATATTCTACGGTATAGGGCTGTGTGGAAGGGCCCTAAGGCATCTTGTTCGGCTGGCCCGAAAATAAAATTCGAAAATACTTTTAAAGGGATGGGGAGAGGAAAAAGTTTAGTGGATTATTATGGCTGACACATTCAGATGTGGAAATTTATAAACCGGTTGTTTAATACATGCGACAAAATATCACACCCTCACAATGTAACGTTTTATTTTAAGTATTCGGCATCTAAGGGTTGCCATGAGTTTTCCGGGCTGTATGGCCATGTTCCAGAAGCATTCTCTCCTGACGTTTCACCCACATCTATGGCAGGCATCCTAGTCACAACCTCTGAGGATGTGTCATAGATGTGGGCGAAATATTTGGAGAGAATGCTTCTGGAACATGGCCATACTGCCCGGAAAACTCACAGCAATCCACGAAAGCCTTCGACAACACATTGTCGAACAGCATCTAACTTGTAAATGTGTCCTATGTATTTGTATATAATAATAATAATGGCAACAAAAACAACAATTTCGGATTGCTGTCAGTTTTTCGGGTTGTATGGCCATGTTCTAGATTAGAAGCATTTTCTCCTGTCGTTTCGCCTGCATCTGTGGCAGGCATCCTCAGAGGTTGTGAGGTCTGTAGGAAACTAGGGGCCCTTCCACACAGCCCTATAACCTAGAATATCAAGGCAGAAAATCCCACAAAATCTGTGGGATTTTCTTCCTTGATATTCTGAGATATAGGGCTATGTGGAAGGACCCTGAAGTCCACACTGCCATATATTACAGTTCAAAGCAGAAAATGTGGGATTTGATTCAACTGTGTTGAAGGGACCTAGGAAACTCCTAGTTTCCAACAGACCCCATAACCTCCGAGGATGCTTGCCATAGATGTGGGCGGAACGTCAGGAGAGAATGCTTCTGGAACATGGCCATCCCAGCAAGCCAGTGATTCTAGCTATGAAAGCCTTCAACAACACATTCGGCATCTAACTTGTACATGTGTCCTGTGCATTTGTAAATAATAATAATAATAATTTATTTGTAACCCACCCTATCTCCCCGAAAGGGCTATATAGGAAATATATATATTTTCTCTCTGTATGATATTATAATTATATATATAAAAGAGGGCGCTTGGGTCATTCTTAATTCTTTTTTTTATTTGTTTTCTCTATACCAAACGTTTATTTCGTGAAATAGTCCTGAAGATATAATCATTCTACATACGGCGCTTTTATTTCACATAATACTTAAAGGAGAGGAAACTTTTTTAAAAAAATAAAAACAAAAACAAAACAAAAAAAAGACCAACAAATAAAAAATAAAAAAAAAGTCCCACATAGAATTCGACATCGTTGTTCACAGACCAAGGTGGAAACCTTCCCCGCCTTCCTTCCTTCTTCCTTTCTTTGGGTTCAATCCACGGAGACATTCTCCTACACAGCAACGTCCAACCCTCCCTCCCCATTTTATTTTAATTTCTATGTCATTTCTGTACTTATTTACAAATGGAGGCTTGCGTAGGAGACAGGCTTGGCGTGGATAGGACCCCTCGTTCTTTTAAAAATATATATATTTAGTAAAAAGGGGGAAATCAACCCAAAAGAGTCCAACAACAACCAAACAACAACATCAACGACACAAATCAGGACATGAAAAAGTGGCAAGTCTTCGGATAATAAATAATAAATTACTTTATAATTTTTGCAATCAGAGAGCCAACATAAACAAAAGGATGCCCTCCCCTCCTCTTTTATTTTAGGCGAAGGAGAGAAAGAAAGAAAGAAAGAAAGAAAGAAAGAAAGAAAGAAAGAAAGAAAGAAAGGAGAAAAGGAAAGAAAACCAAGAAATATACACATCTTTGGGGGGGGGGGGGGGAGAGGGGAAAGGGGAATGTTACTGATCCAATGCCAGTCCAAAACACAACCCCGATAAACGCCCTTTTTGTGTGAGCTCATCACATTAGAGAATGAATCCACTTTAAATCCCACAGAATTCTGGAGTTTGTAGTTTAGTGAGGCTGTTAAAGGCTGTTAAATCCCAAAATTCTGCAGGAGGCAGCAACCGGATTTTAAATGGATTCATTGTCTAGTGTGATAAGGTGATTTAAAGAGAGGTATGCCTTGTTGCGAATGTTTTTCGTTGGTTTTCTTAACCCATGAAACAAAATGTTGTAAAAAGAGAAGAAGAAGAAATCCCCAACCCCCTTAAAAGAAAAAGAAAAAAACCAAGGGAGTCGAGTCAACAAACAAACAAACAAAATATCCTCCCTAAACTCCTTAAAAACAGGAGAAGGGAAAGAAGAAATAGCTACAGTACATGCTATTGGCGGCCCAAGCCTTCGAAGTACCCTCTAAAGACAGAACTGAAACCACAGGGAAGAAGGGAAGAAGGAAGGAAGAAAGAAAAAGACAGAAAGAGAGAGAGATTCCAAACCGAACGCAGCTCCACACCTTCGAAATGGCTCATTCAGGTCGTGAGTCAAGATTGTCCTTTCTCCTTCTTGGAAAATGCAACCTTATCCGAGCTCCTTCTTTTGTTTTAAATTATTTTTAACATTTTTATTTATATATTTGTTTAGATTTATTAATATTTTTTTCTTTCTTTTTTTTTTCTTTTTTGGCAAGGGAAAGGCCAGTAATAGAAAGAGCACCATTCGGGTCAAGATGGTCAACTGGTCGTTTTTTGTTTTTTTCTCCTTTGTGTTCTTGTCTCTCTCCAGGATGTGCAGTCACTGAAAGATGTCCTTTTGGAACAGGAGATCTCAGGATCCCAAGGTCTCTTTTTTTTCCTCTTCCTCCTACGATCCTTTAAGTGTGGGTGGATTATTATTATTATCAATAATATTAATATTATTATTATTAAAAAGCATTTTTCATTTGCTCTTTAGGAATATTATTCTAGTAAGATCCCATGATTGTCTTCACAGTGTTGCTACCTTATCATTGCAAAACAAAACAACCAAAAAAAAAGGAGAGGAACAAACAAGAATCCCCAGACAGTTCGTGGAGGTTTCTTTCCATTAGGTTCATGAACACAGCTGTGTTAAATACTTTTTCTTCTTCTTCTTCCTTCTTTTTCCTGCTTTCTTTTGAAATGTCCCCCTCTCCAGGCCCCAAAGGTGATAGTTTTCCCACTCTCTCCAGCAGGGGGCCAAAAGTTTCCACAAGGACCACAATTTTGCAAGGAATGTTCCTCATGCTTCAATGGGACTGGCTACCATGCTGTTGGGTGTATCTGGGAGTTGAGAGGACATAGATGCTACCTCACTTCCGGTAGAATTGGAACCTGGTCCTCCTTCGGAAAAATTAACCTACAAATATATTTTTTTCAAAAAGAAAAGAAAAAGAAATTACAAGAAAGAAAAAGAAAGCAACAGCCTTCCATACATATAAATGTTCCATACATATAAATGTTGAATGCAGACTCACTAAAATCAATGGAACTTCAGATTTCTCCCGACATTAAGTCTAGTCCTGTCTGACTCTGGGGGGTTGGTACTCATCTCCATTTCTAAGTTGAGGAGCCAGCATTGTTGATAGATACCTCAAAGGTCATGTGGCCAGCATGACTGCATGGAGCGCCGGTACCTTCAGGTAGATACATTTATTTATTTATTTATTTATTTATTTACTGTATTTAGATACCACCTTTCTCACACTTGAGGAGAATCAGGGTGGTTTACAACATGCTAATGACAAATATTCTATTTATTTATTTATTATTTACTATATTTCTATACCACCATTGTCAGCCCAAGGGCGACACATGGCGGTTTACAGAATGGCACAATTTGATGTCCATAACAATATAAAAATAGCTAAAACATTTAAACATAGATAAAAATTCATTACATTATAACATCAATAAAAACATAATAAAACAATAAATCCTCCGCATTGTACTACTGCTTCGCAGAAGAGAGAACACCATTCCCTGCGAGGAAAGTATCAGTTCCTTACATCATAGCATTGTGTCCTTTACAGAACAACTGCTTCTTAAAAAACCAAAATGTCAGAATCCTCCACTAAGAGTGTATTTACACCAGGTATGGGCAAACATCAGCTCTCCAGGTGTTTTGGACTTCAACTCCCACAATTCCTAACAGCCAGAATTGTGGGAGTTGAAGTCCAAAACACCCGGAGGGCTGAAGTTTGTCCATGCTTGTTCTACACTGTAGAATCAGTGCAGTTTGATACAACTTTAGCTGCCATGGCTCAATGCTATGGAATCTTGGATTTATAATTTGGTGAGATGACTACCTTATTTAGTATAGGAGGCTCAAAACCTTGAAAAACTACAGCTTCCTGGATTTCATAACATTGAGCCATGACAGCTGAAGTAGTGTCAAACTGCATTAGTTGTACAATGTAGATGTGATCCAAGTCTAAAATGAAATTAAGTTCTACTTCATATACAACTCATACATATAGCCTGAAAATAATTTATACGGTGTTTGCAATAATTTTGAGCATGAAACAAATATGACACTATCGTCCATACATGTGAATATTTTGGATTATTATAGAATTTTGGAATTCACAATTTATTTATTTATTTGCCATAAATAAATAAATATCTGCCCTTCTCAACCCTGAATGGGACTCAATGATACTCAGGCTGTATACTAGAAAAAGTAACCTGTCTGACTACTTATGTAACAATAACATTATCATCATCATTCTTTTCGCTTTATTTTTGGAACCACAAGGTGAGAATGCAAAAATATAGCATGAGACGTTGATCTAAAAACAACACATTTGTAAACACTGCAAATGAAATATAAATAATTCTGGAAGTGACACAAAGACAATGAATTGGCTACAAACTAAAAATGGGTGGAAATTTTAAGTAAGATCCCATATGACAAAGAATCAAGAAATTATGTGAAATATTTAATGTGCCTTTTGTATAAATACTTTAAAAAATTCCATATCCATGGTATTTCCAATTTATTTTGCTTATCTTCAGCATGGCTCTGTAAGATAGGTCAATATTCCATGCTGAAATGTCAAGCAGATAATGTAGTGTAAGGTTCATTTACACTACAATCCTATACACACTTACCTTATAATATGCTTCACTAAACTCATTTAAATTTACATGGGCTTGTGTGTACAGCTATGGAACTGCAGAACCTATGAGCTTACATCTGAAGTGAAATGTGAAGGAGGGGGTAGGGATGGGCTTGGCTCATAGCATATTAGTTTCCACAATCACTGTGCTACCCCAACCTGATCAAGCTACACCTATGAACACTATATATTCTTTCACATAAGGTTGCTATATCTCAGCCTTTGAGTATTCCTTGCCTAAGAGAATCCTATGAAAAGCATGGGTCACCAGAAACTTGAAGGCACATTGTACAGCTCAAGCATGGGAAAACTTCAGCCCTCCAGATATTTTGGATTTCATTTCCACAATTCCAAACAGCTGGTAGACTGTTAGGAATTGTGGGAGTTGAAGTCCAAACACCTGGAAAGCTGAAGTTTGCCCATGCCTGGTATAGATTATGCTGCTGTGAACAGCCACACCACTGAACAAACTAAAGATCATAGGTTTAAAGTGACTTTAAAACAAGTCTGCTCAGAAGTAAGGCCTGTTGAGTTGGGTGATCCTTACTCCCAAACTGATTGGAAGGACCAGTTTTTGTGTCATCAAACTGGATGGCAAAAGCTGATTTCAGAATCACTGAACTGAGAAACAAAAATTGTATCTGGATATTGGAATACTGGAAATGCTTATCTACACACCTGGATCTATTTAACATTTTCATCTTAAGAGGGCATTCATTTCTATTTGGAATATTTTCCGTAATGTAGATCAGAATGAAGTAGCTGCTGCTTATTTCACAGTAGGTTCGTATTATTATTTTGAAGGCATTTATCATAATCAAGGTAAGAATAAAATTATCTATCTGTGAAGGGAAATTGTGGCATTGTTTGTTTGTATTTAAACAAAGATACATTCCATCATGGCTGTAATTGTGGGCATTTGACTGGGAAGAGGAAATTTAGTAAGACTGACACCATGCACAGAATTCTGCTGCGTGGTATATTGATATCTCTGTGGGGATATCTACAAATATTCAAGCTCCCAGTTAAGCAGACAAGGGAGCAAGATCTTAGAAATATCCATAGCTGATCAATTATTCATATGTATAGACAAGTATTCATTGTCTAAGAAAAATCATGAAATTCAGCATAAGTCAACAGCATTTTGTCAGATGCTGATATAGTTAGCTTTCCATTGTAGAACTCCGCTAGCAGAATTCATAAGAGCCATGGTCTGGAAAACATGTGGCCTTCCAGATGTTATCTGACTCCAGCTCCTTTCAGCCTGTCTAGTCAGAGGTGAGATATGACGGGAGTTGTAATCCAACAACATCTATAGAGCCACACGATTCCCCATCTTGGAGGGCCAGTGCCAGGTACATTAAAGGATGTAGTCATACACTGACTAGCCAAGTGTGATTCAGTGTAAGGACATTTCACATCCATATGTCAGCCACTTTTAATAGATTCCTGACTAAAGACACTAGCACAGATAGGAAAAACTGGTTTGGGAACAGGAGAAATAAGGAGGGGTTTAATCTCCTGCTCTGAAATAAGCCCAATTGCCTTGAAGATAACTCATCTCAGAAAGAGATCAGGCCCAAATCCATTCTTCTACCACATCAAAACCACTCAAAGCACCTTCTAAGACAGACTCATTTTTAATGGAATGGCCCAATGCCATTGGTGAAGAACTTCTTGCCCTCTGTATATTTGGGCTTACAACTCTTGTCAGGTCCACCCCAGCAAGGCCAATGGTAAGAGATTGTGGGAGCCATGGTGCAAAACATCTGGAGAGACAATGGCTTCTCACCTCTGTCTAATACAAATGCGCATTGGGGTAAGATACATTGAATATATTGTTTAAGATTTAATTCTAAATAGGAATAATAAGGATTGCCAATGCAAGAGGACTTTCACAAGAACATTTGTTAATCTGGACTGTATAGTTTAGAGCAGCTGTTAATACATCTGACAAGAGCAGCATTTTAAAAAATCACTCTAGTCAAAGTATGTCAATCTAAATTTATCACCTGAACCCCTTAAAGAAATGATAGAATCCCAACACAATGAATGCATCTTGCAAATTACAGTGGGGATTGGGGAGCATACTGTCTGCTACAATTTTGCTGCAGCAAGTTATATATTCCTAGAATGCATACATTTTGCAAATTGTAGTGATATCATATTATGATATATGCTCGGGTCTACAAAGGAGAGCTGTGATGGATAGTGACTACAAGGGTAAATCTAAGAGAGCAAGACCCATTCAACACAGTTGAATTTTCTTCTGAGTAAACATGCATGTGCTGTAAAGAGACCTGAGGTGTAAGTGAGAGATGTTCCATGCCTCTTTGACAATAAGAGTTTGGAGGAGTTGTGCTCCAAAATATCTAAAGGGTCAGAAGAAGTTGTCTTATATCAACGTACTAGGGGTGAAGGCCCACTGAAATTAATAAGGTTTAATTCTGAGTATGGATGTGTGTGTGTGTGTGTGTGTGTGTCTAATACACACACACACACATGTACACACACACAGGATGTCTGTTTAAAAATTTAATATATGCCCAGACCAGGGCAAGCAAAAGAGTAAAATGTGTTGTTGAAGGCTTTCTCTCCTGATGTTTCGCCCACATTTATAGCAGGCATCCTTAGAGGTAGTGAGATCTGTTAGAAACTAGGCAAGTGGGGTTTATATATCTGTGGAATGTCCATGATGGGAGAAAGAACTCTTGTGTGATTGAAGCAAGTGTGAATGTTGCAATTGGCCATTCAAGGTAGCCAATTGAAACATTCACACTTGCCTCAAACAGACAAGAGTTATTTCTCCCACCCCGGACATTCCACAGATGTATAAAGCACACTTGCCTAGTTTCCAATAGACCTCACAACGTCTGAGGGTGCTGCCATAGAAGTGGGTGAAACATCAGGAGATAATGCTTCTGGAACATGGCCATACAGCCCACTAAACTCACAACAACCCAAAATGATAAAACTCCCTAAGCTCTGTGAGAAGTAGCTGAGGGAACTGGGAATGTTTTAGCTTGGATATGAGGAGGTGTGGGGTTGACATGATAACCTGGCCATGTTTAAATATTTGAAAGGATGTCACATCGAGGAAAGGGCAAGCTTATTTTCTGCTCCTTCAAGAACTAAGACATGCCAGAAAAGAGATTCCACCTAAACATTAGGAAAAATACCCTGATGGTAAGAGCTGTTAGACAGTGGGTTATGCTACCTTGGAGGTTGGTGGAGCTCCTTTCTCTAGAGGTTTGTAAACAGAAACTGGATGGCCACCTGTCAGAAGTGCTGAGTGTGTATATTCCTGCATGACAGGGGCTGGGACTGGATGGCCCTTGTGATCTCTTCCAATTCTATGATTCTATAATTAACAGCTTGCAATTCTGAATTTTTGTTTACATCCCCAGCCCAAATGTTTATGCCCTTAACAGGGTTGGTTCCAGTAATAGAGAAGTGTCACAAAATTACTAAGTGAGGTGAGACACTGTGTGCTTTAGCAATGCGAGGAGTGCATGGCTGCACAGGCATAACAATTTGAACATCTTACATAAAATGTGATTGTAAAACAGAATTTGGAACTCCCAATTAAATAATTATTAAAACATTTTTTTCAATATAAATATATTTACGTGGCCTTTTAATAATCTAGCTGCTTTTAGCTGTTAAATAGAGTATACATTTTGGGACAGCCTTTGTATGGCCTTTACCTTGAATTCATTCAGTGGGCTTAGGCACCAGCCATTCTTTCTTAGCCCAAGTCTCTCATCAATATTATGCCGAGAGTGCTGTGAACACATGTAAAATGCTAAGTATTATTACAGGCTTCCCTTATTTTCATAAAAGAAATTCTATTTTTCAAAGAAAACCAAAGCATATAAAATTAGTACTAAATTTTAATTTAATCAAGGTATTTGGAGCCAAACAAGTGTAGCACTGATTTTTTTTTTACCATTAGTTGCAACTACAGTGGACCCATTGAATCAATCATTGTATTATAATTAAACACACTGCAAACCCCATTAATTAAATGACTCTACTTTAGTTGGTAATAAAAATAATTTCAAGTTATTGGATGACAATATGATATCTTAAAGACAGAATATAAATGAAGTGCCATTAGAATCAATGAGAAGGGTCCATTTTACGGCTTTCCTTTTGTGAACATATTCAGTTCAAATAGCGGAACTTCAGAATTTATAAAGAATTTATATGTAAACAGGGGCAGGATCAATCATGGCAATGGAAAAATCTTTCTATCCATGAGAAATTGCAACTTAATATACTTTCCAGAATGAAAATTAGAATGTAATCCCCCTGTAGTCAGTATAATATATGTTTTAGTATTACCATCCTAGGAAAAAATCCAAATGAGCAATGGATTGGGGCCTACTGGAGAAAAGGAAATTCATAAAGTTATGAAGGTTGTGAATTTCTGTATATTGGCTCAAAACCAGAACCATTAAACTCAGTGTGATGCTTACCATGACCTATTTCCCTTTCTAATCACTTGATATTTTTAAATGCTATGTGGTGGGTAATCAACAATTGTATCAAGTGGTCTGCAGTGGGTTGTATTACCAGTGAAAAACACATTACTTGAAGGCTATGTCCATTGCAAACAATTGATTCATTTTCACATAATGCTCCAACCCAAACTTCTCTGCCTGTATGTGTATGTTCCATAGTCAGACAAGATTCCTGTAAAGTGGGCCTATTATTTCCATGCAGAGGAATCTCCATACAAAGCGGACACCTCTTTGAGTAATGTTCTTTTATATAAATGCACTGTCCATTGTCTCCTCTGGTGCCGCGCTACAAAAATCTGTTTACTAGAAATGAAAATAGTATATGAAGATAATTTCAAATTGACTTCTCTTTTTTAAAACTACCAAGATACAATCCTGCCCTCAGTAAGCCAGGAAAATACCCCACTGAAATGAAAAATAATTTACTTCTGTAAATAAGAGGACTTGCTGAAAGCACTTCCATTCTCCAAATGATTCCCCCTCCAAAAAAGCATTTGATCATCCATTGCAATATTGGTCACAGACCAAGAATTGTATCTCGGAAATCTCTGAGCATTAAAAAAAATTGAACTACAATCAATTTTTTTCTAGTTTACCAGCCCAATAATATAATACACCAAGCAATTCTCTCTAGAGCAAAATAAACACATAGTTTCTTGATATTGCTTCATATTATAAAGACTGAGATTTCAGATCCTTTGTTGAGATCCCCATTTTATGGTAACATTAACCATATACTGGTTTCTCTTCAGTTCTCCTAACGGATACCCATCATAACTCGTTCCATATGTAATTTCCTTCCCAGCCTAGGCTTTTACCTATCTTTGTCATGCTGTTCTAAAATCTCCTCATTGTATCTCCCCAGACTTATTATCTGCTGCAAAGTCTGTCCATCTCAAATATCATTAAAAGCTGCATTAAAAGACTAGAGGCATACTAATTCTCCTTCAGGAAATATACACCCAGCCCTTGGAAAGAACTGGGAATAATAATAACAGGCAAGGTGGTCCATTATGCAAAGCAGATAAATAACCAAATTAGGCATTGCCGTGTTTGTTAACTTTTACCATCCTGAAAATGCCTTTTATATTTTCTGCTTCAAACAGGACATTTGTCAATATATTACTCAGAAGTAAATTTCCTTATGTTCAATAGGATTAGGGATGAGTAACTATCTTGAATATTTCTGTTCAAAGTAACTACCTATCAAATGATCAGATATGTAGCATATGATTTTAATTATGATTAGTGCTGGAAAACAATTCTTTTGGGGGTATGAAAACTCCAAGAAGATTCCTGAAAGCATTGCTCAAACAGATTGGAAGAACCGGATGGTACTCCAGAAAAGTAACTCTTCCATACTCTGGTTGTGACACAATGGGTCTTAATAGAAGATAACAGCTTTTGGTACCATTTTGCGTGAAGCAATCAAACTATATTTTCTAATGTGAGGGATACCCAAAGCAAATATCTTGGTAGCACTTGTGCACCCAGTCATTAGATGATCTATCATTACTACTATGAATTTAAGTCACTGAAAAACCATTCATAACATACCTTATTATTTTTTAAGATCAGGTTTTAACACACTTAGGCCAGGAAATTGAGTTAAGGTTGAACTTCTGTCCTTAAATCACCTGGTTGGGCCTAAGTATTGCAGATGATATGGTCCCATATGAGCTGCCAAATGATGTAGGCATAAGGAAGTGAGTTAAGAACAGAACTGATTGGCAAATTCCTGTTATGGCTTTTTGCTGCAAGCCAGCCTACTAATAGTAACAACTTGCATGTAAACTATACATAACCACGTTTTTTGAAAATAAAAGCAAAATAAGAAAAGCATGTATTGATCAATGGAAGTTTTAAAATAGTTGCTTAAACAGGTACAAAAATAGAAAATGGTATATATCGTTCTGCCAACTCATACACTTTAATACACTGTGCTTAAGGTTAATATTACAAGACATAAAACTAATCCATGTGAATATGAAATGTGAATTTAAGATGAAAAACAGGAGTTTGTCTTTATAATAGTTGATGGAAGTGTATGGCTTTAGGGCTGCAGAAGTTTCATTTTGTTATATAGTCTTCATTACTGCTAGATTTATTGGAATTTGAATTTCATATTAAGGTTTTGCTCTGCAATACAGATCTACAACCTCAACATCCCATTTACCCTACAGATTTTAATTAATCAGGTGAAACTATTATCTGTCAAACCACCCAGAGACACTGTCAGTTAATAGGGGCGCATAGAAGGATCTTCAACAGAGGGCCCTTCCACACAGCCCTATATCCCAAAATATCAAGGAAGAAAATCCCACAATATCTGCTTTGAACTGGGATATCTGTGTCCACACTGTCATATATTCCAGGTCAAAGCAGAAAATGTGGGATTTTATTCAGTTGTGTGGAAGCGGCCAGAGAAACACTCAGTTTGCAGTGACATTTTAAAATAAATGCATGTATGCATACATCCTTTAGCACAGCCTGTTAGGAATTATGGGAGTTGAAGTCCAAAACACCTAGAGGGCTGAAGTTTGCCCATGCCTGATTTAGCAGTACACTCTCAGTTTCTTCTACACTGTGCAGGTCAGGAGGATTGAGGGATGTCACTTTTACAGCACTGCATGCTACCAAGTGCCAAGTTCAGTCAAATTAGTTAAGGTATGGAAGAGGTAAGCTCCTTTTGTTGTTTGAATTTTGGACTATAGGTCTGGGAGGCCAAGGCTTGCTTTGGGCAGTAAGCAATGCAAAAAAAAGTACAGGATTATGTGCAATTGACTCTTTGAAAGGCCTCAAACTTCAGTTTCTGGATTTTTAATTTTAATTTTAATACGTTTTCATTCCATGTTTAGATGTCTAGATGTTGTTTGTTTATTTAATAAGGTTTAATTGAATTTATAGGTATATGTTACAGTTGTTTTTATTCTAGCTATGTGTGTGAATGCATGTGTGTATATGTGTGTATGTATGTGTATGTGTGTATATATGTACACATACACACATATACACACATGCATACACACACATAGCTAGAATAAAAGCAACTGTAACATATATATATGATAGATATAGATAGATAGATAGATAGATAGATAGATAGATAGTGTAAGGCATTGAATTTTCTCCATGAATTTATTGGAAACTGCTTTGAGTTCCCCTGGGGAGAAAAGTGGTATATAAATGAAGGGAATAAATAAATAATAAATAAATCCCCGTTGAGTCCTGGAAACCATCTGAATGATCTCACATCCTCTTATCTTAAGGGGAAGATGATGGCAAACCTCTGAATAACTCTTGTCAGGAAGGCCCTATGGTAGGATAACTCATAGTAGATGTGAAGGCACATAGCAACATCAACAAAACAAGCTATAGTTTGTTGACTCAAATTGGGAAGAGGGTTTTATTTGTTTGTTTTATTCCTAAATTTCAAAAATAACCATAGAATAATTATTCCATAATTTTATACATTTTGGCAATATGTTCTAGGGCTTCTTAATGTGAGATCATTTAGAGCAGTTCTCAACCTGTAGGTCCCCAGATGTTCTGGCCTACAACTCCCAGAAATCCTAATAGCTGGTAAACTGGCTGGGAATTCTTTGGACTTGTAGGCCAAAACACCAGGGGACCCACAGGTTGAGAACCACTGATTTAGAGTCTGACTTTGTCTTAATCCCACTGACAAATTTCCCTCTGCAGTTTCCCTAAGCGTCACTATTCAAATTAATTTTGTGGTGGTGGGAAGGAACACCTTTCCCCTGAATTAAGAAATGCTATATTTTAGTTAAGACATGGAAGCAGGGAGGGGAAATGTTAAATCAACTTATCTAATCCATCAACTAAACTGTGATAAATCAAGCAAATAAACCTTATGCAGCACCATAATTTTCCCTTGCACTGTAGTCCAATCTTCTCTCTTACCATAGTCGAATATTAGAGCCATGTCCTATGTGTCCACCCACTGCTCTGTACCTTACTGTGGAATTGGTGGACAGCTTGGCAACTGAATAAACTGGACACCGTTTGTGCATGGCTGCTCTCCCTGTACATTAGCTTTCCGCCCTATACAATTATGCATACTTCTGTGGACCTTCACCAGAATGTGGAACAGGTACTTTTGGGGACACCTCCTCCCCAAATGTCCTAGTTAGTTAGCATGGTGAAGGATGGGGGCATATTTAGAGCTTCCTTCCACCCCAAAGTTCCAGTTCCAGGCTCCATGCTTCATATCCTCTCCATAAAACAGTGACACTCTCACTTTGATCTCCATGAAGTCCAAACCAACATGGTCAAGAAATCCTGACAAGATCAAAATGTCTAGACCAGACATGGGCAAACTTGGGCCCTCAAGGTGTTTTGGACCTCAACTCCCACCAGCTGTTAGGAATTGTGGGAGATAAGTCCAAAACACCTGAAGGGCCCAAGGCTGCCCATGCCTGCTCTAGAGGACCAAAGATTGGGAACCACTGCCCTAGAAGAAGACCCACATGAAACTGTTGGGTTTCATCCCTAACTGCACAAATCTCTAGTCCTCAATGAGGAGAGTTAGCATAGATAGGTAAAAGTGTGGGATTCCTTCACCCATTTCCTATAGCAAGCTTACCTCAAGAAGGGAGTTGTTCACCTTGCATGCCTAAACTCCAACCCTTTGAGTACCTAGGAAATGTGATCCCTTTAGAAAAAGGTAACTTCCTGTTTACAAGGCCTTTTGTCCTATTCTTTTAGGATGGCCATGCAGCTATCTCCATTTTGGACAGTTCTCCTTTTGCTTCACTAGAGTGAGGAAGCATCTTGCCTTTGTCTAAGGCAGGGCTGCCCAGGAAGTAGATCGCCCAGTCGGCACTCCCAGCAGCTTCTCCAGGCTTGAGGATGGCAGTGCCAAGCCAGCCTTGTGCTAACTATGTCACCACTGGCTTGGCATTGCCATCCTCAAGCCTGGAGAAGCTGCTGGGAGCTCTAAAGCCAAAGGGGGGCGGGGCTTGGCACGGCCTGGCTCCACCCCCTTTGACTTCCGCTCTACTAGCAGCGTCTCCAGGCTTGAGGATGGCAGTGCCAAGCCAGTGGTGGCATAGCTAGCACAAGGCTGGCTTGGCATTGCCATCCTCAAGCCTGGAGAAGCTGCTGGCAGAGCAAAAGCCAGAGGGGGTGGAGCCAGGCTGCACCAAGCCCCGCCCCCTCCCCTCCCCAGCCTCGAGGAGGTAGGTAGATCTTTCTGACTAGGTTGTATTATAAGTAGCTCTCATGCTGAAAAAGTGTGGGCACCCCTGGTCTAAGGCAAGATGTAATAAATAGTAACTTTTGTTATTTTTCCTTTTTCTTTTCCCTTAGTGGATAGCTCAGTTAAGCTAGTTAGCTCCAAGTAACCTTTCCTATCCTGATTGGATTTCTCTATAATAAACATGTTGTTTTGATCCCATGACTTGTGGATCTGCAATCCTGTTCAATCCTCTTGAATGGAAGTCAATCCTGGATCACTGCATGTAAGTTTCTGTTGCTTATGAATCGTGCATTCTGCCCTCTGCTATATTTTTGGTGGAATTACCTCCAAAGAGGGTTATTTTTTGAGCCTAACAGCTCTTGATTCCCAACAGAAACCCACCAGGCAGCTATGCGAAAATAATAAATAATAATAGAACTTTATTTATATTCCACCCTCTCTCCTTAAGGGGACTCAGAAAAGGGCAGAGTGTGAGATGAGGATCTGCAGAAGATCTAAAGATCTGGCTGCAAGGTGGGACATGACGCTTTTGAAGGCCGCTCTCCAAAGAGTGCCAGGCCTTTCTCTCCCCA
Source organism: Anolis apletophallus (assembly GCA_030556195.1). Classification (NCBI taxonomy): domain Eukaryota; kingdom Metazoa; phylum Chordata; class Lepidosauria; order Squamata; family Anolidae; genus Anolis; species Anolis apletophallus. The sequence continues at coordinate 33,075,458 of JARBWK010000006.1, read as the reverse complement.
GCAGAGCCATTCCTTGGGACCCGGGAGCCCACACTTACGAGTTGCTGAAAGGCGGGTTGGTCGATGTCACTCTGCAAGGCGAAGTCGCTGAGGACTTTCCAAGGCGGCTGGTAGCTCTGCACCTCCACCGGGTTCGCCTGTAAACCCCCGTCGTGCCGCTCCGGGCTGGAGGCCACCATCGGAGTGCCCGTCAGGCCCTGGATGTTCTGCAGAAGGCGGCGGGTGGCAAGAAGAACCGGAGAGTCAGGAAGGAAGGAAGGCAAGAAGACAAAACACCCCTCGATTGTCTTCTGCGACGCCCCGGGAGGGAGAGTCAATAAACGCTTTGGGCGGCTTATCAAGGGCTCGACTTTTATTGACTTTGCTAATCTGCCTTTCGCGGAATGTCGGGGGTGAGTTCAAAAACACCCAGCCAGAAGCAAACACGTACAAAGTCAATCGCTTCAGACTGGGGGGGGGGGGGGGTCCTCTATTATACTTTATTTCCTTTCAGTAGGGGAATTGACTCTTTTCCGGAGCGACAGCCTGGAACTTTGGAGCACCGCCTGCATCTACACTGTAGAATGATTGCATTTCGGCACCACTTGAACTGCCAGGGCTAAAAGCTATGAAATTGTGGGAGTTGTAGCTTCTCTGGCAAAGAGGGTTAGTGCCTAACCAAACTGCAACTCCCATGATTCCAAAGGCTTGAGCAATGGCAGCTAAAGTGATCTCAAATTGCATTAATTCTACCGTTTAGATGCACCCTGTTTTCCATAGGGTGAGAGCCCCGCCTTCAAATCCCATTTTGCGTGAAAGGTTCTTGTAAATGTGCTTGGATTTCCCTTGTAGTTGTGATGTTGACATGACAAGGTTGCCAGTAAATACCGGGTAGATCTCAGTAGGGACTCCGTTGAGGCAGGGAGGGAGGGAGAGAGGAGGAGGATCTCGTTCACATTTAACATGCACACCCCGTTATTGGTTATATAAATAATAATATAGTACTCCCTCTCCATTGTATTGTTTGCGCCATCTTCTCTCTCTCTCTCTCTCTCTCTCTCTCTCTCACACACACACACACACACACACACACACACACACACACACAGAGGAAGCAAACACCGCTTGGGATTAAGGCTCTGATCTTCTGGACACTTCCTGAGAAATCCCCTTTGGAGTAAATACGCGTCCAAGGATCTAAATACCCCAAAGGCACCAGATCCCGTCTGATCTTGGAAGCTAAGCAGAATCAGTGTTGATTATTAGGACTTCAATGGAAGATTACCAAGGATCACCAGGAGATATAAGCTATATTTCAGAAGAACTTGCAAAACAACTGTTGAGTATTCTTTGCCTAAGTGTTGGGTTTCCTCCTCCCTGGACTGCACAAGTCTCCAGTCCTCAATGAGTAGCTAGACTGGAGAGGATTAGAGTGAGGGATTCCTCCTCCCACATTCCTACCAACACTAAGAAAACCCCATGGAATTCATGGGATCTCCATAAACAGACATGGACAAACATTTCTATAGGAGCAGTGTTTGGAGGAGGGGGGGAGTTTGTTTTTATTTTTGTATCTCGAAAGAGCATGGGAATTCATATATTTGGAAATACTTGCTGGGACGAAGACAGAAGAATGGTAAACAATGAACACAGCCAGGCTTTGAAACTTCAAGGCCATTCAATGCTAATCAAGGTAGCAACATGCACACTTGTTTCCAGCAGCAATAGTTCTTTCTCCCACCCTGGGCATTATTCCACAGATATATAAACCTCACTTGCCTAGGGCCCTTCCACACAGCCCTATATCTCGGAATATCAAAGCAGCAAATCCCACTTTATCTGAGTGTGGATTCAGAAAACCCAGTTCATGCTTGGATGAGAGACCACCAACAAATGCCTCTGTAGGCTAGATTTCAGAAGAAGAAACTGGAGAAAACACCTCAGAGCATTCCTTGTCGAAGAAAACCCAATGAAATTCTTGGGGTGGTCATAAGACGACAAGCTACTTGAAGGTCTACACAAGAAGGTGACAAGAAGGTGAAAAAACCGCAGCCTTTATTTCTGGGGAAACTCCTATACACGAAGGAGGTTATTTTGACATGGAAATCAGGCTGGTTTATTTTTGTTGTTTTGATTGTACATCTTCGGCTGGTCCGCGTGTGCCTTGGTGTATTGTTCTTTAAAGTGGCTGTGTACATTGATGGCACTAAATTAAGAATACTAATAATCACAAGGAGACTGATGGTGCAGTCTTTGGCCACTTAATTCGAGGTCAAGTGGCTTCTGGTGTGAGAGGATTGGCCGTCTGCAAGGACGTTGCCCAGGGGACGCCGGGATATTTGACCATCCTATGAGAGGCTTCTCTCATGTCCCCTCATGGGAAGCTAGAGCTGACAGACAGGAGCTCACCCCACTCCTCGGATTCCAGGACAAGAGTTTAACCCAAGGGTTTAACCTATTGGCCACCGAGGTCAGTGGAATGGATTCAATTTCCTAGGTCAACCTTAGGCTGAATCTACCCTGCCATGTAAAGCAGTTTCAACTGTATTATATGGTATGTACTGTAGACCCATATAATGCAGTTTGAATTGCAGCGAAGGTCTACACTGACCAAACTGCATTATATGGCAGTGTACATCCAGCCTTAGATAGACCCGCAACTTCACCTAGTAACCATAGTAAGTATCAGACTGTAAGTAGGTTCCTTAAAGGTAAAGTAAAACCTGTTTATGCAGCCTTTCCTTTCCTACAATGTTTGTGTGTAGAACTTTTTTTCAAAACCTAGTGAAGCAAAAGATCAAGACACAAGTGTCCTTGTTCCTCCACCCCGTCCCCATCGAAGCCCTACCAAGGCGGAAAATCTACTCAAGGTCTTCTAGAGATTTATCTCTTTGAATCCCTCGAGATCACAGTGAAAATGCCATAAAGACTTCCTTCTAAGAAAGCGCATGTAGATCGCCACCACATATCCTACTTAGACCCACTTAAGGGAAAAGTAAAGGTCATTCCAAGAAGGTTCCTTTCAAGCCACTTTCCAGGTCTGGAGATGATACTGGCAGTAGTAAGCAAGCGAAGGCTATGAAGAGTTGTGCCTTCAAAACAGAAGGGATGTCTATGATTCCACACAGCAGAAGAGGAAAATGCCCTCCCAAACCCAGCAAGTTTGGGACCCTTTCAGACAGATCCTATATCCCAGGATCTGATACCTGGGTTTCTGCTTTAAACCAGATTATATGAGTCCACACTGCCAGATAGGCTGGGATAAACAGAAATCCTGGGATCAGATCCTAGGCTATAGGGCCTGTCTGGGGGGCCCTTCCAGTTAATAGGGAAGCATAGAAGGATCTCCAACAGAGGTCTTTTCCACACAGTCCTATATCCCAGAATATCAAGGAAGAAAATCTCACAATATCAGCTTTGAACTGGGCTATCTGAGTCCACACTGCCATATATCCCAATTCAAAGCAGAAAATGTGGGATTTTATTCAGCTGTGTGGGAGGGGCTTACTTGTGACAGTAATGGAATTCACCATCTAGTTTAGCAGAGTCTCCTAACTGTTTCTGTAAGAGCTTACTGGAGAAATAAGTCCTACTGCATTGTTCAAGGCCAATGAAAAGCCAGGAGGATCTGATGAGGTTTCATTAGGTCTGTGGTTTTTTTCTGACTTTTATTTGTTCTGGGCCTTCAATCAAGAAATCAGAAGATTGTGGGTTAGGGCAATATGAAGAAACTAAGCAAGATCCTGGAGTGTGAAAAGACATCATTGATTACTAAAATTAGAATGTTCTATGCCAGGGTATTTTCTGCTTCCATGTATGGTCATGAAAGCTGGATAGTGAGGTGTGGTCTTGGAGAAGAGTTCTGTGGATACAGTGGATTGCTAAAGTAACAAATCAATGGGCCCTAATTCTCTCCAAAAGCCAAGGTGACTCAAGAAAGGTGGTCTTCCTATGGCCATATTTTGAGAAGACATAACTCATTAGAAAAGATGGCAATGCTTGTTAAGGTGGAGACCAGAAGGAAAATAGGAAGACAGCATTCTAGATGGATGGACTCAGGGCCCATCCACACAGCCATATAACCCAGAATATCAAGGCATAAAATCCCAAAATATCTGCTTTGAACTGTGTTATCTAAATCCACGCTGCCATATATTCCAGTTCAACGCAGAAAATGTGGGGTTTTGTTCAGCTGTGTGAAAGGGGACTCAATCAGGAAAGCCCTGAATTTTCAAAATCTTTCATTCCTAGAGTTGCCATAAGTCAGGCATCCTCAAACTGTAGCCCTCCAGTTGTTTTGGCCTCCAACTGCCAGAAGCCCTAGCCAGATTGCCAAGGAATTGTGGGAATTGGAGGCCCAAACAGCTGGAGGGCTGAAGTTTGAGGATTCCTGACTTAAGTTGAAGTCAACATAAAGGCAACAAAGTGGGAACCTTTAGTTGTGTTTTCTTGACAAGCTTTGTTCAGAGGGGGATTCTTCCTCTAAGGCTGAAAGACTTGCCCAAAGTCACCCAGTGGATTTCCATGACCAAGCAGAGAGTCAAACCCAATTCTCCTGACCATGCTCAGTGCTCACAGCACTACACTGGCTCTAGAGACAATCCTACAGGCAATTGAATTGCTCTGTGTCCAGAATAACAACCTAATTCTGAGCAACCCAGAAAAGTCCTTTGAATTGGGATTTATTACATTCCACCCTGGTAAAAACTCAAGTCTTTAAATTCCACTTAACCTAGGTAGGCAGACTTTTAAAAGCAAAATTAATAGCCATCCCTTTCTCCAGGTTTAGACAAGAAGCTGGGGAACATTTGTCTTCTTTTGTATACAGAGGGAAACAGTGATGAATGGGCGCACTACTAGGGAAGTTGTTTTGCAAAGCAGCCTTACCCAGACACAGTTCATTCCTATCCTTATTTGTGAAGATTGCCTCCCTTGTATCATCTACTGGGGAAATCTTAGGCTTTGAGGTGTCCTGTTTCAGTCTGCTTCTTCCTAAATTGAGCCTTGCTCTGGTCAATGAGATTTCATCCCCTAATAAGTGTCCTTCAGGCTGAAGTTTTGGGTCCCTATCCAGTTAAAAGCAGGCATCACAGCAGGAAGTATTGGATTCTCTCCTCCAAAACTATAGTTAAGTCATAGTGTTCCTATAGGTTTGGATTCACTGAATAATGCAGAAGTGAGACTTCAGCATGATCCATCTAAGACTGCAGCTACATACCACCTTAATTGTTATGGCTCATTGCTATGGAATCCTGGGAGTTGTAGTTTGGTGGGGTACCAGAGAAAACTGAAGACCATGTAAACCTACAGCTCCCATGATTCCATAGTATTGAGTCATGGCACTTGGTGTCAAACTGGGTCAATTCTACGGACACATCCTACCACTGCTCTACTCTGTAGGCCTATGTAGCAAGCTTTGCATTTAGAGGGGTTTACAAGGGTTTTGTTTTCCCATTGATTGCAGTGGAGAGTTTGCGTGAGAGTGCCTTCAAGTTGACTGTCAATTTATAGAATCTTCATTCATTTTTCATAGGGGTTTCTTAGGCAAAGAATACTCAGAAATTCTTTCATCTAAAATGCAGCCTCTTCCATGTTGTTATTGTGTGGCTTCTCGGCAAAAACCAAACACACAAACCACTATGCCACATAGACCCGTGGTATTTGTTGTACTTCCAACTAGGCTACATGCAAGTAGAATGACAGCCTCAAAGTGTTTAAAATTGAAAATTATTTTTCAAGCTAACCACTTGTTCCGCCAAACATCAGGAAGAACTCACACAAATGCAGAAACCACCAAGAATGTCCACCATGGTCCCCTAAACACATGATAGAATACTAGACTCCCTTACCCCTTTTTACCACATCCACCCAGTGTGTTTCGGGAAAGAGCGGAGACTTGAACCCTTGGGCTCAGATGACTGCACTACATTGGAAAGGGTCACTGTTCAATATAAAAACCTGCATTTAAATCAAAGGAGACTCAGGTCCCTTCTACACTGCCATATAAAATGCAAATTATCTGGTTTTAACTGGATTATGTGGCAGTGTGGACTCAGATAATCCAGTTCAAAGCAGATAATGTGGATTACCTGAATTATATGATAGTGTGGACTCAGACAATCCAGTTCAAAGCAGATGTGGATTAACTGAATTATATGACAGTGTGGACTCAGATAATTCAGTTTAAAGAAGATAATCTAGGATAAAAAGATAGACTGGGATCAGATCCTGGGATATAGGGGCAGTGTGGAAGGGGCTTAAGGTCCCTTTACACTGCCTTATAATGCAGATTATCAAATCAGATAAATCACATCATCTCCTTTGAACTGGATTATATGAGTCTAGACTGATATATAATCCAGTTCAAATAAAATAATCTAGATTTTATAGGCAGTGTGGAAGGGGCCTCGGGTACCTTCTGCACTGCACTATATTCCATGATCTGATCCCTGACTATTTGGATTGTATGTGTCACCACTGCCATATAATCCAGGGTAAACAGATAATTTTGGATCAGATCCTGGGAATTAGGACATCATAGATCTAGCCTCAGACTCCTTGTACACCATCATATAAAATCCAGATTATCTGATGTGAACTGAATTATATGGCAGTGAGGACGCATATAATCCAGTTCAAAGCAGAAAATGTGGATTATGTGCTTTGATGGTCTGGGTTAGGCCTATATATATGGCAGTGTAGAAGTGGCCCCAGCCACAACAAAAAGCATTTTCAAAGGCCCCATAACTGCAAATAATGCAGTTTGGCATTATTTAGGTGTCATGGCTCAAAACTATGGAATCATGGGAGTTGTAGTTTGAAAAGGCCTTTCGCTTCCTCTGCCAAAGACTACCAGCGTCTCACCAAACTTCAACTCCCAAGATCCCGTAGTGTTGAGCCATAGTGGTTGAAGTGGTATCAGAATGCATTATTACTACAATGTAGATGCATCCACACACAAACACCCGTCGGGGAATAAAGAGAATAGGTAGCTGCTGCTGGGGAACCCAACGCTCCCCTCTATCCCGCTTGAGGCTTCAGGCAGGGGCGCCCCCTGGAGGGCAGGAGGCGGCGGCGGCGCCTGACCTGACTCACTCACCGTCTTGTCGTTGGGCTGCTGCTGCTGTAGCTGCTTCATCATGATGCTCCGCTTCTTGTCCTTGCAGCGCTTGTTTTGAAACCAGACCCGGATGACCCTGGGACTGAGGCCAGTCATTTCCACCAGTTGCTCCTTCATGAGGGCGTCGGGCCGCGGGTTGGCGGCGTAGCAGGTCCGCAAGGTGTGGAGCTGCTTCTCGTTGAGGACGGTCCGGACTCGGGTGGTCTTCTCCGGCTGCTTGTGGACGTGCGGCCGGAGAGCCGGTTGCCGGGCCGAGATAGGCTCTGCTGTAAAGGAGGGAGGGAGGGAGGAAGAAAGGCAGCCCTGTCAGTGGTGGAGGAGGGAGGGGCACCAACATCCCCACATCCACCTTTGGGTGGGCCAGTGTCTTAGCAAAGGTCTCCTCCGCCCCATCCCCGGACATTTAGGTCCAATGGCAAGAGTTTATTATTTGGGGTGGGGGAAGACTAGCCTCCATACTTCCCTAAGCCAACCTGACATACACAACTCCCTTCATTAAAGAATACACAATCAAAGCACTCCCGACAGGACAGATGGCCATCCAGCCTCTGTTTTAAACCACCAGAGAAAGAGACCCCACCAGGCTACGGGCAGCATATTCCACTGTCAAATAGATTTCACTATCCGGATCTCTCTCTCTCTCTCTCTCTCTCTCCCCCTTTCATCTCTTTTCCTGCAATTTGAATCCATTGCTCCTTTGTTTCCTGGACATCTACAATTCCCAGCTCCCTGCCTTTTTTGTCATTTGGTGTACCTCCAAAAAGGTCCAAGGGCCAAAAAAGTTCACTCCTGGACCCCACTACTCATCCCAGTTTTAGTTCCTTGGAGGAAGGGAGTGGATTTATTTCCTGGCTATGTGAAGCATCATGGAACTGGCAAATGAGAGCAGTGGTTTGGGTGTTGGGCTATGACTCTGGAGACTAGTTTCAAGCCCCCGTTTGGCCACTGAAACCTTGACTTTGAGCAAGTCACACATTCTCAGCTTTAAAGGAAGGCCTTCTGAACAAAGCTTGGCAAGAAAACTTGTGATCAGGTCTCCATAAATCAGAAATGGCATGAAGGCACACAATACCCACAAACATTGGCATACAGAGCTTGGAAACTGTTGGGAACCAACAAAGCCCCTTCTGGGAGAAGCATGCATAGGAATGTGGGGAAAGGAATGTCTCACTCTAATCCTATATCTAAGTCTAGCTACTCATTGTGAACTGGAAACTTGTGCAGTCCAGGGATGAAACCCAACAGAAACTCTACTGTCAAAGTCCCCTCCCTGTCACAATGCTGATAAGAGTGGTTCAAACAATAACACTTCTAAATTGTAATAGAAATTGCTGATGAAGACAGTCCTTCTAGATCAGTGGTGCTCAACCTGTGGGTCCCCAGGTGCTTTGGCCTACAATTCGCAGAAATCCCAGCCAGTTATGATTTCTGGGATTTGAAGGCCAAAACATCTGGGGACCCACAGGTTGACACTGCTCTATATGGTGAAAGTCCAACAGATTATTTTGTCCATCTATGGACACTCTGAATTGCAAGGAAGGCAGAGTCAAGGAAAAAGTCTGGCTCCTTCTCCCCTTGAAGTATTTAGGGTTGTAGTGGAAACCAGGTAGTCATCATTTGGGAGTGAGGAATACACAAGGACGTTGAAAGGAAAGAGAGGAACAATACTAGGAACTTTCTACACTATACAAATATATCAGTTCTATAACATGTTGCTATTGCTGCATCCTATAGAATTCTATGTCTAATGAGATAGACCAGTAGGTCCCCAGATATTTTGACCTTCAACCTCCCAGAAATTCTAAAAGCTGGTAAATTGGCTGGGATTTCTGGGAGGCCAAAACACCTGAGGACCTGTAGGTTGAAACCCATTGCTCTAGTGCCTAAAGTTATCTATCAGAGCATACCAAGAGCCTCCCCAGACGACTAATTCCAGAACTTCAGAACTGTCACAGTGGAATTAAACTGCTCTGTTTACTATGGCTTGGGTACAGGAGAGCACAAGGACTTTGACGAGCAGTCTCATCCAAGGCTAAGCAGAGGTTTGGATGACAATATCCATCGTCCCAGTGAGCATCCTCCATGGTGATTTCCCATCATTGCCTGAAAAATTTGGAGGTTGTCCTAAAATAATTTAGTCCTTCAATATTTTACCAGTCTAGGAACCCTTCCACACTGCACAATTATAGCACTATGACCTCACTTTATAGTGGCTGTATTCTATGGAAACTTGAGATTTGTAATTTGGTGAAGCTCTGGCAGATTCTTTAGGATGTTGGGCTTCAACTCCCAAAATGTTCGGGTGCCTTGGCCAATGATCAGGGAGCTGAGGCCCAGAATTGATAACTACTAGCTGTGAAAGATCCCTGCAGAACAAAAGGGATTGCAAGAAGCCATCCAAGGAAGTCCAACTCTCCCCACTCCCTTTGCATGTAGGGAGTCCCTTAGGAGTTTCCTCCCGTCCTTTACATCATTATGCTGCTCGCCTCGACCCCTTAGGGTGCATCTACACTGCAGAATTAACACAGATTGACACCATGGTTCAGGGCTATAGAATCTCGGGAGTTGTAGTTCTACAAGCTCTGTAACCTTTTCTGCCAAAGATTTCTGGCGTCTGAGTAAGTGTATATAAAGGTTCATCTGCACTGTAGAATTAATGCAGTTTGATCCCACTTCAACTGCAATGTCTCCATGCTCAGGAATCGTGAAAGCTGTAGTTTCACAAGTCTTTTGCCTTCGTTGCCAAAGAGTATTTGTGCTCTTTGGTAGGTAGGCTTATCACAGGTCTCCCTTATATTGAGACATGCCACTTAAAGCAGTGTGAAAGTGCATTAATTCTACAGTGTAGATGCAGCTTTGTATTCCGCTATGGCTCCTAGGAAGGAAAGTAGTAATTCTATAGCATTTACTCAGAAAGTAAAGACCCTCCTATGATCTACGAAACAGAATCGTCCACGAGTGTCTATTGAGCTGTAGTTTTAACAGTCATTACTTATGTCTTCCAAATAGCCCTGGTGCCTCTCCAAGCTACAACTCCCAGGATCCCATAATGTTGATCCATGGCAGTTAAAGTGTGGTCAGACTGCATTAATTCTACAGTGTAGCTGCAACCCCCCACCCCCCACACCCCACACCCCCAAACTGATTTGGGAAGATAGAGAATAACACAGCCTGAACTCTCCTCACTTGGAAGCAAGCGCAACTGAAACCGGTAGGAATTTTGTTCTTAGCATTTATCCATTAAACTCCTTTCTGTTTCAGTATGGGCCACTAGGGAAGGTCCTTGCCTGATCTTGAGATAAAACGTTCGCAAACACACACACAAAACAGTCCAAATTTCAAACCCAATATTCACAGAATTCAGTCCTTCTAGCTCCCAGGTGTGCGCCTATAGGGTTGCATTCTAAGGGCGCATCTATTCCATTTGAATGGTAAGGTGTCATGCAAAAGAGGGAAGGTTTGGCAGAACCCTGGGGAACTGGAGGGTGTGTAGATGCTGCCTTGTCAAGAGAGGGGAGCCTGTTATCTTGCCCTCCCCCCTGGATTTCCTGTTTTCCCCTCTGCCCTTTTTCTCCCCTCTTCACAATTCTGAAACATACAGTGAACATCCCTATAGGGATAGCAAGATCCTACACACTTTGTTGACATTATAGCCTTCTAGGGCTGAATTCTATGAGTTAAACCAGGCCTGGGCAAACTTGGGCCCTCCAAGTGTTTTGGATTTCAACTCCCACAATTCCTATTCAGCCTCAGGCTTCCCCCCTCTCCCCCAGCCACTTAAGATGAAAGGAAAGGAAGGAAGGGGCCTGAGGCTGTTAAGGATTTGTGGAGTTGAAGTCCAAAACACCTGGAGGGCCCAATGTCTGGGTTAGACCCTCCTACAATAGACCCATGGAATCAGCTGTTGAATGGTAAGTCAAAGGTAGGGAAATCGAACTGATATATGCTGTTAAGTCGAATTGGACTTATTATTTACTTATTATCACAATATAGGGACTTGAGGCAGTTATGCTGACCCTATAAATGACATATTTCTAGGACTTCAACCATCAACTTCCCTGCCCTGGTCTTGCAAACGTAAGGCCCTGGGTTGTATCAATCCAGCTGGAGTGTGGTTTCCCTTTTTTCCCTATTACCTTCCATTCTTTTCCCCAAACCTTACAGATGAGAGAATTAGAATGAGTTAAATGGGACTTACTTTGGAATACAGCGGTGGAGGCATCCCTGCATAAACTATATCCAGGCTTGGCTTTTTATATATACAGTGATTCCTATGGCGCTGTCCACTGACATTAGGAGGAAATCCTGGTGGGGAAGTCTTGACTGGTGGGTGTTCCCAAGTGAGTGGAATGGACCAGGCTGTGATTACCAAAGTAATGCCTCTAAACGGGAGGGCATTCCAGTTTACCCATACATTGATAACTGGTTGTTGGTGGCCAAGTCAAGACCACAACTAACCTCTCACATTCATTCTACATATGGATATATATATATATATATATATATATATATATATATATATATATGCATACACACAATGAGATTTACTTCTAATGTCAGGGCACGGCCTCATAGGAAGCACTGCACACCTTCTTTGCCATGCAAGTTCTGGTCGCTCTGTGTTTCTCTTTCCCACCTCTTCTATTTACAATGCAAGATATGAGCACTTTATGATTATCTGGCCCATAAACCGGATAGTGCAAGACACACAGTTCTTATGTAAACAGGCACACATGCTTCTATTTATATTAAGCCAACAGATATATATTTTAAGTCTCTCCCCCCCCAAATAGGCCCTGTCAACACATGGTAGTATTTGCCTCTATGTGCCCTTCATGCTAGAAAAGACTTTAGATTGACTTCAAAGGGGGCGTTTGGGTTTGTTTGCTTGCAGTTAATGATGGGACAAATTTGGGGCTCAAGCATTTTCCAATATTTCTCTTACTCATTCCGACTTTCTGGCAGGACAATTCCATGGACAGCTCACTAGGAGGTATTTAGGGCGCATCTACACTGTAGAAACAATGCCGCTTGATATCACTTGAACCAGCATGTCTCAATATAAATAATTATATATTATTATAACGCAGTGGGATCGTGGGAGTTGCGGTTATACAGGTTATTTAGGCTTTATTGCTACAGAGTGGAGGCGCCTCGCCAAACTACAAATCCCAGGATTTCATAGCACTGAGCTTCGCAGTAAAAGGGATGTCAAACTGAAGGATCAAAGTGTAAGTTTGATTTTCCGTCGGTCCAGTTCTTCAATCCCGGAAGTAGTCGTTAGGGTACAAATGCAAGCCTACCTGGGAATGAATCCCACTGAAATCCCACTGAATGTCCCAATCCTTATTCCGGAGAAGCCATCATTGGGATTGGGCTGTGAATTTCCTGGCTCAAACCTTAGAATGAGGTCTATGTGACTTGGGAGGCCAAACCCTAGAGCTCTCTCTCTCTCTGCGGGAGATTTACTTTCTAGCAAACCCAAAAAATATATCAACACGTTTCATTGGTTCTAGTGGGAGAGAGTTCATACTAAATTTTCTCTTCTCTTCTTGGGTCGAATCTAACTCCCCCAAAGGTGCAAAACTGAACAAATCCTGCTTTTGTTTTGTTTTCTTTGGCTGGAAAGGCAAACACTGCCTGGAAACATCCTCTGTTTAGTGACTATCTGTGTGTACACAGGCACACACCTCAGGATTTACAGCCTCGTCGCATAGGCTTAAACAGAAGCCCCATCGGTCACTGAAATATAAGTGTTTATAGACTCACGGGTTTAGACAGCGTTGGCAAGAGGCGGAGAGATCGGTCTCTGTCCAGCACAACGGGCTACCCTTGTGCTTGGAGGATGGGCTTTATAGTCACCTTACTACTTCGGTAAACCGGTCGAGATCTCATTCTTTCCAGCCTCTTTTGCACTTTGTGCCTCCTCAAACTAGAGCTCCCAGGATTCCATACGATTTAACAATTCAACTGCTGTTAATTCAGGTATGGGCAAACTTGGGCTCTCCAGGTGTTTTGGACTTCAACTCCCATTACCACCATTCCAGTGTAGATCTATCATAAAATGCAGTTCAATTCGATCCAAAAAGGCAGTGTAGATCCAGCCAGAGTTGGGGTGTGCAAAACAAGTGCATTCACTGATAGGTTTTCCAAATAACTAATGGTGCAAGCCTTTGGGTGTAAATTCTATGGAATCTTATGATAACACAGCCCAACCAACCAAAAAAACCCCAAAACAACAACTCCTTGATCTCTTGGTTTTTAGGCCAGTTCCTGGGGTTATTTGTGGCACTGCTTCAGAAAATTGCATTGTATAGACTGCATCAGCTCTAGTTTCTTGAATATGATTATCATGATGTTTTATGGGCATTGGAAGCAGATATGGTTGAACACATGTTCTGTGTCCCAAAAACTAGAGCTGACAGGGAGAATCTGGTGCCATTTGTGGAATCAGCAGGTCATATACACCCAGAAACAGGTTTAAGACTTGATAAACCCAATCACGCTCTTGCCCTAAGGCTTCTCTACACCTATGGGCCAACTTGGGTCCTCCAGGGGTTTTGGACTCTGACTCCCACCATTCCCAACAGCCTTCGGCCCTTTCCTTTTTCCCTCCAGGTATTTTGGGCCCTCCAGGTAGTTTGGACTTTGACTCCCACCATTCTCAACAGCCTTAGGCCCTTTCCTTTTCCCCTCCAGGTATTTTGGGCCCTCGAGGTGTTTTGGACTCTGACTCCCACCATTCCTAACAGCCTTAGGCCCTTTCCTTTTTCCCTCTAGGTATTGTGGGCCCTCCAGGTGTTTTGGTCTTCGACTCCCACCATTCCTAACGACCTTAAGCGGCTGAGGGGGGGAAAGGGCCTGAGGCTGTTAGGAATGGTGGGAGTCGAAGTCCAAAACACCTGGGGGGCCTAAGTTGGCCCAGGCTTGATCTATATTGTAGAATGAATGTATAGCTTGAGGCCACCTCCTCCCCCGCTTGGCCCCTTCCCCCCCCCCCCGGGGCTGCCTACCTGCCATCTGGAGGGGCCTGGCCGGGTGGAGGGGGCTGAGGGGGTCCCCGGGCCCCAGGCTGGCCCGCTCCACCACGTCGTGGTCCGCGCGGCAGAAGAGCCCGTCCTCCCGCAGCGCGAACTCGTCCCCGGGGATGAGCTGCCGGCTGCAGGCCACGCAGCGGAAGCACTCGATGTGGTAGACCTTGGAGCGGGCCCGCATCACGAAGTCGTTCTTGCTGAAGCCGATGTTGCACTTGGCGCACTTGATGCCGTAGAGCCTGCACAGCGGGCGGAGGAAGAGGCCCAGGAAGGAGCAGGAGGAGACCGAGAAGGGAAAAAAGAGAGATTGAATCCCTTTCCAAGCAAGCCTTTGCTTCCCCAGGCATCCCGCGGCTCCCTTCCCGCCACTTCTTCTCTTGTCGCTTCTTTGGAGAAGCAGAACTCGGGCCCCGTCTACACTGAGGTTTGAATGAATGCGCTTTGAGGTGGCCCGACAGCAAACGCCCAGGAGAGAAAACCCTTCAGGCTCATTCCTGCTCTGTGTGGTTTGTGTCATCACCACCCAAGTCTCAACCTCGTTCCAGGATTTCTACTTTCTTCTGTACCGCTTTGAAACTGCAATAAATGTTCAATGTAGATGGGGCCTTAGTAACCCGTTCGCGTCAACCCTTCTGTTCTCAGAAGTCAACCCTTCTGTTCTCTGGCCAAGCCGACTATTGTGTGTGCTTTGTGTCAAGAGTCCAATCGAGTGCAACTATTTTTAATGTTTAAATAATAATAATAATAACAGATTTAAAGATAGAACTGCAAAGACTCTGGCACAAGCTAGTCAAGATGGTCCCAGTGGTGATCGGCACACTGGGTGCAGTGCCTAAAGACCTTGGCCTGCACTTAAAAACAATCCGAGCTGACAAAATTACCATCTGTCAGCTGCAGAAGGCCACCCTATTCGGATCTGCATGCATTATTCCCGGGTACATCACACAGTCCTAGACACTTGGGAAGTGTCCGACGTGTGATTCGATACAAAAGCTAGCATAGTGATCTTGTTTGCTGTGTACTAATCTTGTTCTGTATCCAATAATAATAATAATCAACATCATCATGATAATAATAATCGTCCTAGATACTTTGGAAGTATCCAACGTGCGACCCAATACAACAGCCAGCATAGTGATCTTGTTTGTTGTGTACTAATCTAGTTGTGTATATAATAATAATAATAATAATAGTCCTAGATACTTGGGAAGTGTCCAACGTGCGACCCAATACAACAGCCTGCATAGTGATCTTGTTTGCTGTGTACTAAAGTTGTTGTGTATATAATAATAATAATAATCCTAGATACTTGGGAAGTGTCCAACGTGTGATCCAATGCAACAGCCAGCATAGTGATCTTGTTTGCTGTGTACTAATCTTGTTGAGTAAATAATAATAATAATAATAATAATAGTTCTAGATACTTGGGGAGTGTCCAACGTGTGATCCAATGCAACAGCCAACATAGTGATCTTGTTTGTTGTGTACTAATCTTGTTGTGTATATAATAATAATAATAATAGTCCTAGATACTTGGGAAGTGTCCAACGTGCGACCCAATACAACAGCCAGCATAGTGATCTTGTTTGTTGTGTACTAATCTTGTTGTGTATATAATAATAATAATAATCGTCCTAGATACTTGGGAAGTGTCCAACGTGCGACCCAATACAACAGCCTGCATAGTGATCTTGTTTGCTGTGTACTAAAGTTGTTGTGTATATAATAATAATAATAATAATAATAATCCTAGATACTTGGGAAGTGTCCAACGTGTGATCCAATACAACAGCTAGCATAGTGATCTTGTTTGCTGTGTACTAATCTTGTTGTGTATATAATAATAGTAATAATAATAATAATAATAGTCCTAGATAGGCCTACTGGGGAAGTGTCCAACGTGTGATCCAATGCAAAAGCCATCATAGTGATCTTGTTTGCTGTGTACTATTCTTGTTCTGTGTCAAATATAAATGCTAGTGTTGTTTTGTGTTGACCTGGAGGAGGAGGGGTCTTTCTGGCATATCGCTCTCCCACCCAAGAATGAATGAGCGCCCCACAAACGGGCGTCTATCTAAACCCAAAGCGTTGCCTTTGCGCCCGCATCAACCGTCAACAGCCCAGCCAAGAACCGCAGGAAAGAAGGGGAAAAAACCGAAGGATGCAATCCGGATCCTCCTATAGAGAGAAATCCCCCGTGAAAGCCCCTTAGGTGTGTGTTTCCCATTTCCCAGCACTAGAGCCCCCCTTAGGATCCGTGGCGGTCGGCGGCAAAAGAGGGGCAAGGCTTCAACTAGCCACGACGCTGGACCCAACTAGATGGGGGTGCCCTCGACCCTGTCGAAAGGAGCACCCAAAAAGAGCGGGGGAAACTTTTATTCGAAAAGTCCTTTTTGGGGGGAAGAGGGACGTCATTGTAGATTTAGGGGCTCTTCCACACAACCCTATATCCCGGAATATCAAAGTAGAAAATCCGACTTTATCTGAGTGTGGACTCAGATATCCCAGTTCAAAGCAGATATTGCGGGATTTTCTACCTTAATATTCTGGGATATAGGACTGTGTGGAAGGGCCCCAGAGCTCAAGTCTCCGAGACTGCGGGTCTTCCATAGGATGCACTGTCTTTACTTAGAAGTAGCCTAAATGGAGGCCTTGAGCGAGTATCAATACTCGGGAAATCGGGGTCAAAAGCATTCTGGCCGCCTTTGTTTCGGCCTTGTATTCCGCCCCAAAGCATTTTCTTGGCCTGCCTTCCGCCGAATATATTGCCGTCCAATCCTAAACCCGTTTTCCCCCGAGTCTAAAAAGAGGGCCCTTCCACACAGCCAAAGTATCCAGGCAGAAAATCCCACGATATCTGCTTTGAACTGGGTTATCTGAGTCCACACCGCGATATATTTCAGTTCAAAGCAGAAGATGTGGGGTTTTATGTGTGGAAGGGGCCCAAGAGCTCCACAAATACAGAGGTAGGCCTTCCCAATATTTATTATTCTTTGGCAAATAAGGAAAAGATAGGAGTGAAAGGGGACAGACCACTTTTGGAAAAAGCAGGGCTTAGAGATAGGCAGGTTTTGTTTGAAGTGCTGCCACCAGCAAGCACTGGGCTTGAGAAATAGACACCAATAGACACTCAAATAGGCCATTTAGTGCCTGACAAAATCAACCAGGGCGCTTCCAAATGCAGGAAAATCCCAGGCAGGCTCAGAAGGGCCCTTCCAAGGCAGGGCCCTCACCCTACAATGGGCTTTTGAGAGGTGTTTTCTTCCCCTCCTCCGCCCTATGGCACAGAATGCCTCATCTTTCATGCCAGATTCAAAAAGTGTCGGGATGCAGGAGTATATTCCCACAATACCGATATAAGCACTCTTTCTTTCCACCACCCCTCCCTACTTGAAAACCAGCGAAGAGTTAGAGGTATTGGTTAAATGCATAGTTAAGCCTGAAGTCTTCACTTGGGAGGTGAGGGAAGACATAGAAACTCCATTGGAGTCAATGCGATTTACTTCTGAGTAAACATTTCGCTGTTGAATAAAATCCCATATTTTCTGCTTTGAACGGGAATATATTGCAGTGTGGACTCAGGGCCCTATATCCCAGAATATCAAGACAGGAAATCCCACATTATCTGAGTATGTACTCAGATAGCCCAGTTCAAAGCAGGTAGCCTATTGTGGGATTTTCTGCCTTGATATTCTGGGTTCTATGGCTGTGTGGAAGGGCACCAAGATACCTCTGCTCAAGCATGAAGCCCTTCAAGCCCCCCCCCCCCCCCATTCTCAGGCCTTACTAGTACATTATTTAAACTGCTATGTTTATTCATATCATGATCTGATCACCATGCTCAATATATCCCATTTGCATGGGGGTATTGGGATAACGATACAAAAGGTTTGCTAGGGTAGACCCTCTCTCACTCACACTCAGCCCCCCCCGAATCAAAATCCTGCCTAAGGCCCTACCTCTGCTTCTTCACCCTGCTACTGAACTGGCTCCTGTTTTCTAATAGGGTTTGAGCACATTTCCCTTCTTGCATTTGAGCCTTTCAAACCCATGGATCAAAAGCAGGCTGGCACCCCCGTTGCGAGTCAATGAAAATTTGCCCTGTACACACATGCTGTGTTCAGACGTGTGCGGTGTGCTCATACTCGCAAAGAGATATTGTTGTCGACTACCGCCAAGTCGATTTATGGCCGCCTCATCAATGAGAGACCTCCAAAGAACCCTATATAAATCCGGCATATGTATATCTAGGGCCCTTCCACACAGCCATATAACCCAGAATATCAAAGCAGAAAAATCCCACAATATCTGATTTGGACTAGGTTATGAGTCCTCACTGCCATATATTCCAGTTCAAAGCAGAAAATGTGGGATTGTATACAGCGGGCCCTTCCACACAGCCATATACCCCAGAAAATACCACATTATCTGAGTGTGGACGCAGATAACCCAGTTCAAAGCAGATACTGTGGGATTTTCTGCCTTGATCTTCTGGGATATAGGGCTGTGTGGAAGGACACTAAATCATTCATAGTTCCCTGAATCAACAGAATGTCACAATAAACAGAGTGAGAATCAGAACAGAATCGGGATTTAGGACCGGGTGCTAAACAAAAGGAGATTAATCCAGGATGCAAGACGCCTGTCCGCACCAGAGCAAAATACATTCTGAGGCCAACTGACTTCGAGCTTTCCCTTTGGCTTGGCGAGAAGATCTTGGCCAGCCAAAGCAGCGGGAGATTTGGGCATGGGACGAGGAGCGGGGAGTTTGGCAGGCAAAAACTCTCTAATGGGCCCGCATTTCTGGGCAAAGGTGTGCAAAAAGACTCCAGAAACTCCTTCTGGAATTGACTTGGGATGGGGGGAGGGAGGGAGGGACGGAGGGGGGTATTTAGTCTTATACTAAGGATTGACTCGCAGGTAGCCAACTGTATAATGTGTTTAGGAAGCGGAGGATGAGGGAAGGTTGGCCGGAGTCGCAGGGAATGTAAGGGGCGATTCCTAATCCAAGCAGAAGTCGCTCTCCAAAATATTGCCCCCTCCCCAATGCAAAAAAAGAAAAAGAAAGAAGGTGGAGGCAGGCCAGTGGGTTGCTCTCTTGCCAGTTGTTTGCCAAGAGACCTTAACGCAGGGGAAATTTGCGTCGGGTTGAATTGCCCCTTGAGATTAGATTTTTAGGATCCTTCCACATAGCCCTATATCCCAGATTATTAAAGCAGAAAATCCCACAGTGTGGACGCAGATAACCCAGTTCAAAGCAGATAATGTGGGATTTTCTGCCTTCATATTCTGGGATATAGGGCTGTGTGGAAATGATGACCTTAGAAATCACCAAACTGGTTCCTCCTATGACAAAACTGACTTCACAAAGCCCTCCAGGAGCCTGGTACGATCTAAAATTAACACCCCCCTCAAAAAAAAAATCCAGAGAGAGAGAGAGAAATAATAAAAATAAAAATACAAGGAGTGCCTAAAAATAAATAGCATTCCTGACTTTTTTTCTTCCTCTTTCCTTAGGTCTCACCACAACGCCAGCCGGGGCTAACTGTGCCGTGTTAGAAACAAAAACAAAAACCAAACAAAAACAACAAGTTCCCAGATATCCAGGGTAGGAAGGAAGCTGTTCCATTATCTAAACGTCCCGATTGTTGGCCAGCAGATGAGGGGCAATTTGATCTCGCTTGTCCAATTCGTCAAGCCAGATAAGATAAGAAGGGAGAGGCAACCCGAGAGCCACCAAAGAGTTAATATTTAAAAAAAGAATTTGGTCTCACATCGACCTCACAACCTCTGAGGATGCCTGCGATAGATGCAGGCGAAACGTCAGGCGAGAATGCTTCTGAAACATGGTCATACAGCCCGGAAAACTCACGGTATCATTGTTTTTCCTTCTTCTATTGTTCCAGTCACTCCCCTCCCTCCTTCTCAATTTGAAGTCCCCTCCTTTTATTTATTTAGCAGATTGTTACCATTGCCACGCTATTAATAATGATCTCTTCCTAATAATCTCCCTCCTATCCTGTCCCAAGTTGGCATCAAGAGCGGCCGGGGGAGGAGAAGCCCCTTCCTGGGATCTCTGATCTGTTTCTGAAGAGCTCCAGAGCCTGCTTTTAATTGGGCCAATGCTATGCCGCTTCCCCTGTTGCATATCTATGGGCTAAATATCTAAATTCACAGTCCCAGCCCTGCAGCTGCGAGGCAGGCAAACAAGGCCTAAAAGGCCGCGCACTTAATTTCAATTAGAGTAATATTAGCTCGAGTGGAAAAGAGGAGAGGGAAGGGGGGTTTGCTGTAAGATAAGAGGGCTTGTTGGAGCAAGGGGACCGAGGACAACATGCTAACTCTCCCCCCCAAATCCCAGGCCTTAAATCCAAGGGTTAATTCCACCCAGAGCAGAGATCCCTCTTCTGCTTTCAACCTCAAATGAAGGTTGCCTTCAAATTAGGCCTCCAGCTGGGACCAGGGGCTGGATTTGAGGACCGACAGGGTCAAGAGAGTCTCGATCCCTGGGGTCTCAAAATCCATCGGCAGCGCCTCTCCTTCCAACAGTCAGTCGCTCCTCGGTTTAGGATCAAGGCCCCGATCCTAAGAGGTCTACAGAAAGAGGACATCTTCTCCAAGGTTGAGGCCCAGAGAGAGGAGGGAACCATCTCTGGAAGGGATGCCTCCAAGTAGAGGCCTCAATCTGCCTCCATTTCCCCCCGGAAGGTAAATAAAGAAAATACCGACAGAACCTTTCCTGAAGCTCCCAGAGTCGGTGGCTAATAGAGACCTCAACCTGGCTTTGCTTAGAAAGGCACTTGGACTGGATCTACACTGTGTTGACGAAGGTTTTCATGGCCGGAATCACTGGGTTGTTGTTGTGTGTTCTCCGGGCTGTATATAGCCATGTTCCAGAAGCATTATCTCCTGAAGTTTCGCCTGCATCTATGGCAGGCATCCTCAGAGGTTGTGAGGTCTGTTGGAAACTAGGAAAATGGGGTTTATATTTCTGTGGAATGTTCAGGATGGGAGAAAGGACTCTGGTCTGTTTTGATCTACATTGAATTGCATTAGAGGGGTCTTCACTGACCATATAATGCAGTTCAAGCTGCATTATATTGCAGTGTAGAACCAGCCTGTTTGCCAATTGGACTTAAAGCAAGTTCTAAGGACGTAGAACCTCTTGTTTATTTCCCTGGCCTCGTTCATCGATGTTTACAAAACTCACTGGAATAAAACACTTGGGGGGGGGGGGGGGAGAGAGAGAGAGAGAGAGAGAGGGAGAGGGAGAGGGAGAGGGAGAGGAGAGGGGAGGGAGAGGGAGAGGGAGAGGGAGAGGGAGGGAGAGGGAGAGGGAGAGGGAGTCCATCTGCACAAAGCTGTGCCAAAGAGCCACTGGTGATGAAGCAACCTGCCTATATAGTGTTTCGGAGAGGGAGGTTTCATATACCTGACATTTATTTTCCTTGTGGCTTTTATTTCTATCTAATGGACGTTTAGTTCATCTTGGGTGGGTGGTATTTTCCCGCAAGGCGTTCCCACCCCCCACTCCAGCCTCCAAACACAAATGTAAACAAGCCCGAGCAAGACTGCCTTTTCCTCTTTCAGGGCAACTGCGTGGGGGGAAGAGGAGAGGAATTGCGCGCGCGAGATAGAGAGAGAGAGAGCGGAAGAGGAAGAGAAGGCAGAAGGGATGAAAGGGAAGTCTCCTACCTGATATAGTCCCGCTTGCAGTAGGTCTTCCCGTCCCTAACAAAGCAGGTACACGTCTCGTCCAAATACTGGTTACATTCCGCGCACTTCAAGCACGCCGCGTGCCATTCCAGGTCCGGGGAAACCCGCAGGATATACTGGTCGTGGATCTGGTTCCCGCAGCCCACGCAGAGGGAGATCAGCCGCTTCTCTGCAAGGCAAAGGAGGAGAGACATGACGGACCCCCCTCTCTCTCGCTCGCTCTCTCTCTCGCGGCCTCGCTCTCCTCCGGCCAGAAAGAAGACACTTGAGGAGCCTCGGTCACCCGCCTTCGGGAGCCGCGTTGCTGCTGCTGCTGTGGTTGTTTGTTTGTTTGTTTGTTGTTGTTGTTGTTGTTGGGGACTCGGGTTGCGCTCTAAGCAAGGTGGAAGAGGAGGGAGAGAGACCGAGTGGCCTTTTTCGGAGGGCAATGGGAGCAAGAGCGCGCGTGTGTAGTGTGCCTCGGCCATCAAAGGCTTCTCTCATTGAGAAAAAAAAACACCAGAAAGAAAAGAGGCGGGTCGCCTTCCAAAGCAAAGAGGGCATAATCAGGAAGGGGCAGAATTTACACGCCTTCTTTCCACGCAGTCAAAACACCCCCTTTGGACGTCTCCCCTAAAGGGGGGAAGCAGGAGGCAGGGGCATTGCGATTCCTCTCAATGGGGTTTGGGAAACCTTGGGTCTCTGAGTTATCAGTTCTCATAACATCACCCCCCCCCCCTTTTTTGCAATTTCATTCACCTTTCTTTCCAAGGGGAGGGATGGTCCAACTTCATTTGTACTGATTCCCCTTCCCTCCAAATATCTAAAGAGCCAAAGGAGGTCAAGGTCTCGCTCCGAAGCCCCGCGTTTGCTTGGAAGGAAATCCCACTCGAATTTCCCGTGGAAATGTCTCCTTTCCAAAGCAACCATCCTTGAGAAGCCCCTGCCACCGTCGTTGCGGGTATTGAGGGGGAGGGGAGGCATGGAAAAGGATCCGGATTCTTGCGCCCCGTCGTTCCCTGCCCAAACCTGCTCTCCTTTCCATGCCTTTGCAGGGAACTCCACCGCCTGGATTGGATTGTCCTTCTCTAACAGAACTTACTTCCAGCCGAGGGGTTTGGGATCATCTGGCAGAGGCGAGGGATCTCTCTGGACAGGAGATCCCCATTCCTTCCCAATTTCCTCGTTGGGGCCCGTCCCCACCTTCTTCCCCATCACTATCTGCCCCTTTTACCCTAAATCTTAGCACTTGAGGTTGCTTTTCAAAGCTATCCCAGCAGGTAAGGCGGTTGGAGCTTCACACAAGCCCAATGGAGATATATAGATATAGATATAGACGTATACAGGTATAGAGATAGTAACCTATATGTGTGTGTGTATAGGTTATGATTACTGCCAATAATAATAAATAAAATAATATATAATAATTAAAGTAATATATAATAATTATAATTAAAATAAAATAAAATAATAACAAATAAATAAAATAAATTAATAAAATAATATAATATGATCATCATCATGATAAAAATTATAAAAACAAATAAATAATAATAATGATGATTATAATGATGATGATGATGATAATAATAAATATATCCTTACTTTTCGGTGGGTCTCCCATATCTCCCATCTCTGTGAGAGGGTACAAAGTCCACAGTGGAATGGTGCACGGTTACGTTGGGACTTCCCAAAGAAGAAGAGGAGGAGGAGGAAGACGATGATGATGCGAAGAGCAGCAATAGGAAGAAAGTCACGCGGAAGAGGCTGCCAAGGCGAAGAAGGGGAAGCTGTGCCGCTTGTTGGGTGCTTCTTCTTGGTGGAGGAGTCCCAGAGGAAGAAGGGGCTCAGGGCTGGGCTCCCTTAGGGCCACGGCGAGGCTTCTTTTCAAAGTGGAGGGGACCAGGGACCGTGGAGCGGGGACACGCGAGGCGAGACGCCCCCTCCCTGCGTCCCTGCCGCCTTCCCCGCCCGAGGCACGAGTGGCCAGAGAGGCGCTTGCCCGGACGCAGCGCGGCCACCAGCCAACCAGCCTGCCTCCCTCCCTGGCTCCCGCCTTCCTCCCTTCTTCCTTCTTCCTTTCTTTCCTTCCCTCCTTCCCTCCTTTCGCTCGCTCTTCCTTATCTCTTACTCAAACTTCTCTGCTCCAACTCGGCCCGCTCGCCATTGGTCGGCGTCGGCCGCGGGGACGTCAGGCTTGCTGGCCTCTGATTGGCCAGGCGGGACGCAGAAGCAGCTGTTCTGATTATCATCTTTCAGGGGCTGCAGGAGGGAGGGAGGCAGGGAGGGAAGGAGAGAGGGAGAAAGAAAGAGGGGGACCTGGAGGGAGAGAAATAGTAGAGGAAAGGGGGAGAAAAGGTGGGGGGAGGGGGGAGAAATACTAGAGAGAAGGGGAAAGAGGACCAGGGAAAGAGGGAGGGAAGCAGTGCTTTCAGAAAGGGAGACTGAGGGAGGAGAGGAGCTATGAGGGAGGGGTAGAAATGGTTCTAATGGGGAGAAAGAGTACCAAGAGGGAGGGGAAGGACCTGAAGGGAGAGAGTGAGGGCCTGCAGGGATGTGGGGAGAAGAGTTGCAGGTGGGGGGATAGAAGAACTGGAGGAAGGAGAAAGAGAGGTTGGAGAAACCCTAGGCAGAGTCTGGAAATTGGGGGCGCACAAGAAGAAGAGAGTAGGGAGAAAAGGAAAATAGGGGCAACTTTCCCCTTCTCACCCCATTCGCTCTCTACTCTTCCATCCTTAAATCCCCCCCTCTCTCCCTCCCCCCTCTCTCTAAAAGATTAAGGGTGGAAGAGAAAAGTAGAAAGGGAATGGAGAAGGGGAATATGAGGATGAGTGTGGGGAGAAAAAGAAAATCAGGGGCAACTTTCCCCTTCTCACCCCATTCCTTCTCCACTCTTCTCATCTACCCTTAATCCTTGCTCTCTCTCTCGGATTAAGGGTGGAAGAGAAGAGTGGAAAGGGAATGGAGAAGGGAATACACACACACACACCCAGGCTACATACACACAAGCGCCCCTGCTCCCTCTATATCTCTTTGGATCCCGCCTCCCCTTTCATTGGATTATAAAGCAGGCAGCTGTCTTTCTCTGTTCTCTCTCAATCTGGTTTTTTCCCTTCAAAATGTGGGATTCCCCCGCCCTTTTTTTTTTGGTTGGGAGGGGGGAGCAAGGCTGTTCCCTCCGAAGCATCCCCTTCTCCTCGTCCCCTCTCCCCTCCCTCCAAATCTCTCTCCCCCCCCCCCGCCCACAAGAAACGAAATTGATCAGATCAGATATGGAAAGGGGGAGAGGAGAGGTGGAGCTGCGGATTAAAAACACGGCAATCTGTATGCCACGAAAAGGGGGCAATCAAGGCTTAGTTGCTGCTTAGATATTTCCTCGCCGTACTTTTCAAATAACAAATGTAGATCGGGGCAGAAAAGCGCAAGCGAGGCTCCGGTTGACCCCAGGCTGTCGGTGCTTTTTAAACCCCTTTCGGCCCCCCCCCCCCCCAAATAATTATTGACGTCTCACTTTCTCTCTCCTCCCCCACCAAACTCAGTTTGAAACAGAAATTATGAGGACCTGTGGATCCCAACCATCCACACGCCTGGAGTTGTTCAGGTGGCCAGTCAGAGCCTAAGATTAATGTGTTTCAATCTTAGGTCTATGTCTTTTGATACAGGTGTGTTCATGGCCTTAAGTTTTAACCTTGGTATTTTAACTGTGTTGTACTCTGCCTTGAGGAGAGGCGGGTAACAAATGACATGAATTATTGATTATTGTTTAAACGCCTAATTCAGTACTAAGTCTCAAGCATAGTTTTCGAGGGAATTTACTCCTCGATAGATAGGTTTAGGATTGCGACGACTTCGAAAACGTTTGCTTCCACTCAGGGCCGTAGCCAGGATTTTGATTCAGGGGGGGCTGAGTTTGGTTCGGGGGGCTGAAACTGGGTGGAAGAGGGTTTACCCTAGGAAATCTTTTGTATTGTTATCCCAATAACCCCATGAAGGTGGGATATAATGAGCATGGTGATGAGATCATGATATGAATAAACATAACAGTTTAAATAATGTACCAGTAAGGCCTTCTCGCGGACCACCCTGAGAATTTGGGGGGGGGCCTGAAGCCCCCTTAGCCCCCCCTGGCTACATGCCTGCTTCCACTGCGAAGCAAAACTTATGGTCCCTGATAATCATAATCTTCCTCCACCTCTTCCTCCTCTTCCTTTTAATCTCCTCGTCCTCCTCTTCTTTCTCCTCCTCCTTCTCCTCCTTTTCATCTCCTCCTTCTCTTCTTCCTCCCCTCCCCCTTTTTATCTCCTCCTGCTCCTGCTCCTCTTCTCCCTCTTCCTCTCCCTCTTCCCCCTCCTCCTCCCCCTTCTTCTTCTTCCTCCTCCTTTTATCTCTTCTTCCTCTTCCTCCAATTCCCCCTCTTCCCCCTCCTCTTCTTCCTCCTCCTCTTCTTCCTTCTCTTACTTTTCCTCCTCTTCCTTCACCACCTCCTCCTCCTCCTCTTCTTCCCCCTCTCCTCCTCCTGCACCTTGAACTTCTTGAAAAGGCACAGAGAATAACCAGGTCTATCTTCTACATAATCCAGTTTATTCTCCTTGGAGGGGAAATAGAGAAAACTGCCACTACTATACTCTTCCTGCTGCCAGTGCATGACATGGTGTCCTCAACTTTCTATAGAAAGATGGAGTGATGATGATAATGATGATACTACCAATACTACTACTATTAATAATAATTTGTCATCAGCCTCTCCTCAATGCTAAATGTAGGGGACAACACGTTATTATGTAAATATAGCAAACAACATAAGACCATTAAAACACATAAGACATAAACCTAAGATTAAAACACACAAATGAATTATCATCACCTCTGCTTTCTTAAAATCTTATTGGGATGACAGGCAGCGTGAATTATACTACTGCGCTATTACCACAATATGATATGAAAGCAGACAATGCCTTGATATTCTAGGATATAGGCCTGCCTTGATAATCTCGAATATAGAGCTGTGTGGAAGGGGCACTGCTATATATTCCTGTTCAAAGCAGAACATGTGGGGTTTTATTCAGCTGTGTGGAAGGGACCAAAGTGTAGGACTGTGAGAATTAAAACCATCCATATTATCAGTTGCTGATGTACCTACATGACGACCCTAAGAGGTTCTATCACGGGGTTTCCATAGCCATCTCCTGAGGTTGATAAAATGTGGCTTGTCCCAATGGGTTTCCATGGCTGAAACCTTCTCTCTCTCCTCCCAGGGTTGTTGTTCCTTCTCCTGCTAGAGAATGGGGGCCTCCTCTCCTTCTTGCTTTGGGAGAACGTCAGCTGATTTCTGAACCTGCCTTTGTGAAAGGCCATGCCTGGGAAACCTTGAACATCCTCTCCTCAACTCACAGGTGCCCCTCAAAAGTTTCCAGTCAAAACAACAGATTTCTAACTCTACACCTCTTCACTTTGGAGTAAGGGGAAATATTGGGGAGTATTAGGGGAGTGCTAAAGAAGAAGCAATCAGGGCAGGCATGTAGCCAGGGGGTATTCAGGGTGGGAAAAGTGCATTATTTAAAATGTTTATTCATATCATGATCTGATCACCATGCTCAATCAGGGCCAATACAAAATTAAGACATACCCCAGCCCCCAATCAAAATCCTGGACGGCCCTGAATCAGGGCCAGGCAAGAAAGGATTCTCCCAGGCAGCAACCAGGCAGGCTTTGAAGTTGCAAGGCCATTAAATGCCACTCTACGTGGTCAATTGCAATATTCACACTTGCCTCAAGCAGACAAAGAGTTATTTCTCCTACCCTGGACATTCCACAGATATATAACTCAGTTGGGAAACTCAGTTGCCTAGTTTCCAACAGATCTCACAACCTCTGAGGATGCCTGCCATTGACGTGGGCGACACGTCAGGAGAGAATGCTTCTGGAACATGGCCATACAGCTCGGAAGACTCACAGCAACCTATACAGGAGTGTGTCTATACTGAAGAATTAATGCAGTTAATTCACTTGAGTTGCCTTAGCTCAATGCTATGGCATCATAAGAGTTATAATACTTGAGGAAGGTCCCAGCACTCTTTGGCAGGAAAGACTCAAGTCCTCCTAAAAGAACAACTCCCATATCATTGAGCCGTGGCAGTTCAAGTGGTGTCGAACTGCATTATTTCTACAGCGTAGAAACACTTTGGCAGTGTCGTAGCCAGGATTTTGATTGGGGGGGGGGCTGAGTTTGGTTGGGGGGGGGGGGCTGAGACTGGGTGGAAGAGGGTCTACCCTAGCAAACCTTTTGTATTGTTATCCCAATAACCCCATGAATGTGGGATATAATGAGCATGGTGATCAGATCATGATATGAATAAAAATAACAGTTTAAATAATGTACCAGTAAGGCCTTCTCGCGGACCACCCTGAGAATTTCGAGGGGGGCTGAAGCCCCCTAAAGCCCCCAAACATGCCTGCACCCTGGGATGTGGAGCTGGTGTTTAGGAAAGCAACCAGAATATTAACGAGATTCTCGAGTAGTGGAAAACCATCGTGTTCCGAAATAAGGCCAGCACCAGTGCAATCTGGATACATACTACATGCATACATGTATATATATACACACACACATTGTGAACGGTTAAGTACGAACTTCAATGAGTTAGGTGAGGCGTAAATTATGTCATAAAGGCCCCCCCCCCCCCTTCACCATACGTTTGCAAACTCGGCAGCCATCAGTTTACAAGGAGGAGGAGATACTTCTGGTTCAGCTCCCATTCAAGGAAAGGGAGGGGGACGCTTTTGTGGGGGCTTTAAACATTGCACTATATGGGAAAGTAGGGAATATAGGATTGCATTTCTTTCCAAGGAGGCTCTGGGGGAGAAATAGACCTGTATTCCATAGAACGGAGACAGTTAAAGTGTGGTCAAGCTGCAGTAATTCTACACTTTGGATCAGGGATGAGCAAACTTGGGCCCTTCAGGTGTTTTGGACTTCAACGCCCACCATTCCTCACAGCCTGATGCTCCTTTCTCTCCCCCCCAGCCGCTTAAAGGGATGAGGCTGCGAGGAATGGTGGGAATTGAAGTCCAAAACACCTGGAGGGCCCAAGTTCGTCCATGCCTGATTTACATTCAGCCAGAGACACCTATCTCCCCATACACGCTTATGTATACACACTACATTCTTACATACACACCAATATATCTTGTTGTTTTGATTTTGGTCCTCGGAAACACCACAGTGTGATATCCCCCTGCCCTTTCTTTCTTATGTATCTTTTAAAATGCAGCTGATTTCCAGCAAAGGCCGGGAAGGCAACGTTGGTACTGTAAACAAACATGGCCGATTACACGACTGAGTCTATATTTGTGGGATTGGTGGGTGGGGGTGGGGAGACCTAAGAGGGCCATTAAATTTTCCTGGAATCCGAGAAAGAAAGGAGCCACCTCCTCTCCCCCCCCCCAAACCCCCTCAATATTTAGCTCTCTAAACCAAGGAGCAATTAGTAATAATTGCGGGGGATAGTTATCCCAAAGCCACCGGGAAAAAGAGAAGGTTGCCACCCTCCCAGCATTTGACATCGGAGAAACCAACCCATGAATTGAATACGTCTCTCGGTGAACATGGAGGGCGACAGCCTCGGATTTCCCCTCCCACGCAACTGCGTGGACGTGGAAGGAGGAATCCCGCGTGGACCGGGACTGAAGAAACTCTCGGTGTCCGTAGAAGCTGAAGAGGACAAGGATTTTGTTCAGGATACCAGTGGGTGATGGAGTTTTGAATCTTCTTCCCGTCACCCTTTCCCAAATTGAGAGAAGGCGCCCTCCTCGATTTGAAACCTGGTCTCTTTGAATGGAGAAATATTTCTTCGTGGATGCTGATTTCATTAATTTTTTTGTCCTGTTTATAAAACCCTCCACATTAAAACAACAACAGTCTTTCATTGGAGCAAGTGCTTTTTAAATTTCCTCCCTCCCTTCTTCCCTCCCTTCTTTCTTTCCTTCCTTCTTTCCTGCCTTCCATTCATCCATCCTTCCTTCATTCTTTCCTCCCTCCTTTCTTTCTTTCCTTCCTTCTTCCTTTGCTTTTTTCTTTCTTTCCTTCCTTCCTTCCTTCTTTACCTCTTTCTTTCTTTTTCTTTCTTTCCTTCTTCCTTCCTTCCTTCCTTCCTTCCTTCCTTTCTCCTTTCCCTGTTTCTTTCTTTCCTTCTTCCTTCCTTCCTTCTTCCTTCCTCCCTCCCTTCCTCTCCTTCCTGCATCCTCCCTCCCTTCCTCCCTCCCTCTTTCCTCCCTCCCTCCCTCCCTCCCTTCTTTCCTTCTTTCCTTCCTTCCTTCCTTCTTCCTTCCTTCTTTCCTTCCTTCCTTGTCGTCTTTCTCTTCTTCCTCCCCTTCTCCTTTCTCATTCTCATTTTCTTCTGCTCTTTATTCCCTCCTCCTCTTTTCATCAATGCAGCGCATCTCTCAACTATTCCCCAACTATTTTAGTGCAGATGACTACATTTCATCCTACTCCCCTAGCAATCCGTGTCAAAGCTCCACAGGATGCAAAGGGAGGCTGGCTCGTCCCTTCTCTAGGAACCACCAGCACGGCTTGTGATTGAGAATATTTGCCCTCTCCCCGTGTACCTCTGAGCTTTTAATAGAAAGGCTCAGTCGGTGATGGAGAAGAGAGAGTGGAACAGGGGTTTTTCCCCCTTTGACTTTGGCTACAACAGCGACCCCTGGCGTCCGAAAACAGAACGCACCTCCCGGTGTGCAATGTTCATTCATATCAGAAGCCCACCACCAGCTCCCTTCCTGGCGACCTTTTTATGATGATCCCCTCCCCCTCCCCATTTCTACCAACATAATTAAGCGCTCGAGACTAATGAAGTTCCCTCGTGGGGCCGCATGAATGAAAGGCTTTTTTAT
Organism: Anolis apletophallus; assembly: GCA_030556195.1. Classification (NCBI taxonomy): domain Eukaryota; kingdom Metazoa; phylum Chordata; class Lepidosauria; order Squamata; family Anolidae; genus Anolis; species Anolis apletophallus. Next base: position 33,044,738 of record JARBWK010000006.1, on the reverse strand, counting down.
GAGTAGCAAAGAAAGAGGGAAACTCGTATAACTTTCGTAACATAATGATCGACGGGGGTGGAAAGATGTGAATAGGTGGGCTATTTCTTCTCGAGTCCCTTGTGATCCCCCTCTCTCCCAAATTTGCCCCCTTTCACAATATGTCTGCATTCTTTCTGGCTTAACTAGCCTCGATGGGAAACTATTCCTGATTTTTCCAGCCTATCCTCGTTTGGGGGGGGGGGGGATATACCCTCCCTGCTTTTCTTTCTGCAATTGATTTGTAAATTTCTTGAGAGCCCCCTTCCCAATTCCTTATGGGAGGTGGGGGAGAGGAAGAACGGTCCTGGAAGATCTGAAAGAGTGGGCAGGAAGGAACCCTGTCTCCGCCCCGTTCCAGAGGGACGAGGAAAGGAAAAGACCTCGCGAATCAAGGTTGGGATTTGACGTTTCCCCCTTTCTTTCTTTCCTTCTCTTTCCTGTGTCAATCTCTCTCTCTTTCTCTCTCAGTCTCTCTCTCTCCCCCGCCCTCCTTCCTTTGCAACTGACTTGTCTGCCTGCCAGAAGGTGCACAGGGGGAAGGAGTTTTGGAAAGGACCTGAAGGGGAAACACTGCTGCTTTCAGAGAGCAAGGTACACACAAGGATGGAGGAGAAGCAATGAAAAGATTTCTTGTTTCTGGCAGAAGTCGCGAGGGAGATATATATGCATGCACATATATGCCTAGATTTCTGTGCAGGGTTCCTGACATGTCTCTGTGTGCGTGTGCGTGTGTATTACATATAGTATATGTGTATTCATATACTATATTACATATAGTATATGTGTATTTATTTATATACTATATGTAGGCCTACTACACATAGAACATATAGTATGTATATGTGTGTGTGTGTGTGTGTGTGTGTGTGTGTGAGAGAGAGAGAGAGAGAGAGAGAGAGAGAGAGAGTATACACACAGGGTCCTCCCGCGCCTCTAGTGTGTGTGTATAGTGTGTATTACATTTAGTAGATATAATACATACATCTATGTACTATCTCTATATATCTCTGTCTGTCTGTCTATCTATCATCTATCTATCTATCTATCTATCTATCTATCTATCTATCTATCTATCTATAGTACCTGCCTTCTGATTTGTACATGGATAAATGTGAATGTGTATACATTTATATCTATACCTATATCTACACACACACACACACACACACACACACACGGTCCTCTGTCTATAGTGTGTGTATACTAGTGTATAGATTACATATAGTACATATATATCTACGTAGTATAGCTATATATCTCTATAGTACATGCCTTCTGATTTTTATATAGGCTACATGGATAAATGTGAATGTGTATATATTTATAACTATACCTATGTGTGTGTAAAATCAGGAGGCATGCAAAATATGTATGTGTATGTACTCCATGTGTGTGTGTAAACTCAGGAGGCACACACGCACATGTTTACAAATGCAGAATATATGTATATGTGAGTATGCTGCATTCTCTCTATATATAGAATCTCTCTCTCTCTCTCTCTCTCTCTCTTCCTTTTCTCTTTCTGATATAAATTATTTCTTCAACGCCTGGTTTAATCTCTCTCTCTCCCCCCAAAAAACCCTTTCCCGGATGCCTGAGAAAAACAACGGATGTCCAGAGTCCAAAACGACAGCTCCCTGAGAAGAAGCCGTTGACTCCAAACTCTTGAGATCCGCTTGGCTTTTCCAGACTTGAAGCCGGAGTCCGACTGCTGTGCGCTTGTGTCGGGAGGGTGGAGGAGGTCCCGGCCGTGCTTTGGAGCCCCTTCGCGCCTTCCCTGCGGGGCGAGGGCTGGAGGGCGGACTGGAGGGCGGGCGGGCTGCCTGCCGGGGGGGGGGGGAGTCCTCTTGACGGGGGAGGAGGAGGAGGAGGGGGCAGAGGCTGCAGACAGGCAAGCAGGCTTAACCCATCCGGTTCCGGAAAGCGGCTCCCCCACGACACACAAGACCAGTCTTCGGCTCCTGTGGAAAAAAAACTCAGAAGGAAGGAACCCGGTCCTTTGTTGTCTCGGGGAAAAATGGGGGATTTTTATTTTATGTTTTTTTTAAAAAATATATTGGGCTTGGCGCTATATATATATATCCTGGTGTTTTGGGGGAAAGAAGACAAAAAGAATCGGAAGCCGTTGGCGGGGAAAATAAACTCGCCTCCCGGTCCGCCGTGGACCAGAAGTGAGACTCACACGATCCGAAGCGGAGAGACGGCTTTAAATCACATTTGACATACTAAGCCGCTTACTTGGGCTTCCTTTCAAGTCAATGTGCTTCTGATCGGGTGAAAATGTGATAGTTAGATACACACACACACACACACACACACAATATGCATGCATGCATATAATGATACATATATACCTATATATTCACACACATATACCTATATATTCATTCATCCCATATTTATGAAAACTATATATACATACAATATATATACACTATATACACACACACACACACATACACACTCAATGGGATTTATTGCTAAATCCCATATTTATGAAAAAACTATATATTAAATGGGATTTATTGAAAGGGAGTTCTTGAAATATACATCTAACACGCATATTTAAATATGTATTTAATACACAAATGTAATATGTATATATGTACGTAGGCCTATATGTGTGTATACATAAATATACATATATACAGTACACACACATAGGCCTATATGTGTGTATTAGATGCATGTTTCAATAACTCCCTTTCATATACTCCCATGTATATGAAAATTATATAAATATAGATATGCAGCTATCAAATTTTCATCCCATCCGTGTATACACACAGACAGACAGACATGTATGTGTGTATTAGAGGCATGTTTCAATAACACCTCGCCTTTCTATCTTTTATTCCCATCCAACCATCACACGCTCCAGGTTTGACTTCAAATCATTCCCGACTTATATACCACCACCACCTGTATTTATACCCCGCTTTATCTCCCCGGAAGGGGACTCAAACCGGCTTCCCCCCCCCTCAACAAAACGTTATACCAACCCTAGAACCACCACGGTGGGCCCATCTTACACTGTAGAATTATTAAAGTTGGACACCGGATTTTAACCACTAAGGTTCAATGCTGTGGAAATCCTGGGATTTGGAGTTTAGTGAGACACCAACGCTATTTGGCGGAGTTGGCCAAAGACCACTGGCCATCTCATTATCCACGTGAAACGACGATTCTGATTGGTCTTCAATTTCCTACACTTTCCATCCTGAGTTTCCTTCCACACTCGCCATTAACCTTTTGCAGGTATGAATGCGGCTAAAGACTCTATCGTGTACATTAGTGGTTCTCAACCTGCGGGTGCCCAGATGTTTTGATCTTCAACTCCCAGAAATCCTAACAGCTGCTAAACTGGCTGGGATTTTTGAGAGTTATAGGCCAAAACACCTGGGGACCCACAGGTTGAGAACCACTGGTGTACACGATTGTAAACGTCCAAGTTCTCATTTAGGCACCTGCTTCTTATTTGCCCCAGTTTTGGCCCCTGCCTTATTTAGGAAGAACCCACACAATTAGGCCTATATGTGGATTGTTGAAGGCTTTCATGGCCAGAATCACTGGTTTTTCAGACTGTATGGCCATGTTCTAGAAGCATTCTCCCCTGACCTTTAGCCTGCATCTATGGCAGGCAACCTCAGAGCTTGTGAAGTCATATGTGGCTTCCTGTTCCAGCTTAGGTTGAGTAGTCTCCTCACACCAGGTGTGGATTCAGGGAGAAAACTCACACAGACAAGGGGTGCATCTACATTGTTGAGGCCACTTCTATACTATGGAATTATGAGAGCTCTAGCACCATCAGTCTTTGGCAGAGAAGGTTCAAGAGGTAGTAAAACTCGGATTCCAATGATTCCATAACACTGAGCCTCAGAGCCAGTGGTACCCACTGCATCCTCTGTCTCCCTTCTTCCCATTTTTCACAAGAAGGAGAAGAATGAATGCATTTGGAAACCACATGGCTCAATGGTATGGAATCACAGGAGTTGTGGTTTTACAGCCTTGTGTTGTCCAAGGCTTTCATGGCTGGAATCACTGGGTTGTTGTGAATGTTCCTGGCTGTACAGTCCAGAAGCATTCTCTCCTGACTTTCCCTCACATCTATGGCAGGCATCCTCAGACTCTGTGAAGTCTGTTGGAAACCAGGCAAGTGGGGTTTATATATCTGTGGAATGTCCATGGTGGGAGAAAAAAACTCTTCTCTCTTGGATGTAGGTATGAATGTATTCAATAGGCCATCTTGATTAGCATTGAATGGCCAACTGCAACATTCACAACTACATCCAACAGACAAAAGTACTTTATCCCACCCTGGTCATTCCACAGATATATAAACCCCACTTGAGTAGTTTCGAACAGATTTCACAACCTCTGAGGATGCCTGCCATAGATGTGGGTGAAATGTCAGGGGAGAATGCTTCTGGAACATGGCTATATAGCCCGGAAAACTCACAGCAACCCAGTGATTCCAGCCATGAAAGCCTTCAATAACACGTTTTACTATTTTGTTTGCCCTTCTCTGGGCATATATTAACTTTTTTACCAGACATCTTCACCTTGGGTGTGTATTATACATACTAACTAGGCAAGTGAGATTTGTATATCTGTGGAATGCCCAGGGTGAGAGAAAGACCACTCTAAAAACCACCATGTCTTGTCAGACTACACAGAGAAGCCATTGAAATATACAAGCATATGGCAAATTTCAAACAGAAAGGAGGAGACCATGAAAATGAACAAAATCTGGCTAACAGTATTTAAAAACTCTAAAATCAGGACATTAAATAAAGAGCAATACCCATAAAACAGGGAAATTCTATACAGGAAACAATCTGGGCCAGCTAACACCACCCAACAAAGGGATCCCCAGGCAGCAACCAGCCATGCTTTGACGCTGCAAAGCCATTCAGTGCTAATTAAGGTGGCCAATTGCGATATTTATTTATTATTTCAATTTCTATACCGCTCCTTTCTACACTTGCCTCAGGCAAACAAGAGTTCCTTCTCCCACCCTGGACATTCCACAGTTATATAAACCTCACTTGTCTAGTTTCCAACAGACATCACAACTTCTGAGGATGCTTGCCATAGATGAGGGCGAAACGTCAACAGCCTGGAAAACTCACAGTAACCCAGTCTTTAGCCTTCTCTGCCAAAGAGTGCTGGTGCCTCTTCTAACTGCAACTTCTAGGTTCATACCACTGATCCATGGCAGATAAAGTGTTGGCAATTTGCATTAATTCTACAGCGTAGATGCACCCATAGACATACAAATGCACAATATAGACAAGGCCCTCCCAATTTCTTTGTATTTTTCTGTGCCTTCTTCCTTAGCTCCAGAAAATGGAATCTTGGAGTGATGGGAGCCCTATCACTTTCTTTTCATCCTTCGTTAACACCTTCAGACATGATCAGTGCAAAGGAAGGAGCAAGCCAAGTTTTGAGAGATAATGCAGTGGAATATACCTCTTCAGCCTACAGGTGGTGGTGGTGATCATATTTCTTCTTGCTCCCTTTTTGATGTTTCTTGAAAAGAGGAAGCAAAGAAGCATAACAGCAAACAAGCCTCGTCTAGAATAACCTAGTTTAGCTATAACAGTGGGGGAACTATTCGTTCCATGAAGTTGTTTTTTTTAAAAAAAAATCTATATATAATAAAATCATGATCTACCTGAACTCGGAAGTTGAACAGCCTCCTGTAATAGTACCACTTTGGCTTATATTTATCTCTCACACAAACACATAATTATGAAAATGTTGTTTCATTCTTATTTTGAAATATTTTAACTAAATTAACTTAAAATTAAAACTATTACTTATTTTGAAGGGACTCTTTGTATTGATAAATTGATTTATGTAATTGACTAAAACACTTCTGATCAGTGAACTCTACAACCACGTACACATTGGGTTGCTGTGAGTTTTTCCAGGCTGTATGGCTATGTTCCAGAAGCATTCTCTCCTGATGTTTCACCCACATAAATGACAGGCATCCTCCAACGTTGTGAGGTCTGTTGGAAACTAGGCAAGTGGGGTTTATATATCTGTGGAATGTCCTGGGTGGGACATGGCACAATGGTATGGAATCACAGGAGTTGAGGTTTTACAGCCTTGTGTTGTCCAAGGCTTTCATGGCTAGAATCACCGGGTTGTTGTGAGTGTTCCTGTCTGTATGGTCATGTTCCAGAAGCATTCTCTCCTGACTTTTCCCCACATCTATGGCAGGCATTCTCAGACGTTGTGAGGTCTGTTGGAAATGAGGGAAGTGGGATGTATAGTGTATATCAGGGCTGTCCAACAGCTGGCCCTGGGGCCGTACACGGCCCCCCAGCCCCTTGGCTACGGCCCCTTACCCTCCTGCAATAAATAATATATATTTAAAATATTTTAAAAATATTTTTTTGATTAAAAATATTATTTATTATTATTTTTGGTCCCGCCCCTTGGCTTTCTATTGGCCACCTCCTCTTCTCCTGAGGGAGGGGGCCAATGGGAGGGAGTGACGTCTCTCGGGCCCCGCCCCCCTGGCAGTAAACAGGAAGAGCGACCCGGCCGCATGGGCGCTCCATGTGGCTCGGCAGAGCTCCTTCCTCCTTCTCATCCTCCCTCCCTTCCCAGGGAGGAGTTATTGCAAGGAAGCATTCAGCATTATGGTGAGCAACATTTCTTCTCCCTCCCTCCTTCCATTCCACCCTTTCATCCTTCTTCCTTCCCTGTCCCTTCCCTCTCTCTCTTTCTCCTCTCACTCGCTTCCTCCTCCTGCTGCTCCGTGCGCTCAGAGGCGCTCAGGCCCTCAGCACACTCGCCTCCATCGCCCGGCCTTCTTCCCCCCGCTTCCCTCTCTCTCTCTTTCTACTCCCCTCCCTTTCCTGCCCCTCTTTCCTTCTTTCCTCCGCCTTTCTCTTTCACCTTCTTTCCTTCCACCCCCCCCCCCACCCACCCTTTCGTCCTTCCTTTCCACAGTTCTCCTCCCTCCTTGCCCCTCTTTTACCTTCCTTTCTTCCTTTCCTGCCACCCTTTTATCTTTTCTTCCTTCTCACTTTCCCTCCTCCCTTTCCTCCCTCCATTCCCTTCCATCCTTCTCTTCCACTCCTTACTTCCTTCTCCTGTCCAGATCCATCATTGTTTGAGTCCACAGTGCTCTCTGGGTGTAGGTGAACTATAACTTCCAAACTCAAGGTCAATGCCCACCAAAGCCTTCCAGTATTTCCTGTTGGTCATGGGAGTTCTTTGTGCCAAGATTGTTAATTCCATCATTGGTGGGGTTGAGAATGCTATTTGACCACCAATCCCAGCAACGACAACTCCCAAATGTCAAGGTCTATTCCCCCCCAATCCACCAGTGTTCCCATTTGGGCATATTGAGTATTCATGCCAAGTTTGGTCCAGATCCATCCTTATTTGAGTCCACAGTGCTCTCTGGATGGAGGTGAACTACAACTTCCAAACTCAAGGTCAATTCCCAAGCAAACCCTTTCAGTACTTTCTGTTGGTAATGAGAATTCAATATGCCAGAGAGTTTGGTTCAATTCCAAAAACGGTGGCGGTGTGGCTTTGTACATAAATGAAGAGCTAGAATCTCATGAATTAGAATTTCAAGAAAATTCAAACTCACCTACAGAAACATTGTGGGTAAAAATCCCAGGACAAAAAACTAATCTAGCATTAGGGATCTGCTATCGCCCTCCCAACCAAACTCCAGAGGCAGACTGCTATCTGGAAAATGAAATTAAACAGGCCTCAAAAAGAAATAAATTAGTCATAATGGGTGACTTCAACTATCCCTGAATAGATTGGCTAAATTCTTGTTCTATGCATGAAAGAGAGACAAGGTTCCTCGACATGCTAGCTGATTATTCCCTTGAGCAGATGGTCATGGAACCAACCAGGGGAAAGGGGATCCTGGACTTGGTGCTAACTAATGAACAAGATCTCGTTCAAGATGTCCTTGTAACTGAGCCCATAGGTACCAGTGACCACAACACAATAACCTTCAACTTAAGTTTGATAGCAAACTGTCAGTGAAAACTAACACAGAGACCTTTAAATTTTCACAAAGGGAATTTCACCAAAATGAGAAAAACAGTAAAGAACAAACTAAAAGGAACAGTAAAAAAAATCAAATCCCTCCAGAATTCTTGGAAACTGTTTAAAAATACTTTAAAACAAGCCGAACTAAAATGCATTCCTAAAATAAGAAAGAGGCCGGGAAAGTCCAAGAGGACATCAGTATGGCTTACAAATGAAGTAAAAGATGTGATAGGAAAGAAGAAAAACTCATTTAAGAAATGGAAGGCTCTTCCTACTGAGGAGAACAGAAAGGAACACAAGCTCTGGCAAACTAAATGCAAAGCAACCGTCAGGAAAGCCAAGAGAGATTTTGAGGCACATATAGCTAAGAATATTAAAAATAGCAAAACTTCTTTATGTACATCAGAAGTTGAAACCCAACTAGAAAAGCAGTTGGGCCACTTGACGAAAAATGGTAAGAAAGGGACAATAAGTGAAGACACGGAGATTGCTGAGCGGCTAAACGACTTCTTTGCCTCCGTTTTCACACAGGAGGACAGACAACATATGCCTGCAGCTGAGTCAGTTTTTTCAGGAGGGAATTAAATTAATTAAACCAGATAGAGATAAACAAGGAAGATGTTCTCACATGCCTTACTAAACTAAATGTCAACAAATCACCAGGGCCAGATGGCATCCACCCCAGAGTTCTTAAGGAACTCAAGTGTGAAATTGCTGAAATTCTAGCCAAAATATATAACCTTTCTCTAAGATCAGGCACTGTACCCGAGGACTGGAAGGAGGCAAATGTAACTCCGATCTTCAAGAAAGGATCCAGGGGTGATCCAGGAAATTATAGGCCAGTTAGTCTAACCTCAGTTCCAGGCAAAGTGATGGAAACCATTATTAAAGAAAAAATTACTAAGCACATAGAAGAACAGGCATTGCTGAAGGAAAATCAACATGGTTTCTGCAAAGGCAAATCATGTCTTACTAACTTGAAAGAATTCTTTGAGGGTGTAAATAAACACATAGATAAAGGGGACCCAGTCGATATTGTTTACCTTGACTTTCAAAAGGCTTTTGACAAAGTCCCTCACCAAAGGCTCCTAAATAAGCTCTTCAGCCATGGAATCAGGGGACAGGTCTTGTCCTGGATTGGAACCTGGCTAAACTGTAGGAAACAAAGGGTGGTAATAAACGGACATTTCTCTGGGTGGAAAGAGGTGAGAAGTGGCGTACCTTGGTTCAGCTTTGGGTCCATTACTTTTTAATTTATTCATTAATGACCTGGATGTAGGAGTGAATTCTGAGGTAGCAAAGTTTGCAGACGACACTAAATTGTTCAGGGTAGTTAAAAATGAAACTGATTGTAAAGAGCTCCAGAAAGATCTCTTGAAATTGAGTGAATGGGCAACAAAGTGGCAAATGCATTTTAACCTAAACAAGTGTAAAGTCATGCACATCGGGGCAAAGAACCCCAACTACACCTACCAATTGATGGGGTCAAAGCTTTCCGAGACAAACCAGGAAAGGGATCTTGGGGTTTTGGTGGACAGCTCAATGAAGATGTCAACCCAGTGCGCTGCAGCAGTGAAAAAAGCAAATTCTATGCTTGGCATGATCAGGAAGGGAATCGAAAATAGGTCGGCAAATGCCTCTCTACAAATCTATGGTAAGGCCACATTTGGAGTACTGTGTACAATTCTGGTCTCCGCACCTTAAGAAGGATATAACGGAACTGGAAAAGGTACAAAGAAGGGCGACAAAAATGATCCAAGGGATGGAGCAGCTCCCTTATGAAATCAGGTTGCAACACCTTGGTCTTTTCAGCCTTGAAAGACGGCGTTTAAGAGGTGACTTGATCGAAGTGTATAAAATCATGCACGGGATAGAAAAGGTGAATAAAGAAAAAAATATTTTCTCTGTCACACAACACTAGGACTAGGGGGCACTCCCTAAAGCTCCAAGGTAGGAAAGTTAGGACTAATAAAGGGAAATATTTCTTCACCCAGAGGGTCATTGGGTTATGGAACTCACTTCCAGAGGAGGTTGTGACAGCTGTCAGCCTGGACAGCTTCAAGGCAGGATTAGACAGATTCATGGATACCAAGGGAATCAGTAGCTACTGAAATGGACATCCAAGGGCCACCCCTGGGTTGATGGAGGCAGGCAGGATTTTCCCTGGTACTGATTGTGGGGGTCGGGAGCAGGTGAGGGTTTTGCCCTCCCTTCTGCTAGAGATCCCCGTGTACAACTGGTGGGCCACTGTGTGACACAGAATGCTGGACTAGATGGGCTGAGGCCCGATTCAGCATGGCTCTTCTTATGTTCTTATGTTCCATTGTTGCAAGAGTTCAGGATGCTCTTCGATTGTGTTTTAACTATAAATCCCAGAATGTCAAGGTCTATTTTCCCCAAACTCCATCTGTGTTCACATTTGGGCATATTGAGTATTCATGCCAAGTTTGGTCCTGATCCAACATTGTTTGAGTCCACAGTGCTCTCTGGATATGGGTGAACTACAACTCCAAAACTCAATACCCATCAATCTCTTGTAGTATTTTCTCTTGGTTATGGGAGTTTTGTGTGGGAAGTTTGATTCCATTCCATAATTGGTGGAGTTCAGGATGCTCTTTGTGTGGTAACTATAAATCCCAGCAACTACAACTCCCAAATGAGAAAAGCAATTTTTGACTGATGGTCCCTCCTTGGGTTAGTATTAGTATGTTTTGTGGCCAAATTTGGCAGCAATGTGTCCAGTGGTTTTTGAGTTATGTTAATACTACAAAAGGAGGAGGCAGCCTGCGCAGCTGCCTCCTCCTTTTGGGGTTTCTGCCTCCTCCTTTTGGGGCGGAGCCGGGGGAGGGAAGAGGGCGGGGAGGGGGCGGAGCTGGGAGAGGGGGCAGAGCCGGGGCGGAGGCAGACCCTAAGGCCCCCCAGGTGATCAGTGACCGGAAGTCAGGCCCCTGGTCCGGTAGAAGTTGGACAGCCCTGGTGTATATCTTTAGAATGTCCAGGGTGGGAGAAAGAACTCTTGTCTGCGTGAGGCTGGACCACTCCGACGACAACCACCATACCAGACTACACAGAGAAGCCATTGAAATCCACAAGAAGCATGTGGACAATTTCAACAGAAAGGAGGAAACTATGAAAATGATCAAAATATGGCTACTAGTATTAAAAAGCTCTAAAATCAGGACAGTAAATAAAGAGCAGAAAACAACGGAATTCCAGACAGGAAACAATCAAGATGAGTTAACACCTCTCAACAAGGGATTCATCCAGGCAGGATGCAGCCAGGCTTTGAAGCTGCAAGGCCATTAAATACTAACCAAGATTGCCAATTGCAACATTTACACTTGCCTCAAACATTCAAGAGTTCTTTCTCCCAGCCTGGACATTCCACAGATATATAAACTTCACTTGCCACAACCTCTGAGGATGCCTGCTATAAATGTGGGTGAAACATCTGGAAACAATGCTTCTGGAACATGGCCATACAGCCCAGAAAATTCACAGCCACCCAGTGACTCCAGCCATGAAAGACTTGGACAATGCATGCACACATTTCCCCCTAGAAGTAAGCCATATTGAATTTAATGAATTCTATGGACAGGTAAGTACATATGGGATTACATCCTGATGTTCTTTTAATGGATGAAAGCTCTAGCACATGCCGCCAAAAAGGCCATGATTATGAAAAGGCTCATTCACTCCTGCATTTGTTTGTGTATGAATAAAATTGCTTTTATGTTTGCTTTTATGGGGCAGATGAATAATGTCAACCAACTTTAATGAAAAGCATTTTCTTAGAGGTAGTGATGATGGTGACCCATACCATCTTTTCCCACAAACCTGGACCTGTGATGCTTATCAATTAAAATAAAGTTGGCTCTCCATATCCATGGAATCTGTATCCATAGATGCCACTCTCCATGGCTTGAAATATTTTTTAAAATTCCAAAAAAGAAACCTCAATATTGTCATTTTATATAAGGGGTATCATTTTACTATGCTACTGCATATAATGGAACTTGAGCATCTTTGGATTTTAGTATCTATTGGAGGTTCTGGAGCCTCTAATAGACACCAAGGGACTATTGAACAACGTGATGTGAAATTCTGTTTATGGCATCATGGTACTTTTACTATGGGATGTTTCAGCCATAAAGTGACAACACAGTTTGGATGTACATTTAGTAGGGTATACATATATTCTTCTACTTATTCTGCTTATAAACACTTTTTACCACTTTTGACTCAGCATACCACTGAATCAGAAACATTTCCTCCCAGTGTTCCAGCATACAAACAAAAGAATAATTGTGTAATAAAATGAAGATATATATATATAGCTTTTTCTTCATCAAAAAGTATAATCCCAAGTATATGTCACACAGAGGGCTAGTGTGGTGTAGTGGTTTCAGCATTGGTTTATGACTCTGATCAAAGGGTTTGAATCCCCATGTTCATTCTACCGTAACATCCATGGGTGATTATGGGCAAGTCGCATTCTCTCAGCCTCAGATGAAAGCAAACTTTGGACAAACCTTGTCAAGAAAGTGATGGGCTTTCCTTAGGGTTACCACGAGTTGACAAATAGTTGTGTGTTTAATGTGTTGTCGAAGATTTTCATGACCAGAATCACTGGGTTGCTGTGAATTTTTGGGGCTGTATTGCCATGTTCCAGAAGAACATGGAACTTGGCCATACATCATGGAAAACTCACAGCAATCCAGTTGTGTGTTCCTTTTTAAAGACAGGTGAAATTCTGGAACTTTGAAACCAAACTGTGTGGTGGTGACAATTTTAAACATGATACAAATACCTTAAAAGTAATCAAGATATTTATGCCAATTCAGCATTCATATATTGTCTTTAGTATCCTCTTTAGATTGTCTTCACTGCAAAGATCTAACAGAAAAATAAACAGTGTTCCTTCACTTACCGTGGAGGTCCCATTTCAGGACCACCCGCAATAAGTGAAAATATGCAAAGTAGGGCTGCCATATTAATTTTAATATTTATACATTATTTTATATATTATTTTCTTACCTGTGCTTCCTTACCTTGCTTTCCGGCCTATCCGATGGGCGCCGGCCTGCTTCCCTGGCCGCTGCAGACCCCCGGCAGAGCCTCTGGAGTCACATAGGCAGCAGCAGGCCTGGGAGGCTTCCCTGCCCCACCCAGGCTGTTGCACTTCTGCAGTCTGTGGAGACCAGGGAGGCAGGCCTTTCCCACCACACTTCAGGCTGCCACACTTCCAGGGTCCCTGACCTTCACTGGATGTAAATATTTTATATTAATATTTCCAAAAACCTACAAAACAGTGAGTCCACTAAAAGCGAACCATGAAGTAGTGAGGGAACACTGTATATTTCTTTCTATCTCATCTATATCTGCATCTCAATTTCTCTTTTATATATATTTCTCTATTCTTCTGTCTCTCTGCATCTCTTTCCATTTCTTTATCCGTCTTAGCATTTTTATGTCTATTTTAACTATCTGAGTTAAGAAAAGAACAGAAAGTCAACACTGGAGAATTATTCCTTTTGAATGACATTTTCCATGCAATTAGATTCGAAGCCTGAAAAGAGTACTTTAAAAAAGCTCCCTAGTCATGCTTAGGGATTATGGGAAATTAGTAATAATAAAAAATACATTCCTCCTCAGTTTAGCATCAGGGAAAACTGCTACAGGTAATAATGGAGATAAAAAGGTAATAGCATGTATGTGTTCCATTCATATCCAACTCCATCCAATGTCTAAGACAATTGTGGCAGCATACATGGTCTCCCTTATTTTATTCTCATAATAACTCTGTGGGAAACATTATGCTGAGACATAGTGGCTGATTTTAGGTCACTAAGCTTTCCAATTTTGATATCTAACATTCAATCCGAATGTAATTCTCCAGGGACACAAACTTGTCAAACATGCACACATCCACACATGCGTACATACTAGGCATGATTAGGTTTGGTCGGAATCTTCGTAATTCGGAATAAATTCAGAAATATTTTCTTTTTGACGTGATTTCAACGTATTTAAGGAAACCGGAAGTCCCTTTTGCCCTGGCGAAGCTTTTTCCGTCATTTCTCTTATGAATCAGTAAATGAGTAGGAAATGATTGAAACTCCCCCGCTTCTGTTCCCTGGCCTCAGTTCAAGCCAGAGAAGCCTTCTAAACCAGTGTGGATGGATTCCCTTTCTTTCCTTTCCCTCTCGCATTAGTGAGAGAAGTGGTTTAAACCAGTGTGGATGGATTCTTATCCTTTCCCTCCCCCCTCCCATGTCAGTCTTAAGTGAGAGAAGCGGTTTGAACCAGTATGGATGGGATGGATCCGCATCAGTTTAAACCAGTGTGGATGGGTTCCTTTCCTTTCTCTCCCATGGCAGTTTAAACTCACTCTCTTCTGGCAGGCATTTAATCTTTAAGCCATGTCAATCTGTATGCTGACAGAAACATTGTTTTTACGCTTTCTAATGTTCTTATCGTTTTAGTGCTATGTTACCTTGTGCATTTTGTAAACCACCCTGAGCCAATTTGGAAAGGGTGGTATATAAATTGAAACAATAAATAAATAAATAAACAAACCAGTGTGGATGGGATGGATCCACGTCAGTTTAAACCAGTGTGGATGGATTCCTTTCCTTTCCTACCCGCATCAGTCTTAAGCAAGATAAGAGGTTTTAACCAGAGTGGATGGATTTCTTCCCTTTGCTTCCCCCCTTCTGGAGTAAAACAACTACTTTCAAAGTAAAGACCACACAATGAAACAGGAAATAACATTTTGAAACCATTAATGAATGATCCGGAATTCTCAGAAATTTTGAAAAGTTTTTTTCTGTGATAATCAGAATTGACTTTAGATCTGAACCACTATTGCCCCTACATCCAAAATGAGTTTTGAACCATTTTTTGTATCAAACAAGCCTAATACATACATTAAACAAGAGAATTCAGATATGTGTGCGTACTCGCATTCACTCACACATACCTGAATTCTCTTCTTTAAACTTTTGTATGGGTATAGACTGGCAATTCTGTAAAAAATAACATTCCAATTTCCCTTGTTTAATCTTCTTTTAATTTTTTTATTATTGTCGACACAGGTAGAATAGCATCACAATCAATCACCATTATTAAATATTGAATTACATTAAAAATACGTATCACATATTGTTTTCCTAGTGATCTTATCCAATCCACCTTTACCTTGTCCTTGTGTCTAACGATTTTACACCCCTCACCTCCTCCCCCCACACAAAAGAGATTGAATTACAAAACATTTGTCCCATTTTTATTGTGTCAGAAGCGACTTGAGAAACTGCAAGTCCTGCATGTTGCCCAGGGGATGTCTGGATGTGTTACCATCCTATGGGAGGCTTCTCTCATGTCCCTGCATGGGAAGCTGGAGCTGACAGAAAGGAGCTCATCCTATGGATTCAAACCACCGATCTTCAGGTCATAAGTTCAGCTGGCACATTGCACTACCTCGGCTCCTTTATCCCATATGATTTCTGCCAATTACTTCCAGCAGTTGTTTTCCTTTTTCAGTTTGTTAGCAAGCAAGATTTAATTTTAAAATTTGGAGTTTAATGGTAAAACTCATGCTTTGCTTACGAAAGGTCCTATTTTAAATCCCTGACAGCTCTAAGTAGAACTAGAATTGACAACTGTCTGAAACAGTGGCCAAAACCTGCCAATTAGGATAGATAATATGGAACTTTTTATTTATTCCGCATCAAAAGCATTGCATAAATTAGTATAAAACGGATAAAAATCAAAGGGGCACAAGCAGCTAAATATCTTTTGACCATAAACAGGCAACAGTGACTGCATTGTCTGTAACCTCAAACAATTCTTCCTCTGTACATGAGGCAGGACATTGCAGACAAACATACAGATGCGGAGTTGTTTGTTCTGCTCCACAGTCGCACAAGGTGGAGGATTCTCTTAGGTAGTGCCATTTTGTCAGGTTGTCTTTTGATCTGCCCACTCTACTCCTGAGTCTGTTCAGGGACTTCCAAATTGCCTATGCTTGGTTTGCCCCTGGAGGCAAACCCTCGTGGGGGGCATCCAATTGGGATCTCCTGGTTTAGCTGTCCAGAGGGATACTCTTGCTGTTGATGGGGGAACGTTAAGTGGAGTGGTAGTTCTCATAAATCTTTCCCTTGATTTGAGTCTATTGGGAGGAGGTGGATAGTCATACAGTGGGTGGCTTTCACAGCATTCAATCTTATTTTTCTCCCAGTTAGCAGCAACCTCCCATTGCACATCGAGGGGGGGGGGGCAATGCCACCTACCTTGTAGAGTTAATCAACAAGTGTAGGTTTAAGACAACCTGTGATTATTTTGCAGGTTTCGTTCAATGCTATGTTCACCTGCTTTGCGTGGACAGACTTGTGCCAAACAGGGCAGGCATACTTGACACTTGAGTAAGACAAGGCCAGGGCTGACGCTCTTACTAATTTTGGGTCTGCACCCCATGTGCTGCCAGTAAGTTTCTGCAGGATGTTATTGTGTGCAACTACTTTGTGCTTGGTGTTCATGCAGTGTTTCCTATCGGGAACTACATGGGCTAGGAGTTGGATCCAGGCAGTGTTATAGGTCCTTAAGTGGTAAGGATTTTCTTTCTTTCTTTCTTTCTTTCTTTCTTTCTTTCTTTCTTTCTTTCTTTCTTTCTTTCTTTCTTTCTAAAGTTTATATGTTTTGAGAATGACTTATCTGTAGTTAGCCACCTATTGTCGAAGAAAAACCCATAACAGCAGATGTTTAGCATAATTTATCCTTTCAGTTTCAGCTCTGAAATCGAACATTTAGTAGATCTAAATACAAACATTTGTATGGTCGTCTATCTGCACTGGAAATACTTTGAGTGTAATGCTTTGAGAGTGAGTTTTAATAACTGAATGATCATAAAAAAATCAAATGGATTTAATAAGTGAATGATATGTAATATTAGGCCTCCTAAAGTTTTGCTGGAAAACTCTTGTGGAGAGGCATTTGCATGCGCATGTTTTTACACTTAACTTTTCCAACCAATGCTAGCATGAGATGTGAGGAGGCTGCTGGTTTAAAAAGGATAGTCTTTTCTACAAGTCATAGCTCAATGCTGTGAAATCCTGTAATTAGTAATTTGGTGTAGCACAGCACTCTCTGAAAGAGAAGGTTAAGGACCTTATAAAACTACAATTTCCATGATTCCATAGCACTAAGTCATGACAGTTAAAGTGGTATCAAGCTTCAAGCATTACGGTGCCCAGTCATTCTTATTTTTGAATCGGCATGCTTATGATTATACATTTAGTTACAAATTAATAAATGAATAAAGACACAAAAAACAGTTGAGTAATGCAAAACCAGATGATAACACATATTTCTTACTGACTCAGTGTATGGTGTAATTAATACTTCAGTTTCAATGTACAGTATGTAACTGTTAGCAAATTACGCCAGTGTAGTTAATCAGCTCCTTAACTGATTAATTGCAGGTTTTCACTAAGAGAGTGAAAAAGAGCACATCATTGATACAGCTATTATGCTCAGAGACAAAAGGAATGACTACAATAACTTCAAAGTGGTGAAAATTGTGGAGATTAATTGTTGGCAAGGCAACTAGATACTGAAGACAAGATCTCATTTTTTCTTCTTTCTTCTGGTTCCACTGTTTCATGGTTCCCTTTTCTTTTTGGCACAAACAATTTTTAAAGTTTGTTTTCAAAAAAAGAGAGGAAAAAATTAACTCAAATAATTTTAAAAAGGGAAAAAGAAGGAAAAGATGGAAACATCACAGGATATATGGTATGTAAGTTATGGAGCCTTGTTAGTCAAATACTTCTACACATGAGTCTATGTATTGAGTATCGTTTTACATATTCTTTAGTATAGGGAGGAAGTGAAGTAAAAGGAAAAAAAGTTCCAACTACGACATTTTCTCTAACAAGAGTAACAGATTATTTTTTATGATCCTCATTGATTTATTTTAACTTTTTATATTACACCTTCTTTTCTTCTCTTCTCTTCCAATTGCATAGTAATTGTTGTAGTTGAGCCTGAGGTTGAGAGAGAGGAGTCTGTAGCTAGAAATGTCAAACAGTCTACTCGTGACAAGAGTCGGATGAGGAGCAAGAAAGGAAGAGACTGAGGCAAATACTTCGTGATTCTTCTGGGGATGAAACATTTCTGGGTTTTTTGGAGAATGATGGGAGTGGGGATGAGGAACAGTCATCGGGAGGTATGGATGAGCGTCCATAGAGTACTGAAGGAGACTCTGATGAGATGGACTGGACTAAGGTGCAACAAATACAGGATGTCTGCTTAGAATCCACTAGCAGGGATTCGTTTGCAGGGTTCACAGGAGATGGTAGTTGGAGTGCTGGGAATGGGCCTCATGGGGACTGTTGGGGAGAGTTGAGTCATCACAGGAGATGGATCACCTGGAGAGAAAGACAAAGGGTGGCACAGGAGGAGATGCTGGCAGCTGAAGGAAATGGGGAAGGGGCATTGGTGCAATCAAGCCCTGAGGAGGACTGAATAAAGAGGGCTTGCAATTAACTATTCCTTACAGCTGGAAAGGTGTTGTTCTTGCTATCCAGGCCGTTGCCTTCTGTGCTGGGTTGCTGCTGGACTGATTGCTGGACTTACTGTGGATGTGGAATTCTGGATATTGGTATTGTATTTCGTGGGCTTCCGCATCTTTGTATCCTGCTTTTGGCTGCACCACCTTAAATCCCTTCTGTGCTAGATTTCCCTGCTTCTTTGTTTTGGACTCTGGATTGACTTGACTTTGCTGCTTTGTTTACATTCCTCCTGGTTTGACGTAAGGACTGATGACTCCATTCATCCTGTTTTCCTCCTGGCGTGATGTTTGGACTGTGTGACGACACTACTGTTTTATTGTGTCACTTTGTGAACCGCTCTGGGCACCAGAGAGAGTGGTATACTAAATCGAATCTAATAAATAAATAAATGAATACTACTTCTTGACAATGCTGTTACCATTTGTTTGTTACTCTGTCTTGGAGTAGCCTGTTCTTCTTGGCTGGTTGTGACCTTGGGCTGCTCACACACACTCTCTCAGCCTCATTTACTCTTGTGAAGGAGTTGGAACTTGGAGTTTTCTACCTACTGGTTTATCTCATCATCTTGCTGTGCCTTTTGTCAAATTTGAGATGCTGTGAGAAGGATTGGGGCTGCTGCTAATAAGCTCTGTTTGCTTTATTTTGCCTGGCTTCTTAAGGTGGTCTGGTTCACGACAATAATCCTTCTCCTTTTTTTTATCAATTAACTAATTCAAACTCTATTTTTCTGCTCTTGATGACAGTCAACTATATACATATCTTAAAGTTAATTTCTTTTGTTAGTAGATTACTAATATACATGTAAATCTTTATTATAATTATCATTCATATAGAATCTACACATAATATATCTTATATAAATGTATATATCTGATTTAAACTTGGGCCTGAATCACTGTTTTTGGAGGGCTGTTTTCATTTAATTTCTGAAAAGAGAAAGGCGAAGAGAGAGATGAAAAGACCAGCAAAACGGATTCAGAGAGATGATATTTTTGGAAAGAGTTAAGTCCATAAAATACTTGAGGTAGGAAGATCTCTGTCATCTTTTTCTGCTCCTCCATTTTTTCTTGGAAAGTTATCTCCTCTTCCAGTGGGCCCTGGGATCTCATTTTCCCAGTGGCAGTAGCACAGGGTGACCATTAAAAGTTCATCTCGGAGCATGATGGGAGTTGCAGTTTCTCTCTGTGTGTCTCAACCAGTAAAAAGCTTGGTGGTGTCTAATGCTCTGATTGGCTGAGAATGGACACAACAAACTACTACAATTCCCAAATGTTATGATTAAACCTTAAAATAATTCTAAAAAAACAGGAGATTGATGAATTGTTTTGAAACTTGGCAGGCCTGCAGTTGTAAATGGGATCTACAACTGAGGTAGGTTTCATGTAGATTGGCCTTAAAACAGCTGAGGATTGAGCCTTTAAAATTTCCCCATTGTAGCCAATGGGCCGAATCTCTAGCAAATGAAACAGAAAACACCCCTCCCCTTTTGGGTAAATTTCTGGTAAACAAAATGAGGGGACAGACCTGAAAACGGCATGCCTTTTGTCCCGAATGCACATGCCTAAATCTATGATATTAACCTTTTCTACTTGAATTCATACACTTTTCTACTTTAATTCAAAAGTGTTAATTCATCAGTTTTTAAAGCCTTTCCTTGCTCTTCTTAGATATACAAGTTATATAGTTTATATGAAAAAATCCATAAATCCATAAATCCATTTTTTCTCGCAGTTTTTGTTTATTATCTCATAGAGTTCATGTTAATTTGTCCATTTAAAAAAATGTAATTCATTCGTCTGGTGCTGGTATTATTTTTTGTTGCTTTCATAGTTTTGCATATTCAATCCTTGCTGCTATAGTCATGCACAGGACGATTCTTTCTTGGTGTTTCAGCATTTGCTTGTCTAACAGTCACAATTAAAAGTTTCTGGTTTCAGTGTTAATTTATGTTTATTATGCTTTCAATATCATAGTTACCATTTTCACATGTTCTGCTAGTATAAACTAGTATTTATTTAGCTGGTGACATTAGTAACAACTCTGTGCGTGGGTGCCAGAGCAAAATACAAAACTAGGATTTTAAACATCATCTAGTGCAGTGATTATCAACCAGTGTGCTGCAGAACACTAGTGTGCCGTGAGAGATCATCAGGTGTGCCATGGGAAATTATTTTCAAACTTCATTCATATAAAAACTATAAGGCGCATCTGTCCCTTTAAGAAATAGAACCATAGCACTCACGTCATCTAAGAAGTGACTCGAGAGGGCTATGGTCGCGCCATCTTGGATTCGCTCAGATGCAACTAAGTAAACAAAGTTAGAGTTAGTGCTGCAGCTGCGCGTCAAGTGAAAGTGGCAATTTGGGATCACAGCAAGACAAGCGAGTGACAGTGATGGAGAAGTTTTTGAGAAGGGAAAATGCAAATGCTGAACAGGGCCCTGGACAAAATTATGACACAGATGAAGGCCATAATATGAGTGGTGGACAAAAGAAAAAAGAAAAGATGGTGAGCTCGAGGTAATACAGCAAAAGCTATCTTTCATTTGGATTCACTTTGGATTCACTTTCACCGGGATGCAACGGCACCGACTCCGCTGTGCTTGGTGTGTGGTGAGAAACTGTCCAATAGCGCCATGGTGCGAAGCAAGCTTAAACGCCATCTCCAAATGAAACACCCTTCCGTTCAAAACAAGCCGACGGACTATTTTGTATGCTTACGTACAAACAATGAGAAACAGGCAAATTCTTTGAGAAAAACCACAAAGGTAAACGAGAGAGCCCTCAAAGATAGCTACCTTGTCTCTGATCTCGTAGCTAAATTTTAAAAGCCCCACACTGTGGCAGAAACATTAATACTGCCAGCTAAGTGAGTGTATAAATACATTTAAAAACATATTAACTATATGTATTACTGTGTTAGAGTGTCATTTTGGTTGGTGGTGTGCCCCAGGATTTTGTAAATGTAAAAAATGTGATGCGGCTCAAAAAAGGTTGAAAATCACTGATCTAATAATGCACAGAACGTTTGAGTGTACAAAGTGTATATCACTTACCTTTGCTACAATCTTTATGACAATCATGTAAAGCAGACTGGTTTAATTCTTTCCTATGCTGAAGTTGAGAAGTGGAGGATGATAGAGATGCATGTAGATATGTTTATTGACATCTATGGCATAGCATAAACA
The DNA here is from genome assembly GCA_030556195.1 of Anolis apletophallus. Taxonomy (NCBI): domain Eukaryota; kingdom Metazoa; phylum Chordata; class Lepidosauria; order Squamata; family Anolidae; genus Anolis; species Anolis apletophallus. The sequence goes on along the minus strand of JARBWK010000006.1, from coordinate 33,022,925 downwards.
AGTAGCAAGTCTATGTGGGTATGAAAACTCAGATTCACCCTGACTTGCCCCAGGTCACACTGCTTATTGAAATAAGCAGTATTGAACACTGCAGTTATGACATTTCTACTCGGAGATAATTTAATTTAAGGTCTTTTCAATGCTGCCATATAATCCAGATTATAAAAACAAATAACCCACATTATCTGCTTTGAACTGGATTATTTGAGTCTTTACTGCCATATAATCTGGATATTATATGGCAGAATAGAAAGGGCTGTCTCTTAGGTAAATTAGTGTAGGATTAAATTAAGTAGCCCATGGAATTCAATGATATTTACTTGTAGAGTGGGACCCTATATACATGTCTGACAAAAGATGATCTCTTGAGACATTTTAAAAAAAATTCTCCAGCATGACTTTGGGCCATAAATCCATCATTTCAATGTCCAGGAATACATCCATGGATATGGTGGGTTATATTGTTCATTTGTGCGTATGTGTATGATTGCATCCCAATGAAGTGGGGTTTATTTCTAAATAAACCAGTACTTTGTGGCAGTCTAAACTTCTTAGCTTTTACACCAAATATCTGAGAGTTGAGTTCTGGTGCTATATTTTTTCTCCTCTGTGGGTCTTTATGGCATACTCTTCTGAGACATGTGTATAGATTAATTTCTTTTGTTGCTTTTTCATTTTAATATTGGCAAGGAAACAAGAAATGCAGAAGGGCTGCATAATTTATATCCAACTGAAGGACCAGTCCATATATTAGACAAGAGTAAGGCAACTGTTACTGGCAGTTGGCTGTGCTGTAATGAGGAGGCAGCAAATCCATTGGCCATCACAATCTTCATCTCTACCATGCCCTCAGCACCAATATCAACAAGATATTCTGTCAGATGGTGAATTTGAAGACACCACATTAGTTCCTAATATGTCTAGTTCTGCTTATGATGAATCTCCAATATAGGGGGGTTCCATTTGCTGTTTTGACTCAGGTGGCAAAATGTCATAGGTCAGCCCTAGTGGCAATGGATTCCTATAGTAATCTACTTGGAAGTAATTCCCAATTCATTTTATCAGGATTTGTTTTCAGGAAGGCGAGAGTCATTGTGGTTTGAGCATTGGACTACAACTCTAGAGACTAGAGTTCAAATTCCCACTTGGCCATGGAAGCCCACTTGGGCAAGAAACACTCTCAGAACCTCAAAGGATGGCAAAAGCAAATCTCTGTCAAGAAAACCCCATGACAGGTTCTCCTTGAGGTCACCATTAGCTGCAAATGAATTGAGGGCATGTAACACCAACAGGTTGGGTTGAGGAATAGCTTAAAGCTCTCCTTTAAGCTTCTCAGAGAGCTGGTGAGCTCAGATTTGAGCAGATATATTGGGTCTATTAGTCCATTCATCTCTCTGCTGTGTGAGATGAGAAGGTCAGATGAGAAGGTAGGCCGAAAGGAGGGGCTAAGTACAAGCAGAGGCAAACAGATAAGAGCATATGGGAGTAGCCACTTGACATGAATAGAATCCTTAGAGGCAAGTCTTAGAGGTGCCAGTGAGTGGAGTTCACACAATGAGTAGTTAGCACATTGTAGATAATGGTCACTTCAAATGAATGAGTTAGTAGCAATAGCCAAGGTGAGGTGGTAATGAGGGAAGGAAGCAAGCATGGGTCACAGGGTTCTGTGAAGGGCCATAGACTTTGTTTGGTTTGTTATGAGCATTATTCAGATATTGCACGTTCCTGCAATGCTATTTCAAAGTTACCAGAAAAATCCAACAAATCCACAGTGTTTTTTTTATTCTCTTTTTTTGTTTGTTTGTTTCTTTGGTCCCAAATGGTATATTAATAATTTAGCACTCCAACGCATACTATTTCAGCTTGTCAGTCCTCCCTGCAATGAATCTGGTCAAAGGGATAATTAAGCATTAAATAATTAATTTAGGCAGCAATCTGGCACCCAGATACACATGTTTCAGTCTCATTGGAGTCAATGGGGCTCAGGGATGTGTAGACAGGCGCACAGTTGCAGCCACAAAGTCAGAGTATTGATGGATGGATTGTTAACAGTTATGAGGCAAAGAGGGAATTGTTTTGTTCATTTGTTTCATGTATATACAGGCTTTCTGCCAAGGGAAGAGACTCAACATGGCTTGCAGTGTTTAAATGCAGAGAAATGCCAGTGTAAAAAAAGAAACAAGCACTATCATAAAAACAGGACATAGTTTTTCTCAAACTGACTGGAAATCTTGGATAAAACCCTGATAGCTTGGGAGGATTTCAAGTTCTGTACATTGCAAGGGACTGACCTATTTGAAATTGTCTGTAAGGTGCAATCTTTTTTCTCTCCTTGCAAAAGTGACTTTCAGTTTGCCTTCCAGCTCAGTTCCAGGCTTTCTGAAGGACCATATTTTCCTTTGTAAGCCTGTCTTAAGATCTTTGGGGGATCCTGGGACTTACCAAATACACCAGTGTATAAATTAACCTAATGTTGACCACAGGTTTTGGGGGCCAAAATTAAGCCTTTTGATATGACCCATGGATAAGTCAAGGGTTATTCTGTGGAGAGGGCAAAGCACCAATGTTATATCAGGGAGTCAGTTACCCTTGGTCATAACCATTTCTTTGCCAAGGCATTTAAAAAGGCCAGAACCAGTGCCATGGTGGCGATAGTAGCAGGGATTGGTATTTCTTTTAGCTGCTCACAGGATGGCCTAAACTTTGGTCTTTTGCCACTCTACTCAGAAAGGGGGATAGATCTGGTAAGAGTTAAGGTATTCACAATGACCTATAGAAAAGTCAACTCAGGTTTTAAAATTGATTTTTAAACTAAAATTTCTAGATTTATACATGAGTATAAGCCCCTGGTGGCGCAGTGGGTTAAACCACTGAGCTGCTGAGCTAGCTGACCAAAAGGTCGGCAGTTTGAATCTGGGGAGTGGGGTAAGATCCTGCTGTTAGCCTCAGCTTCTGCCAACCTAGCAGTTCAAAATGTGCAAATGTGAGAAGATCAATAGGTACCGCTCCAGCGGGAAGGTAACTGTGCTCCATGCAGTCATGCTGGCCACATGACCTTGGAGGCATCTATGGCATCTATTTCTAAGCTCTTTGGCTTAGAAATAGAGATAGGCACCACCCCCCAGAGTCAACCATGACCAGACTTATCGTCAAGGGGAAACTTTTACCTTTTATAAGTCTAGAAATTTCTTTTAGATACATACTGCTTATTAAACTCTGAGTCCTGACCACCAAATGGGTGTCACCTTAGCTCAATTTTGGGGTCATGAAACATTTGGCAACAGTAAAAGGTCATTGACCACCACCCATTTATGCAAATCTGTTAGCAACAACAGACAGTATTTATAGTGGACTTTGCAGAAAATGCTTCAATTAGCAAGCCTTGCAAATGCTGTCAGTAAATGTTTGATTTTTATACCTATTTTATATACCTAAGTTCACAGCCCTGTTATAGTGTACTTTGTGTGGTGAGTCTGGGCACCTGGCATCTGTCACCCTACCCTCACTGTAATTTTTCTCTCACCAGGCACTTTGCCATTTAAAAAATATAAAGAACTAGGGGAAGTGGCACAATGCAAAGATGGAATTATGCAGCACATTTGGATGTGAAGGTTCACACAGCCATGGTCTTGCAATCATGTATAGGCATAATGGTACGTACGTACATTGCCATCATCCCATCTTGCAAGAATGCTGTGGGATAGAAATGTTTCCTGTCTACCTCCTTCTCAGAGATATCTGATAGGAACACTAGAAAGGACCTTTTCAAAGGTTGCTCCCACCCAGACTTTGTAACTTCCTTCATCTGGAGGCTAGGATGGTTCTCTCCTCATTGACCTCCTGTTCTGGCAGAAACAAAGTTTCTGTCTGGAAGGGGTTTTTTTTATAGTGTGTTGTGATTGTAATCTTTTTCTTTTAAAAAGTTTTAATTTAATGGATAGTTTTATTGTTAACATATTTTATATGTTTTTCCTACACATGAGAAAATTTGCTTAATATGCACACTTTTATTTGACTTTTTTAATTTTTGGAAGTACCTTGAGTTTCTGTTTCAGAGAAAAAGGCAGGATATAAATTAGTCATAACACCATGTAACACAGTTTTTGTTCCTGCATTGTAAATGTCATTTTTAATGGGCTCTATCATAAAAAACATGGAAAAGGTTTATTAAAATGCAAAAACTTTGTTGTGGTATGCACAGTGAAAGGCTAAAAATAGCATATTTTCATTAATGAAAATTGCAAACCAAGTGCCTAGATGAGGCAAACTTCAGCCCTCCAGGTGTTTGTACTTCAACTTCCACAATCCCTAACAGCCTACTGGCTGTTAGGAATTCTGGGAATTCAAGTCCAAAACACCTGGAGGGTTGAAGTTTGCCCATGCTTGGGATAGACTGAAGGAAATAATAGTACTACCCTCAGCCACAAAAACAAAGTTTCTGGAGTATATCAACTACTTTCAAAGTAAGTACCATGCAACTATTATTTATTTACTGTACTTATACCCCACCCTTCTCATCCCAAAGGGGGACTCGGAGTGGCTTACAAACTATGGCAATAATTCAATGCCAGATAATAACAATATCAATAGAACACAATATTATAAAACTGTAAAAACACATACATATCAATTAAAATACTCTTTTAAATGATTAAAACATATTAAACCATTCAAACATATCAAACTTACATTGCATTGAAGCACGATTACAGGTCTTACAGTCCAGTGGCTTAAAAGGCCAAAACCCTGATAAATTACAGCTCAACACCCTCAAAACATTGTCACACACTGCCCACCCCCACCTAAAATTAGTCCAATCCACCTCACACCCAATTATCCATAAAGAATGCCCAACAGGCTGATGAAAGATTCCCAAAAAGGAATACAGGTGGTCCAATCTATTTAGCCCAGACCAGTCCATTTGGGTCGGGTCAGGTCGGGGGGGGGGGAGCAAACACTGAGCGATGGTAAGCCACAGCATCTCCTCCAAGGACAACAATGACAATGGTGTTTGAACAAGCCAGCGGTGGAACACAGCAGCCAAGGGGGCGATGGTGGAGGAGGCCCCAAGATTGCCTGTCTGGTTTGAACGCTGCAGCAGAGATGCCAGAGGGGGCGATGATGGAAAAGGCCCAACATTAGAGGCAGCCCAATGTGGCTAGGAAATAACACTTTCAAACTAGAAACAGAACATTTTTCAAATTTTGTTACATAGTGTTATCAACATTCTCATCCATAGAGGAAGTGTGCCTTAAAATGTTACTTGAACAATCTCTTAAAGCATATGTATTCTTCGCTCTATAATTTAAAGTATTAAGCAGTAGCCAAATGAGAGTTTATAAGCACAAATCTACTTCATCACACTAGAGAATGAATCCACTTTCTGCTTCCTGCAGAATTCTGGGGTTTGTAGTTTAGTGAGGCTATTAAAGGCTCCTCCCAGGAGGCAGCAAGAGGCTACCAACCCTGTTACTTGGAATGCCAGATCTGGCCATGGTGGCATATTCCTTAGTTACAGTCAGTTTGAATTACTGTAACATGCTCCACTTGGAGATGTCTTTGAAGAGTGTTTGGAAACTTCAGCTGGTCCAAAGAGCTGCAGCCAGAATATTCTGTGTCTGATTACAGGGATCACACAACTCCCTTTCTGCAACAGTTCCAGTAGCTGCCAGTTTGTTTCTAGGCAGAATTCAAAGAGCTGGTCATGACCTCAGGTCTAGCTGCTTGGCAGATCATATCTCCCTGTATTGGCCAGTCTTGTGTGTAATATCCTCAAAAGAGGCCCTTCTCTCAGTCTCACTGCTATCACAAGCACAGCTAGTGAGACGGTAAGGGAGGACCTTCTCAGTGGCTAGCTACCCCTGGATTCTGGAACTCCCTTCCAAGAAAAGCCAGAACTGCCACCTTCTTGTTGTCCTTCTGGCAGCAGAACACATCCTTTTCGTTCAGACAGGCTTTAAAAACAGAAATGGAACAGTCTTGCATTCTCTGGTCATCCTTTTTTTGATAACCAGAGAAGCCAATGATCAAATGTTTGACTGATTGTCAGTTTGCAGGTCTGCAATTCACATAAAGCAAGTGCACCCCTTCAATATCAGAATTCTTTGTATTTATTCTTTTGTTCAGGGCACAGCAGGAAAATATGGAATTAGAAGATGATTCAAGCATCATTATAATCTTCAGTGGGTTGGCTTGCAAATGACCCATATTTACAACAGGATTATCAGCCTTGATGGTATATGTTTTAGACTACATCAGTGTTATTTCATCCAATTGTCCTTGTACAGTGAACACTGTTTCATTGGCTCTTCTTTGGCTCTTCATAAGGCAAAAAAACTCTGGGCCAGAAGAAGCGGAGAAATAGAAACATGACAATGTAACACCACTTCACTAAGTACTTTATTAAAATGCTGCTGCTGAATTTGAGATACATTCAAATATGAAAAGCTGAAAAAAGGGTATTTTAAATTTATTTACCAGAGTAAAGCATGTTGCTTTCCACTAGTTTTAAGAAAATATTCATGAAGCAATCTCTGTTGCAGTTGATAATAGCATAAAAGACATAATCATTTCCCCTGCACAAAAGTCCTAAAAGCTGTTTCACAAACCCCAAACTTGGATTTTAGAAGGTTTTTAATTTTTTTAAATAAGTCTTTTAAAATTACACTTCAAAATGCCAGCATTTCAAGTGAGTGAGTGCAAAATACAATCATAAGCAGTTTGTGGCAGCTGTGGAGTTTTAAAATGTATGCTTGTGGGTTATATTCAACCATTTGGTTATGACAAATATGCAAAATTCAGACTCCTCTGATTCTTGACTTTCATCCCATAGCTGTATGGCCTCATCAATTTGTCAAGAGCAACATCACAACATTTCTCACTCCCCTAAGCAACGTGTGTCACATTATACCATCCAGAACAGGAAAACTGCGATTGTATGTGGCCAAACAACTTCAGAAAGGGGTCAAGAGGACAATAGGTGTGAGGAGAAGAAAACAGAGAAGAGGAGAAGAGAACTAGGAGAGGCTGCAGCCAGGGCTGTAGCCAAGGGGAGAGGGGTGTTGGGGGGTGTTAGGGGTTAATTTTCAGGTTAAAAAAACCCCTGATTACTCATTAATTTTAACTGGTTAACCAAATCCCCATGCTAAGTCTATGAGAAGCATAAGCCCCTGAGTCCCCCCAGAATTGCAAGCACTATCTCAATCAAATTTTGACAATTTATTCACACGGTCATTATTTGCAGCAATAGCAAGTATAGTTGAATCAATCAAGTGGGCCCACCCATAACTGGCAGGCAAAGCCTAACGCAGTGCTGCCCAACTTCTATAGGCCCAAGGGCCGTAATTCTGGGGGCTGAGCACCTGGCGGGCCGGAGCGGGGGCGGGGCTGACTGTGGGGGCGGGGCTGACTGTGGGGCGGGACTGACTGCGGGGCGGGGCTGACCGTGGGGGACGGGGCGGACCACGGGGGCGGGGCCGATCGCGGGGGGCAGGGCCGATCCCCGGAGTGACGCTGTAGGAGGGAGGGCGGAGCAAAGAGGGGCTCCCCTTTGCGCCTCCCTCCCTTCTACAGTGTCAAACCGGGCAAGAGGCATGGCGATCTCGCCATGCCTCTTGCCCAGTTTGACGCTGTAGAGAAGGAAGGGAGGTGCAAAGAGGGGCTCCCCCGATCTCGCCATGCCTCTTGCCCAGTTTGACGCTGTAGAGAAGGAAGGGAGGTGCAAAGAGGGGCTCCCTTTGTGCATCCCTCCCTCCTACAGTGTCAAACCGGGCAAGAGGCATGGCGATCTCGCCATTCCTCTCACCCAGTTTGACGCTGTAGAGAAGGAAGGGAGGTGCAAAGAGGGGCTCCCCTTTGCGCCTCCCTCCCTTCTACAGTGTCAAACTGATCTTGCCATGCCTCTTGCCCAGTTTGACGCTGTAGAGAAGGAAGGGAGGTGCAAAGAGGGACTCCCCTTTGCGCCTCCCTCCCTCCTACAGTGTCAAACCGGGCAAGAGGCATGGCAATCTCGCCATGCCTCTTGCCCAGTTTGACGCTGTAGAGAAGGAAGGGAGGTGCAAAGAGGGGCTCCCCCGATCTCGCCATGCCTCTTGCCCAGTTTGACGCTGTAGAGAAGGAAGGGAGGTGCAAGAGGGGGGCTCCCTTTGTGCATCCCTCCCTCCTACAGTGTCAAACCGGGCAAGAGGCATGGCGATCTCGCCATTCCTCTTGCCCAGTTTGATGCTGTAGAGAAGGAAGGGAGGTGCAAGAGGGGCTCCCCTTTGCGCCTCCCTCCCTTCTACAGTGTCAAACTGATCTTGCCATGCCTCTTGCCCAGTTTGACGCTGTAGAGAAGGAAGGGAGGTGCAAAGAGGGGCTCCCCTTTGCGCCTCCCTCCCTCCCAGTGTCAACCCGGGCAAGAGGCATGGCAATCTCGCCATGCCTCTTGCCCAGTTTGACGCTGTAGAGAAGGAAGGGAGGTGCAAGAGGGGCCCCTTTTGCGCCTCCCTCCCTGCCCTACTGTAGAGAAGGAAGGGAGTGTCAAACCGGGCAAGAGGAATGGCAATCTCGCCATGCCTCTTGCCCAGTTTGAGGTGCGCTGTAGAGAAGGAAGGGAGGTGCAAAGAGGGGCCTCCCTCCTCCTACAGTTGCGCAATCCATGCCTCTTGCCCAGTTTGACGCTGTAGAGAAGGAAGGGAGGTGCAAAGAGGCATGGCAATCTCGCCATGCCTCTTGCCCAGTGTGACGCTGTAGAGAAGGAAGGGAGGCCCTCCTCCTCCCCCGTGGACGCGCTGCGGCTCCGATCGCGAGCCGCGGTGCAGGGAGGGGAAGGAGGAGGGGCAAAGGAGGAGGAGCTGGCTCCCTCCTCCCTGCCCCGCCCCCTCCCCTCGGCTGCCTTTTAAAAAAAAATTAGATTTTTTTTAAAAAAATTAAAAATGGCAGTTGGGGGCATAGCGGGGGCCGTGTCCAACAGGCTGGGGGGGGCGTGTATGGCCCCCGGGCCGCCAGTTGGACAGCCCTGGCCTAACGCATAGGAGGGGGGGTGACAGAGGTGAAGCTACAGGCTATTTAAGGCTGCTCTGCCCTCCTGCTGTGCTCCATTTTGAGGTAGAAGATAGGCTCTTAATGGGGTATTAGGCCCTTCCCTACTTGTTCCTTCCCCTCCCCTTTTCCAGAGGATAATAGGGTTCCCATTGCTATGTGCCTTTGCCCCAGGGAGACACCCTACAATTTGGGCAGTTACTGCCTTTGGCATGTATTGGCAAGGTTTTCCCAGCAGAGCATAAGGGCTGGTCAGGCTCATGGCCTAACAAAGTAGAATGCATGCATCAGATCTGGTCTGTTCTGGAAACTCTGCAGTCATACTCCCTTGGCCTCAGAGCAAGGTACAGAAACACTATTGGAAGTACAGTATTCCCTCACTACTTCATGGTTCGCTTTTCACAGACCCGTTGTTTTGCGGTTTTTTATATCAATATTAATGTAAAATATTTACATTACATTATTTAAATGGTGGTGGACTGTGAGTGGCTCTGCTTGGTGGCCAAAGGGCCTCACAAAGGGAGGCTGGTGTGCGAGCCAGGTCTGAGGTGCGGTGGGGAAGGCTTGCTGGTCACGAAGTGTGGCCTACCGTGCTACCATAGCCCCGGAAGTGGCTCCAGAGTTGTTTATTGGGTGGACTCGCAGCAGGGGCAGCTAAGGAAGTATGAGGGCTAGACTGCGTTTGTGTGCTTCTTATATATGCCCAATGGAAGTGGAGTGCTTTCTAAAAGTTGCTGCTCAACTAAAGTGATGGAAGGATTTTGTTTGTAATGTAAAGGTTTTCCCCTGAATACTAAAATAATGTATAAATATTAAAATAAATAGGAAAAGAGTAAAATCCTGGCTCTTTGAGCAAGCTTTTGGAACCTCATTGTAACCAGATAAACTTAGTATTGTGAATGAATATGGAATGGCTTAACGATGCAAATGGACATGGGTTTAAACCCGGAAGTCATTGATTTTTATAGTTTTAGACTGTTTTTATATGAATTTTATTATGTGATTTAACCTGTTTTAAATAATGTATTTATGTACTGTATGTTTGACATCTAATTGTTGCCAGTTTGTATGCCACCCTGAGTTACCTTCGGCCTGAAAAGGGCGGGATAAAAGTGTGGTAAATAAAATAAATAAATAAATAAATAAATTTAGCATCCCTACTTCACTGATTTTCACTTTTTGCGGGTGGTCCTAGAATGTAACATCTGTATACCTTTATAAAACGGAATGTTTGTATGTATGTATGTGTGCGGAGGGCGGGAGGGCAGAAGGGCGGATATGTGGCAGCCACTTTCACAGGCCACAGCGACCTGCGCGGGTGATGGACCTGCACCAAACTTGGTACACATAACCCCCCTAACCCTCTTTACGTCCTGATGCGGTTCGGGGGACATGACCCACGGATTATGGGATTTGTAGTACTTTCAAACACTTTGATTCCCACAGACCACTGAGGCCACCAAAAAGGACCAATACAGACCACACTTAGCACACACAGCCCCCATGATCCTGGTGCAGTTTGGAGGAGGGTGGACCATGGATGATGGGACTTGAAGTACCTCTACTCACTGCAACCCTCATCCAATCACTGATCGAGACCAAACTTGGCATACATAACCCCTATGACTGCCTTCACATCCTGGTGAGGTTTGGGGGAGGACTGACAATGGATGATGGGATTTGTAGTACTTTCACACCCTCTGTTCCCACAGACCACTATGGCCCCCAACAAACACTAATAAAGACCACACTTGGCACACAGAGCCCCAGTGACCCACTCTACATACTACTGAAGTTTGGAGGGGGCCAGAACATGGATGATGGGACTTGCAGTACCTTCCCTCACTTTCCAAGACTGTGTAGCAACCCAGTTCTCATTCGTGCCTGGGGGGCATGGGACAGCGCCAGGGGTCCCACTTGCACTAGAGCCAGCAGCAGCTGAGATAGATTCTGAAGAGGATTTAGAGGGGCTGGAAGAAGGAGATTTTGCCATAGCTGGGCCCTCTTCTCCCACAGAGAGCCTAGCCTGGGATGAAGGCTGGCCTGATCCTTACGAGGATATGGAAAGCCAGGTGCAAACTGAAAGCAGTGATAGTGAAGCGTATGAACGGCCGGGGGGGGCGAGGATCGCAAGAAAGAATGCATGAAGACCTGGAGGAGGATAGCTGGGAAGTAGATAGGGAGTTTGACTTTCACGGAGATAGAGACCCAGGTGCTGGGAGGCAAGGCCGAACCTTTGATAGGAGACGGAACATCGAGTCTAGCAGGAGGGGTTGGTTTCATAGCCTAGACAGACCGAGGTCCCGCACCACAGATTGGAGAAGGAGAAGCCTAGAGCGTCGGGGTCCCCGTCATGAAGATTAAGTAGAGGATCCGTGGGAACGGATCCTCAGTACCTCGGCCACGTCTATCCTATACAGACGTGTTAGCGAGGCTAGTCCACAGAGCTAAGTTTGGGCTAGTGGCCTGCCAAGGGAGCCTTGGATCTTGTATCTTGTTTTGTTCCTGATTCGCTTTTGCTAAGCGGAGCCTTGCCAAGTTTTGGAAACTTTCATGCCAAGTTGCTTTTGGACAATACCTATTACTTTGATTGCTTTTGCATTTTGGACAATTACCTTTTCTACTGTTTTTATTCTTCAATAAAATAGTTAGCTGAATACCGTCTCTGTGTGTGTGATTAAGGGGCCGGCCAAGTCCGTGCATTGTGACAGACTGCTACAAACCTAATCCTATGACTGATCAACATGAAACCTGCCACACAGAGCCCTCATGACCCACTCTACATCCTGGTGCAGATCAGAGGAGGGTGGACCATGGATGATGGGACTTGAAGTACCTCTACTCACTTCCCAAGTCCGCTGCGACCCTCATCCAATTACTAATCGAGACCACACTTGGCACACATAACCTCCTTGACTGCCTTCACGTCCTGGTGAGGTTCGGGGGAGGACTGACAATGGATGATGGGATTTGTAGTACTTTCACACCCCTCTGTTCCCACAGACAACTGCGGCCCCCAACAAACACCAAGAAAGACCACACTTGGCACACAGAGCCCCAGTGACCCACTCTACATCCTACTGAAGTTTGGAGGGGGCCAGAACATGGATGATGGGACTTGCAGTACCTTCCCTCACTTTCCAAGCCTGCTACAAACCTAATCCAATGACTGATCAACACCAAACCTGGCACACAGAGCCCTCATGACCCACTCTACATCCTGGTGTTGTTTTGTGTGAGACGGACCATGGATGATGGGACTTGAAGTACCTTCACTCACTTCCTAAAACCAATGCAATTCTCATCCATTCACTAATACAGACCAAACTTAGCACACAGAGCCCCCATGACCCAATCTACATCCTATTACACTTTGGGGGAGGGTGGACCAGAGATGATGGGACTTCCACTACCTTCAGTAATTTCATGATACCACTGCAACTCCCAATAATGATGGATCAAGACGAAACTTGCCACACAGAGCCCCCATGACCCACTCTACATCCTGCTGCACTTCTCAAATGACCCGGGCACCGCCGGGTCCCCAAGCTAGTATAGAATAAAACATAATATTTAAATTATTTTGTGTTATGGAACTACTAAAAAAAGTTTCAACCCTCTCCCCCCGGAATTTTTTTTCTGGCTACGGTACTGGCTGTAGCAGTTTGTTTTTGCCTACTGGGAAGGGCAAAATTCCAATCCTTTCTTTTTCCTTCTCCCTGCTGAGTTAACTGAAAGCAAACTTGTGAGCTGAGGACATAAGAGGAAAGAAGGAGGAGGAGGAGAGAGAAATGGGGACATTTTAAAAGTAGCTGAAAAAGAAAACCAACAGAAGATTAATTGGGGCCATCGCTGCCTAATCTGGATAGTTGGAGGATGTGGAGCAACTCCATTTACAAACTCAGAATTAACCTGTGTGTGTGTGTGTGTGTGTTTAAACGTATATATTAGGGTTTCATCCATTCTTTTGTTACTTTTGTTACCATCGGAAACACAAAACCGGAAGGACCCTCTTGATAAAAACATCAGCCTGTCATAAAAGCAAGTGGGAGCCGATCCCAGCTCCTTGCCTGCTTTTCATGAGCAGCCTTCTTGACTCGGAAAGAGAGTGTTTGTGGCGTGTAGGCTGAGAAAGCATGCATGCCTGCCTGCCTGCTGCCAAACACCTCCTCTGGAGTAAGAAACAGGTAAGAAGCCTCCTTAAAGCACGCACTTGCCTGCAGCCAAGTGCCTCTCTTCTAGAGTAGAGCTTAAATGCCTAAAATGATGGAAAGGGGAGCCTGGGAAGCCCTCCTCCAATAATGGTCTGATAGGAAACAGATTTTTCAGCACCCCAGGGTGAAAACAGATACTTGACCTCCTGATTTTGGAAGGCTCCCAAAAATGGATCAGGGCTCCCACCGAAAGCTGGTACACTAAACATGTTACATGTTTGTCAGAAGGTTTACCACAAGTGCACAATCCTAGTATATATAGAATTGTTTTCTTCAAGCCACATTCTTTATTCCTGCTAACCAGGAAAAGGAGAAGAAGAAAAATTATTGGGTTTTAACACTTTAAAATAAGGTGAAGGAAAAAGGGCAATACTTTTATGAATGCAGATAATCTCTATGGGAATGGCATGCAACTAGTTTGTGATCCCAAATGTAACTGTTCACCTATGAAAATCCGAAATTTTCATGAAGCTAAGTTTTCTTCTTTTTTAAGGAATGTTTGGATCCAAAAGTGACCTTCCAATAATGAAAAGACTTTCAACTTGCAGAAACTCTATATCTACCTTAGCTAAAGATCAGGGGTGCCCATTAGGTCAATCGTGATCGACCAGTCGATTGCGGACTTGGAACTGGTCGATCGCGCAGCCAGGGGTGTTTCTGCCCCACACGCGGTGCACATCTTCCTCCATCAGTGTGTGTGAGAGGCCGGCAGCACTCGCTCCGCGGCCCTGGGCCCGCCACTTGGAGACCCCTCCATCTGCCTCGACACATCTGCTCTGCTCTCTCTCTGTCACACGCCTCCGATGCTTTGGTTACCACACACTGCCGCAAAGCACGTGCCTCACGTGCTTTCGCAAATGCACCCACTCGCGGGAAAAATGGTGGCCGCGTGGGGTCAAGCAGCGCGTTTTGAAGGCCTTTGTCATAAAGCTTCCAAGGAAGGGCTGCCAAGATGGCGGCGCTCTGGGCAGCAGCCCAAATGTGGAGCATCAGCGGGTGGATCCGGGCAAGCAGGTGAGCCTGCCTTCATCAGCCTTGTGGGCCTCCCGCTGGAAAGGCTTCACAGGAGGGCTGGGTGGCCTGCTGCACTCTAGCCCCAGGCCCCACCCACGCAGGCCATTAGCATCTTCTGGCACTCCTCTTTTCTGAATGTTTCATTGGCCACTTTGATCAGCATTGAATGGCCTTGCAGCTTCAAGGTCTGTCTGCTTTCATTCTGCCTATTTATATCTGTGGAATGATGTCAGAGTGGGAAAAGGAACTCTTGTCTGGATTCATTTTATGTGGTGTCCTTATTTTTGCAAAAAAATCATGTAAATGTCCCTTATTTCTTCTATCAATATATGGGTAGGTAGATCATTTTGACTTGGTTGTTTGATAAGTAGCTCGCATGTTGAAAAATTGTGAGCATCCCTGCTAAAGATCAATGTTCTTACAGCCTTAACAAAGCGTTAATCTGACAAAGTGCTCATCTACACAGGCTAGGGCTGTTCTGGAGTGGCAATACTCTTCTGGGCCCCAAGAGTTGCTACATTGACCATTTCTATCCCACTGTCCTAGGGTTTGCACAAAGGTTCATGGAGAGGTAAAGAGACGTTTTCTTCTGCTTCTCGTTATTATTTAGGGCTAAGCCACTGGGCTTATTTCCTTTTCAGTGCTGTCTGTGGGATTTTCAGAGTTGCCATCCAAAAAGTAGTATTGTTCCATTTGTTTCAAGAGCCATATATGTAAAAATTCCTTTGCTTTCTAAAAGAAGGACAACAGAAGGAAACAGACTAATCTGTTCTGGTATGGAGTTCCTGAGCTTGGAATCAACAACTAAATTCTGGGTGATTATATTGACATGAGAGAAGACAGTCTATATAGACTTGTGTTAATAACATTTAGAAGGTATATAGAGGGATATAGATCTTGTGTTTGTCAAAAAGCAAAAAGCAATTATAAAAATTTGGGAATGTATCATCTTGAATGTTACATGTTTGTCAGAAAAAAATAGCAAAAATAAAAAAACCCTTTATCTTTAACAAAAGCCACTGCATGTTTTGCAAAATGATGTGGCATCTTTGCAAGTGTCTACATAGTAAATTATTCAATTTTCTGCTATCTTCTTTTCTATACTCCAAACAATTGGTTCAGGAGTGACATGCTTTCACAATATGGGACTTCACATGGCATGAAATATAATCCATAGTCTAAAGGAATGCTTAGAGTGTTATGGGATTATATTTCATTTTATAATGTCAAAGGTTCCATAGGCAAATTTTTTCACATTAGTCACATGAAATCCAAGAAACAAACATCAGTCTTTATGCCTGAGCTGCCTTCATTTGATTTTTGCCCGAAGTAACAAGGCTGCATCTTGTGCTTAGAGACCTGGACGTCTTTGTAGTACAGCAAATAGTTCAACCTACTATCCTCACACTCCGTTCCCTCCCTCTCCAAAGTCAATCATTATTTGATATAATTTTCCCAACCACCTAATAGAAGACTGGGGCCATGAAAACAATAAAAAACTTAAGTTAGCATACTATTTTTTAACCTGGGAAAACACTTATCTAGGAATTTCTAGATCTTCCAGCATGACTCAGTGTTTAACTTCTGCTGGAAACTGATCATAAAATCACAATGGAAAACTTAGAGATTTCTAGAAAGGTGTTTTCTCTAGAAATCTCTAGGTCTTACAGTATGGCCAGAGGATGTTCACCATAGCATCACACTGGAGGGCCTAGAGATTCCTAAAGAGAACATTTTAATTAAATCTGTGAATAATGAAATCTACGACAGTCAAAACTGCAAATGTGGAGGGACAATTTTACCCACCCTTAAGACATTTTGAACAAACCTGGCTTGGATGAAGGGATGGAACTGGCACAAATGTCACATAAATGCTAGAGGGAAAACTTGCTCTCAAAATTTCTGATACACCGATATTAGGAGCTTTGTCCTATCCAACTTTTTAAAAAATTAAAAATCCAAAAGAAATTGCCAAATAGCTTGGTAGATCTGGATTACATTTGCAGGGACAGTTTCTCCCTCTAAAGGTACCAAATTTGCCAAGTTTCAGATGAATAGAAGTGCCAAATTTGAGCAAGTTTTTTTTTACAGTTTGTTGCGTGTTGTATTTTGGTAGGCATTTCTTATGAAAATGACATATGGCATAGAAGTGGTCCTATTTAAGAAGCCTGTAACATTTTGAGAGGATAGGTGATTTTTTTATATAAAAAACTCCTCAACAGCACTGAGATTAGACAATTGGTGGTGGCATGCGTGTGTCACATTGATTAGATGTCAGAACTGTCAGTCCGAAGAGTACATGAAAATTTCCCCCTGTCTTCCTGTCTCTTCATCACTGGAATTTGTATGGATCTCCTGTGCAAAAACGCATCAGTGTTTAGGAACACATTATTTGGTATCTCTTCATTTCTTAAACACCTAGTGAATCTTCAGGTACAGTCAACCCTCCATATCCACAGATTCAGCATCCATGATGGTACCATGTACAGTTCTCTCTCTCTCTCTCTCTCTCTCTCTCTCTCTCTCTCTCTCTCTCTCTCTTTCTCTCCCCCCCCCCAAAATCAAATATTGATTTTGCAATTTTACATAAGGGACAAAATAGTGAGACCTGAGTAGCCACTGCTTTTGGTATACATGAAGTGCCCTGGAACCCAAACCTAGCAGATACCAAGAACCCGCTGTATGTTCAGTCCATCATTTGGTCAATTTTGGAGAAATTTTTGTTTTGCTCCGGAATCACCTGAATCTGCCTAATTCCATCCAATTACAATCTGTCAAAATTCCAAACATCTTTCTAAAACACAGTCTTTATTAAATGTATTTCTTCTATCCTTAATGTGAGGAGGCCTGTAGAATTCAGGGGCCACCAACAAATTTATTTAAATGGAGTGATTAAAGCTTGTAACCCATATTGCATGATCCTTATTCCATTACCAAACACACAGCTTCCATCCCCTCATTCAACTTGCTGTGTATATTGGAAAGAAGTACAAAACCTCTAAACCAGAGCCTTGCTGCCTAGTTGTTACTTGTGCGGTGCTTTGCAGTTCCTGTCTGTGCAATTTCCTTTTATTAATGTACAAACAAAACATGATGAATTAAACATGCTATTGCATGTACTTTTTGGCAAGCATCAAAGATGAGGTAATTGAAGACAGTTATTATTTCCAGCTGTACAGCGTGAGTGCACAGTGACATTTAAATCGCACCAGCTAAAATAAACATGGTGTTTTGGGGGTGGGTTTTTTGTTTTGTTTTCAATAATAACCTCCTTTGAGAGCTTCCAAAAATACAACAATTATGAAAAATTATTTCAGATTCCCTCATTGTCACAGAAAGTAACCGTGCATAATTTAAAGTATTTCTGATGGGGGGTAGGGAGAGAGGAACTAGTGAAATAAATTATTAATGATTAATTTAAACAGTGCTCATTTAGATTTCAAAGTACTTTAAAGTACACGAGAGATTGAAAACCAGTGGCCCTCAAGATGTTGTTGGACACCATTTTCCATAAGCCCTAGAGAGTCCAGTTAATGGCCACTGTTTCCCTATCCCTAATAGTCATCAGCAAATTATTTATTGTCCACCATTCACATATATTGGATGCAGAAAAATAAACTTTCCAGCTTATTAGGTTATATTGTAGAAAACATAGGAAGTAGTATTAAACTGCTATAATTATGTAGCATGAAACAGTCCTCACACAGAAAACAACAAAAAAGAGGAAGGTAATGGCAGTAGGTAAACAAAAGTTGATGTTCCGAATTTTGTTATGAGTACTTGGTCCTTCCATTAGAAAGTGAGGAAACCATCTTAGTTGGCACAATTTCTGTATCTGTGTGCAAGGGCAGACATTTTCCAGGATATTTCCCCTAAATATCTCCCCCCAATTGATCATATGGTCTTTACCTAGCAGTGATGCTTAGTTCTTGTTGGGCAGAGATAACCACTCTCCCCCCCAATGAGTTTGAGGATGCCTGAATGGAACTTAAGTGACAATCCAAAATGAAAGAAGAGATAGTGTCAGAAGATGAGATCCCAGGTCAGAGGACATTCAAAGAACTACAGGGTAGAGCGTAGGACAACTATGAGTAGAACTGTGGCTGATGACACAACTAAAACTAAATGGAAAGGAGTTCCAGGCTACCATCAGATCTGAATAAGGAGAACATGAATAAATTGTTGAAGGCTATCATGACCAGAATCACTGGTTTGTTGTGAGTTTTTTGGGCTGTATGGCCATGTTCCAGCTGGGATCTTCAGAGGTCTGTTGGAGGTGAGGCAAGTGGAGCTACACACACACACACACACACACACACACCTGTTGAACAGATGATTATTCACCTTTATTTAGGAATTGGCTTTGAAGTCATTAGGGAGCAGCATCACTGGTTGAGGAACTTGGGTCAGTTCATTGATCTGGTGGTTGATGCTGTAATGATTTAAGGTTTACTTTTCTTTTAACGTGGCAGGGCAGGCGATCCCACCGCTGCCACCATTTGTGGAAGATTCGACGTTAACTTGTATTTCGCTGCCACCATTAATTTATTTAGGCTTGACCATTGACTTGTAAAGAGTGGTGAGGAGACTGGTAATCCAAATGAAGTCACGGGGAGAGAGTTTTGAATCAAAACTTAAATAGTTTATTTCACACAACTAGGCACAAAACTTGGTTTGATGCTTAATATAACTCTTCCGAAGAGGCACGACTTAAAAAGGTTACAAAGTTTAACTAGTGCTATTACTTAGTTAGATCAGCGTCTAACAATCTCAAACATACAGGCACTTTTGCCTTCTAAAGGCACCTTGCCTCTATCTAGCCCTCAGGCTTTATACAAACAGACTGGCTCGCAAGCTCAGCCCTCCAGAACTGTCTCCCTACAGCTCTCGAAACAGATTCCCCAGCCGAAGCTACACTCTCGCTTCGCTGACAGGAAAACTCTAACTGCTCTCTCTGCAGTTTCAATAACGTGATTCCTACTCCTCTCCTCAGAGCAGAATCTAACCGAACCTTCTGGCTTGACAGCCAGGCACCCACTGACTCTCTCTAAGAATTCCGAGCTAGCCTTCTGGTTGGCTCCGCCCACCATCACCATGGCAACACATTCCCCCAGGAGGGAACTGCCTCCATTATCACAGCCAACCCTTTGTGGTCTGTCCATAACATGACCACTTAATATAACACAAATAACCACCTCATCACAGATGCCCATCCCAGCAGAAGGTCTGTTGATCACAGCATCTTCACCTGCTGAGGGACAAAGTGCTTATTCTTGGTGTGGTTCCCTGACCCTGCTACAATGGCCATCCTTCAGGGAGCAGTCAGAGGAGAAGGATGGCCAGGAATCCTCAGCAGATGAAGATCCTGCAATTGGTTGACCCTCTGCTGGGCATCTTGAGATGGGGCATCAACCACCAGATCAATGAACTGACCCAAGTTCCTCAACCAGTGATGCTGCTCCCTGATGACTTCAAAGCCAATTCCATAATAAAGGTGAACAATCATCTGTTCAACAGATACACACACACACACACACACTCCATTTGCCTCACCTCCAACAGAAGTCTAAAGATGCCAGCCTGAAAAACTTGCAGCAACCCAGAACAGGAATAGTTTCCAATTGGCAAGGTAGTCAGGCAAGGCAGTATCTATAACACTATCCATTTAACTTGTATGCTGACTGTGTCATACCAAGAGCAGGTTTAGATTCAGAGGAAGGGGGATGTTAAAAATGGAGGAAGATATGCAGATGGTACCATGCTACTAGCAGTAAATAAATATCAAAGACATGGGAAAATTACTAAAGAAAGTCAAAGAAAAAGGTCCAAGGCAGTTCACAATAAAACAAAAAAGATTAACATGGATTATTGAAATAGCTCAGGATTTTCCATACCATGACTCAGTCATTAGACAGAAGAAAGACGGCAGACAAGAAATCAGAAGAAAACTAGGACTTGGAAGGGTAGCAATGGAGGAACTAGACAAGGCCCTAAAGTGTAAAGTTGCATCACTAAGGACTAAAGTTAGAATTCTCCATGCTATTTTATTTCCAATTTCTACATATGGTTGTGAAAATTAGACAGTGAAGAAAACTGATAAGAAGAAAAACAAGTCCTGGATGTTAAAAACATGCCCTGGATTGCGCGTTTTTAACACTGGAATGTATTTTAATTATGTTGCATATGTATTAATTTTAATCCAATTTATTTTTAAGTTAAAATTATATGTTTTAAGGCACTATGTGCTACTTATAAACTGCCTTGAGTCCCTCTTGGGGCAGAGAAAGGAGGGATATAAATAAGGTGAATAAATAAATAAAACAACTCATTTGAAATGTGGTGCTGGAAGAGAGTTGTATGAACACCCTGCATTGTCATAAAGGCAAATACATGCTTCTTAGGGTAAATGAAGCCTGAACCTATGATTCTATAAGTTATAAGTACAACATTGTGCATTGACTTACAATGATCAATAGCCGAACATAAACCAAAATGCAAACTGTGCAAGGAAGCTGATGAAACAATTGATCATATCCTCAGCTGCTGCAAGAAAATCATACAGTCAGACTACAAATAGAGGCACAACCTTGTGGCCAGGGCCAGACAAAGGTAATTTAAAATGGTACGCGAACATTCTTTTGGCGCCCCCTTGCTCTCTGGCCTCACGCCAGGTGCGCATGCCAGCCAGTGTGCACATGCTCAGGGCCAGCTAGTTCTGTGCATGCACAGTGGTGTGCACATGCGCAGGGCCAGCTAGTTCCATACATGCGCCATTACTGCGGCGCAACTCCAGGTAGATGGTGACGCAAAATGCACTCCACAAGGCCGAAAAGGAGGACGTTTTGCAGCCGGTGGTGGCAGGCTCCACCCCGGCTGCAAAACGTCCTTTTTGGCCTCGCAGAGTGCGTTTTGCGTCACCATCCACCTGGTGTCGCACTGCAGCAATGGTGCATGCGTGAAAGTTCCGCGCATTCATCATTGCTGCGCTGCGACACCAGGTGGTCGGAGTTGCAAATTGCACTCCAAGAGGCCGAAAAGGATGGAGGAACATTTTGCAGCTGGGGCCTGCACGCCATCCCGCAGCAATGGTGCAGCATGCGCCAAACCTGGCGGCCGTGGCTGGATGCGCCCCTGGCCACGTGACACCCGTAAGCAGCCGCTTACTTTGCATACCGTTAAAATCCACCCCTGCCTGTGGCCCAAATGATTCATTGAAACTCATGTCACAAGTACCACCTTAGACTAGTAAAAAACTGGTGGAATCATAAACCTGCAAAGGTGGTGAAAATGAACACGCAAGAATACTGTGGGACTTTCGAATCCAGACTGACAAAGTTTTGTAACACAATGTATCAGACTTCAGGATTGTGGAAAACAAAAAAAGTTTAGATTATTGATGTTTCCGTATCAGGTGACAGCCGAATTGACAAAAAACAACAGGAAAAACTCAGCCATTACCAGTACTTCAAAATCAATCTGCAAAGACAGTGGCATAAACCAGTACAGGTGGTCCCAGTGGTAATCGGCACACTGGGTGCTGTGCCAAAAGATCTCAGCCGGCATTTGGAAACAATAAACATTGACAAAAATCACAATCTGTCAACAGCAGAAGTCCACCTTACTTGGATCTATGCGCATCATTCGAAAGCACGTCACACAGTCCTAGACGCTTGGGAAGTGTTTGACTTGCGATTTTGTGATACAAAATCCAGCACATATCTCTCGTTTGCTGTGACATACTGTGTTTTTGTGTCAGTAAAATAATAATAATAATTCATTTATGTGTTACTTGCCTCTCCTCATGCTTGTTAAAAGAAGAGCTAGACCAATGTGACTCTTCAGTTATTTTGGTTTGCAACTTCCACAGTTCCTCGCTACTGGCCATGCTGGAAATTACTTCTGGTAGTCACAGCTGGTGGTATGTCAGGGGGATGAAGAATTTAGTCCACATGTTAAAGGAATGATCCAAGGTGCTAAATCTATTTTGGGGATAAATCAGCACCTTGGATGGGTCCTTTAAAAGCGGAATTAACAGGTGGAATATATTCAGTGCCCTACTGTGATGGAAGCCACCAGAGATTGCATCAGTCGCAAGCCAAAAACACCTGACGTGTAGCATTTGCATAATCAATCTTGAAGTGATTGGAAAAATATCATTCTGATGTATTTTTAATAAATAAATGTCTAGAGATCATCACAGGACCTTTTGAATTATTTTTTCCAAAGCTCTTCCTTCCTTCCTTCCTTCCTTCCTTCCTTCCTTCCTTCCTTCCTTCCTTCCTTTCTTCCTTCCTTTCTTTCTTTCTTTCCATGCCCGCCATATTCACAAGGTCAACTCTGAGCCCTACCCCCTGAATGATATGCCTCATTGCATTACTGAGTGAAAGCTCTTGGAGCTGCACACTTTGATAAGCTCCCAAGAGGGATAGGCTTTGATAGAACAAGTCTCCCCCCAATAATCCTTAGACAAGATGAATCAGCCTCTTAACTTGTCTTCAGAGCAGGCACTTCTTTAGGAAATTTAAATCACTAGGGTAAAACTTTTGCATGTTCAAGGGTATTCATCTGATTGATTTCCCATTAGTTGCAATCTATGAATTCTCCAAGGAATTATATGGGGAATATTTATCTTCACCGAAGCAAACATATGGTACAGTTGGGACCATATTTCATTGCAAGAGACTTTGGCTCTTCTATGAAATAGTGCTACAACAATTTTTCTTCAGTAGCTTCTTCAGGGTGCTCAGTGAACTACAGTTGCAAAAGTCTCACTGATAGAATTGCAAATCATTCTAGTATGGAGGGCTGTATCTCAGTGTATAGATAAGGTGGACACTTATGCATCACCAAAAACGAGGATAAGCACTTTCTTTGCAAATAAATCAAAAGAGGACAACAATTTATATATGTGTGAGGGAACATAAGGCATAGTTGAAAACCAAGAAATAGTTGCTAGAATTTGAACAGAAATACAATACCTCTCAACACAATGGGAAGACTGCAACTGGAGGAGGGTGTGTATTTTTATTCTCACTATACAATTGTATCACTTCCCTTTAACTTCCATGATAACAATACAGAATCCTAGGATTTGTAGGCTGATGAAGGACTATTTATTTATTTACCTTATTTATATCCCGCCTTTCTCTACCCTGAGGCTTATAATCGCACCTCCATGATGCCTTAAAACATACAATATCAGCTAAAAATATACTTTAAAAATTAAGACATTGTGCACATACATTAAAATACATTTTAATGAATCACACCATACAGAGTCAGAGTCCAAGGCCATTCCAAAGTCAAATTGCACATTTCCACAATAACATTCTTGTACTGCTCTAGTTTCCAAAGGCCTGCTCCCAGAGCCGGGTTTTTGGCTCTCTTTCTAAATACTAGGAGGGAGGAGGCTGCCCTGATATCACTATGGAGGGAGTCCCAAAACTGAAAGTCCACCACTGAGAAGGCCCTGCCTCTTGTGCTTACCAGCCATGCTTGTGAGGAAGGTGGGACCAATGGTTCATAGGGGGAGATACGTTCAGACTAGAGCTCTCTGGCAGAGTATTCTAAATGGCTCTCCTTATACTGTGTATCATGGGATTCAATTATTACCAATGCAAGATGTAACATGATGCTAAAATTGTGTAGTGTGATTTGTTTATCTGTTTGATCTGTTGTCTAGACCTGTGGGCCTTGGACCACCAGTGGGCCGCAAGGGTGAACATCTGGTCCAGTAGCCTTCTTCCTCTTTATTTTATTTCTGCTCCTTTTGCACTGCCTGCTACTCCTTCACTGTCACTGACCATGGCATAGGTTCTGAATCAGAAACTAGAGCTGATGTGGTCCATTCAATGCAATTTTCTGATTCAGCACCACAAACCAAATCTAAAGTTGTCCAAAAACTGATTTGTAACTCTTTTGGTACTAATGTTGGAAAGTGGTCCCTGATCAAGTGGTCCCTGGTCAAAAAAAAAGGTTGGGAACCACTGGTCTAGATGATGAGTACTTCTTGATGGGTAACCTCAAAGTCTCTACTGCCCTGCACCCCCCCGGTGATATTAAACTAATCTTTTCTTAGACAGGTGTTTTAACTGAGAAGGTTTTCAAACAGGATTGTTCTGTAGCACAACTTTAAATGGAGCACTGACAACTTGGCCATGCTAATTACAGATCAAATCTCTCCCATATATCTTAAAAGTAAAGCTTGGAAAAGCCTCTGTGTGATTCTGGCAGTCATGGTAGATAATGATGGGCAACAACAGCAGGTCTAGGAGTCAATCTTTTTATTACTGGGACTCCCCACAAATGGCCAAAACCAAACAAAATCTCTGGGAAAAGTGAAAAGTCAATTTCTTCTTTTGAAAAATGGCCATATTTTCTACAGTTAAACAATGTGGTGGGATCTACAACCAATTCAAATGTGTGTTGACCCCAAAAAAGCAATTCATCCTCCTTTTTGATCAGAAAAAACAGTGTTGGGAATCCAGAGGAATTAAGGACTACACAAATAGCTTTGGTTGATCACGTGCAGTCTCACTGCTACACTTTGGCTCTCTTTCGCCAGATAAAACCGAACTATAGCCTAATATGACAGTTTTCTATATTTCTATTAGGCAGTAATTATTTATTTGATTTATTTATTAAAATATTTCTGTCTCACCCTAAATTTCAGAATTGCACACAAGTAATAAATTACCCAGTTGGCCTTGTATCAGCCTAAATCTAGACATTTATATGATTGATTTGTCATCCTTTGAGCTTTAATATTATAGAAGTATTCATCTTCTCTCAGTTCGCTGAGTAAATGTTGCTGAGATCCTACATCAAACACATAACCACAAGGTTGTGGCCATGCTCTAACTTCCCACCTGACCTCTGGAACCCATCTTAAAAGCCTGTCATTTGTCCAGAGTGACAGAGGTCTGTGCTGCTGCTGAGAAGGGTGCTTCAGGATGATGTGACCAGCCTCCTCCTGTCAACAAGAGCAGCTGCAAAGAGCAGAATCAGGGCTCCCTATGGGGGCCTGTCACAATTCTTCATCACATCCTCTTTGGCTATGGAGAGGGTGCTGGTAATGTCAGCCTGAAGTACCTTGCTCAGCACTAGCAAAGACATTCTTTGCTCTAGATGACTGACACTTTGATTAGTTCAAAACATGGCAGCCAGAGTGATCACTGGTACATCTAGGAATGATAATATTATACCAATGTTAAAAACACTCAACTTACTACTGGTTAGTTTCTGGGCAAAGGACAAACTGTTGGCTGTGACCTTTAAAGCCCTACATACTTTGGACCCAGATTACTTGTCTTCTCCTGTATAATTCGTCCAATACACTCAGGTCCTCTGGAGGGCATTTACTTTAATCAGTCAGGACTAGACAGCCAATGGTCACTCAGAGGACTTTTTCTTCAGTCAATCCTAGTCTGTGGAATGACCTACCAGAAGAAATTCGACTGCTGAACATGCTTTCTGCAGACTAATCCAGATGATTTTGAATTTATGATTTTTAACTTTTGGATTTTAACATATGAATTTTAAACTATTGGTCATTTATGTTCTTTTAAACTGATGTTATGTGTTTTTGACTGGTTTTATAGTCATAATTTAATGTGTTCTTAATTCCTGCTTTGATCCATGGAAAGAGGCAGAAAAGAAATTATTATCATAATTACAGGTTAAACATTCCTTATTTGCAATCCCAAAATTTGAAATATTTCCAAAAGATAGTGACAGTTTTGCTTTCTGATTGTTCAATGTACTCAAATTTGGTTTCATGCACAAAACTATTACAATTATTGTATAAAATTTCCCTCTGGCTATGTTTATAAGGTGTACTTGAATCATACATTAATTTCATGTTTAGTCCTGGGTCCTATCTTTAGGACATCTCATTATAAATACATGCCAATACAAATATTCAAATATTTGGGGTAAAAGTCTGAAATCCAAAACGTGTTTAGTCCAAATCATTTCAGTTAAGAGATACTCAACTTGGTACCACAATTACAAATAAAAATACAAAGCAGTTACAATGCCCTAGGTCTAACTTAGGCTATTGTAGCTAACAAGATGGTGGTCTCAGCTCATTACAGAACTTATTCTGTTTTAGACAGCTGATGTTTGTTCTGCAGAGCAGCCGACAAACAATGCATTGGAAAGATGGGGTCAAAGAAATGACATTTTGTGTGTAGGAACATTCACACACAATGGGGTAAAAGCTACTAGTGCCATAATAAAACTAATAAAATACTTTCTTCTTTAACACTGCTTGACATGGGTACAATGTGGTCTTCTCCATATTGAAAACAACTGTATTAAGTATTGAATTTGGCTGGGTATAGATTAATGAGAATATTCTTTTGATCCAGTGATGAGTGGTGGCTTCAAAGTTGTGAATCCTCTTGGGATTTTAGTATGAATTTTAAGGACCTATCCAAGGTGTTGAACATGTTGTGCAAATGCATTTCAGCACCTTGAATAGCTCCTTTTAAATTGGTGATAAAACCTTGAGTTAAATAGCTGTTGTCAGGACTCTCTATATTTTACTTTCAATTGTGGCAGGGTAGTTTTCTTATTCCACCCTGACTACCAATAAATAAATAAATAAATAAACAAATAAAGGCGTGTTCGATTTGGCCCGCTCGGATGTGAACGCCACACGCTCTCTAGGTCCCTCTTCCTTCGCTTCATTGCTGCCAACTCCTCGTTAAACCAAGGAGCTGGTTTAGCTCGGCTACTTGAGAGGGGCCATTCCGGAGCAATCGTGTCTATTGCCCTAGTCATCTCCCGTTCCAGAGAGTGACCAGAGCATCGACAGAATCACCTACCGAGGTGGCGGGAAATTCCCCAAGAGCCATCAGGAATCCATCAGGATCCATAAGCCTCCTAGGATGGACCATCTTAATGGGTCCTCCACCCCTGCAGAGGTTGGAGGGTGCGGAAAGTCTAAACCTGATCAGATGATGGTCGGTCCATGGCAACGGAGCGATGGTCAGCTCCTCCACACTGCCATCGTTCTCCCATCCCTGACAGAAAACCAAGTCTAAGGTGTGGCCAGCACAGTGGGTAGGGCCAGATACCTGTTGGGACAGCCCCATGGTCGCCATGATAGACATGAAGTCCTGAGCCGCTCCTGAAAGGGTGGACTCTGCATGAATGTTGAAGTCCCCCAGCACTAAGAGCCGTTGGGACTCCAACGCCAGGTTCGAGACCACCCCCGATAGCTCAGGTAGGGAGACTGTAGTGCAGCGGGGTGGACGGTACACTAACAGAATCCCTATTCTGTCCCGGTCACCTACCCTCAGGTGGACACATTCGAAATTGGTTGACTGAGGAATGGGGCACCTGGTCAGGGAGATGGAATCCTTATAGACCACCACAACCCCGCCTCCCCGCCCCCCGGATCTTGGCTGGTGCTGCACGGAGAAACCTGGTGGACAAAGCTGGGTCAGATTTACACCTCCAGCCTCATTCAGCCAGGTCTCCGTTATGCACGCCAGATCTCCCCGTTCATCCAGAATTAAGTCCTGGATGATAGCTGTTTTACCGTTGACAGATCTGGCGTTCAACAGCACCATCCTTAATCCAGAGGGACCACCATCCTGGGTACCCAGACTTACCGTGTCAGGAGGCTGATTTGGAACTACTAATGTTCTAACATCAACCCTAGGCCGAATTAAAGGTCTCCCTTTCCCGCATCTCCCCCTCCCTGATATTACTTCTTACACTAACTATGGAGATGCAACTTGATACTATATAACTGTACTCCCAGAACCGATAGCTCAGCAGTCTTGACACTAACTGCTAGTCCTTTAAGCCCAACTGCTTTCCTAGCAGTTCAAACACAATTTTTCTTCTACTCTTGTAGCAGCAAATCTGGAGTCCCAAAACTCCCTAGATGTTACCTTTTACTCCCAGGTTGCGGGGACGTGCGGGCACAGGAACGAGAGAAGACGCAACAACCGTATTGCATTCAAATGAAGCCAAAGGTTTATTTGCACAACGTCAGCTGAGGGGACCTGCCCACAGAACGAGCTGCCTCAGGGCAAGAACCCCCAACATTCTCCTACTGACCCTTATAAACACGCTATGGCGGCAGGTCCCGTCTTCATCATTTTTCATTGGTTCACATTATTACCACATCATCAACACATCATCAACACATTTCTATTATCCAATTACACATCACATTATTTGGCAGTTCATTCTACTTGCGTTCCCATTTGTTAA
Source organism: Anolis apletophallus (assembly GCA_030556195.1). NCBI lineage: Eukaryota > Metazoa > Chordata > Lepidosauria > Squamata > Anolidae > Anolis > Anolis apletophallus. The sequence goes on along the minus strand of JARBWK010000006.1, from coordinate 32,994,444 downwards.
ACAGCACTACGCAGTTATTAATTCTTCATTCCCACAGTGTGTTATCTGCTGTATGAGCGTCCTGTCCTGAATCTGCAACATTTCTAAAACGTCCCTCAGTGCCAATAGGGAGGAACGGTTTCATTTGTCATGCGCTGTTTCTACCAATCGGCTACAATGTAAACAAACGCACGTTGAGCTAGCTAGACCAATCAAGGCCAGTGTTACCAGGAAAGGCACATGATGTACTTTCACAAATCACAGCCTGTGCCTGACCTACCAATCGAAGTGCATTATTCTCGTAATGGCATTTAGCATGATTCTTGGCAAGCCACTCCGCTATACTAAGTACTATGCTTGTGCATCACTCTCTCCTGACTGTACTTCTGCTAAAAGCACCAATTCTGCTTTACTCTCTCACAGAGTAGAGTCAGAGTCCTCTTTAAAACCTGCTGACAGCTGGCTAAAATGGACTCTCTAACTCTCCACACACCCTCTCTCCTTTGACTTTCACTGCCAACTGCCAAAGTTTGAATTCGAAGATTCTAAGGCCAGTTGCAGACTCCGCCTCCTGTTTCCATGGTAATGGAAACCCCTTGGAGGTTCTGCATGCTAATATCTCTGTTAACCCTTTAGGGTTTGCTAAGTTTTTACCCCTTCAACATATATACATATATATAAATATCAACCATATTTAAAACCTGTAATAAAGAAATATGACTTCACCACAGCTGTCTTACTAAAATAAGAACCACTCACCACCACTGTCCAGTTCATATTTGAAACACTTGTAAATAGGAGATATATATCTCACACAGAGAACATCTTTCCTAACCCTATTCCCTATGCCTGAGAATATCTTCCCTATTCAACCCCATTTTTAGAAGCTTTGACTATGGCTATTCCTACCGGCTGTTAGGAATTGTGGGAGTTGAAATCCAAAGCACCTGGAGGGCCCAAAGTTTGTCCATGCCTGATTTAGAGTAATCATCTTATCTCATTCAATTGCTTCCCCTCTTTGCTGGGTATTGACTGGACTATGTTATTCTCACCCATATGGTTCTAGCTTCCAAACATGCTTCTATACTATTTGGAGGATGTGTGAAGGACCCCTAAATTAGCTTTTCATTTGGGCATAATGTAAGGAGCAAGCCCCCAAAGGCAGCATTTCCCCTAGTTATAATTTCAATTAGAAATAGCAACGTTGTGCCTCTTGGGCTTATTGATTATTCCGTGTAAAGTGTATTATATAAAATAAAACCCCAAACAACTGACATTTCTTTTTTTAATGAATAATTTGTTTAGAATGAGGTGCCAAACAATTTCTCCTTGAACTAGGCTTTGCAGAATGAAGGTTGGGTTTTATTTGGAATCACCGCTTTATAATTTCAATAGCCGAGAGGTAAATATTACATGTTTCTGCTGAAGGGTCCTTGTTTATGCTATACAGGATTTCTGTACACAGTTTGGTAAGAGGCTTGAAAAATACATTATGGAGCCACTGGGAATGAATTTCTGACTTCATTAACAACAGGGGAGCACTCCAAGCACCATTTGTTAGAATGTTGTGTAACATTTATACAATAGGTTTAAACAACTGCTCACAAGTACATGCCAACACAATATTATTTTAATTGCCAGGGTTTCTTTAATTTATTCCAGTGGCTGTATTGCTTTGCTATATACAATTTTAAGGGGGTTAAGGGTGCATTTTTTAAAAAAGCATGGCATACTGCAAAACAGCAAAAACTGCAGCAGGGGCTTAACCATCAAATGGAACAGATTAGAACTTCTGGACCGTTGCCTGACATAGGAAATAATGGAAAACATATACAAAGGAAGTGCTTTAAATGTGATTGCAGACCAGTTTTGCTTTCCAACAACAAACAAACAAATAAACAAATCTGTGTTATTCTGCCATCCCAGAAGGCTTTATATGATTTACTTGGAATGATTTCCACCATGTAATAGATGCTTGGCAACTTTCTAAAACCATTCTAACAGTTTTCATGCTTGTCATCCACAGATATGAAGTTCAGGGAGCTGGTTATGTTTAGCCTGGAGAAAATTGAGAGGTGATGTGAAAACTATCTGTAAATATCTCAAGGTACATTACATTGAAAATGGAGCAAGGCTTGCTGCCCTAGAGACCTATAGTTTCAAAGGGAAAGAAGGGTTTCCACTGAAACATTGGGGAAAATATCCTAAGATCTGTTTGACAGTAGTATAGACTTGGGGCCCATCTACACAGATACCTAGATCTGCTTTGGATTGACCCTGGAACTCAAGGAGCTGCCATGTCCGTATGTTCTGTTCCTGAACAGCCACAACAACAGGAACAAAGTTGGGCTCAACCTTTCTCATCAGATGGTCACTTTTAACTTGTCCATTGTTTGTGACTGTGGCAGTGGCACCAGAGGTCTGGAGAGCTCTTGGATATTGGTGAGCAGCTTTGTTGATATCAGCAAATTGATCTGGAGAAAGAAGGAGGAAAGAAGGGAGGAAAGAGGAGATAAACGTAGGGGAAACTGTGGTAGCAAACAACTGAAAAAGTTAGTGCCATCTCGGCAGCACTGGCACATGTGAACAGCTGGACTGTTTCAGATTTGAACCAGCCTAACTATTCACATCAATCCAGAAATTATGAGGCTGCTCCAGAGTTCTGTGAAGCTCCAGAGAATTCACACAAAACACTTGAGCAGGCTAAGAGATTAGCAAAACAACAAGGAGGGGGGAGTGCCAATGCGCTGCAAAGGTCTATGCACTTCAGAGGCAATGAATAGCTTTTAAACCAAAGTCCATTATATTTAGCGTCTCATCTTGACATTTGTGTGTACAGATAACACACACAAATATAACACAATCAACAGTAGGTTCACTGATACAAAGAGTTACCACTCAAATGTCCAAAGTCCATTCCCATTCAAAAATTCGATGTAAAGTAGAGATAACCTATATAGTCCGGATTATCCAAATGAAAGGATCGGAAGGTAAATTCCTGCGAGGGTAGACCTGTAGCTGCAGTCACAAGGTATTCTCACAATGTAAACAATCCAGCGAATGCTCCAGACACAGAGAACAAGGATAAGTTCTCTAAATATAACAAAATTAGAAAAAAAAGCCACAAACTCTTTTTCAAGGCTTTAACATATCCAATATATGTGTCCAAAATAATATATCAAGGAAATCCACATCAGTTACGTAACCTAGCCAAAGTCAGCTAGGTGACCAAAAAGTCCCTGAATATCATGTGCACAATCCAGGAGCTACCTCTCTACCGATATAGTCATTGGAGGATGATGGCCACCTCTTAGAAATGCTTTAGCTGTTCATTTCTGTATGACAGAGAGTTGGATTCAATAGTCTTTGCAACTATAATTTTATGTTTGACCACTATATAACAAGCCTTTCTAGAGCAATTTTATACTTAGGATTTTCCTTGTGCATGTGTGTGTGTGTGTCTACTTGTCAGCCACTGTCAATATTCAGCTGCATGCTTGCTTCCTAAAGTTTAATGGAAACTTAACTCCAAGATGTACCAGCAATGGAGATCTGGAAATTTGCCACATCAAAATGTCCTTCATCTCAATGCTGACACATGTTTGGCCAGTGTGGAAATAGTCATAAATAATTCCAAGATGCTTAAACTGGAGGGGTTTAGGCTAGGCCCCATTCTCTCCACCTTCTGCAAGGATCTGAAAACCTGGATGCTCCAATGTGCGTTTGATGATGGTTAGTCTCTGTTAATGAATGCCCATCCCTATTTACTGATAAGGTTGCTCTCAGTACTTTGCCTTTAGCCCTGGCCCCATAGTTTGCTTTCTGCACAAGTCTATGCACAGCCCTCTCTAATCTGATCATACCCTTGTCCTGGTTACTGGTTGTTAAGTTTGGTTGATATACTTTTAATGATGTTTTTATATCCTGCTGTGTTTTTAATTGTTTTAACTGGATGGCTATATGCAATTATGTTTTCAATTGTTTTTAGTTAGAGTATTTTATTGTATGTTCTGGGCTTGGCCCCACTTGTAAGCCGCCCCGAGTACGTTCGGGGAGATGGTGACAAGGTATAAGAATAAAAGTTATTAACTTTAGCTTATCTAGAATTGATTCATCTAGGTCAGCTAACTTTGGCTAGCTAGGATTGTACCCTTTCTAGTTCAGTTAATTCAAGTCAATTTTTTCTCTCATCTCTATTCCCCTTCTTATTTGCACCCCCACCACAAAAAAAGAGACCAGACAAAGAAAGTACTATGGAGTGACTAAGAATGTATTTCTGACTTCATTAATAATATATTTATTTCATTATTTATTTTAACTGCTGCAACCTGCAGGGAAAAAGGGAATTAAATCCACCTAATGGGTATAGTCAAAGGTTAGGTGCAAATACTAAGAATACTTCCACATACCACTCTTTTTTTTTGAGTGAGTACCTAAACTCCAAGAACAATCCAAATTATCATGGCTGCTTGCCCAGCCATTTTAATGTAAGGCAGTCCTAGTGCTCTCCCTCCCAAATTACAGAATTTTTAGAGTGAGAAATCCCTATTTTAGCCCCAAGGGGAGCCCTCTTGCCAGCAACCCAAGTCAAGGAACCCAGAAAGGCTATTCCAGAACCCCACCCTTCACCCAAAAAGGGGGTGCCATGGTAAGATGTTTTCATGCCTTTGACAAATTATTTAAGTGACATCACCATATGCCAATTACTCCAACCCAACAAATATGGGGTTGTCACCCCCCCCTCATTAAAAAAATCCTTGGTGGAAAAATTCCTATCTAGCCCTGATGAGACCAGACTACCATTAACTTACACTAACCTGGGGGGTAACACCAGAAAGAAAGAGGCCGGCATGAAGGGCAGCCACCAATTTGGAAAGTACTGCTGCTCCTTGCACAGGCCAGTGGAAGGAGGATTCAAGGCAGCCTCTCCTTATTGGTTTATTCAGGTCTCCTTCATGTGGGAGTCCACATTCCCTTCCATGCCTCAAGTTTTGCCTTTGAGGCTTTGGGTTGGCCTTGCACATGAAGGGAGTAGAATGAACGCCTGATAATAAAGTTAATCAGCTACTTTATTTACATTGCAGTTAGTAAGAGAACTATAGCTAGTTCTAGTCAAAGTTGTAGTGAACTGTATTCTCCTAGGTTTGTACCCTATGCAGAAGAGGATCCTTTGAGTTACAGTTCTATCAAAATTGAAGAGGAAAATTTATTTTGTTCCATTCATCTGAAGCAAGGGTGGGGAATGTATATACTCCCAAATATTGCTGGACTGGAACTCCCATCAAACTTAGCCAGCATAGACAAAGATGAAGGATGATAGGAGTTGCAAACCAACAATATTCAACGAGGTGCATGTTCTTTAGCCTTGACCTGATTATCTGAAAGAGCCTTTGCATGTAAAGAATGCACTAAATCCCTCTCCGAATTGCTGAGAGTGAGCTTATATTTATACAATGTATTCCTGGGGCCCTTTCACTACACAAATAAAAGGTAAAGGTTTACCCTTGACATTAAGTCTAGCCATGTCTGACTCTGGGGTTTGGTGCTCATCTCCATTTCTAAGCCGAAGAGCCAGCGTTGTTCATCGACACCTCCAAGGTCATGTGGCTGGCATGACTGCATGGAGTGCTGTTACCTTCCTGCAAAGGTGGTACCTATTGGTCTACTCACATTTGCATGTTTTCAAACAGCTAGGATGGCTGAAGCTGGGGCTAACAGTGGGAGCTCACCCTGCTCCTCGGATTCAAACCTGGGACCTTTCAGTTAGCAAGTTCAACAGCTCTGGTTTAACCCACTGTGCCACTGGGGCTCCTACATAAATACACAATATACTACAGAGATACACTACACAAATAGAGCAGTATAATTCCTCTTTACCTGCCATGGCTACATCCTATCCAATCATGGGATTTGTAGTTTAGTGAGGCACTAGGACTCTCTGGCTGAGAATTCTAAATGTGTGCATATGTCAAGTTACCCACGCAGTTATGGTGACCCTATACATTTAATAGAATTTTCTTGGGCAAGGAATACTCAAAGGTGGTGGTTTTACTAATTCCTTCCTCTGAAATACCTCTCCTTAAACTCAACTACAAATCCAAGGATTCCATAAAATGAAATCATGGCTGTTAAAGTGGATTCATAGTTTGTTCAGTGTGAAAGGACCCCTGTCCAGGGTGAGTCTGTCAATACTTCAAATGATCTTGTTTTGACTGGAAATGGAGACTCCAGACCCAAAGCTGATTCTCTACCTAAGAAGAACAGTGAACATTCAAAAGGACCTTTTAAATACAGAATACTGTATTTATTTTTAGTTTTGTTTGCTGAACAGCTCAAGCCCTCCCTGTTGCATTGCCAAACCTTTTTTTAAAAAAACCTTTTTGGTGTGCAACAGCATTGAACAATTGATACTTAAAGATGAAGTGGGGATTTATATAGCACCAGTCACACTGAACGATCAAATTTCATTATTGGGGGGATTTGGCCTCCTTTGAACTTCCCCAAAGGGAGAGAAGTGTAACATGAGATCTAAGCAATATACTATTTCTAAGGCATTAATCATTATAAATTCATCATCACCACAAGATTTTAAAGAATGCAAAAAGGGCAGAAGATATATTAAGTGTTCATACACCTGTCTGATAAAACTGGCTATATTGAGGGAATTGTTTCAAGTATACTCACAAAATCAAATCATTGTATTCCACTCCAAATAGCAGGCAGAGATAATAATATATTTGAATAATTCCTTGCCTTCATAAATGCTTTTTATACACTAATCGGCTAATCAATAAAATTTTGATTGATTGATACACTAAAAGACAGCATAGCACACAGATTGACTCTCCCATATTTGAATTGCTTGGCACCAAAAGTATTTTGAATTATTATTATTTTTTGGATTTTGGAATACCTGTATTTGTGTGTATTGACTTAGTGAGATAACTTGGAGTTCGGAGCCAAGTCTAAATATAGAATTCCTGTATGTTTCACATGCAACTTATACTCATGTCTGAAGGTAATTTTATACATAGGATTTTAACAATTTTATTCATGAAACAAAGTTTGTATACATCAAATCACTAGAAAGCAAATTTGTCACTCTCCTAGCCACACATCTGGAGAATTTTGGGTTTTGGAGTACTTTGGAATTCCACATAAGGGATGCTCTACCTCTAATATGTTTGCTTTTCTACATAGCATGATGCTTTGTCATTTGTAAGATGATTTTACTCTTAAATCTGAAAAGCATTCAGATAAATGTCCTTCCACGATGCCACAAAGAGCACCTTCCAAAAGTGGGTGTATCCCATGTATGTATTAATTATATCCAAACTTTTCATGGTGACCCTATGAATTCCTGATCACCAAGACACTTCGTTGTTACCGTTCCTACTAAGATCATGAAAATTCTGAGCCACAAATTACCATACTGATAACAGTTTATTCACCTATGGTACAGTCTCCCTCTTTTCCTAATGCCATTAACTTTGTTGTGCATTATTATCTTTTCCAATCGGTCACATCATCTCATAATATGTCCAAAGCACAATGGTTGCAGGTTAGCTATTTTGGTTCATAGTGGGAGTTCAGACTTGATTTACTGTAGATCCCAATTATTTGGTTTATTTGGTAGTCTATCTGTCACATTCTCCTCCAGCACTACATATCAAATGAATTGATATTTTTTATCAACTTTCTTCACCATCCAACTTTCCTATCATACATAGAATCCAAAAAAATAGTGACATTAGCTCTCCTGAATTCGGCATCCTATTATATAGTTTTACAAAGGGTGTGTGTGTGTGTGTCTTGGCACATACATCCAATGGATACAGCATTACACAGCATCTAGGCACTAACCACATCCAGTCCAGCTACATCATTTGCCTTCATAATAGGCTTCAGTACTGTAAGTGGCTTTTTTCTACCTGTATGACTTCATTTTATCAGTGCCTATTAGCCCCTTGCTTCTTTCTACTCACTAAATGAATATTAGGGATAAAGAATCCAGATCTTGGAGAAGTTCCTTTGGGAATCTACTCCAGAGTAGGCCAAATAAGATATTTTGGGAACAGAAGACACCCCCCCCCCCACACACACGAACTTCACCAAGCAAAGGGTGACCAAGTCTGGAATACCCTACTTTGAAGTGTTTTGGGCCCTTTCTACACGGTTTTATAAAATCCAGATTATCTGCTTTAAACTTGAGTATATGGCAGTATAGACTCACATAATCCAGTTCAAATCAGATAATCTGGATTATATGTCAGTGTAGAAGGAGCCTTAGAAGTGCTTACTCCCAATGTTAAAAATGAGAAACTTAACCACATGGAGCTTGAGACAGATGCAACATTAATACCTAGGGAGTATCTAGTCTACACTGCCATATAATCCAGTTCAAAGCTGATTATGTGGATTTTATATGGCAGTGTAGAAGGGTCTTGAGAATTATGAAAGTAGCAATCCACGACTACACCTTGAAAGTTCTGCACATCCATTCATACTCCATATCCAGCCATCCGCAAAGCTCACTTAGATATTTTTTTTGCTTATCATTTCTACAACTGAAATTCTTAACAGTTGTAAATTGCTCTTAGGCTGGGAGGCAGAGAGTGCCATAAATAGTAGTGCAACAAAATCTTGCCAGCATCACCGTTAGCTTTCATGCTATACCCTTACAGCTGTTCTAGGAAAAAAGATATGCCCCCTTCAGCTGAATAGGCTTCATGATGGAATGCCGGCAGGGAGATTTAATATTATTTGTCTACACCAAGGAGCAAGCAGCTACAGATCTGGCAAAAAGGCTCGCTGACTGGCTGCAGTCATTATCCGAGCAATCTAAGTAGTTACGTTTCAAGCTACAGGGTGTTGAGCATAATAGCGCTGTCTAGACTCGGTGCCTACAGAAAAGAGAGATTGCCTTCCCTTCTGTTCTTGCTGGTCAAGCCAGGTTAATGATGATTGACTTAATGAGAGTCATCTGACTTCTAACCTAGGGAAAGGAGAGACTTATTTGCCAGGATGAACAATATTATGCTCCTTTGATGGAACTGACAGTTTTCATTTGCCTGAGATGTTTTTACCTCTCTAAACTATTGCAAGGCCTAGAGTAAATCGGTGGCTGTTGAGGCTTGCTGGTGTCATCGATTATGGCAAGGACAGAGCAGGTTGTTGGCAGTGGGTGCCTTTTCTCATTGTTCAGTGTCTAGTTAATTATAGGCGCTTGCAATTTGTCCTTCTTGCAAAACAAGAAAAAGAAGACAACAAAATTCTAGCTTTGTTGTGAATTGAGACTTTTCTCTCTGGCTTCAGTTTCGCTTTCTGACACATTCAATTTTTTTAAAAGAAAAAACCCTAATTTTTTTCATCTTGCAAGCCTCTTCTGCAGCCACATTCAACATTCAACCCCCATTTTCTCAGCTTTAAAAGGGCCATATTTTATCTATCTGACATGAAACTCTGAAGAGCCAGAATGAAAGAAAAGATGGCAACTGCTATGCTAAACTGCAAGGCACACCTAAATGACAAACCTCCTTCTTTTTCCAGACTGAAGAGCAAACTAAAACTTCAATTAAAAACACAAGAATTATTAACATTAGTCAGAGAAAATAATCTTGTCTTCATTTTTTTGCTATAGGGGCATGCAGAATAATAAACTCATTTCCATTTAAAAAAGAAGGATAAAAGGAAACAAAACTGAGGAATTATATTGCTCAAATGTTGTATGCAGTCTACCATAAAAGATAGTATTTCCTTTTACATGCTTTTTAAATATAGCAATGAACACCTTGTCTTAAACATTTTATTATTCATTCTGAAAGAAAGTATTCCATAATCCATTTCTTTTCTAATTTTTTTCTGGGAAAGAAGGCTTTCATCTCTTTTTTCTCTTTATTTCATAGCATAACCTATACCTGTTGATAAACTCTACAAGCTAGTTGACATTGCCGCCCCTGATGTCCGATGGGAAGTAGCTGATAACTGTGGGAGAAATAAGGTTGAACAATCTGAAAGACATCCACTTCATGGCTATCAGCGTCCTCCCAGTAGATTCAAATCAAGGAAAAGCTTCATGAGAGCCATCAGTCCTCTAAATTTTCCTCCAGCAACAGCAAGAGTATCCCTCTGGGAAGCTAAACCAGTAAATCCCAATTGGATGCCTCCCCTCCTCTGAGGGTCTGCCTCCAGGGGCAAACCAAGAATGGGCAACTTGGAAGTCCCTGAACAGACTCAGAAGCGGAGTGGGCAGATCAAAGGACAACTTGGCAAAATGGCACTACCTAAAATAATCCCCCACCTTTGGGCAACTGTGGAGCAGAACTGACAACTTCACATCTGTATGCTTGTCCGCAATGTCCTGCCTCATGTACAGAGGAAAAATTGTTTGAGGCTACAGGCAATGCAGTTTGAGGCTACAAACAAACCAGTAGAACAAAGAACTTTGCATCTGTATGCTTGTCCATAATGCCCCGCCTTATGTACAGAGGAAGAATTGTTTAAAGCAGACCTGGGCAATTGCTGGCCCTCCAGGTGTTTTGGACTTCAAATCCCAGAAATCCTAATAGCTGGTAAACTGTTTAAGTTGAAGTCCAAAACACCGGGAGGGCCGGCAATTGCCCAGGTCTGGTTTAAAGCTCCAGGTCTGGTTTAAAGCTACAGACAATGCAGTCGCTATTGCCCCTTTATGGTCAAAATTTATTTAGCTGCTTGTGCTCTCTATATTTTATCAGTTTTATACTTATTTATATGCAATGCTTTTGACACAAAATAAAAAAAATTCATAGCAACCAAGTTTTTAAAATAGGTCTGTTTTGTGTGAATACTGTTATTGTAGACTGATGAATAACTGTCTGTAATTTGGTCTGTATGTTATCTCATATATCTAACACAAAATAAGGGGAGAATTGCTGCAAAGCATGCAAGTACACAGAGTGTGGTCAATAATCACATCAATAAGTGGTAGAACAAATTCAAAGTGTTAATACACGATTCAATTATAATACAGAATACACACAGAATACAAATAAAATAATATGCCCACTCTGGGCTCCTACCATACGCTTAGTAGCGTTAGAAAGTGTTCGAAAATGACGGGTTCAAAGGAAAGAGTTCAAGGGTTCATGGTAAGATGGGTTTTTAGGTGAGTATATGAGGGTAGGGAGGACACGCAAAACCCGAGGGCCGTGTCCCAGCCAGAGAGCGGGTTGGCAAGCAAGCCGTGATGGAAGTCCAGGAAGCGGTGGTAACGCAGAGTTGTTTGCTGTTCGGAGCCCAGGCACCGTTAGCGTATGAGCAGTGGAAAATCACGAATAGCAGCTGGGTCTCCGAGGGTAGTTGGGCCGACGGGGATACACTGTACGATGGTCCCAACTCCCGTTTCGACCCCCTGGAACGGGGTCTTTCTCAAGGCCAGAATAGTGCAACACAACTCAATTCCAAAAGGGTAAGGTCTGTAGGCAACAAGTTACAGTCAAAATACGGCTGCGAACATACACAAAGCAGTCAAAAGCAATTCAAATAACATTATAAGAAATAGTAAGGGATATACTGCTACACATACATAGTAATGGATACATACCCAATTCATAGAGGCAATTGCACACATCTACGAATGACCAACGGCCGAACCCCCTACATAGTGTCCCTGGCTTGCTTATAAGCACAGCCAGAGCTCAGGTGCAGGCAATACAAGAGCGGATTTAACGCAGAAGTTCTGTTACAGTGATTTTATCATTGAGCCCAATTGGAATCTCTGTACCCCAGGTATGAATATACCGGGTTTCTGTTCTGCGAAGGTGGAGATCCAAGTCTCCATGGGGGGGGGGGGTGCCTGAACCCGCTTTACACCAAAGAACTTGAGGTCATCTGGCCCATGTTTAAAGGACTTAAAATGGGCGTATAAGGGAATCTTCCGAAAAATTCCTGATTTTAGAACGGTGTTCAGAAATTCTAATATTCAGATTTCTCTTGGTTTCGCCCAGATAAAGCTTCCCACAAGGGCAACAAATCCCATATACACAGGAGTCCGTTTTGCACGTGAAGAACTCCTGGAAAGCAAACATACGCCCTGTGCTAGGATTGAAAATTTCCTTATCAGGGTATACACATGTGCATTGGGCACAAGTGCCACATCTGTGGGGTTTTAGGTGTTAGAGTGCTCTTTTTATGTGGGGTCCTGAGACCGGAATGAGCAATAATGTCCTTGATATTCCTGCTACGTTTATGTGCGATCATAGGAACCTTTGATAGGCCCGGCGTACCACTCACCAAGGGCCAAAACTTGGTGACAATTTTTTGGATATCAGTAGTATGATTGGTGAGAGTCAAGGGCCAGACTATCCTATCCAAGGGGGTCCTTACTTTTTTGGTAAGTAGAGATTCTCGAGGCATGAGGGCTGCACGCCTTTTGGCGGAGACAATGGTCTGGTTAGGGTACCCCCTGAGGGTAAGCTTATCATGGAGAGATGCAGCCTCAGTGTGGTAATGGTCAGGTTCACTAGAATTACGTTTCAAACGCAAAAACTGCCCGTAGGGTAAGTTGGCTTTCAAAGAATGGCTATGGAAACTCCCATGGTGGAGTAAAGCATTTTTTTTCATTAGGTTTGTGGAAGCATCTCACCTTAACGGCGTTAAGGTGGGCATAGATGGATACATCTAAGTAATTAATGCTGGAAAGGGAGGATTCAAAGGTAAAATTGATACAGTCTTCCCACGTGTTCATCCATGAGATGATCCGTTGGGGGGTGGTGTTCTTAGATATAATCAGAATGACATCATCAATGTAACGCCCATAGAAGCGGATGTTGTCAGTAATGGAGCTAAAATCCGGATTATACAAGAATTGGCATTCAAGGTAGTCCATGAATAGATTGGCGACGGTAGGGCCTAAAGGACTTCCCATGGCCACGCCCCCTGTCTGAAGGTAGAACTGTGAGCCAAATTTGAAATAGTTGTATTCAAAGACACAGTCTGTGAGGTCCATGAGGAACTCAGTGGGAGGTATGTCTTGGGCAGAGTGTTGTAAGGAGTCAAAGGTGTCCAATAGGACTGTTCTAGCAGTATCAAGAGGCACATTAGTATACAAAGACTGAACATCAGCAACCACAAAGTGGTCGCCCTCCTCGAGAGGGAAGCCCTCAATCTTGGAAATGAGATGTCTAGTATCTTGAAGGTAGGCCTGCCTGGTCTGTACGGTGGGCTGGAGAAGACGGTCTAGGAAAATAGCAAGGGGCTGTAAAAGACCCCCGGTGCTGGCGATGATGGGCCGGCCAGGCACCGGTGAGATGTGTTTATGCGTGTTGGGAGGTGGTAGAATTCTGGGATCTTAGGATGGAAATTAACAAGACTTTAGCAAGATCATTATTAATATACCCCATAAGTTCTGCATGTGACACTATGTTGCGAATAGAGTTGAGATAGGACCTGGTAGGGTCGCTAGGGAGGGGCTGGTAATATCTGACATCATTAAGCAGTAGTTACTACTGACTACATAATAGAGGCCAACAGACAGCTTAATGATGTCAGATATTACCAGCCCCTCCCTAGCGACCCTACCAGGTCCTATCTCAACTCTATTCGCAACATAGTGTCACATGCAGAACTTATGGGGTATATTAATAATGATCTTGCTAAATTCTTGGTTAATTTCCATCCTAAGATCCCAGAATTCTACCACCTCCCAAAAACGCATAAAAACATCTCACCGGTGCCTGGCCGGCCCATCATCGCCAGCACCGGGGGTCTTTTACAGCCCCTTGCTATTTTCCTAGACCGTCTTCTCCAGCCCACCGTACAGACCAGGCAGGCCTACCTTCAAGGTACTAGACATCTCATTTCCAAGATTGAGGGCTTCCCTCTCGAGGAGGGCGACCACTTTGTGGTTGCTGATGTTCAGTCTTTGTATACTAATGTGCCTCTTGATACTGCTAGAACAGTCCTATTGGACACCTTTGACTCCTTACAACACTCTGCCCAAGACATACCTCCCACTGAGTTCCTCATGGACCTCACGGACTGTGTCTTTGAATACAACTATTTCAAATTTGGCTCACAGTTCTACCTTCAGACAGGGGGCGTGGCCATGGGAAGTCCTTTAGGCCCTACCGTCGCCAATCTATTCATGGACTACCTTGAATGCCAATTCTTGTATAATCCGGATTTTAGCTCCATTACTGACAACATCCGCTTCTATGGGCGTTACATTGATGATGTCATTCTGATTATATCTAAGACACCCCCCAACGGATCATCTCATGGATGAAACGTGGGAAGACTGTATCAATTTTACCTTTGAATCCTCCCTTTCCAGCATTAATTACTTAGATGTATCCATCTATGCCCACCTTAACGCCAAGTAAGGTGAGATGCTTCCACAAACCTAATGAAAAAAATGCTTTACTCCACCATGGGAGTTTCCATAGCCATTCTTTGAAAGCCAACTTACCCTCCGGGCAGTTTTTGCGTTTGAAACGTAATTCTAGTAAACCTGACCATTACCACACTGAGGCTGCATCTCTCCATGATAAGCTTACCCTCAGAGGGTACCCTAACCAGACCATTGTCTCTGCCAAAAGGCGTGCAGCCCTCATGCCTCGAGAATCTCTACTTACCAAAAAAGTAAGGACCCCTTGGATAGGATAGTCTGGCCCTTGACTCTCACCAATCATACTACTGATATCCAAAAATTGTCACCAAGTTTTGGCCCTTGGTGAGTGGTACGCCGGGCCTATCAAAGGTTCCTATGATCGCACATAAACGTAGCAGGAATATCAAGGACATTATTGTTCATTCCGGTCTCAGGACCCCACATAAAAAGAGCACTCTAACACCTAAAACCCACAGATGTGGCACTTGTGCCCAATGCAAATTTGTATACCCTGATAAGGAAATTTTCAATCCTAGCACAGGGCGTATGTTTGCTTTCCAGAGTTCTTCACGTGCAAAACGGACTCCTGTGTATATGGGATTTGTTGCCCTTGTGGGAAGCTTTATCTGGGCGAAACCAAGAGAAATCTGAATATTAGAATTTCTGAACACTGTTCTAAAATCAGGAATTTTTCGGAAGATTCCCCCTTATACGCCCATTTTAAGTCCTTTAAACATGGGCAAGATGACCTCAAGTTCTTTGGTGTAAAGCGGGTTCAGGCACCCCCCTCCATGGAGACTTGGATCTCCACCTTCGCAGAACAGAATCCCGGTATATTCATACCTGGGGTACAGAGATTCCAATTGGGCTCAATGATAAAATCACTGTAACAGAACTTCTGTGTTAAATCCGCTTGTATTGCCTGCACCTGAGCTCTGGCTGTGCTTATATAAGCCAGAGACCACTATGTAGTTGCTTCGGCCGTTGGTCATTCGTAGATGTGTGCAATTGCCTCTATGAATTGGGTATGTATCCATTACTATGTATGTGTAGCAGTATATCCCTTACTATTTCTTATAATGTTATTTGAATTGCTTTTGAGTGCTTTGTGTATGTTCGCAGCTGTATTTTGACTGTAACTTGTTGCCTACAGACCTTACCCTTTTGTGAGTTGTGTTGCACTATTCTGGCCTTGAGAAAGACCCCGTCCAGGGGTCGAAACGGGAGTTGGGACCATCGTACAGTGTATCCCCGTCGGCCCAACTACTCCTCGGAGACCCAGCTGCTATTCGTGATTTTCCACTGCTCATACGCTAACGGTGCCTGGGCTCCGAACAGCAAACAACTCTGCGTTACCACCGCTTCCTGGACTTCCATCACGGCTTGCTTGCCAACCCGCTCTCCGGCTGGGACACGGCCCTCGGGTTTTGCGTGTCCTCCCTACCCTCATATACTCACCTAAAAACCCATCTTACCATGAACCCTTGAACTCTTTCCTTTGAACCCGTCATTTTCGAACACTTTCTAACGCTACTAAGCGTATGGGGTAGGAGCCCAGAGTGGGCATATTATTTTATTTGTATTCTGTGTGTATTCTGTATTATAATTGAATCGTGTATTAACACTTTGAATTTGTTCTATCTCATATATCTACACACATATCAAAACTTTGGAGGGAAATCCCAGAAAACAATACTTTTTAAAATGGTCATTCTCTTTTTTTCCCCGGGGACTCCATCACTAATTGTACACATTTAAGTTGTGCACAGCATTTAACTGCACACATTTTAGAATGCATGCATGATTGTATAAATATTTTATTTCTCAAAAAAACAAATGCAATTTTTCAAAGGTGTGGATTTCTAAAGCAAAGAGGACTTTGTTTCTGAACCAGTTTCCTTGGGAGCTGGGGCATTGACACTTTAGTCTAAACGCCAATGAAATTATTTTCCTTCCTTAATTAAAAACCAGAACTTTAACCACGACACAGTCAAAACTCAATGCCTGGATAAATGAATTTGTCAGTTTCATTCCCTCCCACTTTACTCCCCATTGTGGAGAAATGGAGAAATTGATAAATGTTGTAAAGGTCTTATCAGTGAACCAAATGGAATTCTCACCCGCCCAGTTTCTGAACAATATCCAGCTCATGCTCAGAAGAAAGGAGGACATTGATTTTAGAGACTGCAGAACTGTGTTTTTCTTTCTTTCTTTCTTAAATGTACAGCCACAGCAGACTCATAGAGCTTGAAAAGTATTCAGAAGCTAGTGTAAAATGTGGTGGCTAGACTGTTATCAGATATGCATGGTCTGCTTGGGGACAGGAATGTTTTCTGTTTTGTTTTTGTTTTTTTAGGATTTTGGAATATCTAAATTTGCATATACATATATAATGAGATATCTTGGAGATGGGATGCAAGTTTAAACACACATGTCATTTATATTTCATATACGCTTTATGAAGATGGCCTTAAGGTAATTTTATAAAATATTGTAAATAATTTTGTGCACAAAGCAAAGCTTGCCTACACCGAGTCACCAGAAAGCAATATTGTCAGCTACCCTTGGAGGCATTTTTAGATTTTAGAATATTTTGGATTTTAGGATTCTGGATAAGCAATGTTTATTAACCTCTATGCAGGAGTAGGGTTTAAAAGTTCAACCCTGCCCTGAAATGTGTCAGGTCAAAAAATAAATCTGGTTAACTCATACATTGGTAAACCAGTTAAAATTCATAAGTAAACCAGGTTTCGGGGGTTAGAACCCTTAAACACCCCCTCTGGCTATGACCCTGCCTCTATGACAGTGGTTCCCAACCTTTTTTGACCAGGGACCACTCTCCAACATTGATACCAAAAGGGTTACAAATCAGTTTTTGGTCAACTTTAGATTTGGTTTAGTTATTTGGGGTGCTGTTTCAGAAAATTGCATTGGATAGACTACATCAGCTCTAGTTTCTAATACAGAACATATACCATCCAGTATCCGCCACCTGCTCCGCCACAGAAAACCATATTTAATAATCTAGAGCTGATGTGGTAGTAGTAATCTTTCATGGGTAGTCAGCCTCTCCCCTCCCAACATCCCAGTTGCCACGACACTATAAGAGGGTTTTGCAAAACCAGTCGCTCTTGTTGCCCCGTGGATTCAAGGCAACAGTGTAGTAATGGTGAGGTCACGGACCAAATTTTCATTCTTGTGGACCGCAGGTTGGGAACCACTGTTCTATGATGACAATGTTGCATCATCACTATGCTTTTACCACCCCACCCCCCTTCCAAAAATCTCAATAAAATGATTAGAACAGAACATCCTGAGTGACATAAAATTGCCTTTAGAGTATGTAAAGGGAATATAAGAAATCGGTAAAAGGTAGGGAAAAAGTGGAGCCTTGTAAGTTAATAGGGACTTTCCTTAAGGAGAACTCTTTGAATCACTGGAGTCCAAGAACAGCTGTTCTCTCAGCCTCTTTAACAGACACATAGATTTCTCATCCCCACCTCTCATCCAGTGCAGTTCCCTGCCATGCAAGAACATATAATCAGAGTTTTCCCAACAGATGTCCATTGACTCCATTCTGTCTCTTTGTGTCCCAGTTTTGACCGGTAAATTGTTGGAGAACCCATTTGCTTTGCTAACTAGAGAGACAGTTTTCACATGCTAGGGAGTTTTTCTAGACCACCGGGGGCTCATCCAGACAGACCCAAAAACTGGGACATTTCCAGTAAAAACACATTAATTTATTTGTTCCAAATTAATTTGATGCTCCATTAAGTTGATACTCCATTAAGTTGATACTCCATTAGATTCGGGTATTCCTGAAAGGGCCTAGTCGAATGGGGTATTGGGCCTGTGAGGACTCAACTTCTGGGTAGTCTTGGGACTATTGAGGGGTGAGTCTCCATTGCCATCCTGAACCTTTTGGGCTTCTGGAACCCAAAGGTGTGAGATGGTGCCCCCAAGCTCCCAATTTACCCCTTAACTTTTAGGGGTAAATTGGAGGGGTTTCAAGTGGCTACATGCCCTCCTGATTTTAATCAGGATGTCATGTTGCCCTCCCCCCCCAGAAAAGCCTGGGGTTTGGGGGGGGGGGGGCTGTGGGGATTCAAATCCATGCTGAAGTGGGATTTGGCACCCTCTGGCAGTGCCCTAAAACATCTTTCAAGTTTCAGATCCCTGCTCCAGCTGTTCTTCACGCTCTGTGCTTGAGTTAGGCTTGAACAATCTCTATGGCTCCAGCTAGGTCTTGACACCTGCCAACCCTAATCTACTTTGTTATTGAAATTACTTCTACTTAATGTATTCTCAAAACCACAAGGTCAAATATTGCCCCCACTTTTCTTTCTAAGAGCCTTTGAAATAATTAGAAACATTTCTTGCATTGGCAACACATATCAAGAAATTTTATTTGGATCCCATCCTTGGCATGATGAAAACTGCATAAAAATACACCACCTATTTTTATTTATTTCTTGAGCAGCACAGCTGGTTAGGCCCTTGAACAGGGCTTGGTTTATTTGGCTCCTGTACAGAATCAGGCGCCTAATAGCATACACAGCTGTAGGTAACTAGGAAGTGCCAATGTCTGCTAATAGAGGCCTTCATGACCCAAGCAATTAACCTTATATTAACGCCTTTAACAAAGATCATCTGTTACTAGTTTGCCTTTAGTTTTCAGTTTTGCATGGAGAGGGAGGTGGATTGATTCCCCAGTGTCATCTAGAACTGGGAAGTATTGTAATTTCCCTCCTCCAAAAAAACCCTCCACATATGTTTGTTTTTAATATCCTCATTTAAGGGGTCAAATAAAGCCCTTGTGATCTATAGTACCTATATTTTAGAAGCTTGCAGAACTAATTATATGGCTTTTTAATATGGTTCACAAACATACAGGCATTTAAATATGTCTTGTAATAACCTCCGATTTGGCTGATTTCCATGTGTTGCTTACAGTACACCAGTTTCTTGAAGTCTTCTAGTAGCTCTGTTTATCTGGTCAAGTTGGATAGTAAACCTGAGAATGGGAGTGTGTTTGCAATGTAGGCTGTTAAGAGGTTCCACAGGAACAAGTGTACGGATCAGGGACGAATTTCCGCTTGACTCCCCCATAGGCTGCATCTGCCCATCCAATGACAAAAGGTGTAGTCAACATACAGTATGGTTGTAACTAAACAAGAGAGAATGCTACTTTGCTTGCAACATAGCATTTATTTTTCTGTCTTCCTGTATATTTCTTAGACATCTGATTTACAGTGTTCCCTCACTTATTGCTGGGGTTAGGTTCCAGGACCTCCTGCAATAAGTGAAAAACCGCAATGTAGGGATGCTCTATTTATTTTAATATTTATACATTATTTTAGTAGTTATACACTATTTTAAGTCTTTATAAATTTAAAATAAAGTGAAGGAAAGGAAGGAAAGGTCCTTTGAGGCTGGAGGGAGGGAGGACTGAGGAGGGAAAGCACCTTGGAGAACGATGGTGGCAAAACCCCACAAAACTGCGAAAATACCATGATATATAGCTTATATATCATGGGGGACTTGGTGGCATTTCGCAAGTCCGTTAAGACCTGGCTGTTTAGGCAGGCATTTGGCTCTGACTGGTGCCTGCCATAACCTGCCACCCTGCCGCGTCATTGCCGCCTGCACTATTGTTGTTCTGCTGTGGTTTTATTGTTGGGAGCGGGGTTTTAATTGGTTTTATAATGTTGTTTTTATGTATTTTATCTGGTATTTTATTGCTGTAAACCACTCTGAGCTCCGGAGAGAGCGGTCTACTAAGTCGAATAAATAAATAAATAAATATTTTTTGAAATCCGCGAAACAGCGAGTCCTCAATAAGCGAACCGCGAAATAACGAGGGAACACTGTACTTTCTTTATCGAGTTCAATATGGATTGCTGCTGCAAAAGGAGAAAGTGCTTTTGTGTTGATCTCACTTCTGCCATTCAATTTTGTACTTAGGGCCCTTCTACACAGGCCCAAAACTCATGATAGGTAATGGGTTTACCTAAGGCATCCAAATGATGCCTCATGTAAACCCGGATTAATCGAAAGTAAATTGGGATTTCCCAGTTAACTGCAGATTAATTAAACACCTCAACAGACCTGGACCTTATTGAAGTGCTGTGTCTGTAGGGGTTTACTTCCGGGACCTTGTTCCACAGTCCCAGAAGCTCAATCCCAATTCCATCCCAGTTCTTCAGGCTCTGCCCCATTCCTTCCTCAAAAGGGACCTGCAGGCAACACAGCCCTCTCCAGAGAGTCCTCCTGATGCTTAGAAATGACATATCAGGAGGTGGTGGTGGTGGGAGGTATCTTTTAATGCTTCATTTCCAGACATCAGGAGGACTCTCTGGATAGGCTTGTGCTGCTGGCATATCCCACAGAGCAAGTTCTGAGGGAAAAATAAGAGGCTAGAGGGTGGCTGGATGCCATCTCGAATCAACTTTTGTATAAGTCAAAGGTGGGTGTTTCCTCCCTCATTTCCCCTCCAGATTCTTTCTGAACATTGAACCTATCTCCTTTTGCTGCCCTAAGAAAAGAAAACTTCTCTTTTCATAAAAGTCAAGGTACAGTACTTATATTGACTTAGACAACTCTGGCTTTTGAGGTCAATTTTTAGACTTAAATATTGAGGTATATTATGGGTACATACAGTAGTTACTTTCTAACAACACCTCTCAGGCCTCTTTTCAAACTTCTGCACCTGAGAAAACATTTTCTATATTCTTTTCATGTATGGAATACATGTGCGTCAAAACCAGCATTTGGTGCACAAGCCGTGGTGTTAATCCTGTCTTTTACTAACAATAAGCTTCTGGAAGGTGTTACATATTTTGCTCCAATCTGCCATTTTCTTTTCTTTGTTTTATAATTGCTTTCACAGCGTTCAAGTCAAGTGTGGGCAATTATAGCAATAAAAATCTTGGCCAAGGGTTAAGCTCTCCAAGATAACTTCCAATTTAGGATTTTCATAAGAGAGGTAGTTTTCCATATGGATTTTTTTTTAAAAAAAGAGAGAGAGATGCCAGCCAGTTTTTATGGCATAAGAGAAGGTGATACCAAGACAAACAAGAGCAGAATTGGATTTCCCTATTTTACACCTTTTGTGCATTCATTATATTAAAATGACAGTCTGATCATTGCAAGGGCTGGCATATGTGATCTCCTGGGACCTCATGGCTGAATATGTGTCTCAGTCTTTCAAATTCCCCAGGCCACATTTTTATGGTCTAAGAAAATTAATGAAAGTGTACAGGAACAGTGATTTCACCTTTTAAATAAGATGCAACTGTCCTCACACTGATGCCTATTTTTAAACCCTAGGGCTGCTTACACACTAATAATCATCATCATCATCATTTATTTATATCTCACCCCATTTCCCTGAAAGGTACTCACTATACAATTATAGTGCTGTTATGTTTCCATCTTATAGCATGCCGGGATTTGCAGTTTATTGAGTGGTACTAGAATTCATACCTGGAAAGCTCAAGAAGCTACACATTAAAGCATAACACAGGATGCAGCCACAGCAAGTAAAAAGGAATCATCATTATAATTGTGAAATGTGAAGGGACCTAGAGGTGGATTTCCAGCTACGTTTCCTTTTTCTTCACCCATTTTTGGTAGTGCAGTGGATCTACCAGGGAGTCTTGAAGCAGATAATTACTGCCTGGATCCAAGACAAATGCTATCATCTATCTGGTCGATTGACTTCAAAATACTATAATTAACATTTCTTCATTAAAGTCAAAGTGGCCAGCAGTTGACATGGATTATGTCACAGGCACGGTTGGTAGGGATGAGAGAGAGGGCCTTTTCAGTGGTAGCCCCACCCTGTCTACCTTCCGCAAAGATCTAAACATGTTAATGTTCCACTGTGATTTTGACTAGACAATCCCCCAGATAGCTTTGTCTCAACTAGGACCCAAAATTTTGTCCTCGTATTTTACTTTTGTTTCATACCCAAAGTTATAATGCTCCATCTTGTAGTGCCCTCTATCTCTATTGCTGCCATATGACCTATGCACTTTATCCATCAGCCTTATCTTTACAATTATTTTTGCACCAATCTGCCCACCTGTGCCTAGAAACTGATTATTACCATAGAGTTCATAGGTTATTGGTTTGATGTTTTGCTTTTATATTTTGTTATAATGTTATTTTTTCTGTTTTTGTTGTTTAGATATTTTAATATGCTATATTTTAACCATGTCGATCAGGCTCCTCCCCATGTAAGCCTCCCCGAGTCCCTCTGGGAAAGGAAGGTGGGGTATAACAATATAATTATTATTATTTTAAAGTTATATTACTAATTTATTCATTTATCAATCTATATAAATTAAAATGTAATGTTCGTTTGTGGGATCGAAAACCACTGGACGAATTGATATGAAATTTGGATACTACACCCCTAACAGACCAACGAGTGACCATAACTCATAAACCCCTCCCAAAAAACAGTGGAAAGGACTTAAAAACCCCAAAAAGCTAAATGGCAATACAGTGCATGCACGAAATAACAGCTCCCAGCATTCCCTAGACCAGGCCCTTTAGGGGAGGAGGATGCTCCAAATACACTGCTTCCAAGCTGCAAGTTTGCTTCTCCTTGGATTTCTTTGAGAGCATCCCAATCTGTAGATATTTCCTATTTCCTGTTCCTGAACT
This sequence comes from Anolis apletophallus, assembly GCA_030556195.1. Classification (NCBI taxonomy): domain Eukaryota; kingdom Metazoa; phylum Chordata; class Lepidosauria; order Squamata; family Anolidae; genus Anolis; species Anolis apletophallus. Next base: position 32,971,424 of record JARBWK010000006.1, on the reverse strand, counting down.
GCAACTCCCAGCAATCCTCCAAGATACATAGATTAGATAGAGATAGATAGTAGGTAGATAGATCAATTTGGAGGACTGCTGGGAGTTGCAGTCCAAGAATAGGTAGAGAAGGAAGGAAGGAAGGAAAGAAAAAAGGAAGGAAGGAAGGAGGAAGGAGAGAAAGAAAGGAGAGAAATAGGGAGGGAAGATTGGCCACAGCAACACGTGGCAGGTACAGCTAGTCTAAGAATATATGTATTGTGTATTCTGTCATACTAGAATTATAACCCACCTACCTTATAGTTTGAGACTAAGAACTTTCACTATCCTAACGTTTAGCATCAATCTGCCTTCCTGAATTTTCCACTCATGACCCCTCCTTCTGGACCTGAAGGGAGCACATCCGCTTCGTCTTCTGTTTGACAGCTTTTCAAATACTTGAAGACTGCTATCATACCAGCCTTTGCCCATTTTTTCTTCTTGTGATGGTGGTGGAAGTGAGAGAAGGGCCTCCCTGATAATCTCAGAGCATGAACAGGATCATACATGGAAACGAGATGTGCCAATCTGGCACTGAGCTATATATAACATATTAGGTCATAATTAGCACTTTGAATTGGTGTTGATTTTTTATTATAAATGTAGTTTTGTAAATGTTCAATAAATACAATATAGACATAACTGTTAGCAATGCAATGCAATTCAATGCAGAACTAGTGACATTCGACAGCTTAAAACCATAGAAGTGCAAAATTTGATGGCATCACTACTGGGAAATATTTTTAAGAAGTATATAGAATATAGCCTATTTATCCAAACAAAATGTATAGAATAGCATGTTTGTTCTCTGTGTTTTAAAATAAAATTTACACTCCAGTGTTACATTCACATGACATGAGAAATGGGAAAAAACACATTAAAACTGTGCAGTTCTGGCTATATATGTGTGTATGGGGGAAAAAAATCTAGTACCAATGGGATTTAAGCCAAAATAAATGTACATAGGATTTTGGCCATAGTGTCATGCAGAAGAATACCACAAAACTGCACTGCAGCCTTCTCTGTACATCTTTCTCTGTTTAATTCAATTAATCTTTTGGACCAATATGTAGATAGTCTCTTTGAGTATCCATAATGAGTCACACAAATATGTATTGTGTTAGAGCTCAGGATTAAAGGGTCAGCAATGTTTTTCAAACAACTGTCACTCTAAAACGAAACACCTGGTTTTGAGCATCAGCATTGCAAACACTTTAATTTGTCTTTCTCTTAACCATAAAACATCCAGTGTGGAAGAATAGGGTCACTTAAGTAATATCAATGTTTGTCTGCAGTAAAAAAAAAAAAAATAAGAGGAGAGAATCTTTCCACTTCACATTTCCATTTTTAGCTGAAGTGTTTATCTGGGATGAAAAAAATGCATGCAGATAATAAAGAAGTAGCTTTAAAGAGCTACAAGACATTCATAAAACTTCAAGGGTTGTTTGGAAAGCAGAAATGCAATGAAAGAAGCTTTATGGTTGGAGATTTGCAACGAGGACCACAGCAAATGATTTAGCAGAGATTTACACCCTTGCAAATAAGTTATTTAAAACCAAGGGTTAGATGGTACTTAGATGGTACTCATGTAATTTTACTATGTTGGAAACCGCCCCAAGCCTTGGGGAGGGGCGGTCTAGCAAATCTGAACAATAAATAAATAAAGACAACTGGCAAGACCCAAAACCCCAAAGGTGTGTGTGTGTGTGTGTGTGTGTGTGTGGGGGGGGGTATAGCCAATTCCTGGAGTTTCTGGCTATGTCACTGTAGTGTCTCCTTGTAGCTGCTTTTGGCCCATCTGCCCTTTTCAAGTGAGCAAGGGAAGATCAAGGAGAAGGAAAAGTTAATTGCTGCATGCCTTGCCCATTGGTGTTGTTAATTGGGCCCATGGGGTGATATATATATCAATGAACAGTGGTTACAAAAGGAAGAAATTGAAGAGGCAGATCTATACAAGAAGGTGGAGTCTATAGATAATTTTTTACCTCTTTAACACCCCCCTACCTTCATAATGAACTAATACTTCTGATCATCCTATCCATCTTCTGGAATTTGTCATTCTTTTATGGCATCTTCTTAAATGGGCTTCCCATAAAGGTAATGCGGTAATATCCCAAAATATAAGGGCTGAACAGCCTGCATGAAGAATGCTTTGCATGTTCAGCTCCATGCTTATCTGATGTCATCCTCCAAGCTATTTGTTGATCCTTGTGTAACATTCAACCATTGTCCCCCTGGAAGCTTCCAACCCCTATGGAATGAGGTTGCTCTTCTGGAATTCACTACAGATTAATGAAAAGAAGAAGAAGACAGAATGCTAGCTAGGAGAGATACTGCTTGGTTGCCTCCCCTCCCCTTTTTCTGCTTAGCAAATGGGCAGAGCTTGAAAACCATCTTGGCCTGGACACTGCATAAAAAGCTAGTGGATGGGTCTTTGCACAGAGTCAATAACAGACATATGTATGTAGAATCCTGAGTTATGAGTTTATGTCACTGACACAATTCTTGGTGTAGTGTTTGCATGATTCTGGGTTTAGGAAATTTCACATCCAAGCATCCACACTATCCTATTCAAACTGAACTAGCAAATAAATTTGACTTGCAGCCATTTTCCATATTCTACTGACAGTTCCATTGGTTGGCACATCCAGGTTTGTTACAGGGCTATAGTAGCCATGCATTAAAGAATCCGAAGAGCTAGTGCTCCTCAGAGTTTTGAATAAGAGTACTTATTCAAATTACTTACCCAATCATTATGTCCACTTTGGTAGTCAAAATTTGTTGTTGTTTATTCATTCAGTCACTTCTGACTCTTTGTGATCTCATGGACCAGCCCACACCAGAGCTCACTGTTGGCCATCACCACCCCCACCTCCTCCAAGGTCAAGCCGGTCACTTCAAGGATAACATCCATCCATCTTGCCCTTGGTCGACCCCTCTTCCCTTTTCCTTCAATTTTCCCCAGCATCATTATCTTCTCCAAGCTTTCCTGTCTTCTCATTATGTGGCCTAAGTACTTAATCTTTGCCTCTAATATCAATGCAGTCAAAGTACTTCTTATAAAACTATCTTACTCCTTGTAGTTTTCATTCTTTTCACATGCAGTGTATGGAAAAGGCTGTCAAAAGAATCTGTTATCCGTCTTGTAAAAATTATGTGCCAGATTTTCAACAGGCTTCAACACCAAAAATTGGAAGCAGATTTGCAAAGCAACTCAATTCTCATATATCCATTTAACTGATATTTTGAGAACTATGCTTAAAAAAAACCTAAAAGAAAACTAACTTTTTTCAAATGATACTCACAAAATGTGCTACCCAAATCTTTTTGTGTGGTTGGCTTAGTGTGTTCTCTTTCTTCCTCCCCAGGAATATTATGTGCTCCCTATTCAAAGAGAGCAATATGTTCTACAAAATAACTGACTGTGAAGCCCTATTCTGGATCTGCATGAGCTTTCACAATGAGGACATAGAAGTCCAGATGGAAGGTGGTCCCAACAAGGGTCTACTTGATGCACCTCCCTCTACGCACGTTTACCCCTTTCTCTCTCTATTCTTGCCTCTTCAAAATCCATAGTGCTATCAGCTATGCTTGAGGGCCACAGATTCCCAGTTCTCAGTGTTTATTCCACATTTTTAAGGTTAGCATTAAGTTCTTCTTTAAATCTCTTTTGCTGTCCATCGACATTCCATTTTTCGTTCTTGAGCTGAGAGTAAAGTAACTGCTTTGGGAGACAGTAGTCAGGCATTCAGACAATGTGGCCGGTCGAGCAAAGTTGATGACAGAGGATCATCACTTCAATGCTGGTGGTCTTTGCTTTTTCCAGAACTCTGTTAGTCCTCTTGTCTTCCCAAGAGATTTGCAGGATTTTTTGATGGCAACACTGATGGAATCATTCCAGAAGTCGAGAGTGACTTTTGTAGTTTTACAGGCATACAATAGACTTGGAAGGACAATAGCTTTATAAATAAACATTTATGTGTAGATGGATGACATCATTTTTGTTCTTTTTTGGACAACAAAATATCTTGGATCAAACTCTGTACTTTCATGAAGACATGATGTGCTTATTTCAAATAGGAATGCAGATATCTTCATTAAAGTTTTCTTTTCCACTCCTGTACCAGTTTTTTAAAAAACAATAATAAGATGGAGAACAGGAGTCTTGAAGTTTTTTTTTTTTTTTTTGTTTTTTTGTTTTGTGTCAGGAGCGACTTGAGAAACTCAACAGCAAATACAGCAGTCACATCGGCCCATGGCCTTTCCCACTATGATGAGATATATTGTACTTCAAATTAAAATATAGTCATTATTTCTAAATATGTTTCTATCCATATATATTAGCACATGCACATTTTAGGTTCAACTCTTGTCCTCTTTGTCTGGTGATGCATTTCTTCTGTTTTGTCAATACTTAAGTGGCCACCCTAGTACTTGGATTTATATTGGATCATTGATTCAACACATTTTCTTCTGTTTCCTTCTTTCCATTTCCTTCTGAGAGCATTGTTTCCTATTTCCGACCCCCACTGTGCTCCTGTCTGAAAATCTTTATTTCAATAGGTGAGCCTAAAATTCTTACACTTTCAAAATGACTTTGGTTCCACTCAGTATTACCAAGTATTGGCATCTCACTTCCCTTCCATTTTAGAGCAGAACTATAATCAATGAGCCCAAAATTGGGGGTGGGGGGTTGCACTGAAGAAATAAGACTAACAGGATTTAATGTAGTTCCAAAGAATGACCTTGTCTGAAATCCATTTAACTCTCAGTTGGTTTTCCATCTCAGACATGAAAATGGAGATAAGCAAAGTCAGAGCATGTTTAGCCCGAAGAAGAGAAGGTCAAGAGGAGACATGCTGGCCATGTATAAAAATGTGAGGGGAAGTCATAGGGAGGAGCGAGCAAGTTTGTTTTCCGTTTCCCTGGAGACTAGGCCATGGAACAATGGCTTCAAACTACAGGAAAGGGGATTCCACCTGAACATGAGGAAGAACCTCCTAACTGTGAGAGCTATTCAGCAGTGGAACTCTCTGCCCCGGAGTGTGGTGGAAGCTCCTTCTTTGGAGGCTTTTAAGCAGAGGCTGGATGGCCATATGCAAGAGGTGCTCTGAATGCAATGTTCCTGCTTTTTGGCAGGGGGTTGGACTGGATGGCCCACAAGGTCTCTTCCAACTGATGATTCTATGATTCTAAAGACAGAGCATATTTTGAAACAGAGCCTGTAATGGGCATTATGCAATGTTCATCATGTGATGTGTGTAAACCTCAATGGTTGGTGAAACTGATTAAGGAATGGCTGCTCTAGCGATCTGCAAGTGAGCATTGTGGGATGGGGAGGTGAAAAACAAAAAAACCCCGATTCTTCCTTGGCCTTTATCAAGATTGCAAATTTACACACACACACACACACACACACACACACACACACAAAAGAATATTTTTTTAGACTTCATAATGTAGCTCATTCTATATCTCATTGCTCCCATTTTGGATTCTTTTAGCATGTTTTTTTTTCCTTTGGGGGATCAACCCTTTTCTTAGTTAATCAGAACCAATTGTCTCAAGGTAGTACAGCCTGGTGAAATTTTGAATGCACTCTTTTAGTGTTTACTGTTTAGTATTGTACTGGATGACTACTTTTCACTGGACACTGGCCATAGTGGCTTGGGAATTTTGGGAGCTGTAGTCAGAAGTAAAAGGGAAACATTTTTAAGACAATGAGGTGAAATGTTCCCTCTGACTCTCACACTGGGCCTCACTAGCTTGACCTTCAGTGACCGGCCTGGATTTTTTTGACAATGCAACATTTCTTGATGCTCTGAGTACAGAAACGAACCACACCTTTCTCAGTGTTCTTTGCAATATTAAACCCTCTTCCCAGTCACATCCTACCTGTCAGAATGACAGGCATTTCATCAGGGTGTTCTTTTGAATAAATATGAGCTTTTATCTAAATTCTTTTTCATGACAAAGTAGGAAAAAATGGGGGAAATCCTTGCTTTGGGAATTCTTTCGCTATACTGCTCTACTATGAAATAGAAACACACCAAACATTCCCATTAGAGTTCATATGAAGTGTGCTGGCCTTCCCCTTTTGGTATATTTACTTTTGCCTGAGGTTGTAAATTATTTCCCTTCTTTTAATAAATTGTAGTTCTTTTCAATTGGAATAATGCGGCAGGGGCTGGCTTTTTTACCCTCCAATTTCCAGAAATATCTCATGACGGTTTTACTGCCTCATTTTTTGACATCCTGAAGTTCTATATAGCCAGCAGGAAAACTATTTTTCAAGAGTCTGCATGAGGAAGTCTCCTATTTTAATAATTCAGTGGCACAAACACATTTTTTTTTAAAAAATTGTTACGTTTTCAAGATAATAAAACATACATAGGCACAAACACATTTTTGAGAGCATTATTTATTTTCTTAACACCTCTCAAATACATGCCCATGCAAAAGTGGGGGGAAAATCTTGCTACATTTGCAAAAATAAATTAGTTGCTTCCAAATAAGAGAGTACTTTTTTAAAAATGGTGTGCGTTACTTTCCTGACCACACCGCTTTTATGATGGGGAGTAACAATACAGCTGCAGAAAGTACAATCATCTGGCAATATAATTCCTTCATCATTTTTTGCTTTGATGTATATTTAGCCTTCAGAAGTGAGATTTCTAATTCAACAATCCATAATACCATCATTGGCGCGAAATGGCTTTACACACTTATAGAACTAAGATCAAAGTCTACTCCAAGGGCTGGACATGACTTTAGTTTACTGAAAGCAAATAAGCTATTTCTAAGAAGGTCTGCAAATGAATTAATTAGGGCTCTATATTGTTGTGATTACAGTTGAGTTCACATTTGAGTTAGACGTATTCCATTTAATGGTGATCAATACTAGGGAATTATGTGGCAACTGATGACACCAATACCATTGAGGTGGTGAACACACTTCTGGGAGTCCAAATTTTCAAGGAGCCATGGAAGATTCTGAAACCAATCATCTTAATAGGTTGAACACCTTGGATTGTTCAAGCCCTAAAACCTGAAAGTAAATTCATTGCTTGACTGGTATCAAAGCCACTGCCTGCTACTGGACAAAGTTTTGGCCCATGCTTTTGCCCACTATCATTTTTTAAAATCTCAGAGGCTTTCCATATAAAGAAATGTGCAAATTTCTTATTCAAAACAAACAGAGGTTATTTTTAAACCATCCTTAAAATACATCAGTCATAACCTTTTATTCTCTCCTTGTGCGTATATTATTCTAATAATGAGTTTTCAGCAGGTCCCTAATTAAACCATTTTTAAAACCCTTATACAAGCTGGAGTCCTGATGTGTTGTAATGCAATTTTCACAAAGCACTAGTTAGGAAAGGAAATCCAATTCTGGGGGATGTTGTAATTCCTTTAGCCAGTTTGGTCAATATTGGCAGGTTTTCCATGGTAGCTGGGCCATTTTGTTTCTGAATCTAATATATTTTTTGTTGCTCATATGTGGGAGAAAATGAATGCATTTGCTCCATAGGAAGCTTTTATAGGATTCTCCTTTGCATATACAGTATATGCCTTTGTGAAGAAACATACAGGTTTTATTAAATCTATCCATGATTAAACTGAAACAACCAAATCCCATTGCAGGCCATTAGTAATCCCAAAAATTCCAAACAGAAAGAGGTAGTTTCATTCTGATTTCAGAGCATGCCATCATGGTGTAGAGCTGCCTTAAATACATCCATCCCCAAACATAGATAAGGTTCAAGTAAACACCAAGCCAAACAATAAAAAACAATCCCTCCCAAGGTAGCTTTCAAAACAATATGAAATATCAATTTATAAGTCTTTACATTATGACCCCCATATCCATGGGAGATATGTTTGAAGCAACCTCACTGATAATAGTGAACACAGATAATAGTGAACTCTACATTTTGACTATATACCAGAAAATATACCTAAAATAGCACTGGAAAACTCAGATAAATCCACAGACACTTCCATTTGTGGGCCTCTCTAGGCCCCCCCATAGTTACTTTATAGTATGTTTGGGTTGGAAGTATACCATGGAATTGCACTTGAGGACAGAGAGAGGCTCACAAACACTTCTTGGGTGGGGTATATTTTGGGTGAGTAAAAACATGCTGTTTTTCAATCTTTCTTTCTTTTATTCTTCACAGTTCACCAGGTCAGTTTGTTTCTCAAAATGTATTTTAAATTTGGTGACATGTGGCTGCTAAATGAAAATGTCAATTCAAAAACTGTAGATCTATTAATTTCCTCCCTTAAAGAACTGAGGAAACTCAAACTACCTTCTCAAAGAGTTTAGCTTCCTGTTGGATGAACTGGTGTACCTTGAAAGCAGGTAAGAAGTGAAAGCTTAGCTAGCTAAGATAATACGTTGGGGAGTGCATTGTTTGCCTACTGGCGCCAAGCAGTGTTCTTTAAGATTACAGGCCCTAAATCTTTCATTTGTGGTATTACAAACTGACCATCACAATCCATCTGCTAAAGCCATAGCAAAGAAAAGGCCAAAGAAATTAAATGGATGATGTTTTGCAAACACAAAAATTCGAGATGATGTTTTAAGTGTCTAAATGGGGATGAAGCAATATTAGGTAAATCCTCAAACATTTTGGACAATGAAGTCTGTTGTCAGTTTAGAAGTGCTTTGTAAATGACCAGCTCTCCCATTTTCAACATACTCCTCTCCTCCCAAAATTCAGAATTCTCAAGTGATTCAATTGGACTAAATTGAGATTGAATGAAAGAGAATGAAGAGCAAAAGAGCCAAAAACCTTACCTTAACTTTCATTTTGATATTAATATTTTTTATAAAACGGATTGTTTACTTGATCCCAGTTTGCAATAATAAATGTGACATAGCATTTCTGCAAAAACTTTTCAGAGATAAATTAATAACTATTATTATTTTTCATTTTATTTTCCTAAATGATCTGGAAGGTGGTGGTGTAATCATTTTTAAGGGGTGAGCAATATAGAGGAAGGGATACAATATTCCGAAAAAGCCTAGTAGCAGTTTTTAAAACACTGAGATCCAATAAAAAGTCAATAATTACTCAGTAAATAAATAAATAAATGAAGGCAGATTTGTCTGGGATCCTTTACAGTTTTAGTGAAGTGAAAAGCTCTGTTGGTATGGTTAGCAGGATTGCCCAGTATATGTCTACTGGAACAAGTGAGATTTTTCTAAGGATTCAATGAGAAAAGGGGAAGATCTCATTGAAATGAGTGTTTAAAAGTGTGACAATCGCCAGACCATGTGATAGGAAATTAAGTGGATGGTTGAGCTAAAAAAAAAAGAAGATCCTGTGTGGTGTGGCGGAGTAAATTATCCATCTTCTTTAAAAATGAAACCCCATGAAATGCTACACAAAGAAGAGAATACCCCCCCCCCCCGACCCCAAATGGATGAGGTCCTCAATCTGACAATTTCTTCATTGTCTGACTTCAAAGAATCCTCACACTAAAAACCTTTAGAGACAGAGTCAGTTGGAATATGATCTTTGCCTTTTCAACAGGCAATTTTCCAAGCCATCTTTCCCATAGTGCCTTGGTTCTGAAAAATCCTTACAACTAAGTACAGTATTGCTCCAGTACCTGTGATAATCCATTCCTGGACTTCATGTGGGATATTCAAAATAGTAGATAATAGTGAACCCCATTGAAATGAAGGACTTCCAGCTCAAGAATACCCACAGAATTGTGTGGATAAAATGCCTATGGAGGACATATTTTGTTAGATGAATCCACAGATATGAGAGTTGTACTGTACTGGTGTAATAGGCATCTATGGAAAACTGAACACTGGGTGGCCAGCTCCTTCTCTGAAGATGGCATATGGCTTCATCAGGCAAATCAGGGCTTCCTGCTCTAATCCATCATTTCATCAGTCTTTGTTCTTCCATTATGGATGCCTACCCACATGAACATCAAAAATGGCATTAGCCACACCATGGTTTGTCAATTCTTCTTTGTACTGAGATTTTGGATTGAGTTTTAGTCCAAAAAGGTAACTATCCCAAGTGCTGGTTGCAATCAAACACACAGAGTGCGGCACATTCTTCCATTCTGGTGTTATCTGTAAGCCTATATGAATTTATTTATTTATAATTTTTGTACCCCGACCTTCTCACCTCCATGGAGGGACTCAGACCGGCTTACAGCAAAATTCAATGCCATAAAAATTTAAAACATCTTAAAACAGCATATTAAAATACATAAAAACAGAAATACATAAAAACCACATTGCCATTAAAACCACATTCAACTCGGTCTATAAAAGTGGTCAAAAATTTACTTGAGAATACATACTGAGTAATAAATGAATAATTTAGAGTAGTGGTTCTCAACCTGTAGTCCCCCGATGTTTTGGCCTTCAACGCCCAGAAATCCTAACAGCTGGCAAGATAGCTGGGCTTTCTGGGAGTTGTAGGCCAAAACACCCGGGAACCAGCAGCTTGAGAATCACTGCTTTAGAGTATTTAGACCGCTTTTTCAATGACATTTTTTCATTGTGTAGTATTATTCTGTGAGGAAAAAATCAGCCTTCAATGACAACTGACATTTCAAAGAAATATTATCCTGAGATTTGTGATGCTGCATTATCCTTTTTGGCAACCTAAAATAGCAGCCCCATCCTCAGCTAAGAGAAGCCAGAAAAACACAGGTGAATTCTGTGAACTTTTACTTTGAAATTCACTTTGTGGCCTGAAAATATTCAATAAAAATTCACTCATTTAGTCAACCTGTAAATGATGTCACAGAATTAAAGGGGTACAATTAGGTTGTATTCACATTATAGCTGTGTGGCGCCACATAAGCTACTGTGGCTCAATGCTATGGAAATCAGGATTTGTGGTTTCATGAGATATATCCTTCTCTGTCAGAGATCTCTTATGTCACAACAAACTACAAATCCCAGGATTCCATAAGATGGAGTTAAGGCAGTGAAAATGGTATCAAACTGCTGTATTCCTTCATTGTGACTGTAGCTCAGATAGAACCATGCATGACTTTAATTCATTACAGTATGTCATCTTTCTCCAAACTGATGCCATTGATATGTTGGTTTACACATAGTATTGTCCCTGTGGTCAGCATACCATGCTAAAGTAGAATGATGAGAGATGTAGTCTAACACATCTGAAATGCACCGGCACTGGGGAAGTTTAAATAGGGCCTAAATTGGACTGTACTTAAAATTTAGAAGAAATTATGCATTCTCTTGCTTTTCTTTCTCTTTCTTTCACACACACATATGGCTTCTTGCAACATGCTTAACTGCTGACAACGTAGCTTTAACCATAACAACTTTGCTTAATGCTGCATGATCTTCTTGAGTGCTTTAGTTTCATAAAGATGTTTCTGGAAAACTTCCCAGCTCATATATCTGCACTTTAGAGGGTGAAGTTGACTGGCCTGCTAGACAGGATGACTTATTTTAATGGCAGCAGGTAGCAAATATACTCTTTGTGTGTCAAAGCAATTGCAGAATCTCACAGCCTGGGCTCAAGGCTGAAAATTACCCAGACTCCTGCTTGCTGAAAGCCAGCTTTAGCAACTGATATTAAACAGGGTAAGTGAGATTAAGATGAGTTAACTACTTTAGATAGCCAGGGAAGAATGGGATGTAATTCATTGTCTAAATGTTGGACTTCTTGCCACAAAGCTTGTCAGCTTTGGTTTTCAAAGCCATCCTATGAAGCATCAACCACCATAAATCATTCAAACCTAACATCTAGATACACTTTTCTCTTTAAAAGAATCACAGAGTTCTTCATTCATAAGCAAAACTACACATTTTTGAACCATGACATTTAAAGAAATCATGAATGTGACTCCTAATATCAAGTGCACTTTGGAACATGAAAAAATGAGGTTCCCAAGGTAAGCAACCAGCATCATATCTTAGGGTGCTTCCACACAGCCATTTGCTTCAATTCAGGATATGGATTCAGTACTATCTGGAGTGCCTATAAAGGCACTCTGGGAACTGGCTGCAAGCTCCTATATAGTCCAAAAGGCTCCAATGACATGATCCACACAAAGCCAGGAATATTTTTTTTCTTAGCTCATCCATGAAATGTGTCTGCAGGACAGCCAGGCAATACAGAGTAATTTAGCAATTTCCTTGCTTTGGGGCGGGGGGTATTCCCTGTTTAAACAATGATCAACTTCAGCACATTTTATGGTGTGAATCAGAATTTTGAGTGGGTTAAACACATGGTTTCTGTCTGTATGCGTGTTGGATGTGCAACTTAAGCTTTGAATATACTTTTTAACACTTGCGGCTCTATCCTATTTTGATAATCACATTTCATACTTTCCAACATTTCACAGATGAAAACTGCCATAAATGTGACCAAGCAATATCAGAGTGTGGTCAAGATGACAAAAAGTTATTAATAGGTCAGAAGAAAACAAAGTTAGACGAGGCTGCAGCAGTTTGTTTTTGCCCGAGGCAGCTGGAAACAGCAAGATTTTGTGCTCTCCTCTCCCCCTGCTAACTAAGTGCAAACTACTTTTACACTTTGAACTCAATTTGCAGCAAATGAAGCTGAGGACAAAGAATGAAAGGGAGAACATTGGGAGTGAACACTCTGACCTTGAGCTAGTACATGTGTAGCTGAAGTCAGAGCAAAGTTAATAACCAATATCAGTATACTGATTTTTTCAATTGACACAATCCGTCAATTGCCCCTAGATCAACAGCTGAAACTATAAGATATAGATGGGTTTTGGGCAGGGACTGCAACTCTGGAAGTGAAATAACAGCCTCTCTTAGGAACAAATTTTTCCCCCAGTTTTTTATTGTATTGTTATAATACATTTACACTTACTTTACATTGCTTTAGTTACAATACATTTTTCTTTCCCCCCCCTGACCCTCCCCCCTCCCCCCGTTGACCAGTTAGTCCTTCATTTTTTTGAGCCATCGTTGCATTCTGTCCAGCTTTTTACCCCAATGTTCATCTTCTGGTTTAGCTTCCTGTATCCAGTTTTTGAAGGGTGACCATATTTCTTTGATTTTCTTCTGCTTTTCTGTCCATGGATTTTCATTTCTTATAATGTCCATAATTTCCAACTGAACTTGTTCCCACACATATTCATACCATTTTTCAAGGGTCCATTTCTTTCTTTCTTTCCACCCTTAGGCAATCACAGCATGTGCCGCTCTAAACATCATCATAACTAATTTTTGTTCTTGCGCTTTGATTTTACTATCCCCGCATATCCCTTTGAAGAGAATATCCATATTTAAATCATTTTTTATTTTTGTATATAGTTCAATCTTCTTAAAAATTTGATTCCAGAACCTTTGTATCTCCTTACACTCCCACCAGAGATGTGAGTACCAGGCTTCTCTACTCCCACAGTGCCAACATTTCGGGTTTAGACCCTGGATCATATGTGCCAATTGGATTGGTGTCCTGTACCATTTTGTTATTACTTTCTGCTCTAGTTCCCTATATTTTTCTATTTTTATTTTATTTAGTCCATTCCTTATCCTATCTATTCTTTCTTTCCCTAGGCCTCCTTCCTTTTCCCACCTATTTTCTATCCTTTTATACATAAATTCCTTATCTTCCAGCATTCTTCCATATATTTTGCCTAACCCTTTTTGCCTTCCACTGGATCTTTCTTTTAATATCCTATCTATTATATTTTCACCCGAATTGCTATCTTCCTTAGGAACAAATTGATCCATTTTTGATGCATCTACCCTGTAGAATTGGTGCTGTTTAATTTCACTTTAACTACAATGGCTATAGAATTCTGACAGTTGTAGTTTTCAAGGTCTTTTGGCTTCTCTGTGAAATGATGCCAATGCCTTACCAAATTACAGTTCCAGGCATCCCATAGAATTGAGACATGGCAGTAAGTGGTGTCAAACTTGAACTAATTCTACAGCACAGAAAACCCTTAGAAAGCCTGGATGATAAAGAGATAATGGTACTGGATTGGCTCTGTGAGATCACATGACAGTTCTCATGTATGTCTTCTTCACCAACCTCTTATTCCACAAAAGCATTCGACAATACATTTAATTTAAGAGTTCTAGGTATGAATAATTAGTACTAAGCATTTTTAGTTTGAAATGAAAATGTCAATGGAGAAAAATTCTAATGGAGGGGCAACTCAATCATTTTGCCCCTTCCCTATAGCTATAGCCCTATATGTCTACAGTCCTAACTGCATACGGATTCGAAGTCATAGTAGTGTTACTGACCACATTTGGCATTCTAATTGCAAAAACTGTTTGCCTAAATTGTGTAAGTGAACCCCCAAAGAAACGTTAGAAAGAAAAATGCTAATACAGTATACAGTGTGCTTTAGCTCTTTGTAACAACAAGAATTGTAACAAGAAGAAGTCACCAAGAAGGAAAAGCCCCTGTTCTATTTAGTGCATTATAGCATTTAGTGGATTAAATGAAATTTCCTTTAGAAAACATGCTGCACTTTTTTAAATAGAAGATGTTCTATTCTCCCCAGTTCAATATACTTATTTCTAAAATAAGACTATAATAGAAGATGCTTTTTCTTCTCCAGATGCCTTATCATTTTAATCAAAAGTCTTCCAAGCGCTGAGAAGATTACAGTAGATTACCCTCCACATTCTTGCTTTGGCAGGTTTTGAATGCTGTTTTTAAGAGGCCTACACAATGTAAGCATTGATTAACAGTGTCTCCTTACCTACAACAGAGGTTAAGCAGGGATAAGGCCAGTCAAAGGGGGAAGCCGGCTAGAAGGCTGGATGAGCAAGCAGCTCCGCCACACAGATTTGTGACAGATTAAAAGGCACTGATTCTTCTTGTGGCAAATTGTCCAGCAAGCTGCCTTTCATGCTTTGCTATGATTATGGGCTAGCACCACATTATAGGCACAAAATGGAAGATGGTTTGTGTTACTCTAATAACCCTAAACTCCAGGGTAAAATGGCCAGTGCATTGTGGCTGCCCTAGAAGTCACCAGGAACTACAACCTGTATCTGTATACCTTTATAAAACGGAATGTTTGTATGTGATATGTGGCAACCACTTTCACAGGCCAGGGCGGATATGTGGCAGCCACTTTCACAGGCCAGGGCGGATATGTGGCAGCCACTTTTCACAGGCCAGGGCGGATATGTGGCAGCCACTTTCACAGGCCACAGCGACCAGCGGGTGATGGACCTGCATCAAACTTGGTACACATAACCCCCTAACCCCTTTACGCCCTGGCGGGTCGGGGGACATGACCCACGGGTAATGGGATTTGTAGTACTTTCCAACACTTCGGTTCCTACAGACCACTGAGGCCACCAAAAAGGACCAATACAGACCACACTCAGCACACACAGCCCCATGACCCACTCTACGTCCTGGTGCAGTTCGGGGGAGGGTGGACCATGGATGATGGGACTTGAAATGCCTCTACTCACTTCCCAAGTCCGCTGCAACCCTCATCCAATCACTGATCGAGATCAAACTTGGCAGACATAACCCCATGACTGCCTTCACGTCCTGGTGAGGTTTGGGGAGGACTGACAATGGATGATGGGATTTGTAGTACTTTTACACCCTCTGTTCCCACAGACCACTGTGGCCCCCAACAAACACTGATAAAGACCACACTTGGTACACAGAGCCCCAGTGACCCAGTTCACATCCTACTGAAGTTTGGAGGGGGACAGAACATGGATGATGGGTCTTGCAGTACCTTCCCTCACTTTCCAAGACTGCTACAAACCTAATCCTATGATTGATCAACACCAAACTTGCCACACAGAGCCCTCATGACCCACTCTACATTCTGGTGCAGTTTGGAGGAGGGTGGACCATGGATGATGGGACTTGAAGTACCTCTACTCACTTCCCAAGTCTGCTGAGACCCTCATCCAATTACCGATTGAGACCAAACTTGGCACACATAACCCCCATGACTGCCTTCACGTCCTGGTGAGGTTCGGGGAGGACTGACAATGGATGATGGAATTTGTAGTATTTTCACACCCTCTGTTCCCACAGACCACTGTGGCCCCCAAAAAAACACCGAGAAAGTCCACACTTGGCACACAGAGCCCCAGTGACCCACTCTACATCCTACTGAAGTTTGGAGGGGGAGAGAACATGGGTGATGGGACTTGCAGTACCTTCCCTCACTTCCCAATCCTGCTACAAACCTAATCCAATGACTGATCAACACCAAATCTGGCACACAGAGCCCTCATGACCCACTCTACAGCCTGGTGCAGTTTACTGTGAGACGGACCACGGATGATGGGACTTGAAGTACCTTCACTCACTTCCGAAAAAGAATGCATCCCTCATCCATTCACCAATACAGACCAAACTTA
The DNA here is from genome assembly GCA_030556195.1 of Anolis apletophallus. NCBI lineage: Eukaryota > Metazoa > Chordata > Lepidosauria > Squamata > Anolidae > Anolis > Anolis apletophallus. Next base: position 32,955,046 of record JARBWK010000006.1, on the reverse strand, counting down.
GCACACAGAGCCCCGTGACCCAATCTACATCCTACTACACTTGGGGGGGGGCAGAGATGATGGGACTTGCACTACCTTCAGTAATTTCATGATACCACTGCAACTCCCAATAATGATGGATCAAGACCAAACTTGGCACACAGAGCCCCCATGACCCACTCTACATCCTGCTGCGCTTCACAAATAACCCGGGCAGGGCCGGGTCCCCAAGCTAGTATATAATAAAAAAGAATGTTTGTATGTGGGTTTGTGGGTTTGCAGGTTTGTGGGTTTGTGGATATGTGCCAGCTTTCTGATTGGGCGCCAGTGAGGGAGTATTTGCATAACGCACGAACATTCCGACATTCTAAACTGCCAGAGAGGGATAAGGCAAAGGCCTGAGGCAGTCAGGCATGGTGGCAGTTTAAGGCCAAAACACTTTGCGTGCCCCAACAATGAGAGAACAACACCAAACTTGCCACACAGAACCCCCAAGACCCACTCTACATCCTGGTGCAGGTTGAAGGAGGGCAGACCATGGATGATGGGATTTTAAGTACCTCCAATCACTTCCCCAGACTGCTGCAAACCTCATCCAAGTTAGTTTTATATAAAAACCCCCCCTTCAAATAAGATTGTGCAGGGTTGGTACACATACTTTTTTACATTAAGAATTGAGCAGTATTGCATTCAGCATATACATTCTACATACTCCTGTTTAAATCCAGAATTAAATTGAAATATAAGGTGAGTGTTATTAGGAGTTTTTATACTGTATAATGTACATTATACACCTGCACATCCCTGCTCCACATATTGGCAGGGGGTTGGACTGGATGACCCATGAGGTCTCTTCCAACTCTATACTTCAATGATTCCATAAACAGATTCATTACTTCATTTTTGCTGAGTATTCCCAATTCTTGAGACCTGGCCCTTCTCCTCCAGGGATTCAGGTAAGAGGAGAAAAATCTCAGGGCAAGGTCTGGAAACCATACCTGATGAGGAGTGGCTTTGGGAGCTGGGTATGCTTGGTCTGGAGAGGAGAAATTTAAGGGGTGACATATGATAACCATGTTTAAATATTTGAAAGATGGCATACTGCAGAACCAGCATGTTTCCTGCTGCTCCAGAGACTTGGACACAGAGCAATGGATTCAAATGGCAGGAAAAGAGATTCCACCTAAATATTAGGAAGAACCTGAAGTCCCAGCAGCTAGTGTGTCATAAAAATAGGATGTATCTCCTCTCATTTCATATAAAAACATTACTCAATTTTCAGAGCCACACATTCTTCAACTCTCCCAATTTGGCAGGGACAGTCCTGATTCATAGTCTGTTGTCCACTTTTGAGCTGCTTTTAAAGTGTTTCAGTTTTGCTCTCTTCCTCACACCTTTCCCTTGTCCTCAACTTACTTCAGTTGCTGCAAACCAAAATGACTTTGCACTCAGTTCAACTCAACAGTGGCATGAGAGGGGTGACAGTGTATGCTTGCTCTTCACAATGGCCTCAGGCAAAACCAAACTGCTGCAATTTCTTCTAGCCTATCTGTTTTTGTTTATTAATTATAATATTCTAATGTTGCTTGGCCACATATATCCTGATTTCTTGTTTAGGGCTTCAAAAAGGAATTTTCTAGGCTTACTTGGTGGCGGAGGAAACAGAATCTGCAAACCTTAGCCTAGAAAATATGTGGCATTGATCTATGCTTCCTGTCCTGTCCATAAAGATGACTGGGCAACCTTGTCCTTAGTTATAGACCAAGCCATATAAGCTGCCCTGGACTCCTTGAGGGCAAGATATGATGTGCATATAATAATATCCTATAAAGTTTATTTGCAATTTCGGTTGATGTTTGACAGTAATTTTTGCTACACTATCAACACTCAATATTTTGCTTTGTTCTATAGTGTTTATTTATTATTTCATTCATTTGGTTGCCTTGGTGGGTGGCCTATAAAGAGAGCTAGACAGGGGGAGTATGTCCCTGTTCTCCTGGATCTCTCAATGGTTTTTGATACCATTGACTTTGGAATCCTTCAGGGTCGTCTCACAGGATGCGACTGGGAGGCACTGTCTTACAGCTCATGTCCTTCCTGGAGGGCTGTACTCAGAGGGGGTGCTGGTGGACCCCTGCCCATTAATCTGTGGGCTTCTGCCAGATTCTATTTTGTTGTTTAACATATACATGAAACTGCTGTGAGAAATCATCCAGAGTTTTGGAGTACTGTGCCACCTATATGCGAATGACATCCAACTCTACTACTCTTTTCCACCCAATGCCAAGGAAGCTGTCCTGACCCTAAACCAGTGCCTGTCATCAGTAATGGACTGGGTGAGGGCAAACCAATTGAATCTTAATCCAGACAAGACAGGTGCTCATGGTCAGTTTCAAGGCAGACTGGGGAATAAGGATCCAGCTTGTACTGGATGGAGTCACACTCCCCGTGAAGACACAGGTCCACAGTTCGGGGTCTTCCTGGCCTGAGCACGGAACCTGGGGGCCCAGGTGTTGGTGGCGGCCAGGAGGGCCTTTGCACTATTTAAACTTGTGCACCAACTGCACCAATTCCTTGAGAATTCAGATCTGACCATGGTGGTACATCCTGTCTGGTTTACTGTAATGTGCTGTACTTGGGGCTGCTTCTGAAGAATGCTTGGAAACTTCAGCTGGTCCACTGGCTGTCAGTCTGTTTCTGGGAACAATTCAAAGCACTGGTTATGATTTTTAAAGCCTGGTGGTTCAGGTCCAGGGTATTTGGTTCACTTTGTCCCTTTGTACCAGTGGTTCTCAACCTGTGGGTCCCCAGGTGTTTTGTCTTACAACTCTCAGAAATCCCAGCCAGTTTACCAGCTGTTAGAATTTCTGGGATTTGAACTCCAAAATATCTGAAATAAAGTTTTAATATATTATAATTATTATCTAGAAATAAAGTTTTATGATATTATTATCTGGGGATCCACAGGTTGAGAACCACTGCCTTATATGAACCTATCTAGGCCCTGAGATCGTCGGTCCTACCTCCATCTCAAACTCGATTGGTAGGAACGAGAGAGCGGGCCTTCCTTCTCAGTGGCTGCCCTGCAACTGGAACTCCTTTTCCAGGGAAGCCAGAATGCCCCCCCGCCCCCAGCTCTTCTTCCAGGGCCAGGCCAAAAGCTTTTTATTTAGGAAGGCTTTTAAAGAAGAAAGTTTTTAAGATCATGTCAGGGGCTGTTGTGATTGTATATGTTTTTATGGATTTAATTTGAATTGTTTTTACTACTAATAATGTTTAATGCTGTTTTAATATTTGTATATTTTAAATTATATGCTGATATTTTTTATGTTAAGCCACTTTGAGTTTCCGGGGGGAGTGATAAAGCAGGGAATAAATAAATAAATATAATATTAATATTATTATTAATAATAATTTTAATCCCACCTTTTCCTCAGTATGGGGCCCAAGGCAGATTATGAGTTGTGCTGACTTCAGTTACCCATTTAAGCATTCTATTCTACTGTAAGTAATAATAATAATAAGCTTTATTTATACCCCACTACCATCTCCCTGAAGGGACTCGGGGTGGCTCATAAAAGCACTCCAGAGTACCACACATAAAATAATACGTAAGCATAAAAAGAATAACAATACATTGAACGTACATTGTACTAAGTACCTAGGGCCCTTTCACAATGCAAAATCATAGCAGTATGATTCTCCTTTGACTGCAATGGCATCTTTCTATGAAATTCTTGGGTCTGTAGGTTGGTAATGCACTAAAGCTTTCAGGCGGAGAGTTTTAAACACATTTTCATAGACTACAAATCTTAGGATTCTATAGAATGTAACAGTTAAATCAGAATTAGTGTGAAAAGGTCTGAAATCCTTGCTGAACTTGATTTCTATGTAGAAGTAGAATAGTTGGTTTCTAACCTTGGTCAGTTTTTGTGTCTTTCTGTTTGTGTTGACTCCAATGTATGTGACCATATCATCGTTTTCCCTCCCTGAAATCCTGCTGACACACTTCACATATTCAAGAAACTGCAAACTAAGGCTAATTAATGCCTTAATAGATGGGATTTCACACAATTTCATAAATTGTGCTTTCTTACAACTGACATCCAACTTTTTCTTTCAGACTCAACTTAAGATGGTAAGGAACCATGGAGGATGCCCCATTTCTTCTTGTCCTTTGTTGCCTTATAAAATAACTGAGCTTTACAGTGTTATGAGAAGACTCTGCTTGTGAATTGATCCAGGTTTTCATTAGTAGTTTGGATCAACTAGTAGGAGATAGTGTGCTTGTGTGTGTAAATCCTCCTTTGATGTAAGGATGTCATTCAACTGTATTGTTACAAAAAGTATTGGCTACATAATTTATACTTTAAAAATCAAGTAATTTATCAGAAAATAATTGCTGCTAATTTACACATAAATCCTAATATGTTTACTAGGGTTTCCATTGGCTCATGTTTTCTGGAAAGGTTGTTAGCTCTATCCAAGCCATTATAATATAGGTAGGTTAAGTTGCATATGGATTTTCTTTTTAAATCTACAGGCCATAACATCACAGGGTATTCTGAAAACCTAAATAAAACCTCTCAAATATATTTGCGGACAGAAACTGTTTCAATAATAAAATAATAGACACACAGAAAGAGAAACAAAGAAATGCTCTGTTTTTATATAAACAAAACAAAAATAGGAGAGAAAAGTGTGCAATAAATCAGTTGTCCTGCCAAATGAGAAATTAGGTCTCGCCTTTCAAGGCTCTCTGCTGCCACGTAGCCTGGACTGGAATGCAGGTGTAGGTATCACCTTGTTATTTTGAATCTGGATGGATGCTGTGTGAGGATATTTTGGCTGAAGTTTTCTCCTCAATTTGTCATTTCTTGTTACAGTTTTTTCTTCCCTGTCTCAGGTCTCCCATCCCCAGAATTTATGGACAAAAAGCCAAATGATCTCAACTGTCTTAATTTGCCAGGCACTTTCCTAATTAATCTTCTATAATCCCTCTTTTCCAGTTGCTTTTAAAATGGGATTTCTGGGAGTTGTAGGCCAAAACACCCGGGGACCCACAGGTTGAGAACTACTGCTCCTTTCATGTGCAGTGTAGGGCTAATATCCCATAATCCTTATTTTTAAAAACCCAACCATTCAGATGCTAGTCTAGTACCATTTCTACATAACATGGAAGAGGGTGATATAGTTAACATGCTTTGGGTCAGCCTAGTGTGATTTCATACATTTCACATAGTTGGTTTAGATAGTAATAGACTATTCTATGGGTCTATATTAATGTGGTTAGTCCCAAGTTGTGTATGTGCCTTTAAGTCAGTTGTTGACTATAATTTTTGCTAGGTTTTCTTAGGTAAGGAATACTCAAAAGAGGGGTTTAGACAGTTCCTTCCAAGTACTAACCATTATCCCATTGAAATTCTAACCAGAGTTGAACCTTCTTAGCTTCCAAGTTCAAATAGGATCTGACTTTAATATATTTAAACATATTTAAGCATAACTAGTCCCAAGTTAGATCTATTGACTCAACTGTTGAATGATGGTTCAGCATGTAGGCCAATACCCATGATTAAACAGGGCTCCTTTAATTGTGACTAATAATAGAATTTAGGCCACTGCTTACAATAGTTAAACAAGTTTTAGGTGTGTATAATCTCACTTGGAAAATTCAAGGACAGACGTGAAAGAGAATCTTTCTTACAGATCCTAGATTAGAACAATTAAGTAGGTCTCCACAAAAAGCAAATATCACTGTGAAAAAGTTTAAGAGCTACTAGTTTATTTTCATTTCACTGTTCGGTTACACAGTTCTCCCTGCTTCCAGCTATATAACAAGCTTTTCTTTTTCACTTCTACCATGGCGGGAAATGTTGTCTAAGAGCTTATCAGATGTTTCTCATGTTAAGCATTAAACAGTTATTAAGAAAGTTAAGATGTTGCTGATAATTGCTCTTGTTTATAAAGTGCCTTACAAGGCTTCGTTTTTTAAAAAAATAAGGGTATTGGTTTTGCTCGATTGACATTGGGTTATAATGAGTTAACTGGGATCATTGTTTCTCGGCCTGTTTCTAGCCTCCAACTTTCATAGCCCTGGCAAAGACTGGCTCTGTAATAAGTCTCACATTACACGTGGATTAGATTTGTAGAAATCCTGTAACTCAATCGGTACCTGCCTATTCTCTCCTGGCGTCAGCCTGCCTGTGCTGCTTTGCTCCGTAGACATACCTGGCATTCCACCCAGGCCGACTCACATGCTAAGTGGACTGGAGCTCGCCTACCAAAACATTGGGGTATTGTTGAGAAGGAGAGACCCCCTTGATAGACCAGCAAAGTGTGAAGTTAGTCTTGCAATGCCTTATTACCTTCCAATAAAGTAGACACGCAGCTCTTTAAAACTGCCCCAGCACAACAGCTAGGCTGGAAATCAGATATCCAGGAGCATTTAAGGTGAGGAGATCTCCTTCAGGAACAGACAATGGTTGACCTCCTTTTGAGGCCCTCCCCTTCATCTCCCTCTCTGTATTTGAGTCTGCTGATAAGGAAAACACAAGTAGCAAGATTGAGGAAACTGAAATGAGTAGATTTCTGGGATTTGTGCCAGATATTATAAGCAGTTCTGCTTTATCACACACCTGTTATTTCACCGTACACATGATACACAAAGTAATTATTGGTTAAACAAATAATGATGATAAAACAACACTTTTATGTGGCTTTCGGTGCCATTACAACAGATAATTTGCCTAATAAGAGCTCTCTAGATGAGGAATGCTCACTTTGTTTGTGAAAGGCTTTTAATCACTCAGCCTCTTTCTATATAGAGGGAAATGTTACTAAAATAGCATATCACTGGTATGTTACACTCTCTATACATGCAATTCATAAATGTTCAGACTCGTCTTAACATAGTGTGAACAATTGTTATTACATGACATCCAGTTGGTTTAGTATTATACCAACTCTATGTCTAAGAGACCTCCATGAGATCCTGATATTAACACTCCTACTCAGGTCTTGCAAACTTAGGGCCATGGCTTCTTTGAGTCAATACATCTGTAATGAGAGCATCTTTTTACTAACCATAATCCACTTTACTGAGCATTATCATTTTTTCCAATGAGTCATGTCATTTCATGATATGTCCAAAGAACAACCGCCTCTATGTAGTCATTTTGGCTTCTAATGTGAGTTCAGGGTTGACTTGCTGTCAGACTTATTTATTTTAAGACACTTTGAATCACACAATGAAAAAAGGGTTTGACAGAAATCATCACCACCACCACCATCATGATCCTTGGTATCCATAGTACTGTTGTCTAACACTACATTTCAAATTAGGGTTTTTCTCATAAAAACTCAATCATATCCAGGTAGCAAATCCTTGATGGTCTTGCATAGGAAAATAATGGAACAACATAGTTAGGCAATCTCTAAAAGTGAATACTAGATGTTGAATTCAGTTTGGAACTAGTGTCTTAATATTATTTGGATTTTCAGATCGTCTGGGATCCAAATGGCTTTTCAAGAAGATTTCTAGAAAACGTTGGCTGGTTTCTCATAGCCTATGTTGTTGTCTATCTGTCAATTATGACATCTTGTTTTAATGGAACTTGTCGTCACAAACTAACCATAGTTTGTAGTTGCCTTACTAACTCTTGTTCAATAAAGAATGACTTGCAAATATGTCCTTATCTAGATTCTATTTTCTGGTTTTCCATCTACTTATAGTTGAAAATGCTGGATTGTAGGAGAAATGAACAACAGAGGTGGAACTGATGGCAGTGGATGGTACATCTGCTCTTGGTTTTCAATTCCCAATTTATTAGGAATGCCATTCAGAACTTTGAATGCAGTTTGGCTCCCATATTTGCGAGGAATACATACCTGAACTTACTATGGAAACAGAAAAATTGGGATTTTAGCAAACCCCATTGAAAGAAATGACTTCTAGTAGAATCTACCAGAGTCATGCTGGAGGACGTAGAAAATTCCCAGGGAGCTAGCCCCTGTAGGAATTTGTTAGGTTCTCCAGCACAACTCGATAGTACGATCTGGCAGAAGTATACCATAGAATTACCTGGAGAACCCAGGATTTTCCTGGGGAGCATATTTTATCAGATGGTAGGATCCTGACTCTACCTTTAAAAACTTTTGCAAGCCATCAATTCAGGACTCTTGCAGACACCTGTTTTTTTCCCAATAATCAAATAGTGGTAATGGGCAAAGGGAGAAAGTGATTGAGAGAAAGAAGTGGAGGAGAGGTAGAGGAGAAAAGACATGATAAAAAGAGGAAATAAAAAAGAGTAAACGGTGAGAATAAAAGAGAAAGATGTGACAAAACGAGAAAAAAAGATGAAAAGAAATGGAGACTGAGGAGCATAGTAGGAAGACAGAGGAAAGAAGGAATCATACAGAAAGAAATGAGAAAGGGGAAGGGGAAGTAAAAGCATATGAGAGAAAAGTGATGGAAGAGAAAGAGACAAAGACCTGGGAGAAAAGAATAGGGAGTCTGCCTGTTTCATCTTTTGCCTCACCTCCCACCAGCATACACTTTACCACACAAAGAAGTTTGTCCCAGAAAGTAAGACATCCCTCATACAATATAAGGCTGTCTCTACACTACAGAATTATAGTAGTTTGACATGACTTTAATTGCCATGGCTCAACATTATTGAATTCCAGGATTTGTAGTTTTATCTTTCTCTGTCAGAGAGCTCTGGTGCAACAACAAACTACAAATTCCAGCCTGTCATAGAATGGAGCCATGACAATTGAAGCAGTGCCAAAATGATATCATTCCGGTCCCAATTCAAGGTGCAGGTTTTTACCTACAAAACCCTGAATGGTTTGGGACCAGAGGCGGATCTTATTGGAGGCCAAGGGAGGCGGCTGCCTCAGGGCGCCATGCATCTGGCCATGGCGAAGGGTGTATCTGGCCATGGCGAAGGGCGCATGTGGTTGCGGCCGCCAGGTGCAGCACATGCAGGGCCCTTGCCTCCCACGCGTCTCCTCCCTCTGTTGCCGGTGCTGCTGCTGCTGCCGCCAATGCACGTGGGGTGAGGGAGGAGGAGAGGGAGGCTGCGGTCCGATAAACCCTGACTTGGTGGCTCCCTCCTCCCATGCACTCATCCTCTTCCCCTCGCACTGCTCTTTCCCCCTCCCTTCTGCCTCGTGCACTTTCCCCCCTCTCTCCTCTTCTGCCTTCCACTCGCTCGCTCAGGCTCTCTCTCTCTACCGCTGTAGGCCAAAACATCACGGAGGAGGGGAAAGGTGCTAATGTAGTTGTATTTTAATGTATTTTTAATGTATTTAAAAATGTATTTTAATGTATTTTAATTGTTGAAGTGTTTTGGGGTTTATATTGTTATTATGTGGGCATCGAATTGTGCCGTACTGTAAGCCGCTCTGAGTCCCCCCTTGGGGGTTGAGAAGAGCGGGGTAAAATCCCGAAATAAATAAATAAATAAATAAAGGGAAAGCTCCCTTCTTGGAGCTGCTCTCCTTCAGAAGCCCAGGCACTGGCCCCGCCCTCCAGGCAGCACTCATATGGCAGGAATGCCAATCAACACCAAGCCCTACCTGTCACGATGCACGGACTTGACCGGCCCCTTAATCACACACACAGAGACGGACTGAAGGCTAACTACTTTATTGAATATATAAAAACAGTTCAAAAGGTATATTGTCCATCAAAATAGCAAAAGCAAATCCAAAGGCAAAAGGCAATCAAATGTCCAAAACAACTTGGTAAAGTATCCTAAAGACTTGGCAAGGCTCCGCACAGCAATGCGGATTCAGGAACAAGGCAAAGTACAAGATGCAAAACAAGACTTGGTAAGCCACTAGCCAACCTAGCTCCGTGGACCAGCTTCGCTTCACGTCTGCTCAGATGAGACGTGGCCGAAGTACTGAGGATTCGTTCCCACGGATCCTATACTTAATCTTTCTGCCGAGGTCCCCGACGCTCTAGGCTTCTCCTTCTCCAATCTGTGGTGCGGGACCTCGGTCTGTCTAGGCTATGGTACCAGCCCCTCCTGCTAGTCTCGATGTCCCGTCTCCTATCGAAAGTACGGCCTTGGCTCCCAACATCTGCTGCCCTATCTCCGTAGAGAGCTCTCCTCCCTAGATTCTTCCCAGCCGCTCTCTTCCATGTTTTCACTCAAAGGATCCTGTGAACCTCTCCCCCCTGGCCGTTCATAAGTTTCGCTATCACTGCTTTCCATTTGCACCTGGTTATCTGTCTCGTCGTAAGGGTCAGGCCAACCTTCATCCCAAGCCAAGCTTTCTGTGGGAGAAGGAGGCCCAGTGATGGGAAACTCTCCTTCTGCTAACCCTTCTAAATCCTCTTCAGAATCCATCTCCGCTGCTGCAGGCCCCAATGCCAATGGGACCCCCGGTCCTGTCCCCTGCCCCCCAGGTACAAACGAGAACTGCTGTGCTACACCACCTCAGTCTCACAACACTTCCGCCTTCTCTAAGGTAACCAAACCCACCCCCACCCCTCGTAGAGGGCCAACGGACGCTACTGCTTGCGAGGGAAGGAGGAGGAGGCTGAGGTGAGCGGAGGGAGGGTCGGAAGAGGCCCACCCATCATTATATGAGTCCACAGTGCTCTCTGGGTGTAGGTGAACTACAACTTCCAAACCCAGCAAACTCTTTCAGTACTTTCTGTTGGTCATGGGAGTTCAATATGCCAAGTTTGCAAGAGTTCAGGATGCTCTTTGATTGTGTGTTAACTATAAATCCCAGAAACTGTAACTCCCAAATGTCAAGGTCTATTTTCCCCAAACTCCATCTGTGTTCACATTTGGGCATATTGAGTATCTATGCCAAGTTTGGTCCTGATCCAACATTATTTCAGTCCAGAGTGATCTCTGGGTGTAGGTGAACTACAACTTCCAAATTCAAAGGTCAATTCCCAAGCAAACCCTTTCAATACTTTATGTTGGTCATGGGAGTTCTGAGCTCCGGAGAGAGCGGTCTACTAAGTTGAATTAATAAAATAATAATAATAATAATATGCCAAGTTTGGTTCAATTCAATTGTTGCAAGAGTTCAGGATGCTCTTTGATAGTGTGTTAACTATACATCCCAAAAACTACAACTCCCAAATGACAAAATCAATTTTTTGACTGATGGTCCCTCCTTGGGTTAGTATTAGTATGTTTTGTGGCCAAATTTGGCAGCAATTTGTCCAGTGGTTTTTGAGTTATGTTAATCCCACAAATGAACATTACATTTACATTTATATTTAGAGAGAGAGAGAGAGAGGGTGCACATCACAGGGAAGCATGTCTGTGTAGGAGGGTGGGTCAAAAGAACATCACTGCAGACTGAAGACTGAGAGGAGACATGATAGCCCTATAGAACAAGCCCTATGAGGAGTGGCTTAAAGAGCTGGGCATGTTTAGCCTGAAGAAGATAAGGATGAGAGGAGACATGATAGCCATGTATAAATATGTGAGAGTAAGTCATAGGGAGGAGGGAGCAAGCTTGTTTTCTGCTTGTTTTCTGCTGCCCTGGAGACTAGGACGCAGAACAATGGTTTCAAACTACAAAAAGGAGATTCCCTTGAACATTAGGAAGAATTTCCTGACTATGAGAACTGTTCAGCAGTGGAACTCTCTGCCTCAGAGTGTAGTAGAAGCTCCTTCTTTGGAGGCTTTTAAACAGAGGCTGAGTGGCCATCTGTCTGGGTGCTTTGATTGTGATTTTTTTGTTGTATGAAGGCAGAAGGTCCTTGGACTAGATGAGCGATGGGCAACCTTTTGAGCATGATGTGTCAAAATTCGCCAAAAAACCAAGCATAATTTGGGTGGTGTGTCACTTCAAGAAAAAAAACCCATAATTTTGCAATATTTAGTTTAAATAATGGTAGTATGGACTCAGATAACCCAATTCAAAGCAGATAATGTGAGATCTCCTGCCATGATATTCTGGGATATAGGGCTGTGTGGAAGGGCCCCAGACCATCAAGGCAGGAGATCTCACATTATCTGCTTTGAACTGGGATATATGGCAGTGTGGACTCAGATAACCCAGTTCAAAGCAGATATTGTGAGATCTCCTGCCTTGATATTCTGGGATATAGGGCTGTGTGGAAGGGCCCCCAGATCATCAAGACAGGAGATCTCACATTATCTGCTTTGAACTGGGATATATGGCAGTGTGGACTCAGATAACCCAGTTCAAAGCAGATATTGTGAGATCTCCTGCCTTGATATTCTGGGGTATAGGGCTGTGTGGAAGGGCCCCCAGATCATCAAGGCAGGAAATCCCACATCATCTCCTTTGAATTGGGATATATGGCAGTGTGGACTCAGATAACCCAGTTCAAAGCAGATATTGTGGGGTTTCCTGCCTTGATATTCTGGGGTATAGGGCTGTGTGGAATCGCCCTGAGAAGGAAGGAAGGTGAATAGATACAGATATAGACACACACACACACAAAGAGAATAGTAAGAGGGCAGGGGAAAGGGTGAGAAGGAAGGTGTGTGTATATATATACATATGGCATGGGCGAACTTTGTCCCTCTGTGTGTTTTGGACTTCATTTCCCACAATTCCAAACAGCCAGTTGGAAGTCCAAAATACCTGGAGGGCCAAAATTTGTCTATGCCTCCCCCCCCCCACATATATATGTGTATATATATGTGTGTGTGATTGGTTTGGGGGGGGGGGGGGCGCCAAAATACTGTTCGCTTACCATTTAAAATTACCTAGATCCGGCCCTGTTTGGGACCCACCTACCTGCATGACCACATTTCCATCTACGAACCTACACGATTTCTTCGATCTTCTGGATAGGCCCTTCTCTTGCTCCCACCTCCATCGCAAGTGCAACTTGTGAGGACGTGAGAGAGGGCCTTCTCTGTGGTGGCCCTTCGGCTCTGGAATTCGCTCCCCAGAGATATTAGGCAAGCCTCCACCCTGGCAGTCTTCAGGAAGAGCCTGAAAACTTGGCTGTTCCAGTGTGCCTTCAATGATTGAATGAACAATAATCCCTGACCGGACCAACCCCTGCAAAAAATGCCCTCAGAAGCACTTTATTTTACCAGTTAGTGCAATCAAACTCTACCTGTCCCTCAAATCCCCTGTCCTGACACATTACATTGCTCTCTCACCCAGTGTTTTTAAATTTTAATCTTTTGCAACTGGCCCTGCCCATTGTGATCAATTTTCTGATTTCAGATGTTTTTATTTTATATTGCTTTATATTGTTTGATGTGTGTATTTATATTGGTTCTTGTATTCTTTTCTTTGGTTTTGCTGTGTTCTTGTTGTATATTGTGTTATTGTATTGCTGGGCTTGGCCTCTTGTAAGCCACCCTGAGTCCTCATGGGGAGATGGTGGCGGGATATAAATGATAATAATAATAATAATTATTATTATTATATGAAGGCATATGTGTGTGGGTATGTATGAGTGTATACATACACTCAAGTGCATACCATACATATATATCTACTATAAGATTAAATTCTTTTAAAAAATAAAAAAAACAGTATGATGTTATGTACAAGTTTGAGAGAAAAAATATACAGTATATATAAGGAAACACATAAACATATATACACACACACACACACACACATTCTAGCGAGTTCAATTGCACAATTTGCATGCCTTTTTGATGTCAAGCAAATTGTAGGGAGCTTATGAGACTGAAGGGACTTGGGTATGAATCTCTGGGCACAATCTTGTTGCAGGTCTAATCAGAGTGGATTAACCTTATTTTTATCCCTAAAATGGCTATCAGTTGGAATAAATGTGAAGTCTTTTTGACATGAAATATTAAGATCAGTCCACAATATGACAGTTTTATGGACAACATCATATATGTATAAAGATTTTTTTTAAAGATGTATATAATTTGGGCAAGCTTCAAATGAAAAAAAAGTGTTGCTACCCTAAGGAAAATGAACTGTCAAGCGTCTGCTGTATAATATTCAGTGAATCCTTTCTTTTGAAAAGGGGATAGTACTTATGTCGTTTTCTTGATAGGAAAATTTTCTAAATGTTCTGCATTTCCACAAAGGCTGATGAGAAGGCTCTGTTCCTCCCGTTTCTGTTGAAATACATTCATTACAGCATCTGATTTCCTTTAAGCTGTGAGGTATAAAAAGAGCATGTGAGAGAGGCAAAAATTACATTTTAACACGAAATATTTTTCCAAGGTTGAATAGCAACCTTTGCCCCTCTCAAATATGAGAAATTACCTCCCAGTGGTGTGCCAAATTACTTTATAACTACTTAAGTGATGAAATATACACATATTCTTTACGGTGAGCCTACCGTAACCTTTATAGATGCTTTCATATCTCTAATTTATAGGGCTAATATTATTAATATAGCTCTCTTTTCCCTGTCCCAAACTACCAAAATCTGTTACAAAACCAGAAACTCACAGATACTTTCATCTCAGTAAGTGTTATGATGTCCCACAGTAGAAATGCTGGATTCATACTAGACAACTCAAAGCAATGGCCTTGACACAACCAGGTCTGAGCAAAGCAGCACACTTCCTGAGAGGCAGGCATGTGGCCGGGGGGGGGGGGGCTAAGGGGGCTTCAGCCCCGAAATTCTCAGGGTGGTCCGCGAGAAGGCCTTACTGGTACATTATTTAAACTGTTATGTTTATTCATATCATGATCTGATCACCATGCTCATTAAATCCCACATTCATGGGGTTATTGGGATCACAATACAAAAGGTTTGCTAGGGTAGACCCTCTTCCACCTAGTCTCAGCACCCCGAACCAAACTCAGCCCCCAAATCAAAATCCTGGCTACGGCCCTGCTGAGAGGGGAGCTATTCTCCTGCCACAGTGTATTGGTAGCACCAACATTTACCCTCCTATATTTTATTTACTTATTTATTTATTTATTTATTCAATTTGGTATACCGTTCTCTCCAGAGCCCAGAGCGGTTCACAAGATTAAAAACCAGATAAAAGCACATAAAACAGAATAAAAGCATTATAAAACCAAATACAAACCCCATTTTACAGATGTGAAGGTAAACACATGTGGCCAAGCAACATTCAAGTGTAATCAATATGGAAAAAGTTATTAAGGATGGAAAACACATATGCTAGGAGAGGCAACAGCAGCTTCTTTTAGCCTGAGTCTACTGAGAAGGGAAGCTTCATCATGTCCTCTCCTCCTATTGCAGAGGTCCTCAACCTGTGAGTCCCCAGATTTTTTGGCCATCAACTCCCATAAATCCTAACAGCTGGTAAACTGGCTGTAATTTCTAGGAGTTGTAGGCTAAAACATCTGGGGACCCACAGGTTGAGTACCACTGTCCTCTTGATTTAGGTGAATGTAAACTACTTTTCAACTTTGAACTCAGCTGCAGCTGGAGAGTATGCCATTTTCTTAGAATCGCCATGTTTCCTATTTCACAAGGGCAATCTTTTATTTGAAGACATCCTTCTTTGAAGGATATCCAATCTGAGTTTGTCTAAAGCAGTGGTTCTCAACCTGTGGATCCCCAGGTGTTTTGGTTTTCAACTTCCAGAAATCCTAACAACTGCTAAACTGACAAGGATTTCAGGGAGTTGTAGGCCAAAACACCTGGGAACCCACAGGTTGAGAACCCCTAGTCTAAGAACAGAAAGAACAGTGGCTTCAAAATCCACATCAACAGATCAGACAGCTAGGATGTCACGACGTGGAGGCTTAAGCCACTGGTAACACTGCCACCAACCTAAAAATAGCCTTTAGGATTTTGTAAAGTTGACACACACACACCACACCAGCCTTGGCTCTTATACTAACAAGGACTGGGAGGATTACTGAGGTAAAAATCCGCCAAAAGCTGGAACTGTCACCACACTGGAGCTGTTAATTAACTGCTAGAGGGAATGAGGCACAAGAGAGGCTTTTCTTTAAAAGTTAACAATGAAAAGGTTTATTGATGGAACTAACAACTATAAAAGGCACAGAAGCATAAGTGGTTGTCAAGAAAGGTACAATAGCTTGGTAGTTTCATAAAACATGCATCTTTAAACTTTGATACAGGACTAGACTGATGGAATAGCTTTCACAGCTTGTCAAAATACTCCCTCACTCTAATCTTGAAACTAGTAGTGAGTTTCCTCAACTAACTAATCTTAGTTAGTTCTCTGAGAATCCACTCAGGCTTCTGGAACACACTAACTCCCCATAAGAGCTCCCTAGTTAGCTGTCCCCCAAGTGTGAGCCAATCTCTTAACCTAAGAGATCTAAGTCTGCTGTCTGACTCTCCCGGTCAGCTTTCCACAGACTTCTCCTGTCAGCTATCTAAGACACTCCCTGTCTTGCTGACTGCTCACAACGGACCCAGATGCTGCTCTGACAAGAGCCAAGTCCCCTCTCCCTGAAAAAGCTACACTTTTTCCCTCCTAAGTCAGCTGGCCCCTCCCCTTCACTCTGAGCCACTCCCCTGCAGCTCTTCCTCCCTCCCTCTCTCTCCCCCCTCTCTCTGGAGAGGCTCCAAGCCACTCCCCCTTTCCTAGCTATTCTATCTTACCAGGGATGCTAAACTGCTACCCAGGCCTCGGCCTAGCTAAAATGGTTGAGTCCTTTCATAGGACTTCGAGGTTAGGAGCACACAGATACAAAACAATGCAGGAGATCCAATGGTCCAAGGTACTGTATCTTGAAGGTTCATTCATTCAACCTTTTGGCCTCCCAAAGTTGTCAATCATTGGTTTAAACCTTTCCCTCCACTTTAGTTGTACCCTTGAAAATCATCCTTCTATGTAAAGGAGGCTTTGAGGGATGGAGAGTGTCTGCTAGATTGGAGATTTCAGAGGTCATATCTGGCAGGTGACCTGAAAATCTTCATCCTTAATTAAATATTTAATTTTTTTAGTTGAAATGTGGCCATAGAAAGAGACTCTCAATTTATTGTCGAAGGCTTTCATGGCTGGAACCACTGGGTTGTTGTAGGTTTTTCAGGCTATATGGCCATGTTCTCGATACATTCTCTCCTGATGTTTTACCTGCATCTATGGCAAGCATCCTCGGAGGTTGTGAGGTTGCATGCCATAGATGCAGGCAAAACATCAGGAGAGAATGCTTCTAGAACATGGCCATATAGCCCGAAAAACCTACAACAACCCAGACTCTCAATTATTTAATGCTTTTGTATAGATCAAGGGTAAGCAAGTTCCAGTGGCTGAGTGATGCCCACTACCGGACTTTAAATAGCTGCACCCTCAATCCACAACCATTTTTAATGATGTTGAAAGGCCTCTCTCACCTTTTGGGTATGCAATTTTGCTCCATTTCCCCACCCAGCTGTTTTTGATAACAGGCCCTTTCCTCACTTCCAGTTTGGGAATTGGGACCTCCCTAGCAATATAATATATCAAGAATGGATCTTGTACATGCAGAAGGGAAGCAAATCTTACTTCCGCTATGGAATCCAAAAGCAAAACTCATACTTTTATATAAATTGATGGCATGCAATGATTTTTTTCATCTATAGAATAAGCGGAACACACATTCTTTCTTTTACAAATATGTGTGTGTGTCCCCTTGAACACACACCATGTACAGCACTATCAGAAGAGAATGTGTTGAGACATGTATGTTTTGTCCTAATTAATATTCTGTCAATAATCTAGATAAGAAAGCTCTAAGGATAAATGCTTTCCTGCAGTACATCTAACATTGCCAGTGAATTTTCTCTAGCTCACTTCATTAATCCAGTCAGCACAATGGATCAGGCTAGAGATGTGACTCAATAAATCACTCTCAAGTGCTGTGAGTGGGAGCACCTAATTAATCAGCACTGTCATTATGTTTGACTTGTTGCTGCCTTACTGAGTATAGGATGAGGATTCAGTATATTTAACCTGTGTGCCCCCCTTATAGGAGTGTCCCTTGTGAAGTAAAATTTAACCCTTGTGAAGAACATGTTGAGGTTTTGTGCTCTTTTTTAAAAAAAACTACTTGTGGAGTAGAAAAACTAGCAATTGAACTGAATGGTTTTCTAGGTCAGACTCCACTGCAATGAATTGGAATATGAAGAGTACATAAATATTCTTGCATTATTTGTATTCATTTCGGTAGAGCAGTTTAGAGAAAATCCACCTATAGCTTGGTGGTGGAGTGATATATGTCTGGTCCTAGCCTAGAGAGTGTTGTGGTTGAAAAATTTGCCTATGGCTCTTCAAAGTTGTCCTCCCTTGGTTTGATTCAATTTATATCCTGCCTTTCTTCAGTCATGGGTCACAAAATGTCATCTCAGGCTGGATCTACACTTCCGTATAATCCAGTTCAAAGCAAATAATCTGGATTCAGGAACTGGATTATATGGCAGTGTAGATGGGGCCTTATAGTTCCCATTTAGGAACTGATCAGACACAAAACTGCCCAGCTTCAAATGAATAACTATGTGCCATATTTTCAGACTATTTCAGAGGCTTTACTTGAAACAGTTTCAAAAGTTTCAAAAGTTATTAGCCATAGAGGAATGGTGACAAAAAGAGTTTTACACATATTGAATCTTGAACATTATTTTGGGCTTTAATTTCCAGAATTCCTTAGGCAGCACAACAAGTATTGCTGGCAAGAGGATTCCAAGGAAAAGTAGGTTTCATTTGCTTTCACACATGCACACATACACACACAAACACTTGATCTGAGATCTTGCTTTGAGGAGATGGAGGTCCCTTCCACACTGCCATATAATCCAGTATCTGACCCCAGATTATCTGATTTGAACTGGATTATATGGAAGTGTAGACTCATATAATCCACTTCAAAACAGATAATCTGGGATCAGATACTGGATTATATGACAATGTAGATCCATCTGGAGTGTGACTTTATGCTCACTAAATTAAGCAGTAGCTACGCAATGCCATTTTATTAGTGGTTTGCAATGTTGTGTAAATGACTGGCCAACCAAATACACAAGCTTCATTGCCTGAGCAATGTGTGCGTGCATCCATGCACAATACGCAACTATGTGTGCTAGTAACAGACGAGCAATTCCAGTTCTGCAACCTTGAACTGAATACTTCCATTCTTGAATTGGAGGAAAGTGTTCAACCACGTGCATAGGGGCATTTATGCATACAAAGACATCAGAAAGATTCCACCCTTGAATTATCATTGTATCCCTGAGGGGTACTGCAGGGCTGTGCTGGCAACATGGATAAATGTGCTATTTTTTGTTTGTGTGTTTTTTAAAAAACAAGTTTAGATGTGGACATGGCACCAGGCTCAGACGCCTCCAGCTGTAACAGCTGACTTTACGAAGCAGTACCACCTGCATCCGGCACTGAAGCATGAGTCCCCCAATCTGGAATCCATATCAGTCAGCTGTTATCTGCTCCAACACAGCAGGTGCTCCAGCACTAAGTAGTGCCACAGATTGCCTGAGCAAAAGGGACAAGTCTCCAGAGAAGCAACAGCAGGGCTTCAGATTTGGTGGGGGCCAGTGGAGTGGGCCAGGAAGGTTGTCTACTTGCTTAGTCTACGGGCTCAGTCTGGTATCACTGATGATATTGATGACAATTAGTGGAGAGAGTTTAGAAGCAAAGTGAAGGGAAAGACTCATCTGTTAGGCTATCCATCATGTGGACATGGCCTTAGGCGACTGGAGCATGCTGTTGTTTTTAGTAGAAGGAGAACATACTGGGGAAGGAGCTGTAGTTGGATGCTGCAATACTTAAAACAGCAAAGGGATTTTTGCAATGTTTGTTTTTATTTCAAAGCACTTTTCTTTTCTTATTCTTTATGTTTTTCTGGCAGAGTATTCACAGATGATATGCAGGATCTATATTTTGCTTTTGTCAGCAACCACAAAAATGTGAAACAGAAGCCAAGAATTATGATGTGGAAGCGAGGAACATAACAATGGTCACAAAGTTAAAATAATCAACTAAAATGCTCAGGGAAATGTAAGGGGAGGGAGCAAGAGTCGGATCTTGATTCCTGTTGTGAACAAAACCAGGCAACTTTCTCCTCCCTACCTCTCTTAGGATATTGCCACACGAAACAGGGAAACTGGCATTGCAGTAGTGACAGTCCCCATTGGACAAGTCTGCCTCCTCTCTGTGATTATCCTGTCCCCACTTATTGATGGATGACTGGTGGCAGTAGGAGGATGGCACAGCATGTCTGATGTAATCTCAGCCAGCTGGATCGATGGTTCAGTTTGATGTGAGTGGCTACTACCACAATCAATCTGGGGCAATCTGGACCATAATGCTCTGGACTGGTCCCAGATTAAGCAGGTGGTATAGATGAGACCAATGACTTGCCTATGGCTATTTAAAATGTTGAACACAGGGGCTTCCAAAGAAATGCAGTCCCCACTCAGGCAGACAAGTTGCCAAGTCACACCTGTTCAGCAACCACAGCACATATATGCCAAAGACAGTAACATTCATTATTGTATGTAGCCCACTACATACCTTTTAAAGAAATGGAATGTTTTGATTCCCTGACAAGAGAGATCTTTTCCCATCCAGCTTCCCTTCTGTATTTTAAAAGAATTGCTCAATCGATAAACAAAGTCATCTGCACACATAAACAGAAGCGGAGCACAAAGCAAATGCAAGGAATTCTCTGCATACTGATATGGTCTAGATTTTCTGTTCATTTAGTGCATGGCTGAATTACATTAGAATAACTAGATGACTTTCATTCAGTGTTGTAAGGCTCGACAATAGTAATAGTCATATGTTTCCATAGAAGGACTATTCCAGAGTACAACCAATCCTGGATTTCATGCACATTTGAAGATGGAGATGAATATAATATAATTAAGATGAAGATAAAATAAAATAAAATAAAATATTGCGTATACATATTATATTGATAATATTATAATGTGATACAATATAATACTACTAATACAATATGATATTTATATATTTTATATTACATGTAATATTACTAATAATATTACAGTATAATGGTATAGTACAATATAGTAATATATAATACTAATATTGTGCTATGGTAATAATATAATATATTGTATTTACATATTACTTGTAAGCTGCTCTGAGTCCCCTTTGGGGTGAATCTTGGTGTCGTTTAAAAAAGGGTGTTTGTTACTCCCCACAGCCATGGTATTACTAAAGAAGGGACTGACCAATAGGGAAGAGAGGGAAGAGCACGGAGCTAAGATGACAAAAATGAATCCATCACCCTAAGGTTGCAATCATATACATCCTCTTCTATGGATAAATCCTATTGAATGCTATGGCTTAGATCCAGTTGCCCAAACAGAGTAGAGTCATTGAGTCAATAAGATTTCGATAAGAGCTGCCTTTCAGTTCAGCAGTTGATCTGATGGATGTACTACAGATGGAAATAGAACTGGATTTAGACCAATAATTGTTACTTCTGAGTGCACACTTAATTGTTTATTATATTTCTTAAAATATGTTTGAATGTGACATACCTAAAATAACACACACACACTTTTAAATGAATTAAAATAGTTTTTAATCCACACACAATAAAATGAGAAACTAGAAGTCCAAACATGTGACTCAAGAAACATACAAGAATAAGTAGATCTTCAGAGCTTTCCTGAGGGCCTATAGAGAAGAAGCTAGATGAATATCTGATTAACTTCATTTAAGACATCCTGTATATTATAGGACTGCACTATAAGTTTGCAATCCTATGTATCCTCCTACCTTTCACATATAAAAGTGGGACACCTCTGGCCAAGATGACAAATTTTATAAACAAGGAAGAACATGCAAACTTGCCTGAGTCTACTGGGAAGGGCAAGATTTTGTCCTCTTCCTCTCTTCTTTTGCTGATTTAACTGTGTGTGCTACCTTTTCACTTTGAACTCAGTTTGCAGTGACTGAAGGATATTGAAAATGGCAAAATTTAAAGGCAGCTGAAAAAATGGGATGACAAAAAATTAAGTGATTCTGTCCTTGGACAGTTTGAGGGTATAATGCTAGAAGTAAATTCCTAGAGATCATTGGGGCTGTGTAGATATGTATAGAGCTCCATTGTAAACCAGGCCTGGACAGTTTATAATCCAGAAATGTAAAACCCATGTCCTTTTAGAAGATGCTGGACTGCATTTTTCATATCCCAGACCACTGGTAATATTGGATGCCATAATAAATTAGAGTCTAACAATATCTGAAGAATCTTCTACTCTACACTAAAGCAATATCGTCTAACATTTCAGCAGTGAAAATAGGGAGATATTTTAATCCTCTTGTTTGCATACCAAAGTCCATATCCGAAATATACATTCCATATTATGCCACCCCCTCTTTACATCTTGTTGCCACCCGCCTGCAGCCTAGGAATATTATCTTTCTGCCAATTGCTTGTGGAGCTTTCTAGTCCACATAACCAGTGGCCAGTCTAGCCTTCATGGGGATGGGGCAAGAATAGCTCCACCAGCTTTGCAGTTGTTTATCTCCATCTAAAATCCATTTACCCCAAAGGACAATATGTATCAATCTAACAATCCCATCTGAGAGTTAACGTTTTGAGAATTTGGCAAAGGAGCTGACACCTCAAGAACTATGGCCCATTCAACCAACCAATACTAGCCTTTAGCCCCCAAAAGCGACAAAACAGTTGACAAAATAGAGATGTGGATTGATGAGAAAAAGGCTATAATTAATGACAGTGCAAACACTTTGCATACAGAAGCAAAAGATACTTGGTTGAGTCCCTGACATCTCTGGGTAGTACTCGTCTGAAACCCCAATGAGCCAATGCTAGTCAATGTAGACATTCAACACTGAACTAAAGAGACTACCTTTTGTTATACTGTCTCCGGTAGTAAAATATTTCTAGGAGGGGGTGGTGGTGGTGATCGTTTTGTAAAGTAAAGAGAGGAATCATGAACAGATAGTACCTTTCAGTCCTCCGTCATGCTGTTTTGTGACTTTTCCCCGCATCAGACATATTAAACTTTGGAGTGCTTCTCCGTAGCCACCCAATCCTTTCCTCAGCACCAGGAATGTGGTGCAGCTGGCTAAGTGTCAGTTGCATAAAATTTCTCTGACCAATTGGTCATGAGTTCGAGGCCTGCCCGGGTCGAGGTGTGTGCTCAACCTTTAAGTGTAGCCTTTGCAGCCCGAAAGACAGTTGCATCTGTCAAGTAGGAGATAAGGGTACCACATTAAGTGGGGAGGCAAATTTTGACTGAATTATGAGGCCATTAAATAACTCCAGGAATGCTGAGAAATGCCGAAGGAACAACAAGGGACGCTGGGAATGCTGACAGATGAGGAGTGCATCAGCTCCCCCTGGTGGCCAGGGTTTGCCTCTGTTCGTTTATATGTGTGTATGTTGAAACGACAGGGATTGTCTGCTAAGTATGTGTACCTGTAATCCGCTCTGAGTCCCCTTCGGGGTGAGAAGAACGGAATATGAATAAATTGCATTATTAAAGCAGAATTGGAAGTAGTGAAGGCCCTTTTGAAAGATATTATCCCCAGATTCGGAATGCCTTTACAGATAGGATCAGATAACGGCCCCGCTTACGTGCATCACGTGGTACAAGGACTAAGCAAATTGCTAGGCGTCAAGTGGCGTCTTCATTGCGCTTATCGCCCTCAATCTTCTGCCAAGGCGGAAAGATTGAACAGGACATTGAAAAACTGTTTGGCAAAGATTTGCCAAGAGACAAAGTTAAACTGGAGGCTGCCGTTGCCCATGGCTTTACTGAGAGTCCGGTGCATGCCGCACAAGAAAATAGGGCTGTCACCTTTTGAAAGACTATATGGAAGGCCTCCATTAAACTTAAAGACTATAACTGGACTATTCTCAGATAGTCATGTGTTGGGAAACCAGCAGACTTTGCAACAAGTACAGATGCTAGGAAGACAGCTAGAGAAACTGAGTCAATATACAGCAGATTTGTACCCGCCTTTCCCTACCACCTCTCTCCACTTGTTTTCCCCAGGAGACGAGATTTTGGTGAAGGACTGGAGTACCCGACCCTTACAGGCCCGATGGAGAGGACCGTACACCATTTTGCTGACTACCCCAACCGCGGTGAAGGTGGAAGGAATACGCCCGTGGATCCATTACACGCGTATAAAGAAAGCACCGGTGGTTTGGGAGTCTTCCGTGGACCCAGAAGATCAGTTAAGACTAAAAATCCACAGGAAACGTCAGCACCCTGTTTAGGGGGTGATCAGGCCACAGAAGGGTCGGCGGATACCAACGTCCTGCAGCCAAGCAATAGTGGTCCAACCAAAGATAGGTGGAGGGAGCCAAAGACTTTCTCCCTGAGATGGTGGTTTGGGATACTAATGGGACACTGCTACGAAAGGAAACCACCTGTGGGAGTAAAGACTGTGTTTGGGTACATGGCTCTGATTTGGACACTGTACATAACCGGGACACATGGGGGTTGGGATCAAAACCTGTTTCATAAATTAGTAACCAATATGACACATGAACTTAGCCTAAACGATTGCTGGATATGCGGCCATGGCCCGTCAAGTCATAGCCAGGGCTGGCCGATTGTCCCCACAACTTTATTAACGCTGCAGGGGTGGAATGAAATCAAATGTAAACAAGCACACATAGAACGAAGTACAGATAAGGCTCAGTTTGTGATTTCACACCGTTCTCCCGTATTAGAAGCGCCGCTGTGCTTCGAATGGAAAAACGATGGTACTATATATGCTACAGGGGACCAGAAGGAGGGTAGATATGAGCTTTTAGCAGAGTTGAACTAGGATCCTACCCCGCATGCAATCACACAATTACAATACATGACCGTTACCGGCCACATTGTGGTCAGAAGACAAAAGGAATCTGGACTTGGGGTTGGGAGTATTCAAATTGCACCCACATTTTATATGGAAACCGTCAGGAAGATGCCCTTGTTAATCTGGTACAGAATCTCCCAGCCGGTCGCACTGGCCGTCGGGCGGAGGGCTTACCAGCAGGGATCTTATGGATCTGTGGGAAATGGGTGGGGCCAGTTCTGCCCATCGCTTGGAGCGGAACTTGCACCATGGGAACTATAGGACCAGGAGGGTTAAGTATACACCCCAGAATGACCCCAGTTACCAACTTATATATGCATGTTCAAAAGAGATCGACTGAGTCAAAACAAAAATATGAATATGATAGAAGTAGAACATATCTCAATGAGGCCCAAAGGGCTTTGGCAATCAGTACGCCAATGGTGGGAGTGGCATGGAATATAAAGCAGCTACGTATAATATCATATGGATTGGAAATGTTAGCTAATGATACCGCTGAGGGAATGGCTGCTTTGCAAATTGAAGTCAATTCCTAGCTGGGATGGTAATCCAGCAGAAAATTGCACTGGATTATCTGTTATCTAAGCAAGGTGGCCTCTGTGTATGGCTGAATACTACGTGCTGCCATTATATTAACATGACAGGAGACATTGAACTTGACATGGTCAAGATTCAGCAAGTTGCAAGAGAAGTACAAAAAAGTTATGAAGCTCCAGAAGACATCTGGAGCTTCCTTACTAGCTGGCTGCCCAACATAGGGTGGATCAAGTCTATAGTAATGTTAATTCTTGTGATATTCTGTTCTGTGATAATGATGTTATGTTGTTTACCGTTAATATTGAGGTACTGTGCCTTTGCAGTGAGGAGATCAGCGAAAGCAGTCAAAAGTGTGAAACCAGGCGTCAAACGAGATTGGCAGGTGAATTGGGCTGCACCTTGAGTGGAAAAAGCAAGCTGTGTAAATGTTTTATTGGCCAGAAACATTTACAAGAAAAAAAAAAGTAAGGAATAAAGCAGAATTGGTGCTTTTAGCAGAAGTACGGTCAGGAGAGAGTGATGCACAAGCACAGGCCTTAGTATAGCGAGATAGCTTGCCAGAAATCATGCTAGCAGCCTTCCCAAGAATAATGCACTTTGATTGGTACGTCAGGCACAAGCTGTGATTTGTTAGAGTACATCATGTGCCTTTCCCTGATAACACTGGCCGTGATTGGCCTAGCTAGCACCCAGCGTGTATCTGTTTACACTGTTACTGATTGGTAGAAACCGCGCATGGGCAAATGAAACCGTTCTTCCCTGCTGGCACAGAAGGACGGCGTAGTAATGTTGCAAATTAAAGAACAGGATGCTCATATGACAGATAATATACTGTGGGAATGAAGAATTAATACTGCGTAGTGCTGTTTAGCAAATAAGAATGCAAATAGAGTGTGAAGCCAAATAATGTGATATTTAATTGTATAATAGAAATGTGTTGATGCTTTGAACCAATGATGATGATGAAGAAAGGAGGGACAAGGGACCTGCCGCCATAGAGTGTACATAAGGGATAGTTGAAGATTGTACGGGGGTTCTTGCCCTGAAGCAGCGAGTTCTGTGGGCAGGTCCCGTCAGCTGACGTTGTGCAAAATAAACTTTGGCTTCATTGTACCTGCAGTACGGTTGTTGCGTTTTCTCGTTCCTGCGCTCGCACGTTTGCGCCGCCTGTAAGTAAAAGGTACCACGTGGGAGTTTTGGGACTCCAGATTTGCTGCTACATTATTATATATTTATCATCATACAGAGCCAAGAAGTTTCCGCCCCCCCCCCCCCACTGTGTGTGTGTGTGTGTTTGTTTAGAAGAGTATTTCTATCTATGAGCCATGTTTTAAACTTTCTATAATATCCTGACAGGATTCCTTACATAGGACTGCATATGCATCATAACAGGAAAGAATAACAAAAAGTTCTTTAATATTTATTACAATTTAGATTTGGAGTTCTTACATGGACATCTCAAAATAAAAACAGACTTTATTGCTATCTAATTATATTTTGAAATACAATAATAGGTTAGGGATGTAATAAGAAAGCTGAGTAATTTTTTGGAAAACAAAGAACTTAAGAGTAAACAATAATAAATTTAAACTAGACAGCAAAGGAAAACCACTCATTCTCCCAGTTCTCCAATGCCTCTATTCTGCAATATCTGTCATTTCTATTTTTTTAAAGGTATTTGCGAAAGAGTAATAATGTATTTTTTTTAGAACAGGACAGAGCTTGCTGCTCATCGGACCACTCCTCTTCACCATGCCAAGTGCTGAAATGAGGCAGAGACTGTCATGGACCCCATCACATGTTAATTATAGAGAAAATAACGGGTCCTTCATACTATTTTTGCTAATTTCATGATTTCTCTCCATGATCACAGATCAGCCCAAATTAACGATAGATTTGTAGTTCTGTGATGGGAGAGGGGGTGTAGGAGAGATTGGAAGAATGGCTGTGTCATCTGATGGCAGCCGTGACTCCCAGTTATTTTACAGTGGCTGACAGTGAAATGGGGAGGGGGGGGCAGGATTGTCTATCTGATGATGTCATAGGTATAAGGCAGTCCATATGCAGTACTCTGGACAATTTTCAGAAAACAGAGACAATGACAATGTATGTAAACTGAATGCATTCCCTAAGCTACACAATGTATGATTTCCAATGTTACCAGCAGGGTGGAGAAACGTCCTATTTATACTACCAACAATTTTAAAATGGGTTATGGGTTAAGTACCAAACAAGGCACAAGGCACGGCTTTCACTCGCCACAAGCACAGGCTTGTTGTAAGAAAGGGGTGAGAGACAAGAGCAAAATGCATGTGCTGGATTTTGACAAGCCTTATACAGTTAGGGTTTTGTCTGAATTCAGCATAAACCCACTGGAATTAACAGGACAAGTTCAAGTCAAGACTAATGGGCACTATTGATTTCCATGGGTCTACCCTAAGCATGACTGTGCACAAGTGTGAACAATTTCCTCCCTTTTAAATAAAATGCATTAATTCAGGTGGAAAGGAATTCCAAGAATGCTGCTTGTTTATTTTGAAAAAGATTCTACTACTTGCAGAATTAGAATCCAAATGAAATGTCAGTTAAAGACAGAGTGAAAGAGAGAGAGAGAGAGAGAGAGAGAGAGAGAGAGAGAGAGAGAGATTAGTTTTGAATGATCTGAAAATGAACATAACAGAGAAAATAGATACTGGTTAAACATATTGCTGAAGTTGACGTAGAAAGGATAAATAGCAGACAATGAGTTGCAACTCATGGATCATGTTTCAAAATAACAAGAATGGTTAGGGCGTGTTATGCTGAAAGAAAAGCAGACACAGCAGGGCAACCGTTCCAGTCTGAAAGTGAGTCATTAAGAAAGAATGAAACATTCAAGGCCTGTATGTTTCAGTTTTCAGCAGAAGAAGATAACATGAATGGCCTTGATCAGCATTAACACAAGAATCAGAGAAAGATGCCATCTGTGGGTTGAGATAAGAGTCTTAGGACCAAGGAGCAGGAGGAGACCATAAGAGCTATCGAGTCCAACAAAGCCCTATGCTGTTTAGGTCCACTTTATTACAGCAACACCCTGCCTGGATCTTGAGATCTTCTGCAGAGGTTCATCTTATTGTCCTACCATCCTCACAGGTATGTTTGGTGGGATTATGGTAGGACTTTTTCATTGGCTGCTCTCAGTTGCAGGAACTCCCTTTCTACAAGCGTTAGACCCTCCTTACTATTCTTTCATAGGCAAGAAACTATCTTTTTCTTTCAGCCAGCAGGACCGTTCAAGGGGAAAGGGACTTTGATTTGCTATATTGTTCATATTTGTTGTTCTTTTTATTAGTTTGTTTTTAACTATTTTTAATTTTAGTAATAATTTATTAGAGAGGCATAATGGTGTACTGGTTTGAGCATTGGACTATGGTTCTGGGGGGGTTACATTCCCAGATTTCGTATGGATATGCAAAACTATGAACAAAAACAAACCATATTGAAAAGAAAGACTTCTACCCTAAGAATATGACAGAATCACATTGGAGGTCCAAGAAAATGTATAGAGAGGACATATTTTTTTCAGCTGAAGAAAAATTAACCCATGGATATGGATTCTACAGAACATAAGAACATAAGAAGAGCCATGCTGAATCGGACCTCAGCCCATCTAGTCCAGCATTCTGTATCACACAGTGGCCCACCAGTTGTACATGGGGATCTCGAGCAGAAGGGAGGGCAAACCCTGACCTGCTCCCGACCCCCACAGCCAGTACCCAGGAAATCGTGCCTACCTCAGCCAACTCCGAGGTGGCACTTGAATGTCCTTTTCAGTAACTACCGATACAGTTACTGAAAAGGACATTCAAATGCCACCTCGGAGTTGGTTGAGGTAGGCAGGATTTCCCTGGGTACTGGCTGCATATACAGTACAAAGATATGGAGATTGTACTGTATATGTTTTAATCTTTATAAGATGCCCCGAGTTCTGATTTGGGGAATAAGGCAGGATAAAATAATACTATCTGTATCTCCCTATATGAGCATACCCAGATATTGCTTTTTCTTGGTCCCACCACCATCCTAAGCTCATTTGGTGTGGGAACTCCTTTCTCCAGGAGGTCCAGACATCAGGACGGCCCATTGCTATCATATTTCAGGAAAGAACTGAAAACCTTCCTATGTTCCCAAGCGCATGGTGAAATAAATTATTGAATATATGGCATTATCATCATCATTATCATCGATTTAATATTTGTTAATCGCCCTCCCTCCAGGATGCTCTGGGCGATTTACATAAAAGCAAAGTAAAAACAGGACCAAATATAAAAATTAAAATTACAAATCAAACACTCTATGGAATAGCCAGGTCTTAAGTGCTTGGGTAAAAGGCCACAGGTTATGAAATATGGAATGGTTTATCTAAATTTCCCCTTTATTAATGTTTAAATGTGTTTTATAGAATGGTCATTATTGCTTTTATAACTATCTGTTTTATACTATTTAAATTGTATTTTCTTTAAATTGTATTATTTATTTATTTACTTCACTTGTATACCACTTTTTTCACCCCAGTGGGGGATTCAAAGCAGTTTCCAACATTTATTACTGTACAAAGCATTGAATATTTGTCTTTTTATGTCTGTGAGCTGCCCTGAGTCCCCATGGGGAGATGAGGTGGGATATAAATAAAGTTTAGTTGTTGTTTGTTGGCCTCCTCTGTGGTATCTTGCCATTGGAAGGTTTGATTTAAATAGGCATTTAGTTTTATAGTCTGCTGTGAAAGACAGAGCTTTTAATGTATGTGAGCCGTGTTTTATTTTATTACGTTTAAAATATTTTTAATGCTCTATGTTTTCTGGGCTTTTAAACTGTAGACTTGTTTAATTATGTTTTAACTTTTGTACACAAGTTTTTTAATTGTATGGTCCAACTATTCTGT
This sequence comes from Anolis apletophallus, assembly GCA_030556195.1. Classification (NCBI taxonomy): domain Eukaryota; kingdom Metazoa; phylum Chordata; class Lepidosauria; order Squamata; family Anolidae; genus Anolis; species Anolis apletophallus. Next base: position 32,924,878 of record JARBWK010000006.1, on the reverse strand, counting down.
ATCATGTACCCTATGTATCCAACTAGTCTGTATTCATGGAGAAATTAAAAAACAAATGAAAACATTTGGATTTGTAAATAGGCTGCAAATTCTCACTCCGATATGAAAACGATCCCAAGCATTGTTTTTGTGGGAAGCTGTGACTTCCACAGCTTTGGAGCAGCCACTGAACTGGACCTGGTGGGACAGAAAGAAGCCCCTCCCATGAGATTCTCAGAATTCATGTAAATAGGTAGGCTCATATAGAGACATTCAGTTTTTCATATCATCTGCACCTGAACCATATAGAGTTTTATAGACCACAAGTAGCACTTTGAACTATGGCTAGAAGCAGGTATTATATATATACTGTACTTTCAGAGAGTCTACTGTATATTTGTGAAGAGACTAAATATCTTAAAAGCAATAGATCCAGTCTAATCTTGGAAGCAAAGCAGAGTAGTACTTGAATGGGAGAACACCAATGAACACCAGATGGATATATTTCAGTAGAGGGAAAGAGCAAACTGCCTTTAAGTATTTCTTGCCTAAGGAAAATCTGTGAAATTCATTGGGTTGACCTAAGTCAATAGGCAGCTTGAAGGTGTGTAAACACACACCTGAGAGTGCTAGATGCTTGAGAACTCTCTGAGTCCCCCCTCGGGGGTTGAGAAGAAGCGGGGTATAAATGGTGGAAATAAATAAAAAATAAACTCTATGCATGGCTTTGGATCTTGTTGCCGGCATCTGGGAAGCCACTGCGAAAACTCGGAATCTAGTCTAATGTACCTTTGGTTTATATCAGCATTTTATTGTTTTCCTTTCCTTTTCTTTTCTGCCACCCAGCAAGGGCATCTTGGCAGGCCTGACCTAACCTTGCCGTAACCTGTTCAGTTATGCAGCTGGCACCAAACTGTTTGATATTCAAGCAGCCAATTAGCAATAGAGACAGCTTATTCTAGCTCGAGGGTGCTTTTGATCTCCTGCTGTATCCGATATTTATTAGGGCTTGCAGAAGAGACAGGCTTGGAAGGGGAGGGAAGACAAAATTAAAAAAAAACGAAGAACCACACCACAAGCTGAGTGAGACATTGGGATTGAACAGTAGTTTACTTATAATTTACAGACTTGTAGCACTTAATATATAATGCAATAATCTCTGCTCTGCCATTTGTCATTTGGGGGTCCGGACTGCAGATTATAGCTTAGGGCAGTGCATCTGTGCACCGCTCTGGCAGGAAATGGTTTCAAAATCTTGAACAGCTGAGCACGACGTCTCCTTGTGCTCAGAAAACCCAACCTCTGCTCCAGGGGTCACCGGCATGCTTTAGACCTGACAGGCCAAATGGTTAAACATGTGACTAATATGCATGCAGAACGCGGGGCTGCCTGATGTTGAGGGTGTATGTATTGCTCGCACAAGGGGCAAGCTGCAAGCGTGATGGCTGGTTAGAGGCTACTCTTAATTTTATGTGACAATCCTATGAAGGAAGTGCCGGGTGGGTGACTAAATGGAGCATATTGATGTCCCACCGGGTGTAGCCCCTGTTGTTTTGACAAATTCTTCTTAGCATTTATCAATCAAGCCTACAATGGGGGGAGTGTGCTGAATATCTAATTCAGACAGGGCTAGTCAGGCCTAATAGAGGCAAGTTAGCATGTTATTCAATTTGTTCTTGTTAGCGATGTCCCACTGTCACCAGGCAAATTACCTCCATCCTTGGCAAATGAAAAGAAGAGATTTGCTGTGCTCCAAACCCTTACATGAGTTACAAGCAAATTTTAATTAGCATGTCATTACAGTAATAATTTATGGCTTCTTTGTAACTACCCCAGTACACAGATTATGTGGTAACTCCCCTCCCCCTCTCCAGCCTCCTCTTCATAAGAAATGCTGTTTAATATTTACGAGCTCTGTAACTTTTTGAGAAAGGAAAAGGAAGAAAAAGGGGGGTGGGGAGAGGAAAGAAAATTGAAAGAAGACAGTTGACAAATTAGGCAGCAGGATGCACTTCAATGTGCACAGAGACCACATCATTTTAGGATATCTTCCCATCTACTTTACTTACTGTCATGGAAGAATTAATGTATTTCTATACATTTAGAACCATCCAAGAATCACACCATTTATGTTCCTCCAAGGTGTTTGTTGTAATGTGCATGAGTCTATCCTATTTTAATCAACAGGTAGATTATCTTTGTTGGTAGAAGGTGAAAGAAAGTGATTTATTATTCAGTCAAGAGAAAAATAAACTGTAGCAATTATCACCTACTTTTTTTCTCCAAGGGGAAATTTGCACTTGAATTAAATTTCATGAAAGAGTGTGTGAAACCAAGGATCTGAAGGTTCATCCCTTAATATTCCTGTCCATTATTTTAACAGTTATGTTGACAACATTAGTTCTATTTTCTATATAAAAGAAAATGATGTTTATGTTTTCTCACTGTGGGGATGCAAAACTTTTTATCAATACAGCACAATTCATAAATGCCCCAAATTTATTAAAGAATTGCATGAATCGGTGTAAAAAGAACTAGGGAAAAATAGTGTCTTGCAGCATCTTTAGGACTAACCACAAAAGCCTATCCTGGAAAACTTGCTTTCTGTTTCCTTCTTTCTTTTATACTGAAATTAACTCACATAGATCTCTCTTTGATTAAAAAAGCCCATATAAATCAGAATAGTCACATCTATATCAGCTAGCTAACACAAAACAGGCTTGCACATTTCAGCCGAACCTCAATCAATTTCTGCTGGCTGGATTCTGGGAGACTCGTGGATTCATTTTTGCATGCCTCCCGAAAATGGGTGGGTTGCTGAATAGCCATTTCCAACCCACAGTTGAAAGATCTGGTAAGGCTTCCCTTTCTGGACCCTTTCCTTTCTTCCTTTCAAGAGAGCCTGGGTTTGAAAATGGGGTTAAGGAAGAACCTCTCCTGGGATCCTTGCCTATCTTTCTTTCAAGGGAGTCTGGGTTTGAAGAACAGGGTTAAGGACCCTTTCCTTAGACACAATTTGCATAAGACGTGTAAGGACTCACCCATTTTAGCTAGGCCGAGGCCTGAGTAGCAGTTTGGCACCCCTGGTATGATAGAATAGCTAGGAAAGGGGGAGTGGCTTGGAGCCTCTCCAGAGAGAGAGAGAGAGAGAGAGAGAGAGAGAGAGCTGCAGCTGCAGGGGAGTGGCTCAGAGTGAAGGGAGGGGCCAGCTGACTTAGGAGGGAAAAGTGTAGCTTTTTCAGGCAGAAGGGACTTGGCTCTTGTCAGAGCAACATCTGAGTCTTTTGTAAGCAGTCAGCAAGACAGGGAGTGTCTTAGATAGCTGAGAGGAGAAGTCTGTGAAAAGCTGACCGGGAGAGTCAGACAGCAGACTTAGATCTCTTAGGTTAAGAGATTGGCTCACACTTGGGGACAACTAACTAGGGAGCTCTTGTAGGGAGTGAGTTAGTGTGTGCCCGAAGCCTGAGTGGATTCTCAGGGAACTAACTAAGATTAGTTAGTTGAGGAGACTCACTACTAGTTTTAAGATTAGAGTGAGGGAGTATTTTGACAAGCTGTGAAAAGCATTACATCGGTCTAGTCCTGCATCAAAGTTTAAAGATACATGTTTTATGAAACCACCAAGCTATTGTACCTTTCTTGACAACCACTTACACTTCTGTGCCTTTTATAGCTGTTAGTTCCATCAATACACCTTTTCATTGTTAACTTTTAAAGAAAAGCCTCTCTTGTGCCTCATTCCATCTAGCAGTTAATTAACAGCTCAAGAGTGGTGACAGTTCCAGCTTTTTGGTGGATTTTTACCTCAGTAATCCTCCCAGTCCTTGTTAGTAGAAGAGCCAAGGTTGGTGTGTGTGTGTGTGTGTGTTAACTTTACAAAATCCTAAAAGCTATTTTAGGTTGGTGGCAGCGTTACCAGTGGCTTAAGCCTCCATGTCGTGACATTTCTGGTGGCAGCGGTGGGATCTAAAATAGGAAGATCCACCCTGCCCCAAGGACCCAAAGGCCAGAGCGTTACAACATGCCACTGCATTCTTCTATTCTGATTGACTCAACAGGCAGGACTTGCAGGGAAACCCCATGAGGCAGTCTCTCTACACTGAGTGGTGCTGAATAGATCGTTACAGCCATGATTGGCTGCCATGTGATCCTGTAATGGGCAAAAAACGTGACAGCAAAGCCCTTACTGTTACGGCCATCCAGCCATGCTGTACAAGCCGGATTGGCTGAAGGGAACCAACCCCTCCAAATTTATGCACAAGCCTAAACACAATTTTTAAAAATGTATTAAATATATTTGAAAATACAATCCCTTTCATGAAGAACAATGATCATGAATATCCATATCTACATAGCAAAAAAGGCTTTATCTACTTTATTTGTTTCATTTTATATGCCAAGTTTCTTTCAGCATGGACCCAAAGTGACATACAGCCCAATAAAATGCAGTATTTCATGCAAAAGTTTAACAACATTAAAAAATTGAAAACACTATTGAAAACACTAAATTTAGGTCATCCTTAAATGGTACTTTGATTGTGTTTTTCCTGCATGGAAGGGGGTTGGACTAGATGTCCCATGTGGTCTCTTCCAACTCTATTATTCTATGATTCTATTATTTTATGAAATTTTAGAAGTTTAAAATATGTTAAAACAGAGCAAAAATGATAAAAGATAACACACTCCATTAAAAGCTCGGTCTGCCATACCACAAGCTAAGAACCTGCCATATATAAAAAATGTCTTTGTTGGTGTAGCGGTGACAGGGAGATGACTTGGGGCACATCTACACTGACACTATAATGCAGGCCGGAACCAGTTTGGGAAGAACCAGTTTTGCTAAATGGGTGATTAAATTGCCATGCTTGGAAGTGGTTTGAGACCAGGATGGCAATTATATTGAACACAGAACTTGGCTTCAAACTGCTCTGTGGGTTTTCTCTCTATTTCCTGCAAAAATGTGCACCAGCATTCTGGGCGCATATGGAATTTTTTTAAAAAGGGAAAATGGCGGTTAGAGTGAGGAATCAGGGCCCAATATGGACTGTTCCCCTCTCTAGACTGGACACCTGCACCCTTTTCCTTTGCTCATCTGCACAGGGAAAGGGAATGGATAATTTCTGTCACAACACCTGCTGCCTGTAGTCAGCCACAGAGCTCCATTCAACCTTCTGGCCAATGAAGGTGTCACCTTTAATCATATATGTTCTAGATCAGGGTTCCTCAATTTTTAAAGCAGAGGGTCACTTTATGGTCCCTCAGACTATTAGGGTGCTGGGCTATAATTTGAAAAAAAGCATGAACTATCCCACCTTGAGCTGCAGGGAGAGGTGGTTAATAAATTTATTGTTTTTTTTTTTAATAGTTTTTATTGGAAATTTTGGTTACATAAGAATACAAGATAGAAAAGGGGTTTTGGGCCAGGAAAGAGTAAGGGTCGGGGGAGGAAGGAGGGTTAGGGAAGGGGTGAGAATAGGAAGTATTGGGGCGACCAGTTGAACAGGGATCCTGCGAGGAAAACGGGCAAGGGTAGCGAGCTAAGATAGAGAGAAAAGGAAGAACAGAGGGAAGGGGGGTCTTGGTGAGGTCCATCTTCCTGGGTCACTGGTTTCATTCTGACGCATCTGATACAGTTCATCTTACTCTTTGAATTGTCGCTTCTTTCTTTCTGTTCGCCTCCTTTAGTTGTATGCCCGTATCAGGTCTTCTTACGTCTCTTGAAACTATTCTCTTTTTACTATTATTAGTATTATCTCTTCTAAGTCTGTTAAAGAACCCTTCAATTAAGTGTTTAGAGTGCCCGTGTCCATTAGCTAGAATTTGTCGGTTAGGTAGTTAGATCTGTTCGTTCCTTTTTCCCTGAAGTCGTAGCTAACCATTTTCTTTGGGGGATGCTTCCTCTCCTTCATCCGCCTCTGGAGGATCATGTTTCCAGAGGCCATATCTTGTAAGCATCACTGCAGTGGGAGGGCATGCTCTCTTTATATTATCTTTTTTTCTTCGGCTCACTTTGTCCCCTTGGCTTTTCTTTTTGTTGGGGTGCTTTCCAGTTCCGTTGGTTGTTTTCTTCGTTGGTATCTGGGAGGGGTTCCTTTGGAGGACAATGTACATCTTAGTCTTGGTAGGCAAACAGGCAGTTTTCTGCGGTATAGCCCCAGCATTTTTGGCTCTCTGATGGGGCTCCCACTGCTCCACTACTCCTTGCTTTTGATCCGTATTTTTCTCCTCTCTCAGCATTGTGGGGGACGCCTCTTCATCTGGTTCTGTTCCTGCCTGTTGGGGGCTCCCAGGCCGCCCCATTTGCTTCTCTTGCCGGGACAACCTGGCATCCATCCTCCGCAGAAATCTGTCTTGGGCTTCTCCTATCTTCCTCAGTTCTGCCAGGATGTCCCTCAGAGTCCCTCCCTCCTCTTCTGGTCCCTCTCCCTGCCTCATCCTCCACTATTCGATTTTTATGTATTTATTCTTTGTGAGTGGGTTGTCCTTGCCTGCGTGCCCTTCTGCCCACCAAACCTCCTCCCCAGCCTGGTGGTGTTTTCAATTCTTGTTTTTGGCTTTGTTCTTCTTTTGCCTCCTTCTTTTATTTTTATTTTTATTTTGGATTTGTCCTCCCCTACCTTCTGGCAGGAAGTGGTCCAGCAGGGGCTTCTGCGCTTGCGTCCCCTGTGATCTTGTGGATAGGGGAGAAGGAACCGCTTCACTCCCTCTCCAAGAGGGCGCTCCCGCCAAAAGCTCCCTTCTTCTTCCCCTTAGTGGGCTGTAGTCGCCATCTTGTGACCTTTGCAGGTCTCTTCTCCCTCTCTCTCTGTTTGTGCCTGCTAGGCACTTGTTTGTTGGGGGCCCGATCCCCTACTCTCCGGTGCCGTCCGCGGCACCCCCAGCTGTCCCGCCGGCCTCTCCGCCGCCTGCACCTTCTTCGCGCCCTTTTCGCTCCTTATGGGGGGGGGGCTCCTCCGGAGTCGCGCCGGTCTCCGCTTCCCCCCCCACCAGCTCCACGTCCGCTACTCCCACTTACCTCCAGCTCGCGGCAGGGGGGTTTGCCAGCTGGGCCAGCAGTTAGTGCGGATCGCCGCCCCGCTCCCTGCTCCCGGCCTGCTCGCTGTGCTGGCAAGGGCCCGGGCCCGCTCGATCTCCTCCTCTTGAGGAGGGGGAGATCACTGGGGCCACCGGATCCCGCACTGCAGCTTCACGCTCCCTCCGGACCCTCTGTCCACTGGGAGGGAGGGCGCAGATCGCCCTCCGGCCAGGTGAGTAGGTGGCGCTCTAAGGAGCCCTCAGAGCGCCCGTCCTGCCGCCATCTTTGCCGGGCCGGGTCTCCCATAAATTTATTGTTGTTGTTGTTGCAAAGCTCTGAAAAAATCTAACATACAAAACACTTCTAGTCCCACCCAAGTACTTTGGATAAGGGATTCACAACCTGTACTCCTGATTTCAGACTGCCACATTAGTCATGCCATGGAAGTCAACCAACACTCACAAATAATTGTGGTAATCTGTGCTCCATCGGTCATACCTTAACCCCAGTTCTTACTCTCCACCACAGATGTCTCGTTCTCTTGCTTTGGGACCCAAAACTGACAAAGCGCACGCCCTTCTGTGTATGTGTGTGATCAAAATGTCTGTTGATTTCTGATGACTCAATGAATTTTAAATTTTCTTAAGCAAGGGGTACTCAAAAATGGTTTAGCTCCACCCCTTCTTTTGAAATATAGCACATACTGACTGGTATCCAATCAGATCCTACCAGGTCTGTCCGTGCTCAGAACAGACACTTTTACTACTTGGATGAGAGGTTACCATGTGATGCAGTGTGGCAACCCCCCCCCAAATATATAGCCCCAGGTGGGGTACTCCAGCATTTCACAAATGTAACTTGCGGCACATATGACCAAGCAACACAAACACAGTCAAAATTACAAAAATGAAAGAAAGCTCAGGAGCATGGAGACATTTCAGTAGTTTCTTTTTGCTCAATCCTCTTGGGATGAGCAAGACTCCAGCCACTCCACTCCTCTCCTTTCCCCTTCCTGCTGAGTTGAATTCAAACTACTTTTCCACTTTGAACTCAACACGCAACAGTTAAAGTAAGTTGAGAAAGGGGATAATGGGAAGAGAAGAAACTAGGACGTTTTAAAAGTAGCTAAAAGTGGGACAACAAGGATTAATTGAGGCTATTGTGCAGTATTGTATTGTAATGCACAGTAGTCTACATTTAGCTTCAGAAACAGCTATTTGCCCAAAGTCCTCCTGTAAGTCAATGGCTATGAACCTAGGGAAGCCTCTCGAAAGCAAAAAAATCTAAGATTCTGTCATCATGAAGGTATTGCATAACTGTGTGGCCAATACACCAGCAACTGATACCCAGTTGCAGTGGAGGATAGTTAGTAACTTGGTACCACTGCCCTTTATTTGACTTTTGCTGTGAGGCGAGGAAAGACAGAAGGAGGCCATAGCAATTGATATTTATCCCTGTCTAGCAAAGATGGGTATGATACTGAGATGCAGGGTGAAGCCATAATCCAGAGGTGTGTATCTGTGTGTGCAAACATCCAGATGGTTTCAAGTTTGCCTTGAGCAACAAATTATCTAAGTCTTGAAGTCTTTTTAATCCTCCTCATATAAAAGTACCCCCCCCCATAAACTACCAGCTCACCATTTCACATTTGCTCCAATAGCCTTAGGTGTAATCTGAAACCAGCATGTCATCATTAAGAACCCAATCCACTTAAGCCTGCATTGATGAGGTCCAGCATTGCGATTCAGCAGCCTCCATTGCAGATCTGGGAGACAGCGGGGCAATCCCGGTGCCCTGGCCACCAGCTGATGCTTTCCTATCTGACGTGAAAAAGCGTCAGCACTCCACTGAAGCACCATTGTTCCTAACAGAACACTTGGGCAGCTTCCGTGTTGGTGGTGGCAGCCTCCCACCATTCTGCCACACCAGTTAGCCCACAGCCCCACTGGAAGTTGCCCTACATGGATGAACTGGGGCAGAAGCATCATAGGATGCTTCTTCCACCCCATGTGATAAAATCATAAGAAGTGTCATAGTGGTAGATTTTGCAGAAGTCCCATCAGTGCACTCCCAATGAGACATCAAAAACTCAGGCAGCTGTCTTAATTCATATAATCCAAGAAGTTTTAGCAATTTTCATGGCCACGAGGAATAGATTTTTTTTACAAAAAAGCTAATGGATCTTGATGCTCATCTAAGACCTAGATTGTTGTGACCCAGCTATGGCAGCAATAAAGTCCAGGATAACAAATGTTTATTTAACAAGACATGGGAGTTGGTCTAACAAAAAATAGCCTTTCGTCGGCTGGAGAAAAACCCTCACTAAACCCAGGAATCCCTAAACCAAAAATGCCAAAGATAAAAGAACTTCAAAGCAAATAGCAGACGTCCGTCTGTGGTATCCAGTAGAGGAATGTTCAAGAAGCGAAGTCAGTCACTGGTCCAAGGTCGTCAGGTAGGAGAAAATCAATCAGGATAAGGAGGAGACGTCACCGGGTCGAACAGGAGAGTATTCACACGAGGATCAAGAGGCACACGGAAGTAGGAGTAGTCTGGAAAATCAGGAACAAGAATACCAGGAACCAGGATACATGAGCTAGAACAATAATAACTCCTTGACCACCGCAGGGATCAAGCCAAATACTCATATTTCTTATAGGACTCTCAATCAGAGTCCTCGGAGACCCCACCCAGCTCCAAAGCATCAGCATTCCTATTCCCTGCAGCTGTAGCACCAGGCCCAGATCTCCAAGCCAGCCAAAGCTCTTCTTGGCTTAAAGGGACCCCCTCAGTCTCAGAATGCGAAGACGGCCAGTCCTGGTCCATCTGAAACCCCAGAAACGTGCTGGTCCCCGAGTCCGCATTACATACATCCCTCACCTCCTGCACCAATGCCGAATCCAGATCGGTATCACTGTCCTCTGACTGCAATTCTGCATTCCCTGTGAAACCCTCAAAAGAGCCAGACTCAGAAGGCTCCCTAAGTAAATGCTGGATTTTCCTCCTTTGTTCATTGTCTTCATTAATGCTCGCGCCACTAGCCACCCTCTTTACTCCAGCTGTAGGAGCCTGGTCATTCAGAGCCGCGCCCCAAACTGAGCTATTGCTTGATGTTACTGCCTCCACACCTCCTTCCATGTTACTACCTGTAGCAACTAGAGGCTCATTCACAACATAGATTGTGTCCTGTAGTATGGGTGGCACTAGATACTACTTGACTGGTCTCTTATATAGGGACAGAGCCATGCATATATGCAAATACAGCAATTCCAAAGTCTGAGGAAATACTTCTAGTAGCAATCATTTTGGATAAGGAAGTCCAAGTTGTACTCCCAAATACTGACCCCTCTATTAACATACAAACACACAATATAGTCATGGAAATATATCAACAAAAACACCGTTTCTCTGCCTTGCAAGCCTTCCACCATACGCTAAAGCTTGGGATTGTTCAGGACTAAAGGTTCAGGACTCTATATTTGGATGCTGTGTGTTGACCTGGACTTTTAAAGGACTATGGACAAACACACTATGAACTTCCTTTGAACTTACCTGTACTCCAGTCTTCACCTTCCCTACCTACGCTTGTCCCTACAATACCCTGTCTCTTCAAATGGTGATGTATGTATGGCTTGCTGGCAATGTATAATGTGTATGGACACTAATACTTCTGTTATTGAAATAATAATTAGATATTTTTGCATATAGTTGCTTCCCTACAGTGTTTTTGTCCCTCTATTAACATATCAACCATGCTATGCAAGTCCACCAAAGTCCACTCACAATTTGTGATGTTAACCATCTGGACATTCCCAGCTGCATAAGCCGCACCTCAAAATGTATGGTTTCCAGCCTTTTTAAAATTTCCGCCACCCTCCTTCTGGACATATTTTAGCTTGTCAATGCCTTTCTTGAATTGTGGTATCCAAAACTGGATGTGAAAAAACAGGGGGCTACACCTTAGAATATGCAAGAGCAAATCAGGTGGAAATAGTGTCTGATATAAATGAGAAATAATACAGAAAGTATCAAAATATTGTATTCACTGGTATACAGCTATGGTATTAAAACCCACAGTGGAATAAACATGGCATGTATAAGTACAGCAATAGCAACAACAGTGGTTGGATTCACATTGAGAAGTTCTACACAATTAAATGATATTAATGAAGTACAATTGACAGTGCATGTCTAACAAATAATAATTAGTAACAATGGGGTGACAGAAAGCGTCAATCCTCTCACAATCTTGTACCTGCTAGGAAGGAAGTAACCCAGTCAGTGCTAAATACGCAGGGAACAAGAAAAGAGTCCGTGGCGAGTAGAAAACCAGAAGACCGCCAATGCGCCCCTGTGCATGCAGTGCGCATGCGTCAGTTTGTCAATGTCCGAACCGCAAGGTACGCTGGTCTTCGTAGTTTAATATCATTTAATTGTGTAGAACTTCTCAATGTGAATCCAACCACTGTTGTTGCTATCGCTGTACTTATACATGCCATGTTTATTCCACTGTGGGTTTTAATACCATAGCTGTATACCAGTGAATACAATATTTTGATACTTTCTGTATTATTTCTCATTTATATCAGACACTATTTCCACCTGATTTGCTCTTGTGTATCCAAAACTGGACCCAATATTCCAGATAGGGTCTGAACAAAGCAGAATAGAATGGAACTATTACTTCCTTCGATCTAGACACTATACTATTTATATGAAGCCTAGAATTGCACTTTGCTTTTTAAAGCTGTTGAAGCATGCTACTGATTCATATTTAGCTTGTGATCTGTTAAGATTTATCAATAATAATAATAATAATATAGTTCTAATTGGCCCTCTCTCCCTGGAGGGACTTTCCTTGCAGAGTCTACACTTGAAATCTGTTGTCAACTTTTCAATTCTTTCCAAGTACAAAATCAAATATTCAATATACAAAGATACAATGCCATATTGTATCTTTGTGTATTTTATCATAAAAACATCATAATAAAATAGCAGATCATAGTTCAAAAGCACATATAAAACAGACTCTATGGGGAAGATAAACAACCAGGCCTCATAAAGTGCAATAGCAATAAGTACTGTTTAAGTATAGAATCTAGAAATATAAAATATAAATGTAAAAGTGGCTTGACGAATGGGTAAACCCTTGACAGGACTTCTAGTTTCCTTGGCAGGACTTAAGAACATAAGAACATAAGAAGAGCCATGCTGAATCGGGCCTCAGCCCATCTAGTCCAGGATTCTGTGTCACACAGTGGCCCACTAGTTGTACACAGGGATCTCTAGCAGAAAGGAGGGCAAAACCCTCACCTGCTCCCGACCCCCCACAACCAGTACCCGGGGAAAATCCTGCCTGCCCCCATCAACACAGAGGTGGCACTTGGATGTCCATTTCAGTAACTACTGATTCCCTTGGTATCCATGAATCTGTCTAATCCTGCCTTGAAGCTGTCCAGGCTGACAGCTGTCACAACCTCCTCTGGAAGTGAGTTCCATAACCCAATGACCCTCTGGGTGAAGAAATATTTCCCTTTATTAGTCCTAACTTTCCTACCTTGGAGCTTTAGGAGTGCCCCTAGTCCTAGTGTTGTGTGACAGAGAAAATATTTTTCTTTATTCACTTTTCTATCCCATGCATGATTTTATACACTTCGATCAAGTCACCTCTTAAACGCCGTCTTTCAAGGCTGAAAAGACCAAGGCGTTGCAACCTGATTTCATAAGGGAGCTGCTCCATCCCTTGGATCATTTTTGTTGCCCTTCTTTGTACCTTTTCCAGTTCCGTTGGAAAAGGGAACTTCTAGTTCCCTTTCATGTGTACTGTTGTCAAATCACTATCATCCATCCTATATATGTGCAGTTTTTTTCCTGCCCAAATGTGGTACTTTGCATGTCTCCCTGTTGAAATTCATTTTGTTAGTTTGGGCCTGGCTCTCTAATCTGTTACGGTCATTTTGGATTCTGATCCTCTGAATTATTAGCTATTCCTCCCAGTTCTTACCATCACAACAAATATAATCATCACTAATACCCCAAAAATGGGGGGAACACAGAGGACACCCCCCGCCCATACTTCATAGTTGTAAATGTGTGTTCGACTGCTGTTATATGAGGTTTTGGATAGTAATGGAAAATCTGTCACAGTTTCTCATTTTGTTTCAGTTTTTTAAAAGGAAATATGTTCTTTTGAATATCAAGTGCGACATGTCCATCTGCAGCATCATTTAAATGTGTAAAATGGAAATGTGTAAAATAAATAAAGGGAATTATCTTGGAGACACCTTTCACTCTTAATTAATAAAACAAAACAAAAACACTTTATGAATGATACAAAAAGTGTGTGGAGTGGGGAGAGGAAAGGGCACTGAATCAACACTGGGTCAGCTTTACAAGATAATTGAATTAAGTCGTGTGTGCCACCTATAATCACAAAGCAAGGCACGGGGACTTGTCTCTTCTGAATGTTGGGAGCATGCCAGTCAATGGGGGGGGGGAGACTCTTTAAACTGGTTAAATGCCTGGCAAACGTGCGTGGAACCCTCCTAGCTAACAGGTGGCTGAATAAACCTCAGCTGGTGTTGCACAGAGCACTCACACTGACCTTCTTGAGGATAATTTCAGCCTACATACACTCACACACTGTATTTGGTGTAGTGAAAATAATGAGGACAAATAATATCTTTTAGTTGCTAGATCTACCAGTGGCCTGCTCTTCCACTCTCCCTGCCTTCTCTCGGCCCCCCAACCCCGTTCCTCAGTTGAATTAACATAAAGGAACAGTGACAACAACAAGCTGAAAAGCGTAGCTGGTGGGAGGATTAAGTATATCATTGAAAGGAATTATGTTGTAAATGACTGGGAGGGATCGGGCTTCTGTTCCTTGGTCCCATCTGGTCCTTAAAGAATACCTTGTCGTAATTACCCCCAGATGGCTTTGTGCTATGCAGGGTCTGGACAGCCAGGTGCCACTGTGCCCTGCTGGGTGTGATATTCATTGCTTCGTGCAATGGCAAAAAGGGGGAGGAGAGGGAGGGGGAAGAGAAAAAGACTTTATTGCAACCTCATTTCTTTCAGAGTATTACACAAATATGAAATGAAGCGAGCTCATCTGAACAGAGGCTTATTTGTCTGGAAGCTAGAAGGTGGCACACCTAACAGAGGACCCAGGCGGATGCTTTTTTAGCTTCCCCTTTCTTATGATTACAGAAAAGAGTGGAAACATGAACCATTTGTGGAGCTGTTGGACAAATGAGTTGCAGAGATTTTTTTAATCCATTGCCAAGCTGGCAATGTAACAATTTTTTTTAAATGAGCTTATGCTTTAAATGTGGATGATTTCTCAGAATTCTTTCATACATTGCAGAGCAACAAACCTGGGTTTCACTGACATATTTTGCTTAACAGTGAGTCACTGCCAATCATGGGTCTTCAATGTGTGTACCTGCCTCGTGTATGTGTGCACCATTATAGTGTTGTGGTTTATATGTTGGGATAGAACTTCAAAAGAACAGAATTCAAATCTCACAACCACAGAAACCTTGGGCAAATCTCCAATGACAAACCTCCTCTGAACAAATCTTGCCAAGTAAACCATTTGATAGTGTTGACACCATAAGTACGAATTTGAAGACACGCCACCAAAACAACAAATTAAATTTATACCTTTAAACATTTGCATATCACAGTCACTTATTGGTTAAGATCATACATAATGTAAATTTATACTGAGAGAGAGAGAGAGAGAGAGAGAGAGAGAGAGAGAGAGAGAGAGTTTATAATTACTCATAATCCGGGAATGCACAACTGCATGACATGATTTGGGTTTGCTAATCTAAATTAGAGGAGACTCAATCAATTATGGAATGCTGAGTTATGGAATGCAGGTAAAGAATACAGTTTACCATAACTCTACTCTAGTCAGGACTACTAATAGTATTTAATCTGTGAGAAGTGGCTACACTGTACAGTCATTCCTCCACTTTCATGAGTTTCACACTCGTGGTTTTAATTATTCATGAGTTTGAAATGTTGCTTTATTTATTTATTTCCTGCTTTTTTCCATGGGTGAGACTCAAAGTGGCAACAATAATTAAAAAGGCAGAAATTATATGACACATAAGCAAGATAAAACTGATAAACAGATGACAGAATTACATAAACCATAGACAACAAAATTAATAAATACAACATGTTTCACTAAAATTTCCCAGGTCTCAGGCCACTGAGGTTGTCCATTAGAGCTAGGTGTGCATCTTCACACAGTCATCCTGTCATCAGGAGTGTTTGAGGGGGCTTTTTGGGAGGTGCTGTGATGTGTTTACTTTTTCTGATACTTCCCATCCTTTGTACATGTGAAGCAGACACTTGCAACATTGAGGAAGAGGAGGAGCCAGCTCTGTGCATCACTTCATTTACTCTGTAGTTCCAGCTCATCCTCCTCTTCCTGTGTGCTGTGAATGTTTATTTAGTTCAGGCAAAGGAAGGGAAATATTGGGGGTGGGGGTAAGGGACACACAAAAACACATGCACAGAGGTGGAGGTGGAGGAACCAGGTGTACAAGGTGACATTGCAGGCTTATACAGGACCTGTTCCTCTGCTTCTTCCTATTTGCTGCATGTTTTTGTTCTCCTTAGTATTGCTCTTCCCTTGCCCAAGTGAAATAGATAACCACACTACACAGGAATAGGAAAAGGAGCTGGGATTCACAGGGCGAGACAAATGGCACATAGGACTGGGACCATGATTGGTAGTCTCCCCTCTACTACTGTCACAGTGACAGCACCCCAATCGTCCCTGAGTATTTTGTGGTTTTCCACTTTTGCAAGGGACCCATGTCTGTAACTCTTACAAAAGTGGAGGGAGGACTGTATAGCTCCACATATAAAACTGTGAATTAAATATATCTATTGCATGACAACTAAAAAAAACTTTAAAATAACATTAGTGGGATTTCAGGCATTATGTATTTAGGTGTGCACTCTTAAAAATGTAGGCTGAGAGCCTGCATCATCAAAATAACAGGAATGACAGAAATGGGTCATTATAAGTGTAGTTATGCCGTAGAATGCCAATGCTTTGCTCTCCAAACCTCTGCAGCCTGCCAACACTGCAACCATGACATTTCCAACACATTGCAAATCAAAACACTGATGAATGACAGATGCATTTCTGCCCTAGTTGTGGGATGCATCAAGATAGAGACCCCTCAGAGTCCTGCCACAGCTGCTTGTCTCAAAGTGCTCTGTGACCATAAGAGCATTGCAGACATCATTTCCCCAGCACCTTCATCTGCAGAACTTCAAAAATACTTTGGTTGAGGTGCTTCCAGGCTGCCAAGTTAGATTTTTGGGATCACATTCAGTCATTCGCACCTGTAAACACAAATTTCCAGCAGTTATGAGATTGTAAATCCAGTTTACAATCTCATAACTGCTGAATAGGATGTTAGCCATAATGTGTGAAGGCAGTTAATAGGGATATTTAAAGTTTAGTAAACCTATGAAGCATCCCTTTTGCAAAGGAGTCTGGCACAGAAGGTCAGAACCAGAAAAACAGCTCCAATTTCTATGACTGAGAGGTGAGGAAAACCTCATAGTGAAGCAGGGACAATTAATCTACTCTAGGATTTGCTTTGAAATGTGAAAGTGTTATCCAACCTACTAAAACTTATTCCAAAAAAGAGGTTGTGCTTTTTAGTTATCTTCTTTAAAAGTTCAGAGTAAAACCTGGATTAGATGTATTTTCCCCCAGATGTGGGAGCTACTGAAACTGAACAACCTTTTGGTAGAAAGTTCAAGGCTAGTCCTGTTACAAAATGAGACAGCTGCCTCTGGCAAATCATTTTAGCTGCCATTAATGGCCAAAAATGGTTGTTTCTTTATTATTTGGGGTGTCTTATTTATTGTTACTACCAAACAAAAGTACTTGAAATTTTTTCTACCTTAGATTATAAATGATCTTATCCAAATAATAACCCAAGGTACTGTTCACCTAGAAAGGAGAAATAAATATCACTTTTGTTGCATTTCAGATAGCATAATGTGTTGAACTGGCCTTATGTGTGATGCAGGAGATGTTTTGTCCTGATACTACTTCTAGCTGTGTATGGTTGAATACCATAATTAACCAATAATTCCAGTCATTCACCACCAGAATGGTGCTGTGGTCTTTGCTTCAGTTGCTCCCCATAGACCAGTGGTTCCCAATCTTTTTTTTGACCAGGGACCACGTGACTAGGGACCACTTTGACCAGGGACCACTCTCCAACATTAGTAGCAATAGGGTTACGAATCAGTTTTGGGTCAACTTTAGACGTGGTTTGGGGTGTTGATTCAGAAAATTGCATTGGATAGATCACATCAGCTCTAGTTTCTGATACAGATCATATGCCATGGTCAGCAACAGGGAAGTAGTGGCAGATAGCACAAAAGGAGCAGAAGAAAATAAAATAAAATACGGTAAATAAAAAGGAAGGAGGCTCACAGACCATATTTTATCCTCGAAATCTACTGGTGGTCTGCAGCCCACAGGTTAAGAACTCCTGCCATAGACCCACTAGTGGCGGGTGATACACTGCTGAATTTAGCCTTATAAGAAAGAATGCAGAATTCCAAAAGTTTTCTTTTCCAAAAGAATGCAGAATTCCAAAAGCTGGGAGAAATGTTAAGAGCATGTTCTTTTCTTTTATCTTCTCCTTTTTCTTTTTCTTTCAACCATGGGAGCTGTGTTTTTCTAAGGTACGTATGCATTTAAGTACCTGTGTGTCATATCCACCCACTACATTTCAATTTACAAAAAATTGAATGTGTGAGAATAGCCATTCTGGCATGTAAAAATAGTGCATTTTGAATGTTTTCTCCTTATTGAGTTAAGTCATCAGTGATTATGTGTATTTTTCTGAGAGTTTCTTTTTAATGATTTTACAAAAAATGTACAAAACTTTGTGTGCTTTTTAATGTTTAAACAGGCATTTTATATTGGATACTATGATTCCTGTCTTATTTCTGGCCAGAAATATATAGCTTCTTTCCAGACAGTTATCAGCTGCAGTAGTTTCAGCATATAGAAATGTATGAGGCTTCTATAATTATGTTTCTAATCAATGGAAATAAAAGTATTAGTCAAAGAACTGGCAAAGCTATGTGTATTGGTCAGCCAGTAGTTGGCCTATCAGTTTGTTTGGATGGGTTATATTCATGTATTATTTATTTATTTATATTTATTTAAACTTTTCTATCTCAATCTTCTCTACCTCCATAGAGGGACTCAGACCGGCTAACAGCAAAGATTAAATGACAATAAAACTTCAAACAACAAGATTAAAATTCATATAGAGTAAAAAATACATATAAGCCAAGTCGCCAAAATAAAATCATGTCCAGTTCAGTTCGCATATGTGGTTAATAACTTTAGTCTATTGCCGGTCTCAGCTATTATTCTGGGAATGCTTAGTCTCATAGCCAGGATTTCACTAGCTTCCTGAAGGTCAGGAGGGAGGGGGCAGATCTGATCTCAATCGGGAGAGAGTTCCATAGCCAAGGGGCCACTACAGAAAAGGCCCGGTCTCTTGTTCCCACTAGAAGTGATTGCGAATGTTGTGGGACCAGGAGCAAGGCCCCTCCCGAAGATCTTAAAAGCCTTGATGGTTCATTGGGGAGAATACATTCGGACAGGTAAATTGGGCTGGAACCGTATAGGGTTTTGTAGGTTAACACCAGCACTTTGAATTGCACGCAGAAACCAATTGGCAGCCAATGAAGCTGGCACAACAAAGGAGTTGTGTGCTCCCTGTACCCCACTCCTGTCAGTAACCTGGCTGCTGAGCGTTGGACTAATTGCAGCTTCCGGGCAGTCTTCAGAGGCAACCCCACGTAGAGAGCGTTGCAGTAGCCCAGGGGTGCTCATTAGGTAGATTGTGATCTACTGGTAGATCTCGAAGGGCATCCTGGTAGATCCCATGCAGTTCGCAGGCACAGTGTGTATGGCTCCCATGCCATTTGTGAGGAATGCTCAGGGGCTTATTATACTCACATTTAGTTGAATTCAGTCTTAAAATGTATGATATGGCTCACACTGAAATAAATTCCCTAATATTTTGCTTTTATGGCTCTCTGAGTAGTGGGTGGGTAGATCTTTGGGACTTGAATGTGTGAGAATAGCCATTCTGGCTATAAGTAGCTCGCATGCTGGAAAAGTGTGAGCACCCCTGCAGTAGTCTATACGGGATGTAACAAGAGTGTGGACCACTGTGGTCTCCCTCCCCCTTCTCTCTCTCTCTTTCTATCTGTCATAGATATTTCCTTTCACATAATCTGGACCTAAACTGTAAATAGTGCTTTATGGGTCATGTCCAGCACTTTGAATATTGATGATGATAATGATTATTCCCTGCTTCATCTCCCCCGAAGGAGCTTTATTTTCAAAGATTAACATTGAAAATTATAATAATAAAATATATTGTCTGAATAGAAAACAGTTTCCCTGCTTGTAGATGGGCAACAGGGAGGATTCAGACCTGGCCTCCTTCAGAAGCATGCTTCACAATTGGGGAAAAAATTATTCAGACCACTTCAGAGACTGTTTACTTTGACACAGGAACTGAATGAGTCAAATCAGGCTGATATTATACTAACTTCAAGTAGGAAAAGTCAATCCAAAGACATATTCCTCTCATTGACATTCATGGGAAATCCAGAAAGAGATATAGTATCTGTCATCCTTGGCGGAATTGTATAAAACCTTCAGACTTAGAATTTCCTTAGGACAGGATTGTATCAGTTAAATTCAAAGCTATAGAAACAACATTTTTCGTGTATCACATTTTTAAATTTAGATTTTTTTAAAAGTGTAATGTCAAAGTAGTATTGGAATTTTCTGTTGCAGAATTAACTACTTCAAATGACCCCACAATGAAAGGAGAAAGACAAGTGTGGAAGGAATTTGAAAACTCACTGGCTGGGTTATAAGATAGATGAGTGGTGATGCATTACAAAAAAATCAAAAAATTAAACGCCAAAATTTGAATTATGAGATGAAGCCATGTGGATTTACAGCATGTCAGCTTTGCCTTTTTCATTTTGCCCTGTCATAACCTCTCATATTTTTTTCAGGATGTTGCTTTACTACGTCTTGGACTCCAAGAAACAATTCCACAAATTATCATAATCTTTTTACAATGAACTGGAAGACTTTTGGGGAACACACAATGGGTTTGTGTCATAGCTTCCTTTGTCCTTTTCCTGTTTCACCTGATATAATCTGACTTATTGGTGGAAATCACTATTTTCCCATATCCCCAGCCAGAGACATCATTGTAACAGCCATTGAGATGGCTATTACACTACAGCACCCATTTCTTATTTGGACTAAATCCATTGATGTCACCAAAGTGAGGACATTAAGCCCATTATCGGTCATCATGCTACATTCCTGTCTGGTCATGCCCCTCTCAGGGACAGCTCAAGAAATGAATGGACTCTTCAAAATAACCCAGATAATTTCTTAAAGTTTCCACTACAGCAAAGGCCAACCAGTAATGATATCAGAGGGAATCTCCGACCAACCAGGGAGTGGATCCTAGCCCCAAACTTTTTGAACAGCTGTCAAAATGTAAAAATATGCTATGCATTTGCAATTGCAGTATGTCAGTTCTCTGGAGTGCCTTCTTCACTGACATCCTCTCAGGCCAGTGAGAATAAATCTCTGATTTTGCCTTCTACCCATCTGTGTCTCATTCAGCCTTCTAGGAAGCTAGACATGCCAGGCCCCTGAACCTGCGGTTCTTGCAGTAATTGAAATCACAATAAAAGTGGTGGAATCCTGAATCTAGGGCATGATAGGGTCCAGGGAGTCTAAGCCTTCCAGATTCCTTTCCCCTCCCTATCTGACATATGAGATTTAAGAACAAAAGACTGCCCCCTTTGTATAAGTCCAAAGCCTGAACAAAGGCTAAAATATGTTTCAGTGTGTGTTCTTTGCTTTCATGGAGATACCTTGTTCATTTCACTCCCTGAACTATATCTTAGTTGCTAAGAACTAGAATTTTCCTAAGGAGGCCCAAATGACCCCCTCCCTGCTGTCCTTGCAGCACCTTTTCATTCCAACAGGCTATTATTATTTTTAAAGAACTAACTAGGGAGTGCTGTATAACTTTAAATTGAACTGTTTTTAATAGCTTTTCAATCTTTCTCATTACTTCTTGAACTTCTTTGAATTAGAGATGTGGAGTGTTTTACCATTCTGACAAGTTAAATTCATTGTAAAGTTTACTTTTTAATATGTTTTAACTGTACAATCAGCCTTCCATAACCACAGATTCTGTTTTCATCCATGGCTTAACAATGTAAACAAAATAAATCCAAAAATGAAACCACGATTTTGCCATTTTATACAATAGACAACATTTTACTATGCCTCTGTATATAAGGAGACTTTAGCAGTCATAGATTTGATTGGTAATCCATGAAGAAGTCTGGAGCCAAACCCTTGTGAATACGAAGAGTTAATTGTATTGTAAACGGAATTGTCCCAATTTTGGGAGAGAGGCTGGATACAAATAAATACCTCTGCCTCCACCTCCTCTTGTTGTTGTTATCATTATTATCAGTATCATCATACCCTTCGTCATTAATTTGGAATTCTTCATAGCTTGGCTGCATAAAGAAATGTCCTACACCTACATGACACATCTCTGATGCACAATTATATTATTACACAACGTACATCAATGGCTGTGTGCTATCACATAATGGTAAAAGCATAATGCACAATGAGGAAAACACAATGCTATATATACAATTCTACTTTTGCTTCAGTTATGCTATTGGAAATAATTGTAGTGTTGTGTGTAGTGTTGCTTATGCATGTGTATCTCACAGAATGCCAGTCATAAGCAGAATGTATTTTCCTGGGAAATAATAAAGCTCTGATGGTATCTTTCCAATAGATCTTCCTGGATTAATAATGGTGGTCTTTCTTAGTCTACAATATTCATGCCACATGGAAGCTCAGCTGTTTTGCTTCTCTTCTTAAAAGCCAGCGCCATCACAATAGGCTGGGTTGGAGGGTTGGGTGGGGGTGGGGGAATAAAGAAATTGCCTCAGGAGATGAACTCCACAGACAGGCTTTGATCATACCCAGAAGAAACACAAGTGTTTCTTTTCAAGATATGGAGGTTGCAGATTTCTACACAATGTCTATATGGTGTATTCTGCTTTCAAGATGTTGGGCTTAAAAGCACACTGAGTTCATATTGGAAAATTATGAATAGTGGAGGAGAGCAAGATTGCGAGAACCACCTTCTCTCTTTCATTGCCCTCTCTCCCTGATTTTTTTCGAATCACCAAAATGTTCTTGGAACTGTATTAAAAGTACCTGGAGTACTAGCATTATTGTTCATTCCTGGGAAAAGAAAAACCCTTTCACATTTGAAGTTATATTATCCAATACAGAATATTAGGCCTATGGCTAAAATAAGATTGCTTTTCCCCTCTCTGTGTCTCTTTCTATTCTTCTCCTTCTCTCCCCCTCCCCTGCCCTCTTCTTAAGAAAGGATATTGCACACTACATCTTTCCTGGGAAATTTTCACTGTAAGCTATGGTTCACTAGTTCCACTGTTGGAGCTTGCCACTACATAGATGTTTGAACAATGCTTCACCCCTGGTAGGATCAAAAACAAATAACTTTAGGACATGACAGTAGGTTGTGAAGGGGAAAATAGTTGCCAAATATTGTTATTGACATATGCTCAGAAGAGATGGAAATTTTGCCAGCATAAAAGCTGTTATATGGTTCATCTACACCAGTGGTTCCCAATCAGTGGTCTGTGGACCACCAGTGGTCCCCACGAATAAAAATATGGTCCATGACCTCACTGTTACTACACTGTTCCCTCAAAACCATGTGGCAATGAGAGCAACTGGTCTCATGAAACCCTCTTATCCTGCCGAGGCAACGGGTTTGTCAGGAGGGGAGAGGCTGATTACCCATGAAAGATTACTACTGCCACATCTGCTCTAGATTATTAAATAGGGCTTTTTGTGAGTGAGCATATGGCAACTACTGGATGGCATAGGTTCTGTATCAGAAACTAGAGCTGATATGTTCTATCTATCTAATGTAGTTTTCTGAATCATCACTCCAAATAACCAAGCCAAATCTAAAGTTGACAAAAATCAATTCGTAACCCTTTTGGTACTAATGTTAGAGAGTGGTCCCTGGTCAAAGTGGTCCCTGGTTAAGTAGTTCATGGTCAAAATAGTCCCTGGTCAAGTGGTCCCTGGTCCAAAAAGGTTGAGAACCACTGATCTACACTATAGGGGGAAAAAAGCATAATCGGCTTGTAGTCACTGTTATCTTGACACATTATGTTTTTGACTGTTCTCTTGCAATGTGGTTCTTCAGATTTTAATCTATTTTATTTTTAAAAGACCTTGTCTTTTACCACACAGTTTTGGAAAAAAGATGGATTTTTAGCATGTGGCTGGCAGTTGCAGTGGGTACTTACAGTTAATGGCTTACACAAAGCATTACTAATTACAGTACTTTACAACTTATTACTGCTAGTATGAGAATGTATTAGCATGCCTGTATGCAAAACTAGATGGAAATTCTGCTATTTTCTAAACTCTACTGAGTTCTATCATTAGGGCAGGAAGTCAGGTGGTGAGTAGGGCATTTCTCCACATTCCCTTCAATGGCTTCCAGTGAGAGATGTAAAGTTAAACATAGGTTTGAGTACACTGGCCATTTTTTTTTAAAAAAAACAAACAAGAAAACATTTACCTGGTTCATATTGAAAAGGAGAGATAACCACAGTTTAATTTATTTAAGTTCATAAATGTAGACAAAGCAGGCTGCTAACAATTAATGGCCCAATCATAGATGTGTCTTTGATCTTTAACAAACAGTCATGGAGTCAGTCTGGCTCCTTTACAGCCCTTTGTGTATGGATGCATGCTCATGCATGTCTGAACATGTAAATGAGTGCTCCACTATGCAAAGCTTTGCCCCAAATAAGACTTCAAAATAGTTCAGAATGACATGCTAACAGTATTGACAGAAAAGTGCATTTGCCAATAAAGATGTCATCAGCTATGCTCAGTGATGCTGTACTGTCTATAAACTTTTTCATATACTAGTGCAGACAGCAGGGAAATGTCAAGATTCTAATAATCAAAAGGATTCACAACAGACTTTTTTCCTCCTCCAGGGTTGTTGACCATGCTGTAATCTCAGACGGGAATATCTTGTTTTGCATCTAGCATCAAAGTCCTGAACAACCACTTCAAAGCTATCCACAATGAGATCAGAAACTTCAAGGATGTGTTTGCAATGTGTCAGGGTTGCCAGGCTAAAAACAGGATGGGGCTCCTTTAGGTCAAATCAGTGCGGTGGTGCAATGGATGAACAGCTGAACTGCTGACCTGAAAGTCAGTGGTTCGAATCTGTGAGATGAAGTGAGCTCCCATCTGTCAGCCCCAGCTTCCCATGCAGGTACATGAGAGAAACCTCTCATAGGATGGCAACCCATCCAGGCATCCCCTGGGCAACGTCCCTGCAGATGGCCAATTCTCTCACACCAGAAATGACTTGCAGTTATCTCAAGTCGCTTCTGATACGATAAAAAAGATATCAAATTTTGGATCAAGAAGTACCAGAGAGAGAGAGAGAGAGAGAGAGAGAGAGAGAGAGAGAGAGAGAGAGAGAGAAGATTTACCATAACTCTGCCTGATTAAATCTTATGGTGCCTCTTCCTGATCCAGGATCTATTAAGAATTACAGTAGCAGAAATTGTCGTCTATATTCAGGATGACTACCATAATATGGGTTTATGGAACTATACAGATCCCTTAGACTTTTTTACACAGGCCCTAAAACCCATGATAGGTAACAGAGTTACCTGAGTCATCCAAATGACACCTCAGGTAAACCTAAAATAATCTGGAGAAAACTGGAATATCCTAGTTTTCTCCAGATTAATTTGATACCTGGAAAGATCTGGACCTTAAGCAGTCCTAGGGTCAATCCCCACAGCAACCCCAGTTCTGAAGCCCAAAGGAGTGAAATAGTGCCCCTCCCTTCCCAGTCCCCCATTTCCTATTCAAAAACGTACCTGAGCGGCCTACTAGCTACACAGGACCGTCAGGTTAGTTTTAGAGGGGAAAATTGGGAGCTGGACATTGGCTGGATGCCAGGGAAATTCAAGGGTTTTGGGATGAATTGGATGAATTCTGGGATGAACTGGGTATGTTAGGGACCCCCAAACTTGGTCCCAACCTAAGGTCTGGTTGCAGGAGGCAAACAGATGAACAGCTAGTTTCAGGAGTAAAAACAAAAGCCAGATTTATTTTGTCAAAATCATGATGAGACAGGCCAGCCATACCAAACATGCTGGTTGGTACTTTCAAGAGGCTGCTGCACCCAATGTCTCTTAGACTTACATTATATAGGTAAGACCCTTTGGTACTGCAGCAAAAGTTATCCAATTACAAACTACCAACTAGGCTTAATTCCTTATTTGGCACATTAACTGTCAGCGCCGCTTGGCCCGGTTGTTGTCCTAACGGGTCAAGCCTTACGCGCCATCAGATAAGAACAGCATCTGGCGGGCTTTGAACTGGAACCGCTCTTTGAAGTGCCAGGACCCTTTTCCTGAACTTTGATATGCGGAGAGCCGGATGGTCATCCCTGAGGAAGGAGGGGCACAGCAGGGGGGCGGGCCAGGGAGGGCTTTTGAAGAGAACTTCGTGCGCGAATCCTTTAGTCTATCTTTGCCTACTTTGGATTAAGGACCTATTAAACCATTTTCCTTCAACCACGCTTGGAGTGAGTTTGCTTTACTAGACCCCCCTTGCCGAAGCTTACATAAAGATAGACTCACCAACTTCTACGGCTGTGAAAGCCTTCCGACCATAACCACCTTCGCAGGATGTCTCAAGCGGAGATGGATCCCCTCGCCAACCTGCCTACCGAAGACGTAGGTGAGGAAGAGGATATGGAGGAGGATGGAGACAGAGACGAGGCCGGAGACCCCGCGGCAGCAGCCCAGGCGGGAGGCGCGCAGATGGGGGCAGAGGCGCCGCCGCTCCTCACCCCCCCCCCCGGCGAAGGACGAGACCCGGCGCAAGGTGCTGGCGCGCTCTGGAGGCCGGAACCCGGCCAGAGGCGGCGGCTTCCCCAGCACGGCCGAACTGCGGCTGGAGGTGCAGGTATTCCAGCTGACGGAGGTGGTGCAGAAGCTCCAATCCCAGATGGAGCTGCTGCTGGCCAGACCGGAGGAATTACCATGGGCCACGCCGGACGCGCGGCACCGAGAAAGGCCGTCGAGCCAGGCAGCGGAGCGGGCCACCAGGCCGTCAGGGAGAGTGACTTTCCGGAACAGCGGAGACGACTTCATCCCGTCCAGAGGAGCTTCCACCTTCAACCTGGGCCAGGCCGACCAGAGCCAAGAGGCGGCGGGGAGCCGAAGGGACTTGAAGGTAAAGTTCGACGGGGACCCCCGCCAACTCTCCTACTTTGTCACCAATGTGCAGAACTACATGCTGGACTATGGGGACTCGTTCCCCTCGGAAGCGGCCAAGGTACGGGCAGTGGGGGCCAACTTGAAAGAGGCCGCAGCCGATTGGCTAGTGCAGATGACGGACACTCGAGCGCCGCAATTGAGGCGGCTGGACACTTTTCTGGATGCCCTACAAGCCCGCTTCGGGGACCCCCTAGCCGGAGAGAAAGCTAAGGCCCAGATGAGGAAGATTTACCAAGGCCAGAGGTCGGTGTCGGAATACGCCTTAAGCTTCCGGGCCCTAGCGGGGAAAATCCGGGGCTGGTCGGAGGCCACTATATTGGAGTGCTTCAAGGCAGGCCTGAGAAAGGACATTTTGGAGTGGGCCATGCACCGGGGGAACCCCGAGACCCTAGAGGACTGGATAGTCTCAGCGGGGAGAGTAGAGTGCGACATGGAACAAATGCCCAGACGCCACCGAGATAGCGGGAGAACCCGCGGAGTGGGAGCGGGCCCATCGGGGAGGACCGGCCCAGCCCGGAGAACATCCCCGAGAGCCCGGTCAGCCAGCCGGGAGAGCCAGAGAGGGAAGAAAGGAGCCTGCTTCTCGTGCGGCCGAGAAGGCCACTGGGTGGCCGAGTGCCGCAAGAAGGGCCCCTCCCCGAAGCCGGAGAAGGCACCAGAGGCCAAGCCAGCCACCCCGGCCAAGACCCCAGTCTGGGGGAAGGCTGCAGCGGCGGAGGAGACGGCACGAGCACCCCGGGCCCTCTGGGAGACGGAGGAGCTGGAGCCGGAGACGGAAGAAAGCGACCCCGAATGGATGGCGGGAAACAACAACGATCTGCTGTAGACGCCCGGCGGCAGATCCAAACCCCTCCGGGCGGTGAGTCTGACCCTCTTGGGTGCGACACGTACAAGCTTGATGTTAAGGTGTGGGGCCCCGGGGTGGCCCAACCCATAGAGACAGTAGCCATGCTAGACAGTGGGTGCACCCGATGCCTGATGTCCCCCAAGCTAGCGAAGCAGTTGGGGATAAAGCCCCAAGCGCTGATTGAGCAGATCCTCTTTTCCCAGCTAGATGGGTCCCCGGCCAATGGGAAGCCAGCCACCCACAGGACAGGAGAGATGAGAGTCCAGATCGGGTCCCACCAGGAGGACCTGAAGTTCGTAATTTCAGCGATGGCACACCAGCCCATCATCTTGGGGGCCCCGTGGCTGCGCGCCCAGAACCCGCAAGTCAACTGGAAGATGGGAGCCATTAAGTTCCGGGAAGGAGAGGCCCGGGTGAGGATAGATGACCCTGAACAAGCTGGAGCCCCGGCCCACGAGGGTGCCGGTGTGGGGGCAGCAGAGAGCCCACCTGACGAGATCCCGCGAGAGTATGGGGACTTGGAGGAGGTCTTTAGCGAGCGGGAAAGTGACCAGCTACCCCCCCCACCGGAAGTGCGATTGCGCAATTGAAATTGAAAAGGGCGCCAAACTGCCCAGCCCAAAGCTATACGCCCTGTCCGAACCGGAAAGAAAGGCACCGAGAGACTTCATTGAGAAAAACATGGACAGAGGATTTATTGAGAAATCTACAAGCCCGCTGGCAGCCCCCGTCCTGTTTCGTCCAAAGGCAGATGGCTCCCTGCGGTTATGTGTGGATTCCCGAGGCCTCAACGCCATCAGCACATCGAGCCCCTACCCGCTGCCCCTGATGTCAGAGATATTGGCCCAGCTGGGGGGAGCGCGGTTCTTCACCAAGCTGGACATCCGGGAGGCGTTTTACCGGATCAGGGTGAGGGACGAAGACTGCTGGAAGACTGCGTTCAACTGCCACCTGGGCCAGTACCAGTTCCGGGTCATCCTGTTCGGACTTAAAGGCGCTCCCAAAATATTCCAGCAGTTCATCAACGAAATCTTCAGGGATTTGCTGTATAAGGGAGTTCTAGTCTACCTAGACGACGTGTTGATCTACTCGGCATCGGAGGCGGAGCACATCGAGCTGACCCGGGAGGTGCTGCGGCGACTGCGAGACAACCAGCTCTTCGTCAAGCTGTCCAAATGTGAATTTCACCGGCAAGAACTGGATTATCTGGGGTACCGAATCTCCACGCGAGGCCTGGCCATGGACCCGGGTAAGGTGAGAGACGTGCTCGCGTGGGAGGCGCCCCGAACCCGGCGGCAACTGCAGGGCTTCCTGGGATTTGCTAACTTTTATAGACAATTTATCCAAAACTTTGCTAAGATAGCGCTCCCTTGACTGAACTGTTAAAAACCAAGGGCTTAGGGGAGACGAAGAAAGCAAGGTCCCCTAGCGCCAAGCTCAACTGGACCCTGCAGTGCCAGGAGGCCTTCGACAGCCTCAAGCGGAGCTTCACCAGCCAGCCACTGCTTATGCACCCCCAGCCCGACCGGCCATTCACCGTGCAGTGCGATGCTTCCGAGGCAGCCTATGGCGCGGTGCTCCTGCAACGGGACGAAGGGGGCATCCTGCGACCGTGTGCCTACCTATGTAAGAAATTCACGCAGACAGAGAAGCACTGGCACGTATAGGAAAAAGAGTCCTTCGCGGTGCGGGCCGCGCTGAGCCATTGGAGGCACTTCCTGGAAGGCACCGCTTTGCCTTTCGAGGTGTGGACCGACCACAAGAACCTGCAGG
This sequence comes from Anolis apletophallus, assembly GCA_030556195.1. Classification (NCBI taxonomy): domain Eukaryota; kingdom Metazoa; phylum Chordata; class Lepidosauria; order Squamata; family Anolidae; genus Anolis; species Anolis apletophallus. The sequence goes on along the minus strand of JARBWK010000006.1, from coordinate 32,895,737 downwards.
CACTACAGTCCCCGCAAAGGCTCAACGCCAAGCAGCTGAGGTGGGCACAGTTCTTCAGCCGCTTCAACTTCGAGCTCAAGTACTTGCCCGGCCCGAAGAACGTGCTGGCCGACACGCTTTCCAGGATGCCTGAGGCCGACTACTCGGCGCCAGAAGAAATGGGAACAGTGTTTACCAAGCACCAGCTGGGCCTGGTGGCCCGACCCGGGCGGCAGACAGAAACCCCCAGCCGGCAGTCCCGGGAACCCCTGAATTGCTGGCGGACTTGGCAGCGGCCTACGGGTCGGACCCCTGGCTCACGGAGCACCAAGAGGACCTGACCGCGACCGGGGGAATTTGGTACTACAAGGACAAGCTATACGTTCCCCACAGCCAGAGAGTCCCGATCCTGGCTCAAGCCCACGACTCCACGTTGTCCGGCCACTTCGGCCTCACCAAAACCCTAAAGCTTCTGGCCCGGCAGTTCTGGTGGCCGGCCATGCGAAAAGACACTAAGGACTATGTTGCAGAATGCGAGGTGTGCGCAAGGAACAAACCAAAGACGGGCCGCCCGACGGGACTGCTGCAGCCAGTAGCCGACCCAGCGGAACCCTGGAGCGAAATCGCCATGGACTTCGTCGTTGACCTGCCGCCCAGTGGCGGGTACACCACCATTTGGACTGTAGTGGACTTGTTCTCCAAACAGGCCCATTTCATCCCGCTGCGCAGACTCCCCACGGCCCCGGAGCTGGCTCGCCTGTTCACCCACCACGTTTTCCGGCTACACGGCTGTCCACGACGGGTCGTGAGTGACAGGGGGCCTCAATTCACGTCCAGGTTCTGGAAGGCGTTCCTGGCGGGGCTGGGGTCGCAGCGCGCCCTGAGCACAGCTTTTCACCCGGAGACGGACGGCGCGACGGAGCGTGTCCAGCGGACCCTGCAGCAATACCTCAGCTGCTACTCCACCTACCAGCAGGACAACTGGGCCGAGCTGCTGGACGTGGCCGAATACAGCTACAACAACTCCGAGCACGCCTCAACAGGGGCCTCGCCGTTCCGGGTCGTCTCCGGCCGTGACTTCCCCCCCTTCCCGGCGCTGGCCCTGCAGCGGACCCGGCCGAACCACCGACCGACTGGGGGGCCAAGGTGGCGGCCGCTTGGCCGCGAATACAGGCAGCGCTGCTTCAGGCTCGGAACTCTTACAAGCTGTACGCCGATAAGAAGCGGGGGCCCCAGCCAGTTTACGCCGTTGGAGACCGCGTGTTCCTGTCCACCAAGCACCTCAAGTCCACTCAGCAGTCCCGCAAGTTTGCAAATAAGTTTGTGGGGCCCCTCAGCGTCGTGGAGGTTATTAACCCTGTGGCAATTAAGCTGGACCTCCCGCACACCTGGCGCAAGGTCCACCCAGTCTTCCACGTGAGCCTACTCAAGAAAGCTGTGTCCGACCGGAAGTGGTCCAAGCCCAAAGATGCTCCGGTGCCCATCATGGTGTGGCCCCACACCCACTTTGAGATCAGGGAAATCTTGGACTCGCGGCGCCTCAAGGGCCGCCTTAGCTACCTAGTTAAATGGACCGCCAAAGACTTACACCCCGAATGGGTCCTAGCCCAACACGTGAGGGCTAGGACCTGGACCCTGATTTCTCCCTCCCCCTCTCTTTGTCTCTCCCTTGCAGGTCGCTCCTTCTCGGAGGGGGGCGCTATGTCAGCGCCGCTTGGCCCGGTTGTTGTCCTAGTGGGTCAAGCCTTGCACGCCATCAGATAAGAACAGCATCTGGCGGGCTTTGAACTGGAACCGCCCTTTGAAGTGCCAGGACCCTTTTCCTGAACTTTGATATGTGGAGAGCCGGATGGTCATCCCTGAGGAAGGAGGGGCACAGCAGGGGGGCGGGCCAGGGAGGGCTTTTGAAGAGAACTTCGCGCGCGAACCCTTTAGTCTATCTTTGCCTACTTTGGATTAAGGACCTATTAAACCATTTTCCTTCAACCACGCTTGGAGTGAGTTTGCTTTACTAGACCCCCTTGCCGAAGCTTACATTAACCAACTGACTTCTTGTAAATCACATGATTTCTTGACAATGGAAAGTACAGAACCCAAATAGCTCTTTCTCCCATATATGGCAATAGACACTTTGTCACCTTTTTAGCCTTATGCCTGAACTGTCTTGTGAAAATTATTGATTGCGCATGTTTCTTAGGTGCTAAGCATAAATGTTCCAGGCAAGATGGACCCTTAGTGGAAGCTCATTTCTAAATACAGAGGGGATACATTTTTAACTTTTATTTCTCTAGTTTCATGATCACTGCTCTATCAGGTTAAAATAACGCATTTCCTCCAGGGATTTAGTTTGGTTTAGAAGGGCCTTTAGTTTCTTAATTCTGTTTCCAAGACAAAGAGAAATTTTCCTGCTCCTCATACCTGCTCTCTCTTAACTTACAATGAACCATTTGTTTGTGTTATTGCCATCAAAAGTTTGAGTTAAAAGATAAAGCAAGATCCAGAAGGAGTTTGGGCAGCTGAAACTCAGCTCTACTTATTGTTCTACTCTGCCAAGAAGAGGAATGGAAACTCCAAAATTGGAGCCCTTTAACTATGGGGATCTTGTAATTTACCTTGCTCCCTTACTACTGAATAACTACTGAATATAAATGACAAGGGATTGAATCATATGTTTATCTAGCCATAGGCAGGCCTTGTTGAAACCTTGACATTTGAGTGGTATGCAAGTAAGTTGCACAAATATCTCAGCCAGAGGTGAAATATAATATATTTGAATATACAAAATATTCTGGGAAAGCCATTTTCTATGTTTTCCCTTTTGCAGTACATGAGAAGACAATAAAATATTATTCATTTGCATTTTCTTCCATTTTATTTTAAATATTCCATATTTCCATTTGAAATTCATCTCTTTTTCATTCCTTCTCAGATTTAATTCATTTTAATTCAATTGGTTTCAGTAAGAGAAAAGTTATTTTCATAGTGCCCTTTAAGAAAAAGCAAATACAAACAAATTAGTTAAGAGAAGATAACACAAGATGCGGAAGGGTGGTTCACATCAGCTATCTTTTAGACCTCTTTTTACCTCACCAACTTGGCTGGATTTCTTTTTTTGTAGAGGTATCCATCTCCAGTTCTCTCAAAACCCTTTCTTGGCTCATAGCTCTCTTGGATATATCCTTCCAACTAAGTCAGCCAAGAGAAGCCCCAGACTAGCTGATACACAAGTCCTTGGTGTATAGCCCTTCACTTCTTCACAACTTTGCGGTGTCTTGAGTAATGTTCATTCTTAGTTACCTGTTGAAGACACTTGTGGGGTCAATATGTATGGCATTCATCAACCAACTATCTTCAGGAGTGTAATTCTTCAATAATACTGTTCTTGAAGAAAACAATAAATAATTTGAGAAATTTTCTTTTTGCAATAAGAAAGTCTTAGAGAACTGCAGTTCCCAGTCTATTCGAAGTTCAGGACATTTTCTGAGTAAAATCTATATGTGGTGTTTTTGTGTAGAGAGAAGTATTTTCTGCAGAAGAAATCACATTTTGCTATTCCTGTTTTCTTGTGCAGATATATTATTTCCTTAGCAGAAAATACTATTTCCTGTGCAGTAAATAATGTTTTCTGGTCAAAAGTGCTACATGCAAATTTTGTGCTGAAGTAGCCCTGGACTGCAAATATTGTCATTAGTTCAGGCTTCTTTTCATCAGAATCCTACTCTTTTCAAATATTTTTTGTAATAGTCAGCCCTCTGTTTCCACTGATTTTGTAACCTCTACTTCCTGTCCTTATTACGTTATTTCATTTATGTCCATAAAAACCAATGGTGAATTATCCTATGATTGCACATGTCAGGTGATGGCTGAGCCCTCCGTCTTTATTCTGTAATGAAATTTCCCAATATATTTAATCAGTAAGCAGACAAGTGGACTCAAATGCCAGCGCACATATTTCCATGATATTCTCACCGGCAGCTCCAGTGAGGCAAATATGTAGAACCTGACTCCTCAGAGGCCTGCTGCAATATTGATTCTTTGTTAAACTACTCACAGGCTTGAAAGGGGATTTCTGCATGCTCCATAAAAAAAAAACACATCCTGCTTACGAACACTTTCTTTTGCTAATTTTAATTTCCACTTTCCAAAATTGCTCAATCATAATTTTGAATTAGGCCATTGACTTAAGCTTCACAGAAATCATAATTCCTTTTGTGAGAGCCATAGCGGTTATTGAAGATGCTTATTCTTCCTCTCGTAGGATATTGATCCATTTCTGTCTTACAGGAAAATGAAACAGAAAAATGGTAATTATAGCAAACTGGTTCAAGCTTACTGGCAGACTCATTTTCAGCTGAACTGAAGAGCAGGATACTGAACTCCAACAAAAGTGCAAATACAATAGATGGTCAGGTATTTTTGATACATGTGCTCACACATTATTTCCATTTATAGAGTTTAGAAAAGTTATGTTCTGGAAAGGCAGCCCCCACCCCATGGCATAGATTATATTTAGGTTATGGTGACAATTACAACACCCTAAACATCATTTATATTACATATAACATAAGCAAGACATATATAATGACTAAAGATGCCTAGGTCAGTCCATTCTGTGTTAGCTTTCGCTGATGGAGTTGAAATTTTATTACAAGTCTTTTATTGCCCTTTGTCCCTGGTCACCACATGGCCAAGAAGGAGGGTGGCCTCTGCCTACACCGAAATCTCTCTAAATCATTTTAACAGACAACAGAAATAACATACAAGTCATAGTAAGTCTTCAACTCTATCATCACTATTTTTCATATCCTGTATGATTTTAACATTTTTGCCTGATGAAGAAGGCAGGGATTTTTTTTAAAAGCTTGCATGATGTATTTTTTGCATTCTTGTATCACTTTTGTGGATTTTGTATTCTATTCTTTTGCTGTATGACTACTCCAAATGCGTTTACCAACTTTTGCATGATTGCATTTATATGTACATTGTATCCGACTGCCAGTTTAACCTGTGATTTAAGGACTATCACATCAATATAAAACAGATTTAAATAAATATGTTAATTAGATACAGGGAGGTCAGGATAGGTGACCAAGAGACTTTGGGTTACTGGACATACTCTATCTCTGCTGCTCTCTCTTAGGATCTTATCACAAAAGCCTATGGGTTCACCATGCATCATGGTGAATCCATGGGTTCCAACTTCCCAGCCAGGAAGGGGGTGAATAACCTATCGCTCCATGCCCTGCATCATCTGCCTTACCTTGACCCCCATCCCACAGGGGAAGCATTACTGCCTGGCTTCCCCCTTTTTGCTCCTAAGCCTCCCATTTTGCTGCCATAGCAGCTACACTGCTTGCTCTCCTCTTTCGGCATGAAGCCCAGCCGGAAGTCTCTGTATGTTGTATCATGAGCTCCTTGTCGAAAGTGGAGAACAAGCACCGTACAACAGGCAGATTAGACCATTTCATTTATCTTGAACTTTAGTTGGCCTCACCACTCACATTTGAACATTGAAAATGGCACAGACCCAAAACTTGGAATAGTGCAATTGGCCGTTTTTCTGGTGAACATTTTTTTCAGTCTGCATAGTTGTACACTTTCTAAACTGTGAATTTGGAGCCCTGTGGGCTGTTAACAATACATGAGGCCTGTTCTTTGTCCATCCACTCCTCCTACCACACATATAAAAGAGAGATAAAGGGAGAGGGAGAGGATTATTGTATAAGGATGCCACATTTTATTGGACTAGGATCCCACTGCACCTGTATATATAGTCTGCATTTCTGTAAATGGTCAACATACTTACAGGAATTAAAATTTAAAACCATATTTTTAAAACGAACCAATTTAAGAAAAGAAAACAAGAGCAAAACATTTAAACACAAAAAATAACAGTCGCCAAAAATAAATTTCTTATGATACTCATCATGATATCATTTCTCTTAGTTAGACCATGGCAAAAAAAGCCAACAGTGAATACAACCTCATTTTCGGATATTACATAGCCTAGATTATGTAGTAAAAACTGGGGAGTTATACATTTCTACTGGTCTTTGTTCACTGTATAGATCCATGGTTATCATATTACACTTTGGGAGAGCTTTGTGTGGATGGGTATACAAGCTCCAGAGTTACTGGTGCATTAACTATTAAGACTGGCACTTCGAATGAGTTCAGAAATGGAAATAAACCTGAATTAAACCTGCCAAAACCTAAGAAAAACAAAGCAACGTGAAGTAAAAGCCAGAAATGGTTGAGAGTCTGCTCCTGTTTTTTTAAATATAATTTTTAAAGAAAAATTAAATCAATAAATGCACAATAAATTTGTAATATGATAGATCTAGTGTCCGCAAGGTGGTATAGTTACACCTACTATAAACTTCGCTCTTATATTTTCCCAACGTTCACCTCAATACTCCTCTCCTCCCGAACCACTCCTTTTTTATATCTTCAGTTCAAAATTTCATTTCCTCTTGTGGACATAATTTTCCATCTCTCTTTTTTAATCCTCTTTCAATACATTTTCCTCAAACTTCATCAAAATCATTTTTTCATGATACTCTTTTAATTTTTAGCCTACATGCCAACTTATCATTTATTGCCAATTTCCATAGTTCTTTGTACCACTCTTCAATTTGTATATCTATTTCCCTTATCGTAATCTTGCTACCATTAATAAGTTGGATATTGCACATTTTCTTCTTTTTTCAACTGTTTACTGTTATACAATGATCATAAACCATCCTCCCCTTGATGTGGCAACTGCCAAGTTGGGAAGTGGTGGATACAGATCCAGGACTTTCTGGGGGGCAAGTTTCAACAATTGGAGTAATAGAGACCCAGTGGACTCCTCCAACTTGCTCCCCCAACCCCGAGAGCGGCAGGGCCAAGGTCCTGCTGAGCAAGACAGGCGCCCCCACCCTTTTCGGAGGGTGGGCAGGGAACCGGACACCTAGTCGGGTCGTCAAGGAGGGATGGGCAGAGGCGGGCAATTCGCGTGATCTCGGGCAGGGGTAATAGGGACGGTAGCCGTAGGCCTCATGAGAGAGAGAGGAGGAGCCGCGGTAAGGCTCGTCCTCCCTCTGACCTACGTGCTATCCCGAAGTACGCAGATGGTGGGCTCCCAATTTCCTCTCCTCCAACTCTGATCCTGGCCAACGCTAGATCCGTCTGAAATAAATCAGGGACTATTAGGGACCTCCTCCTGGAAAAGAGAGTCGACCTTGCCTGTCTCACTGAGACATGGTTGCAGGAAGGAGATGATGTCATCTTGCAGGAGATTGCATCCCCAGGGTTCGTGGTCAGTCATCAGACGAGGACAGAGAGGCGGGGGGGAGGGGTGGCCATTCTCAGCCGAGACAACATTAATTCCAGGACGATTCAGATGGCGAACATCCCTGGGATGGAGTGTGCGGGCCTGGTGTGGGATCTGGGCGAGAGTGTAGCCTTCCTGTCGGTGTACCGTGCACCCGACGCACCGTCAGGAAGCCTGCCTAAGCTGCTGGAGGTGGTTGCGGAGTGGGCATTGAGGTTCCCTAAACTTATTGTTTTGGGGGACTTCAATGTCCACGCCGACACCACCTCCCCGTCGACAGCAGCCATGGACCTAGTGTCCACCATGGAGGCACTAGGACTCTCGCTTTGTAAGACCGGCCCCACGCACCACGCAGGACATACATTAGATCTGATCTTCGCCGCCGGAATTCAGGTGATCCTAACCTCCATTATGGAGGTTCCATGGTCGGATCACAAGGTCCTGGAAGTCAGGCTGGGACTCGCCCCCCCTCCCGGTAAGGGTGCAGAACCTATTCTGGTTCGCCCAAGGAGACTTATGGAACCCACTAGGTTCCTGAATGCTCTAAGGGACTGGGAACCCTCCAGCGACTCGGTCAACGGGCTAGTGGAACATTGGAATACCAATCTTTCCGCGGCCCTAGACGAGATCGCCCCCAGGCGTTCTCTCCTTCCCCGTAGTAATCGCTCGCCATGGTACACAGAGGAGCTGCGGGCGATGAAACGGAAAAGGAGACAGCTAGAGGACATGTGGCGGAGTCTCCGTGACGAAGCGTCGAAATCAGCTTATAAACAATTTAAGGAGGTTTATGAGCAAGCTATCAAGGAAGCAAAAAAGGCCCATTATTCTTCCTTGATAGAGTCAGCCAGCTCACGCCCAGCCCAATTATTTAAGGTAATTCGGTCACTGACAACAATTCCAACTGTCCCAAAAGATAGGGGTTTGGCTCCAACGGCTGAGGCCTTTCAGAGCTTTTTTGCTGACAAGATTTCGACCCTCCGCCGGGACATTCCTGCCACTCTTGATACAGTTAGTGAACTCGAGACTCCGCCGCCTCTCGGTGGGCCCACCTTCACCCGTTTCCTACCGCTGGACGCAGCAGCTGTCGATGGGTTACTGACTGCAGCTAGACCAACTACTTGCTCCCTCGACCCGTGCCCCTCCTGGCTGGTTAGATCCTGCCGGGAGGGCCTACGTGGCCCCCTGGGCACGATCTTAAATAGCTCCCTTGAGCAAGGAGTCTTCCCAGGGGGATTAAAAGAGGCTATGGTGAGACCGCTGCTGAAGAAGCCGAATTTAGACCCTTCGCTCCCCTCCAATTACAGGCCTGTTTCCAACTTGCCTTTCTTAGGCAAAGTAATTGAGAGGGCAGCAGCGGATCAGCTGCAGCGGTTCCTAGAAGACACAGCTGGACTTGATCCCTTCCAGTCCGGCTTCCGTATTGGGCACGGGACGGAGACCGTACTTGTCGCCATTACAGACCAACTTCGCCGCCAGCTGGACCAGGGTGGATCAGCTCTGCTTGTTCTGTTAGATCTGACAGCAGCATTTGACACCGTAGATCATGCACTATTGTCCCACCGTTTAGCCGCTTCCGGGGTGAGGGGGACCGCCCTTAAATGGGTGGCCTCCTTCCTCCGGGACCGGGACAACGTGTGGAGGGGGCGGGAGGTCTCCGGGAGGCTCTCACTTGACTGTGGGGTCCCCAGGGGCCATCCTCTCCCCTTATTATTCAATGTGTATATGCCCCCTGGCCCAGCTGGCTCGTGACTTTGGTCTGGAGTGCCATCAGTACGCTGATGACACCCAGCTTCTGCTGAGAATGGACGGCAGGTCGGACTCCGTACCCGATTGTTTCCATCTGTGCCTTGAAGCCGTGACTGGTTGGCTGCGTGCCAGCCGGCTGAAGGTGAACCCATCGAAGACGGAGATACTGTGGCCCGGTCGGCCTGGGCTGGATGAGTGCCGGCTGCCTACCCTGGACGGCGAACGGCTTAACCCATCACCGTCAGTTAAGAGTCTGGGGGTGGTGCTAGACTCCTCGCTGACCATGGAGGCCCAGGTCTCCGCGGTCAGCAGGACTGCATTTTACCACCTCCGACAGGCTAGGCGGCTGGCCCCCTACCTGTCCAGGACGGACCTGGCCACGGTGATCCAAGCGACGGTCATCTTGAGATTAGACTACTGTAATGCCCTCTACGTAGGCCTTCCTTTGTCGACGATCCGGAAACTCAAGCTAGTGCAGAATGCCGCAGCCCGCTTGCTGGCAGGAGTGCCAGCAAGAGAGCATATTACACCTATCCTTCGGCAGCTGCACTGGCTTCCTATTGAGTACCGGATCGCCTTCAAAGTCTTGGTTTTGACCTTTAAGGCCCTGCACGGCCTGGGGCCTGCGTACCTGAAGGACCGCCTTACCCCGTACGTTCCCCCGAGATCACTGCGCTCAGATGAGCAGAATCTGTTGCAAATTCCATCAGTCCGCTCCTGCCACCTATCGACGACTAGACAAAGGTCTTTTTCTGTGGCGGCACCAGGGCTCTGGAATGCCCTCCCGGAGAGTGCCCGAGCCATCTCGGAATTGGGCCCATTTCGGAGGGCATGTAAGACGGCCCTCTTTGGGCTGGCCTTCAACTAAGTGTCCGAGGTGATAACTCACGCTGTATGTCCTCTTAACCCATGCTCTGACCTTTGTAATTGTTTTAATGTGGCTTTTGTGTTTTGGTTTTATGTTTTTATTGACTGTAACTGGCCGCATGTCGCATGTTGCGCTGTGCTGTCGGTGTAATTTTATGTGATCCGCCCCGAGCCTGCTGGGAGGAGCGGAATACAAAAACGAAATATAAATAAATAAAATAAAATAAGGCAGTACTAGGACTTCTTTCCATTTTAATTTTCATAATGCCCTCTTTTTCTCTAAATACTTCTTCCCATAACTTACTTATGTATTTACAGTGCTACCACATATTAGACTTGGTTGATTAAAAAAAATGGTTCAAAACTCGTTTCGGATGTAAGGGGTGCTGGTGGTTCGATTCGGAAATAAATTCCTATTTTCATAGAAAAAATGTTCAAAACTTTTTCAAACTTCTGAGACTTCCAAATTCCAAATAATGGTTTGAAAATGTTATTTCCTGTTTCATTGGGTGGTCTTTACTTTGAAAGTTGTTGTTTTACTCTAGAAGGGGGGGGGGCAAAGGGTGGAAATTCATCCATACTGGTTTAAAATGGCTTCTCTGTCGTAAGACTGAGGGACAGCAAAGTGAGGAAATTCATCCAGGCTGCTTTTACACGGCATCCCAGGATCCAGGCAGAATGCAAGGGGAAAGGGGGGGGATTCACCCACTATGCTTTAACACGGCTTCCCAGGCTTGAGCCGAGGCCAGGGAAGACAAGCGGGGAAATGCTGAATCTTTTCTGACTCACTGCTTCATAATAGAAATGGCGGAAAAAGCTTCAGAAGGGCAAAGGGACTTCCGGTTTCCTTAAAAAAATTCAAAATTGCTTCAAAAAGCAAATCTTTCCAAATTTATTTCAAATTACAAAGATTCCCACTGAACCTAACCATGCCTACCACATATGTATATATGTTACCACTTTTTCGCATCCTCTCCAGAGGTTTTTCAAGTATTTTTTGTTAATATTAGCTATTTTTACTGGTGTGAAATACCATTTCCATATTAATTTGTTATAGTTTTTAAAAACATATATTGACAATTTTTTTAAAATGTCTTTGTTCCCATAGTTCTGTCCATTCCATATCACTTATTTTAATCTTCTCATATTTCATTGAGAGTATTGATCTTTGTGTTTTCCTCTTTAATTTCCACTATTATCTTATACATTTTACAAGTCATTCCTTTTAGATTTTTATGTTCTTCCATATCTCTTCCATTTTGTACTATTTGCTCAAATTGGGTAAAATGACTTCCATTTCTATTGTTTTTTAAACCAATTCTTATACTATTGTTCTAACTGTATACAATGGAACCATAATAATGTTATTTCACAAAATTCCTCCATCTGCTTCTGGTTTTAAAAATAAGGCATCTTTTGAAAATGTTCAACAGTGGAGAGGGCTCCCAAAATGTAGTTACAATGTAAACTGCTACTCCTGGAGGCTGTCAGGAGGCACATTTCACCCTTTTTCTTGCCAGAAGAAAAGTCCATAACATTAGCCTGAAGAGCTAAGAGCCAGAAAAGAAAATTATTTCCCCAAACTCAGCATAAGCTTATTTTTTTCATTTCTGCTGTTGTTTTCTCCTCTAAAGGACCATTTTTTACTCTTCCACATTTGCAGGTTTGCCTTTTGTGGATTTGATTATTCATGGATTTGATTCAAATATTCTGTCCAAGAATCTTTAGGTCTTCCTGTGGCAGAAGTTGACTATAGAGTCTTGCTAGTGCAGTGATTTTCAACAAGTGTGTCGTGGAACACTAGTGTGCCATGAGAGATCATCAGGTGTGCCGTGGGAAATTACAGTGTATAGAGAGAGAGAGAGCCTAGCAGGAAATTTCAGGCAGCAGAAATGAGGCTTTCCTGGCCGAAGCAGCAATGCCAGCCAGCCTGGCTGCTGTCAGGGAGAGCCCTCGACATCCAGAACTTTCCTCCCTCCTCTCTCTCTCCTTCCCTTCCTTCCTTCCCTCCCTCTGCGCCAAGGGCTACCTGGCCGAGCTGCGGCTCCTCCTGCTTCCTGGCTCCTGGACGCTCTTCTGCCCTCCTCCCCTCTGGCAGCAAGGAGGAGAGGGAGGAGGAGTCCACGGGAGCTGCCCCTGTCCGACCCTGCTCCCAGAGGCTTGAGGTGAGGCTTTCTGCCCTCTAGCCCCTCCGCGCTGGGGAAGGAGAGCAACCCTTCATCTCCTGGCCTCTCCTGGCTGGGCTCCGGGTTCACTGCAGAGCAGAGCAGAGGCTGGGATGTGCAGCTCCACCGCCCAGCTTGGTTCCTTCCAGATCTGGCCCCAAGGCGACAGCAGGGAAGTTGAAGGGACCCGGGGGGGGGGAGGCACTCCTGGGGTGGCTGAACCCCTTCGGAGAGCTGGGGTGGTGATGGCTGCGAGCCTCCACAGCAGTTTGTTCTGAGGCTCGAAGCCACCCCGTGCTCAATTCCTATTCATCCTGCTCAGCCAAGCCCGCATGCGCTTCGGACACTCAGCGCAGCCCTCCCCCGTGGGACGGTGACAGGCCTCCTGTGCATGGGCCTCCCGGGGGGGGGGTGGGGGGGATTGGTGGAAGCAGCGGTGCCACAAGGGGGAAGGGTGACAGTTAGTAAAATGACAGTTAGAGTGTCATTTTGTGTCATTTTGGTTGGTGGTATGCCCCAGGATTTTGTAAATGTAAAAAATGTGCCACGGCTCAAAAAAGGTTGAAAATCACTGTGCTAGTGGACCTAAAGATTCATAGAGAAGTGTTATTTCAGGTATAAAATACACCGTATTTTATCCACTGGTTTTCCACTTTGGAGTGGGTCCTACACCCCTGATACTGACTGTATAATTAAAAATATTTTTAAGGCATGTGTCACTATTTCTTGCGATGATGTTAGTGTGTAATGGTGCATAGAACTCTGGTATTTAGCTTGTATGTACATGAGCTTGCAAAAAGAAAGGAAAGGAGGATTGTAACCTCTTAGCTACAGATGAATGACAGTTTGCCATGCCCTTGCTTTACATTATTATTGGGATAACGAGACTGTTGCATAGTGCTCCAGTGCAAATACTGTGTATTCATTTGTGTTTCTTTTGGCTATTTATTCTTCAGCTCAGTTTGATATAACTTTGGTCATGGTTTGCAATATGCAAAGAATGGTTAAACTCATTTCAGGGGCAGTGACCTGATTGACAGAAATCCTTGCAGTGGAGTGAATGGGATTGTTTTTTCTCTTTCTTTTGGTAACAAGGGAAAATGTAGCAAAATGAAACCGTGGCCTCCCTGGAGATGGCTGACATATGCTGGTGCAGATGCTACCAGGCTTCCCCTACTGGGAGTGATTATTGAATATTAGGGAAATTTGTACCAACGAGGATTAAAGGCTGTTTGAAGAAACCGTGTCATTGCTCTGCAATAGGAAAGAACAAAAGGCATGCAGCTGAAGTTCAAGTTTCTAGGCTGATGTCCTTTGATGTATGCAGAGTATTACATCCTGAGCCACAGTGGGTTAATGGAGAGATCTCTCTTCTCCAGAGAACAGAGTTTAAATCTAGGTCAATTTTTCCCCAGTATCTGTTGTGCTGGAGTCTAAAAACCTTTAACTCCTGTTCATAGCAAAGAAATGCAGTTTTTCTAAGGTCATTTTTAAATTTATATGTAAAACACATGCATATGTGAGAAAAATCATTACAATTTCCATGTGATTCATTGTTTTGGATTATTTGATGAGGACAATAAATATTTTCTCCTTCTGATAGGAAAATGATAGAAGGCAGTAAATAAATGACTACAAAAATAAATTATTATTCTCCATGAGAAAGAAGCTCAGACTATGATGGTTTAACTGATATTGTTAATTGCCATCAAGTCATCTTTGATTTATAGTGACCTTATGAATAAAAGACCTCAATGTCATCCTGTAAGTAACCACTGTGCTCAAGCCTTGCAGATTTAAGGCTGTGGTCTCCTTGACTGAGTCTAACTACCAGTAGACTTACCTGATACAGTAGACTTTGTGTAGGATTCTTCAGTCAGATAGAGGCATTACATATTGAATTCTATTGGTTAACTCCAGTGAGAACAGATACAGTGGATCCATTTTTAATGGTAAGTTAAAACATAGGTAAATCCCACTGATTCAATAGATCTACTCTACTTTGGACTAACAACAAGCCCAATGAGATCTGTGTCATTGCACATGTTTAAGGAAAATGAAATCAAAGTATTAAAATAAATTCAAAATTAACAGTTCACATCTTCCATTATTATTAGATTTACAGTATTTATAAAATATTTTCTTACCATTATATTAAAAGTATTTCACTGCAAGCTATTATATAAAAGAACAATTTACAAAAAGAAAAAAAGAAATGAATCAAGTGAATCCAGTAGGCCTGTTCACATTTATGTTTAACTTTTGTGGGTTTGATTATTTGAAGATTTTATTTATATTTGCTAGAAATTGAAGACAGAGGGCCCTTCCACACAGCCATATAACCCAGAATATCAAGTCAAATAATTCACAATATCTGCTTTGAACTGGATTATTTGAGTCCACGCTGTCCTATATTCCAGCTCAATGTGGACTTTATACAGCGGTGTGGAAGGAGCCTCAGTTACACTGGAGGACCTATAAACAGGTGTTCTAGTTTTTCTGGTTTTGTGGAGATCAGGCACTCCCAATCCACATGGAAGTAGAGAACCTACTGTAAACAGAACCAATAGGGCAAATACAAATGACAAATTATAGAAAATAGAAACTGTAATACATGTACTTTTTATTTGCACAATTTACAGGGATGATAGACTAAGGTTAATATCCCCTCTACTCACCAAATGGCCAGGAAGAACCCTAAATTGGTACTGTACTTATTTACTGTCTGATCTTGACAAAAGGGTAACGGAACAAGTGGCCAAATTTCTCTTTCCAGCGGCAAAAAGCCGCAAGTGCTTCATTAATAACTTGTAAACACTAAGAGTGTAACAAAGAGTACTCAGAACACTTACTATTAATTGGCAATCAGTTCCTGTTTTAAATGATAAAGACAGTCATTCAACCGATAGCGAACTGTGACACTTGTTCTTATTAATCATAACCCAAATGCGATGTTATTAATTTCTTAAATGTTGTATTCTATTGTTCTACTTTCACCTGACTTAGCCGATGGTTTGTTGACCGAAATAAAGGCTACTGACTGACTGACTGAAATGACAAATTATAGGAAAGGTTTTAGTACAAGACACACATATAAATGCTTGCCAAAATAACTAGATATACCCTTGTACATTAAAAAGAAAAAGAGGAAAAGAAAGTGACCAACCTTTTTTTCTATATATAGGAAGTTCTACAATTACTAAGAAGACCCTACCTTAGAACTGACTGGTAAAGCACACAATGCTTCTATTAAAGCAGCTTCATTGGCTGTTGATAAGTTTCTGGTCTCAATTCAAAGTCCAAGTTATTACCTATAAAGCCCTAAACAGTTTGGCCCTGCCGATCTTCATGACCACATCCCCCACCCCCATGTACCTGTGTGAACATTAAAGATCTACCAGGGAATTCCTCCTCTTGGTCCTGCCACCATCACAAACATGCTTGGTGGAGACAAGGGAGAGGGCCTTCTCAGTGGTGACCCCCTGGCTTTAGAATGCCCTCCCCGGGAAGATTAAATAGGCCCCCACATTGTACTCCTCCCATAGGTATCTTAAGACTTGAATGTTTAAACAAGCCTTTGAGAACGTCTAGCTCCAATGGTCCACAATCAATGACATAGCACTGTAGCCTACTTCAACCCTTGTTCCTTAGCTACAATTTGCACTATCCCATTCCCTTGTCTTGTTTACAGTCTGGCCATGTCTCACGGTAGTTGTCACCATAGGTTATTGGGCATTGTTATGAGTTTTAAACTGTTGTTTTCATATGCTATATGTTTTACTTTATTGTTTTGCAGATACATCCAGGGTAGGCTACTGAGTGCATCTTATTTATTTATTTATTATATGTATTTATATACCGCTCCATTCCCTTAGGCTCGGGGCGGTTTATATAGATAAAACAGGCAATAACAATAAAGCAACTTTGTCTTTGAGACATTAATTGTAATCTCATAGAAGATTTCTTAGGCGCCTTATTGAGGAAGGGGTTGGGGTGACCTCAAGATATAAATTGAGCCTTTTACATGGAATGCAATAAAAATAACCCACTGCTTCCATAGTAATAATCCTGCTCATCCATGGTAACATTTCTGATCTTACCAGAGATATTGAAAAGATTACTTTTTCAAAAAAAAATCCACTCCCACAAACCCGCTGCTTCCCCAGGTATTGCCAAGCTTCCCCAGGTATTGCCATAGGGAATTCTATGAGTTACAGCCTTAAAGTAAGTTCTCTAACTTCTAATTTATAGTATAGAGCAGTGATTCTCAGTGTGTGGGTCTCCAGATATTTTGGCCTTAAACTCCCAGAAATCCTAACAGCTGGTAGGCCAAAACACTTAGGGACCCACTGGTACAGAGCATATATAAAACAATTACCATTAGTTTAAGCTTTGTTTTTCTTAGTGTCACTGACAGAAAGACAGATTTTCAAAAGAGCAGCTAGAATATTCCAAGATGCTGAGAAATTGAGAATGCCCTTTCAAGCAACGTGGAAAGACAATGACTGATTTTGAAAAGTAGCCTTTGTAGATAGGGTTTAGGAACTGGGATTACCTTTAGGGAAAAGAAATTACACCCACATATGGTGCTAAGCATAATTACATAATATTTAGGAAATTGATACCAGTGGGATTTGCTTTTGAGTAAAGATGACTAGCATTAGACTGAAGAATAACAGGCTCCTTACCTGCTGAGTTTGATCCTCTGATGAGACTCACTGGTTTCCCCTTCTCCATTTGAGAGGATAATAACCTGGTTACTTGTATCCTCAATTCTGACAGTTTGTAACATTACACCAAAGACAGGAGCATCCATTTTCAGAAAGAGTATGGAGAGAAATGACTGCTATCTTTAGATCTAGATACACATATACAAAGGATTTAAAAACCTTTTGTTTAAATATCTTCAACTACAACAAAAAGAGCCCCCCAACAAAAAGAGTCCACTATCAAACAGCTCATGTCTTCAGGCAGTTCCTTCTAAAGTTTACATGAGATAGCCTATCTTATCATTTGAATGGCTGCAATTCGATAGTTTCATCTAGATCAGTAGAAAGCAAGCTTGTTCCATCTTTCATAGAACATCCCTTCAGATATTTAAAGATGGTCATCATATCATCTCCCAGTCTTTTCCTCTAATAAAATTTAGTGCACTCCCCCATCAATTTCTCACAGAGCTTTGTTTCCACATTCTTTGTGATCTTGTGGTGCATCTCCACTGTGGCAGTTGGTGTCAAACTGCATTAATTCAACATTATAAAGTCAGTTTAACTTGTCCTCCTCCGGGCATTTTCTAGGTTTTACCAGCCTTGCCAGCCAGCCCCTTCCCCTTTTTCTACTCTTCTTTCAAGGTGAAGACTAGTCCTACCCTTAGGTAAGTAGTGGCACCAATGATAAATTGCAAATGCTAGAGGTTATCTGTTGTCACCTTCTTAAGCTCCTGGCTATTGTCTCCTGTTGGGGAAACCTGCTGTCCTCAGATGTGATTGAGAACACACTGCAACTATCCATCAATGCTGACCTAATATTCACCAGCCAGTTCATCTTCTGCACATAGAGAGTGGAGCGTCACCATCATACCATTTCTATCAGGCCACACTTGACTTTATAGTGAGTAAAAATAGCATGGAACCTGCATTTGACCACATTGAGTACAGGAATCATCATTTACATTGGGAAAACAACTTCCCCAAATCCCCAAAAAATAATGTAGGCCACACCCACACTCCAGGCAATACACTAGGCCAGCATGGGCACAAGTTATTTCATCATAGAGATTGAGGACTCTGCCAGAGTTGTGGTTGGTAATATTTGTTGACCGATTTATTTGGGAACATATGCCACAGTTCCCACAGGGTTTGGTCCCCGGGTTACATGTGGCGGTGACAGATTTGATGGTATGATCAGGGTGTATCAATAGGTCTTTTATATTTGCCGTACGTTCCCACAAACCACAACTCTGGCAGAGTCCTCAATCTCTATGATGAAATAACTTGTGCCCATGCTGGCCTAGTGTATTTCCTGGAGTGTGGGTGTGGCCTACATTATGTGGGGCAGACCTCAAGACCCCTGAGAGTTAGAATGTACGAACACAAATCTAAAATCAGAAACTAATCCCAAGAATCCACTCTTTATAAACATTTTATTCAACACCATCATTCCCCAGACAGTTTCAGCATCTACGGCCTGCAAAGGGTTAAATCCACTCCACACTGCAACTTAACCAACCTACTACTCAGGGCTGAAAGAAAATGGATTTTATTGTTAACATCTGAAACTCCCTGCGGCTTGAACGACTCCCTTTCAATTCAGCAATTATTAACATGATTACATCCACCTGTTCTTGTTGCTTATATGGAGGACTAGCACCTTCACCTCTTGCTGCATCCAGCCTTTGCAACCTTATCAGTGAAGCCATTCGTTACTTCGCCATGGTATGTACACCTTAATACGTTGTATTGCTTACATTCTGAACCTTCTTAACCTCCCAAGCCGGCACCACTATATGTCATTTATTAATTATTTTATTTAGATGCTTGTATTCAGCGGCGTGCCCTGATGAAGTGTCTTTAAGACACGAAAACGGATAAAGACAAACCCTTTGGCACCCAAACCCTCCGTTTGGCATCAGGGCCTGCCCCCACGCAGTCCCTGAGTGACCCATTGCTCATCTCGAGCCTCATTTTCGCTTGACCCAGGTCGCTGCGACACCCTTACGACACTTTGCGGCTTCTCCGGTCTTTTCCGGCAGGCTCGCCAGGCTAACGCGGAAGTAATCCCGTTCTGCTCGCTGCGGCCGCGGCTTGAATTCCCCCGCTCGCCGCCTCCACCTCGAGAACGCAGAGTGGATTTTTGCGTCCTTCGACTTTCCCTGGCACCCATTCTTCAAGTGACTCCTTCAAAGCTTTCCCATTCTTCCCCATTTGAGTTTGATTGCCTTCTGAAGAGCCACGCGCTGCATATGGGCCAGGTTTGAATTGACCAAGTTATCCAACAGATTCCCTTTGCATTGTCTTTCCATACTGTACTATCTTTGTAAATGCATCTTATCTGCTTCACTTCTCAGTTATATGTGGCATATACATGCATGTATCTATTGTTATTGACAACTTTACTATGATGTATTGTACATGCCTGAATGTAGAGTACTGTTATATATGTTACATATACTTGCATGTAGATATTGATACTGATGATGTTGCCATGATATGCTGCACATGCTTGAATGCATAGTATGTTCACATATGTCACATATATTCCCATGTAGTAATTGATATTGATGTTTTTGCTATAATGCATTGTATATGTTCAAATGTGTAGACCTATGTTGCATCACTTTGCTGCTTAGCCTTTCCCATTATATATGCTATTTTTGATACCACAGCTATTGCATTATTGTCCTCATTACTAGTGCGAACCTGATCATTCACTGTGGTTCTCCTTGTTGCTCCCATATCAGATTATACCACAGTATTGTAGCTAAAATACCAGTACATTTGACCAAATTGGTGACTATAAAAGGCAGTAGCAAGCAGCAATAAAAAAACAACAGCACACACTTGTTGGACATCGAGAAAAAGCCTCGTGATTTTAAAAGGTCATTGTAATTGAGTGATAATGACAGCTCTGACTAGAAGTTCAAAAAGCAGGTTAACATAGAATTTGCTTTTTGAACTTTTTTGTATTTGCTTTATTAGTGCAGTAAATGTAAGCTGGACTCGGGGAAACATGTTTTTGAGGGTATATTTCACTACTGGGGAAATTTCTATTTTCAAAAATAATAAATTTCTGCTGAAATACTGCAGAAAAAAATAGGTAGACAGTAGGGCTGTTTATGTCAGGTTATAAATTGTTTGAAATCGTTATTTTTCGTATGTATTATTGAATTTTAATGTTTTTTGACCTTTCCGGGCGAACCCGGAAGTGCAATTTAATTTTCGACCTTTGCAGCCGCCATTTTTCGTAAGGGCAAAAATTAGTTCGTAATAGCTTCTTGCCCTTAGTTGACGTATTTTGTCATTGGCTAAGGGAGACCAGGTGGTTCCATGAAACCTCCTGCTCCCCCTTAGCCAATCAGAGGTGAACACACACTCTTTCTGGGCAGGGGCTCATCTTCAGACTGCTTTAGTTTTCGCGAGGGAGAGGAAGCATAGGAGAGTTAGCGCAGAAGCTAGGCTGGGGACGGGAGGGAGCCAGAGGCTGCTAGTGCCTTCCTAATTGTTTTGTTTGGATTTGTTGGGGGTCTTTTTATTTGTTTGGGGTCTTCAGATTGGGAGTCCCATTTTTTTTCCTTTTCTGAGTGGCTGCTGCTGCTGCATTACATTGCATTGGGAGAGGGAGACAGTCACATTGTCCCAGCCTCTCTGTGCCCTGCCTTTGACTTTGGCAATTTTGTGGGCTTTGAATTTAATTTTTGGGGATTTGGGGAAGTTATAGAATTCACTCCTTTTCCCCAATTTGTTTTGGACCTCTATTTCATCATTGCAACAGAGTTTTGTGACTTGGAGAATTTTATTCACTACATTAATAGAATTTATAGCCTTGGCATAGAAAATTCCATTCACTCACTACATTAATACAACTCAGAGCCTTGCCATTGCCTCATTGCAACAGAGTTTTGGGACTTGGATAATTTTATTCACTACATTAATAGAATTTATAGCCTTGGCATAGAAAATTCCATTCACTCACTACATTAATACAACTCAGAGCCTTGTCATAGCCTCATTGCAACAGAGTTTTGGGACTTGGAGAATTGAATGAATAAATTTATTGCTTTTGACCAAAGGCCGTTGCAAGTCCAAAATAAAAAAGAGCGCACACACAAAGCAATACATATGGAATTTGCATAGTAGACAATAAAAGGTTACCAGTTACTTATACACCATGAGTCACATTTAAACCTTCTTAAACCAGATCATCTCCTTTACATAGGACAGCCATCTCCGCTATGTGCCTCTGCCTAATCTTCTTAGCCGCAAGGGCAAACAGGGCTACGCGCCAGGTCGTATATTTATCTGTATCCATAAGGAGGTAGAGTAGTATCTCCTGAGGATTCAGAAAGATTTTGTTGTCCAGTAAAGGTAAGATAAAGCACTCCCTAGGATCTTTGTGTAGGGGGCAGCACATTAAGTAATGTACCAGGTCCTCTGGGTAGTGGCTGTTGAAAGTTTTATGTTCCAAAATTATATTTGTACCTTTAAGTGTTATTCTATCATGTTAATTTAAGTGTTACAAGGTACAGTTGAGTTAATTGGCAATTAGACTACTGGGAAAGGTGGGGTCTGATTGTTATGTGTTTAAATGCTCTTTGTATTTTGTATTCATCCCTTCTGAGGCTTTGTATCACCTTTGAGGATTCCTGTGTGGAATATTTCTAAGTTGCCTTTGTGGCTGCCTTTTAAGGCTCTCCTGTGTGGAGTTATTTTGCTTTATTGTATTTTTCTCCTGAATGGACATTTTATTTGCTTACATTAAAGTAAGTATGACTTTTATGTCTATGGAGTTTTTCTCAATTGACCACATTGCTTCGGGGCTAAGCTAACGCTGCTACATCTTTGTTTTATACTCTGCAAGTTTAGGTTTGTGCTTTATATTTTGGACAACCTAACACATAATCCCTGACAGGTTATGGGCCCAGGGATTGCATAGCCCATGTGTCTGGAGTGACTTTTGTTTTTGAAGCATGTGGTCTGAAAGTTTTGAGAAAAGTTTTTTTTGAAAGCATGTTTGGCTTTCTGTTCCTGCAAGTTCGTGGGAGTTGCTGCTAAACGCTGAGCTTCAAGTTATCTGCCTCCGGAGATAAAGAGAAGAGACGGAAGAAGATTGCCTGCCTGTGATGGAGGAGTTTTTTTGTTTAACTTTCCCTTCTACGTGCTTATACAACTAGGGCCAATTTTTAATTGCTTTCCTGTTTTGTTTTGCACAAAAGGGTTTGTTTTTAAAAAGAACTTTTTTGGACTGTCGCAGCAGCAGAGCTGATAACAACTGTTTGTTTTTCTTCTCATACGGAGTGATTTGCGAGCGGCTGGTAAGCTGCTGGAAGCTGTGTTTGGTTTCGTTTTTTCCCTGCAAAGTTTGAAAGACATTGGACTGCTAGAAGCCAATTTTACACGAAGGTAAATTGGCTGGGCTTAAACCCAGGTATACTGGGGGTCCTTTTCTGTTGTTGCAGTGAATTTGTTTTTGGACATTTGGGAATTTAAAGTGAAAGAACACAATGGCTTTGCCGCCTGTTCATATTGGTTCACTCCCATTTGAAAAACTTACTGACAAGAACTGGCTGAGTTGGAGTATAAAATTCAAAGCATTTTTGGTTTCACAAGATTTATGGGAAATAGTTGCATCGTTGCCAGATCAACCTGATGATACTGAAAAGAAGAAAGATGAAAGGGCTCTAGCGCTTCTTCAGTTGTCTGTGACAGACCCTTTATTGGTTCATCTTTATGAAATTCCTCATGCTCAAACAGCATGGAATTTGTTCAAAGATATGTTTCAGAGACAGAGCAGCGGGTCGAAGATAATTCTTATGCGGCAGCTGTTTAACCTCAAACATGAGGAAGGTACGCCAGTACAAGCACATGTTACAAAGGTTGTGGCTCATAATACTGAGATAAGAGCAAGAAATGTTAAATTTCCTCCTGAACAGCAAGCTTAAATTCTCATGGGATCCTTATCTAAACCTTCTAATGCGTTTATGGATTCTCTTCATGGAATTCGGACAGGGATCTTACAATACTTTTTGTTTCTGGAAAGATTATGGAATTTGAAGCACAACAGAAATTGAGAGGTTCTGCTC
Source organism: Anolis apletophallus (assembly GCA_030556195.1). NCBI lineage: Eukaryota > Metazoa > Chordata > Lepidosauria > Squamata > Anolidae > Anolis > Anolis apletophallus. The sequence goes on along the minus strand of JARBWK010000006.1, from coordinate 32,872,867 downwards.
CTGCACAGAAGTATTCAGGAACTGCTTCTAATGACACTGCCTGTGTTGTTAAGCCAAAGTCACAAGTTGTCTGCTTTAAATGTAGAAGGAAAGGTCATATGGCTAAAAGTTGTTGGCAGAATCCAGGACAGTGGAGAAACAAGCAAGTGGAGAAACCTAGTTCTTCAAAGGACTATCAGCATGTTTTCCTGGCAACATCAAAGATGGATAAAATGAACACTTTCATAATTGATTCTGGGTGTTCTCAGCATTTGGTAAAGAATGTAGAACTTTTGACAAATGTGAGAGACTCTGATATAGATTTCATTTCTTTGGCTGATGACAGAAAAGTTCAAGTGATTTCATGTGGTGATATGTATATTGATAGTTTGAATTATACTTTAAAGAATGTGTATTTTGTTAAAGAAATTGTGTATAACATTCTGAGTGCAAGCAAACTTTTGGATGAAGGTTTTGATGTGTCTTTAAAGAAGGAGAGATCTGTGTTAATTGATCCTCAAGGTAATGAAGTGCAACTTATACAGGAAAAGGGATTTTTCATTTTAAGGTCATCTGCAAATGTTAATTTGTCTGCTTGTATTGATCAGATACCTGATAATCCCAAGCCATTACACAACAAATGTATTCATGATTTTCATAGGAAAATGGGTCATTTGTCATGGCAACACTTGAGAAAGACAGCTGAGTTGTGTGCAATTCCTATTCAAAATTGTAAGAATTTTTGGACTGTGAAATTTGTGCATCAGAAAACCTTAAGAAAGCTCCTATTGCAAAACATAGTTCTAGAGTTGCAAAAAGGATTTTGGAGCTTGTTCATTTGGACATATCAGGTCCTCATCCTACTTCTGTAGGTGGTTCAAAATATTTTTTGATTTTGGTCGATGATTTTTCGAGATTGAAGTTCACCTTCTTTCTGAGAACTAAAGGTGAAGCTTTTCAGAAGATTTCTGCTTGGTTAAAGCTAATGCAGACACAGTTCCCTGAGTACCCAGTACAAGCTTTTCAAAGTGATCGTGGTGCTGAGTTTATGTCCAAACAAATGAAAAATTTGTTGGAAAAATGTGGGATAGTTCACAGATTGACTAACCCTTATTCGGCAAGCGAAAATGGGATCGCCGAGCGTTGGATCGGAGTAGTAAAAGTTGTGGCAAGAAAAATGTTAAGAGATGCTAGCATGTCTGATGGGTTGTGGGCTGAAGCTGTGGCAAACGCCACTTATGTACTAAATCGTTCTTTTTGTAGAAGTGTCAATAGTATTCCTTATGTATTGTTTTTTGGAAAGAGTCCTGATTTAAATTCGATTCGTGTGTTTGGAAGTGACGCATTTGTCCTAATTCCTTCACAACAAAGACACAAAAAGGATACTATTTGGAAGAAATTGAAATGTCTTGGCCCTGCTCCTGAGTCAAAGGGTTGGCGATTCTGGTGTGGTGACAATCGAGTGATTGTTTCTAGAAATGTGAAGTTCCAACAACATAGTGGTTGGGAGAGGATTCACTCAAATCAGGAAGTGTTTGTGCCATTTGAAATTCCTCCAATATGCATACCACAAGCCACACAGCCAGCTACACACCAAGATTCACAATCTAGGACACAGACAAGTACACAAGTACAATCAGTTCCACAGCAGACTGAACAGCCGAATGTGCAACCAAGTACATCTGGGGATACACAGCAAGGAACACAAGTTAGTAGTCCTGTGAATGAGAATAAAAGTTCTCAAAAGAGGAAAGTGGAAGCTGAATCCTCTAGTAGTTCAGAAACAGATGAGACTGGTGGAGGAGCAAGGACCATTCCTAGACGGAGTTCTAGAAAGACAAAGGGTATTCCCCCAAAGAGGTACCACTGCGATTTTGTAAACTTTAAAAAGAAAAACTGGTCTGAACCTCAGGGTTATAAAGAAATATTATTTATAATTTGATTGAAAATTCTTGGTTTTGAAAAAACACATGGAGTTTTGTGAAAAACTGAATGTACTATGTAAACAAATATAATTTTGTGGAGGAGTGTTGAAAGTTTTATGTTCCAAAATTATATTTGTACCTTTAAGTGTTATTCTATCATGTTAATTTAAGTGTTACAAGGTACAGTTGAGTTAATTGGCAATTAGACTACTGGGAAAGGTGGGGTCTGATTGTTATGTGTTTAAATGCTCTTTGTATTTTGTATTCATCCCTTCTGAGGCTTTGTATCACCTTTGAGGATTCCTGTGTGGAATATTTCTAAGTTGCCTTTGTGGCTGCCTTTTAAGGCTCTCCTGTGTGGAGTTATTTTGCTTTATTGTATTTTTCTCCTGAATGGACATTTTATTTGCTTACATTAAAGTAAGTATGACTTTTATGTCTATGGAGTTTTTTTTCTCAATTGACCACATTGCTTCGGGGCTAAGCTAACGCTGCTACATCTTTGTTTTATACTCTGCAAGTTTAGGTTTGTGCTTTATATTTTGGACAACCTAACACATAATCCCTGACAGTGGCAACCAGCAATTCAATTTGGGGGACTTTTTTAAGCCTCCCGTCCCTTTCAGCTGAATCAAACATATTTAGTCTGACCTCTGTGAAGGCTCGTCGGAGCTGGACAAAGGTCAAACTGTCAAGGTAGTCTGGGTAGCCAGTGGGTTGTCTAAGGCTGTAGTATAAGGGGGCACACGGGGAGTCACAGGCAGCCTGGATGTCTGTAGGTGTAGTGACTTCTAATATTGTCTTGTTTATTTTTGTCTTCCTTGTGGGGTGGTCTAGCTTTGCCAGCTCACTAACCGAGAGACCATATTTAATGGCCAGTTGTGCTGCCTTGTGGACCCAATTGTTAACAGGTAGACCATTGTTAAGTTCCAAGAGACTTTTTTGGTAATCTAGCAGTTGGCATTTCTGGGATTTTAAGCCAAAAGCACAAGATCCGTTTATCTATTTGGCTTTCTAGGGTTGGGACAGAGGTTTCAAGGCGGATCATGGCAGTTGAGTGTCTTTAGGGAGGCCTAATAGTGCCCTTAGGAAATAATTTTGAGGCACTTCTAGACCTAGGGCACTAGGTATGCCCCAGATTTCTGCCCGTAGAGAAATTGCGCCAGGGTTTTGGCTTTGAAAACAGTTAGGGTGGGATTAACCAGATTACCACCTTGTTTGGCAGCAAAGCTCAGTGTTGCTTTGGCTGATCTGTAAGCTTGAGTTTTGATGTTACTCATCTGTTGTTTCCAGGTGGCTGATTCGGAAAAGAAAATTCCTAGGTATTTAAAGGATTTGACTTGTTTTATTACATGTTCATCTAGGCACCAAGAGTGTGTTTTGGGGCGCCTACCAAAGACCATAACCTGGGTTTTGCTGTAATTTATTGTAAGAGTGTTTTGTTTACAATATGTTGAGAATCCAGCCAACAACCGTCTCAGCCCTACCTGAGTTCTTGACAGGAGAATGATATCGTCGGCATACATTAGCAGGGAAAGCTTCTGGTCCAGAATAGTGACCGGGGCATATTGTAGGCCCTCTAACTCCTTGACAATATCATTGATATAGAAGTTGAATAAAAAAGGTGCTAGGATACAGCCCTGTTTGACACCAGTGTAGGTATTTATTTTTGGTGTGAGATGGCCTGCCATATCAACTTTGACCTGTGTCGAGGTATTGGTTTATAGGGCCCTAATCAGATACAGCAGACGAGGGTCAATGTCTGCCTTCTCCCATTTTGTCCAGAGCAGGTCTCTTGGGATTGAGTCAAAGGCTGATTTTAGGTCAATAAAAGAGGCATAAAGTTTTTGCTTCATATTTTGGGTGTATTTACAGATCAGGAAATTTAATACAAAGCATAGATCAATGGTGGATTTTCCCTTTCGGAAGCCGGCTTGGGTTTCAGATATTAGGTCATGGCTCTCAGACCAATCTTCTAGGCGTTCCAAAAGGGACTTGGAGAATTTTATTCACTACATTAATAGAATTTATAGCCTTGGCATAGAAAATTCCATTCACTCACTACATTAATACAACTCAGAGCCTTGCCATTGCCTCATTACAACAGAGTTAATTTCATTCAGTACTTCAATTCCATTGCTATTGCTTGGGCCTCTGTTTCATCACACCAACAGAGTTCTGGAGCTTAGTTAATTTCATTCAGTACTTTAATTCCACTGCTATTGCTTGGGCCTCTGTTTCATCACACCCACAGAGTTTTGCGACCTCTGTTTCATCACACCAACAGAGTTTTGGGACTTAGACAATTTAGAACTAATTAAGAATTTTGTTATTAATTACAAATCAATTAAGAATATTTTTAATTTTTGGTAAGTATTTCTATTACTAATACCCCCTTGTAGTTTAGAACCAATTTTTTATGGATCAAAAACCCCTAGTAGACAGTCCTTGACCTTGTATAAAATTTATTGCTTTTGACCAAAGGCCGTTGCAAGTCCAAAATAAAAAGAGCGCACACACAAAACAATACATATGGAATTTGCATAGTAGACAATAAAAGGTTACCAGTTACTTATACACCATGAGTCACATTTAAACCTTCTTAAACCAGTCATTTTAGTGACATGCTCTCTCATGCTATCACCTGGTGTAGTCTGCACTCCCACACTTTCCCTCTGGATATCACTGCATATTACAGCCTTTGTAAGCTTTCAGGATAAGAAGGGAGAGATGGGAACAAATACATGGTAAATAGTATATGAAAAAGGTTTAAACATAGTTGGTAAAGAATTGAAATACAGCTTTATTTCTCCTGCACTATCCCTCTATCCAAACAAAAATTTCTGAAGAGATTACATCATTGACTGGGCATCCATGTAATGACCAAGCCTTATGCCAAGAAACTACTGTTGGAAAAGTATATATTTCACTACTTGACATCTTACTATTGGAGCTGCCAAGTCTGGGTTCAGCTATTGACCTGACTGCTCAAGGATGTAAAGGGGGAAAAGAGGCACTGTAATAAGGTAATCTTTCAGTATTTCTGTTTAAAATGTACGATGAGGGGTGTCCCCCCCCCAAATGATTTATTTATTTATTATGTAAACTGCCTGAACATTCACTTTAGTTGAAAAGCATGATGTAATATTTACGGGGGGAAACAATCACAAATAAGAGTTTCCAAAAGAACCAATATATAATTGGGAGTGGGAAACCGGTAGTCATTGAGATGCTAATCCAGGTATGAGCAAACTTCGGCCTTCCAGATGTATTGGACTTTGACTCCCAAATCCCAACCAGCTTACTGGCTGTTAGGAATTGTGGGAGTTGAAGTCTAAAACACCAGGAGGGCTGAAGTTTGCCTATACCTGTGTTAGACTCTGGCTCACATCCTTTCTGATTATAGACTGACTGGGGCACATGGTGGTTGGAGTCAAACAACATCTTAAGGACCAGACATTCCCAATTACTCTAGGGTTCTGAAAGACCTCATAGAACATTCTCTCTAAGGAGTCCCCTTTGATCTGCAAGCCCTTGGGATCTTAGGGATTATGAATTCTTGCAAACCTCCAACAATGTTGTTGTTTTTGTTGTTGTTGTTGCAGTTGCTGTTGCTGTTGTTATTTCTTCTTACTTTATTCTTGAAGTGAGGAACAAAAAAACCCCACACATAGCATTGATTAAAAACACATGAACCATATGGTCACATAATGTTAAAAGAACACACACACACACACACATTAAAATAGTCAGTCAATATGACCTTTGCGTTAGATGAGAATGGTGGACTTTGATGCCCTCACAAGATGCCCTGAATATTTAACTGATGAAAGAAAGGCAATGCTTCCCAGTAAATGAGGAATTAATTGAATACAACCTTGTTGGCAAAATATGGATAGCTTTCTTAGGGAAATACACTAACCTGACCTTTGTCATAAAAGTACAGATGAATTTCTGAAAATTTTAAAGTAAAGTTCTTATATTTTACTTTTTGGAAAGAAAAAGCAAGACAACCTCTTATTCTTAATTAATTTTTTGTATACATGTTTAATATCTTCAAGTAAGTCCAAAATGTCATGTCTCTCCCCCGTTCCTGTAACTTACAGCCTGGTGGTGGATTTATTTGACTAGGTCAATTTTTGAAAGACAATTTTATGGTTCTTTGAAATAGATTTATGAAAGTGATAGGCTGGCATACTTTTTGTTTATACATCTTGTCATCTCCTATAAACCCCATGAATCCTTTGCATTCCAACACTTGATTCCCAAAATGTATAACTACTGCTGACTTTTCAGATATGGCACACTTTTACCATGATGTTTATATCCAGCCATATAATTCATTAACAAAAGTCTGCCCTATCTCAAGTTATATAACTTGTTTCTATTCCACAGGTGCAGAGATTAGTGATGAGCAAATATATTAACAATTTAGAGTTCAGTAAAATTGAAATGAACTGTTTCAGCCAGAAGTAACCATAGAGTCAACTCATTTGAATAGACCTTTAAAAATCACAGATAGGAATTCTGCCTAGGAATTCCTATCTGTGGCAGTATTCCTCTACTGCTACTCTGTTAATTTCTGATGAAAACACACCATAGAATTACTTGAAGGAGTTAGAAAATCTCTAGAGATAACAATTTGTCAGATGTGTGTAGGTGAAACCAGTGGTTTTAATTGTTTTAATTGTTTGTGTTTCATATGGTTTTAATATGGGGAGAAAGAGATGTGGGAAAGGAAGACCAAGGCAACTCCATCAGCCTAGAAAATATAGGAGAGTCCTTACAGTCTCCAAACTGTCTCCTGATATGGTGAACTTGGGTGAGCAGGATGTTGGTCCCTCTAGGTCAGGGGTGCTCATTATGGTGATCGGGAGCACCTAGGTGATCTTCGGGCCTCTTCCAGGTGATCTTTGGGCCTCACCAGCCGGATGGCGAGCTTCTGCCATGCACGCGCACGTGCGCTCCTGCCGCCGCCTTCGCGGGGCTTCTTTTGCCAAAATGAGGCTTTAGTGGGTGGGCCCTGGGGCATGTCTTGCCACGCACGGTGTGGTGACATGACCGCCCATTGGTTGCTGCTGGGGGGGAGGGGGGAGCAAGGCGAAGGCATGCGCACGGATAGGATGCGAGGCTGTGGGTGGGATGGAGGGAATGTGTGTGTGTGTGTGTGTGTGTGTGTGAGAGAGAGAGAGCCAAGGAGAGAAGAAAGAAATCCAGAGAACTTTTTCGGATCCTTTTGGCAGGCAGGCAGGCGGGCGCTGGAAGGAGAGAGGGAGAGAGGGAGAGAGAGAGAAAGAGGCGAAGGAGGCCGGGCAAAGTGGGGCAAAGCCAAGCAAGCCCCGCCGCAAACCCTGCTGCTGCCCTCGGGACTCCCATTCCAAGCCGAGACCTGGGCGAGCGAGCTGTGGGGCTGCTTTCTTTCCTTGGTTGGGGGCGAGGAGGGAGGGCTCCACCGTGTTCCTGGGGCTGAACTCGAGGAGGAGGGGGCTGCGGGGATGGAGAGTCCACTTGCTGCTGCTTGTGCCCTCGCCGCCTTTCTCTGCTTCGCCCTCCCTCGTCCTTGAAGGAGAAAGGCGATGAGGGCCCACGGGGGAGAGAGAGAGAGAGGGTGTCTCTTCAGAGCCGGCTAGGAAGAGCCACCCTCTCCCCCCCCCTCCCGTGGGCATGGACTGCCACCAGTGGGAGGGGTCCTCCTTCCTGCCAGCCGTCCACTTGGGCGTCCTTTCTGAGTGACACCCTCGAAAGGAAGGAAGGAAGGGCACCTCTCCCCGCGCTGCATCTGTCACTTTGGGGAAGCACCTCTTCCACTCTTCCTTCTCCTGCCCAGGTAAGGAAACCTCAAGGGAGGAGGGGGGGAGGCTGCCGTGGGGAAGCTCCAGCCTCACGTGGGTCCCTCTCTCGGTTGAGTTTCCCGGCCCAGGCAGCAGCCAGGCGGCCCCTCTTCCCAGCCCTGCGCCTTCCGAGCTGCCGCCGAGGCCATATCTGGCCGGAGCGCTGGCGGGTGCGCCTATAAATACCCTCCTGCTGCATGCGTGGGAGAGGCCTGCTGTGCACGCAAGAAGCAGGATGGGATGGGGACTACCTGCTTCGCGAAAGCACGCAGCAGGAAGGAGGAAGGCAACAAAGACATTAAGAGACAGCGTACACGCAGGCAAGGAGGATCCCCTTCCCGGGTGCACGTGGCGGCGAGTTCATGGGCAGGCAAGAAAGAAGCCCCGCGCGGACGGAAGGCTGCAGTAGGAGCGTGCGCGCGCACGCTCACATGCACAACAGGTGATCTTTTCAACTTGATTGTTCATATAGTAGCTCGCATGATGAAAAAGTGTGGGCACCCCTGCTCTAGGTTAATGGTGTTGCTGTTAAATGCCCGGTCTGTGAATGGAACAACAGCAATAATCCAGGATTTAATCCTGAATGAGGTTGCAAACCTGGTGTGCGTAATGGAGACCTGGCTGTATGAGGCTGGGGGAGGACGGGGTTAATATCTCCCAGCTTTGTTCACCAGACTACTCTGTGCAGCACCAGCCCAGATCTGAAGGGCAGAGAGGTAGGTTTTCAGGGGTCTACCGGGATTTCATCTCCCTAAGCAGGTGCCCCATTCCACAGCCAACCACATTTGAGTGTGTCCATCTGAGATTAGGTGACCAGGACAGAATAGGATGCTGTTAGTGTCAGGAACTCCAATTCAACCAGAAAAGACACGCCAAAAGTCCTTTGTCTTCCAGTGGTGATTTATTGAAGTACAGCAAACTTGTAAAGCTAAGACACCCGAACCCTTCCACCACAATCCTTAAATACCAACCCCCTCCCTATGTAACATCCTGTAAAGATTGCATCAGCCACCCTGACTCAGCCTACCCAGTAGTCCTCTTGGATATTACTTCATATCCTCCTGGTAACTAGAGCAAAGTTCACAACCCCATTGTGATCCTTAGCAGAGAAGTGGAGCAAAGTTCATGGCTGCAGTTCTCTCCTTCTGACTCAGCTGAACCTCATCCCACTCATGGCAGAGTGGAATCTACTCTGGCCCCAGGCATAGAGATTCCATTCCTGACATTATGCCTCCTTCGTCCTCCCCCTGGGGAAACAAAACACTGGTCAAGATCGTGGTACGAGGGGATTCACATACCGTTTCAATAAGTTACAGTGGAATACAGGATGAATCTTTCCCATAACCTTTGGTAAAGCCAACCGATAAGAAACCTCATTCACACGTTCATTCACCCGAAATGGTCCTATAAACTTTGGGCCCAGCTTACGAGAGGGTAATCCCAGCTTTAAATTTTGGGTGGACAACCATACTAGATCACCCACCTTATACGCTCCCCCTCTTGTCGCTTCCTATCCCCAAAACGCTTATATGTACTTTGAGCCTTCCGTAAAGATTCCGTCACTCTTATCCACTCCTCCTGAGCCCTGTTCCTCCATTCTCCTGAATCTTCTACGAAAGCACCTAGTCCAACCGGCAACGGGACTACCTCCTGCCCATACACCACGGAGAAGGGAGTTTTCCCCGTGGAGGAATGCACAGAGCCATTATACGCTACTCCGCATATGGCAACAGATCCGCCCAGTCGCTCTGCTGCTCATTCACAAAGATCCGCAAGTAGCTAGCTAATGATTTTTTATGTTCTCTCAACGCTCCGTTACAACATGGATGATAAGAGGTGGTCAATTTACGGTCTGCCCCTAGCGTCTCTAAAAACTTCTCCCAAAACTTGGCAGTAAACTGAGTATCACTGAGCACCTGCTCGGGACATCCATGTAAACGATACACATGTTGCACATATAGCTTGGCTAACTTTTCCGCCGACGGCAATCCTGTTAGAGGAACAAAATGAGCCTGCTTAGAAAACAGGTCCAGGATCGTCCAAATATACTTGTATCCCCTACTGGAGGGCAACTCCCCACAAAATCAGTGCTTACATGGGTCCAGGGTCTAACAGGAGAGGCTACCACTTGAATTAATCCTGGAGGCTTAGCAGTAGACAACTTCCCCTAGCACAAGCCTCACATTGGTTGATATAATCTTTCACCAACAACCTCATTCCCGGCCACCAATATCTACTCCTAATTGCCAAGAAGGTCTTGGTGAATCCCCAATGCCCTGCAGATTTATGATCATGAAACAACTCCATTATCCTATTCCTCAGTACCGCCGGTACATACAACCTATCTCGTACTAGCCACAACCCCTTGGTCCTTTTGCACTCAGTCTCATGGGATTTTAACCACTCATCCCCTTCATAACATCGCTGGAACTCCTTCATCCAGTCTTCCAACTCCTCTTTGTCCTGCTTCGCTTCCAGTTTACATTGGGCTCGGGTCTGCACTTTCAAACCCCATTGATCCTTAGTAAACAGCCTCCCTACCCCAGCAGGAGGTTCTCCCCCCATCACTGGATAACGTGACAACGCATCCGCCACCACATTGTCTTTCCCTCTAATATGCCTCAACACAAAATTAAATCGAGCCAAGTACTGAGCCCATCTCAACAACTTGGGTGACAACTTCTGGGGCTCCCTCAAGAACTGCAAGTTCCGGTGGTCTGTCAACACTTCGAAGGGATGAACAGCACCCTCCAAAAATTGTTGCCACGTTTGCAAAGCATATCTAATGGCAAACGCCTCTTTTTCCCATATGGGCCAACTCCGCTGCTGTTCATTAAACTTTTTGGAGAAAATGCACAGGGCTTTAGCACCCCCCCCCCTTCATCTTTCTGCAATAGAGCCCCTCCGTATGCCCAAGCAGAGGCGTCACTCTGCACTACAAAAGGTTTGGCGGGATCCGGGTGTCTCAATAAAGGCCCTCCAGTAAACGCCTTCTTCAGTAACTCAAAGCCTTCTGGCACCCTGGCGCCCAACTCAACTTAGCCCCAGGTGCCCTCACCTTCCTACCCTCTCCCATACCTTTTGTCTTTAACAACTCGGTAAGGGGCAATACGATCGTTGCGAACCCCGAAATGAAAGATCTATAAAAATTAGCCAGACCCAAAAACGCCTGCAATTGCCTCCTGGTTCGAGGAGCTTCCCAAGCTAATACATCTGCCACCTTGGCTGGGTCCATACTCACCCCCTCTCTATTAATCCTATATCCCAGGAAGTCAATCTCATTTCTCATAAATTCGCATTTGCTCAGTTTCACATATAGCCTTGCCTCCTTCAATCTCTCTAACACTTCTCGGACCAACCGCACATGCTCCTCCTTGGTTTGCGAAATCACAACTATATCATCTAAATATACATATACCCCCTATACAACAGGGGGTGCAGCACCTCATTTATCAGCTGCATGAAAATGCCGGGGGCGCCAGACAATCCGAAGGGCATGACTAACCACTCGAATAATCCGAGTGGGCACGAGAAAGCTGTCTTCCACCTATCCGTTTACTTCACCCGAACCATATGGAAAGCATTTATAATGTCCAATTTAGTAAAGTACTTCCCTTTCCCATCTGTCCTAATAGGTCCTTAATCAGAGGCAAGGGATAACAATTGATCGTGCTGATAGCATTTAACCCTCGGTAATCAATACACAGTCTTAATTTGCCATCCTTCTTCTCCCTAAACAGGACTGGAGCAGCTATAGGAGACTCAGACCTTTGGATAAACCCCTTCCTCAAATAGTCATCGATTTGTTCTCTTAACGCTAGCTTTTCTCTCTCCGTCATAGGATATATTTTGGGCTTGGGCAATACAGCTCCTTCCTTTAATTCCACCTTACATTGTACCCTCCTGACTGGGGGAAGACCATCTGCTAATACTGGATTAAATACATCCTTTAGATCAGCATACTCTTCTGGAATCATTGGCTCTTCCTTTTCCCCTTTCCCCTCAGTCATGCTCACATTCACATCCAATTTCGGCCGACACCTTAGGGTACCCGCTTTCCAGTCAATAACCGGGTCAGCCTGCTGTAACCATGGCAATCCCAAAATTATATCATGTTCCTTAATTGGGGCCACTACACAATCCAGTGTTCCCTCCCAATTGTCAACTTTACCCTTTAACCACTTGGTCCCTAAAGGAAAAGGCCCCCTTCCACAAAGGTACCATCTAATTGAGCAAAGTGCACTGGAATCGGTAACTCCTGAGTTTCACATTCTAGATTCTTAACTAATGTGGGACATATAATATTTTCAGAACACCCACAGTCAATTAATGCTTGATGTGATTGATATTGTCCCTTCTTCTTTAACTCGATGTCACACATAATGCTTGGGGCTTTCTCACTCACCCCTTCCTCTTCTTCGACTTTCCCTCCTAAAGCCCCTCTAGCCACCGCCACAGGTCTGCCATCAGGGCCTCTTCTTTGTGGACACTGAATTGTGAAATGTCCAGACTGAGAACAAATGTAGCATAAGCCTTTTCCCTTTAACTTGCCACCAGTTCCCGTTCCTCTCAGTTGGCTCTCATTCCCAGCCAGCCGCTTCAGCGTAGGCCGCGGTTTCCGCAAAGGTCCAGAAGTAGACTTCCGTCGCTGGACCTGAGCCAGGATTCCCTCGACAGCACCAGCCAACTGAATCCACCCATCAACGTTAACTGGGTCTCCACGATGCAAACACCATTCCAGTAGTTCACGCCGCAATCCCTCTTTGAACAGTTCCAAAAGAGTTGCCTGGGACCACTCCACCACCTTCCCCGCCAGGCTCATGAACTCCTCCGCATACTCCGTCACCGACCTGCTACCTTGCTTCAAGCACCTCAACGCTTCCTTCGCCTTTACTCTTTCCAACAGATCACGGAAATGAGTTTTCACCGCTCGAAGGAATTCTCGTAGATCACCCAAACACGGATCTCGCCGGTCGTGACACTGGACGTACCAATCCGCCGCTCTTCCCTTCAACACTGCACCGACAGCTCGCACCCTGCTGCCTTCACTGGGGTACAGGTGGCCGTAGTCCTCCATATGGTCCCCCCACAGCCGCCACAAAAATGGCCACCTTGCAAGCCTCGCCCTCAAATTCCTCCCGAAGTGGTTCCTTCCGGGGTCGCTCTCTCTCACCATACCAGGGTCTTCTTTCTCCACCAGCTGGGGCCGAGACAGGGGCATGGCCACTTCCACCATCCCTCCTCAGCAACTGAATACCTCGGCCCAGCCCTGCAGCCTTGGGCTGACCTGGAATCCCCTCACTCGCCGCTTTAGGCCGGGTTCCTCCAACCCCTTCCTTCGGGCCTCTAGTCAGGGCATCCACCCCCCACACTCCTGCCAGAGATCTAGGGCGGGTTTCAACCCTCTCCTCATCCATCCAGGAATAGCGGGTAAAATCACCTCCGCCGACCGGGCCCCACATGGAGTCTTGGCTAGGGTTCTTTGCCAACTGCTGTGACACCCTCCGGAGCGTCTTCTCCATAGCCTCCATTCGAGCCTTCAACACTGCCACCTCCGTGGGAGAGCATGGCTCCGTGGTCTCACTCCCATACGCCGCATCTTTAGACTTACTGCGCCCCAGCCGAGAGCCCCGCTCCACCGAGACGCTGGGATGGGAACATCCAACTTCCATCTCCAGCACCAAAATGGAGAGTATCTCTTTCCGGAACGGAACCGCCCCACGCCATCGCTGTTGGGTCTCCAATCCGGTCAGGGAGGCCAACCTCATCCATGGTATTCCACTCCCCGTCCTGAGCCTGCTGGGCTGCATCCATAGTGAAATCCCAGCTCTCCAGGTATTCCTCTGCTTCATGCAAAAACCTCTCCATCGCCTGGGAAAGTTTCAGGGGTCTTAGCTTCTGTCAGGAACTCCAATTCAACCAGAAAAGACACGCCAAAAGTCCTTTGTCTTCCAGTGGTGATTTATTGAAGTACAGCAAACTTGTAAAGCTAAGACACCCGAACCCTTCCACCACAATCCTTAAATACCAACCCCCTCCCTATGTAACATCCTGTAAAGATTGCATCAGCCACCCTGACTCAGCCTACCCAGTAGTCCTCTTGGATATTACTTCATATCCTCCTGGTAACTAGAGCAAAGTTCACAACCCCATTGTGATCCTTAGCAGAGAAGTGGAGCAAAGTTCATGGCTGCAGTTCTCTCCTTCTGACTCAGCTGAACCTCATCCCACTCATGGCAGAGTGGAATCTACTCTGGCCCCAGGCATAGAGATTCCATTCCTGACAGTTAGTGTACCAACCAACCACTGCATTACAGTCTCCCTGCCTGAGCTATCTGGGGTGATCACAGGCCTGGCATTGGAGTCCCAATGACTCATAGTGCCGGGGGTCTTCAACGTCCATGTGGAGGCCATCCTGTTGGGAGTGGCTCAAGACTTCATGGCCACCATGACAACCACGAGGCTGTCCCAATTGGTTTCTGTCCTACCCACAGGGATGGGAGGAAGTTGGTGGTTTGGAGGAACTGTCTACAGTTCTGATGCCATGGACTGACCACTACCTGATCAAGTTTAGACTTACTGTGCCCCCCTAACCTCTGCAGGGGTGGAGGAGCCATTAAAATGGCCCACCCCAGGAAGCTTATGGATCTGGATGGATTCCTGATGGCTCTTGGGGAGTTTCTTGCCACCTTAGTAGGTGATACTGTTGATGTTCTGGTCACTCTCTGGAATAGGAAGATGACTAGGCAATAGAAACAATTGCTCTGGAACGTTCTTTCTCACACAGCAGAGCTAAATAGCAGAGTTAAATAAGCTCCTTGGTTCAACAGATGGCAGTGATGAAGCATGTAAGATGGGGGCTAGAGTGCATGTGGCATTCAACTTGTAGTGAATCAGACCGAACACATGTATGTTCCTATATAAGGACCTACTCAGTGGCAGTGGAGGCTGCAAAGAAATATTTCATTGTGGCCAACATTGAGTCTGCAAGGAACTGTCCAGCTGAGCTGTTTCACGTGGTCAGAGGTTCAGTATTGTCCCTCATGTTGTTTAACATCTACATGAAGCTGCTGGGAGAGATCATCTGGAGTTTTGGAGTTTGATGCCATTTGTATATAGAAGATGTCCAACTCTATCACTCTTATCCACCTGCTGCTAAGATCTAGATCCTGAACCGGTGTCTGATAGCTGTGATGATCTGGATAAGGATGAACAAATTGAAATTGAATCCAGACAAGATAGTGGTAATGTGATTAATGTGATTGGAATGGCTTTTGGACTATGATTTTGGGACTATGTTTTTAACTGCTGAGTTAAATGTATGTATATGTTACTGTTTTGTTATTTTAATGCACAATGTATTTCATATGTTTTAATGTCTTAATGCTGCATTGAATGAGTGCCAATTTGGAGACCACTCTAGACTGGGTAAAAATACAGTAAAAAAATAAACAGTTTGAAATTCATATTTTAAAAGTAGTGTTTTAGTTGATATTTTAACACTTTTTAAAAATTGTAGAAATGATACACAAAAAGTATTCCTCAGTTAACACAGAAAATATATTGCTGAATCCCTGTTCTGTAACAGAAAATATGGTACCAAAGGAAAAAATAAAATTGAAAGAAAGGTTATAAAAACACAGAAATGAAGAGCAGCTCAACAATATTCACATGTGAAATGAAATAACCAGATAAGCTAAGTCAATACAATCATTTGGGACCTTCTAGAGCAGGGGTGCTCATTATGGTGATCGGGAGCACCTAGGTGATCTTCGGCCCTCTTCCAGGTGATCTTTGGGCCTCACCAGCTGGATGGCGCGCTCCTGCCATGCGTGCGCATGTGTGCTCCCGCCGCCGCCTTCGCGGGGCTTTTTTTTTTTGCCAAAATGAGGCTTTAGTGGGCGGGCCCTGGCACTCGTCTTGCCACGCACGGTGTGGTGACATGACCACCCATTGGTTGCTGCAGGGGGGGGGGAGCAAGGCAAGGCACGCGCACGGATAGGATGCGAGGCTGTGGGAGGGATGGAGGGAATGTGTGTGTGTGTGTGTGTGTGTGTGAGAGAGCCAAGGAGAGAAGAAAGAAATCCAGAGAACTTTTTCGGATCCTTTTGGCAGGCAGGCAGGCGGGCACTGGAAGAAGAGAGGGAGAGAGAGAGAGGGGGGGCGGGCGAAGGAGGCTGGGCAAAGTGGGGCAAAGCCAAGCAAGCCCCGCCGCAAACCCTGCTGCTGCCCTCGGGACTCCCATTCCAAGCCGAGACCTGGGCGAGCGAGCTGTGTGGGGCTGCTTTCTTTCCTTGGTTGGGGGCTGAGGAGGGAGGGCTCCACCGTGTTCCTGGGGCTGAACCCAAGGAGGAGGGGGCTGCGGGGATGGAGACTCCACTTGCTGCTGCTGCTTGTGCCCTCGCCGCCTTTCTCCGCCTCGCCCTCCCTTGCCCTAGAAGGAGAAAGGCAGCGAGGACCCACGGGAGAGAGAGAGAGAGAGAGAGAGAGAGAGAGAGAGAGGGAGGTGGCTCTTCAGAGCCGGCTAGGAAGAGCCACCCTCTCTCTCCCCCCCCCCCCCGTGGGCATGGACTGCCACCAGTGGGAGAGGTCCTCCTTCCTGCCAGCCATCCACTTGGGCATCCTTTCGGAGTGACACCCTCGAAAGGAAGGACGGGCGCTCCCCCTTCCCAGGTGCGCGCGGCGGCGAGTTCGTGGGCAGGCAAGAAAGAAGCCCCACGCGGACGGAAGGCTGCAGTAGGAGCGCTCGCGCATGCGCGCACACACTCACATGCAGAACAGGTGATCTTTTCAACTTGGTTGTTCATATAGTAGCTCGCATGATGAAAAAGTGTGGGCACCCCTGTTCTAGAGAACAAAATGCATTCAAGGATATATATGTATAAATGGCGCTTTTTATTTATTAAAAAAAGAGTTTTGTTAACCAAAGTATGCCTGTTTTCCCTTTCTTTTTATACCCCCCCCCCCCCCACTATTTAGTTCATATTGTAAGCTGTTTTTGTATCCCATTTTGGGAGGATGTCTTGATAGATTAATAAATACAACATAAATAAAAATATGCTGCACTCAGCTATGGTGAAGAACACAATCTAGTTGTTGGTGAATGGACTTCATCTTCCACTGAACTATAAATAAAATTGAAGGGTTCTCTTTGTCACAAGTAGCAACATTCTTCAATAAATTTTGACAAGTCCTTTGCAGAATACTGCCTTTAATTGCTTGCAAGGGGGAATCTGGATGTTACAGTAGATGGAAATAATATTTTACTGCTTGAAGAGGGGATTTCATTTGGGGAGTCTATGGAAGGAAATAGTGATAGAAAGAACCCTCCAACAAGAAAATAACAATTTGACCTTTTTTATTTCCTCTAGTATGTACTTTGACCCAATTAATCTACATTTTTCCAACAAAACATTGACATATTGTTCTATTTCTTTCTGCCTCTCAAGAGCTCTGATTAGCATTGAAGACAAAGCTACTTATTAAATTTTACGATTTTCTAGGGTGGGTACAGGCAGGCATTCTTATTTCTTTATCCCCAAAGTCTCAGGAGAATTCTCAAATTTGTCTTGTTTCCTAGAATAGGCTAATCTAATTAAATCAGCATATATCCTTCTGTGTTTTTGTTTTCACATTGTCGCAAACTGCAGATGAGGAATGGAGGTGGGGTGGGGTTTAAAATCATGCCTGCCTTCTATTGCAGCAAAAATGACACAGTATAGTAGCATAAAATCAAATGAACATTAATTGGCATACACCTTTATGGACTTCAGCCCATTTCGTTGGTTTGATGCCAAAAAAGCATTGTGTGTGTGAGTACACACACAACACAACACATAAATACACACACCAGATTTTCAAAGCATGATTAAAAGAAGTGGCAAGAAAATAGGTTGAAAGGGTGCCTCAAACATATATAGACGTGGACTGGACATATGCATTAAATAATCTGACCGTATTTCCAACAATGCATTTTCCTGAAGTTGATGTCTACAAAATACATGTTCATGTATCACTATAACAGTAGGATCTTGAATGACAGTTTTAGAGTAGTAAGTCCTTTTGCAGAAATAAAAGCAGGCAGAATCCAACCAAAAACTTTCCCAAACTTCTATTGAATCAGCCAGCATATATACACCAGATCCTATGTTCAGGCTCCCTATCACACCCCAAAGGCCCATTCCAGCTGCAACCAGAATGGGGAGAAGTTATGTCCAGGCACAATTTCAGACATCCATGTTGAATTCTGGACTTTTTTTGACTGCCACATCATTTTGTATACTGGCATTTAACTTGAGATCTACTAAGATCCTGAGATCCTTTTTACTTGCACTACTGTCAATCCAGACATCATATCTGTGGATTTCCACTTTGATTTCATTTTGACTATCATGGACTAAAATTCTGGAATTTGTATAGTGGATTCTTAAGAATTTTACTGCTTAGAATTTACTGTCCTGAATGATGGTGCTGGAATCCTGTTGGTCAGTCCTCATTAGAGTAGATCCAATGGATCTGCTGCACTGGCTATCAATCGAGCACCGGATTATCTTCAAAGTGATGGTGCTTACCTTTAAGGTCTTATATGGTCCAGTGTACTTGCGGGATTGCCTTAGCCCCTACAAACCCCAGAGATTGCTGCGTTCAGAAGACCAAGACTTGTTAGAAATTCCAAGTTTCAAGATCTTCCGCCTGACATCAACTAGGCGTAGGGCTTTTACAATTGTAGCGCCAGCTTTATGGAATTCTGTATCCTCAGAAGCCCGGGCCTTGCGGGATTTATCAACCTTCCACAGGGCATGCAAAACCCATCTGTATCACCAAGCATTCAAATTGTGCTAATGTAATTTAATATGGTTTTTAAGTGTTATTGCTGTTGTCCTTGTGTGTAAACTGCCCTGAGCCCTTGGGGAGTGGTGGTATATAAGCCCAAATAATAAATAAATAAATAAATAATCAGTTGTTGAATGATAAATCAACATGTCCTCTATTTGGGTCTAAAAATACATTTCATCCATAATTTCTTATGTACACACAATTATATATATGCACATGTACACTTGTCTACTGTTTCAATTTAAACAATCTCTATTTGAGGTTTTATGATAATATACCTCAACAGAATACTGCAGTTTTTTTAACAGGGTAGGAAGCTATTACAAGAGCTCTGGCTTGCTGCCTAGACAGTCATTGTATGAGAAGTTCCTCCTGTATAGACATCTGGTACAAAGCTCATTGCTCTGGTCCTTCTGCATTAGCTCCATTCATATTCTTGGGATTTTTAAAGCCTTTAGGCCTTGTTCATGTTTCTTTTCATCTAGTAAATAGTATGTGGACTTTATTGCATAAAGTATAGAAATCAGTATTGCATTCTATTGCACAATGTTGTGTGCATCCTTCTGGTATCTACCTCCCTCCCATAACTCTCCCATCCTTAGCTATTCACAGGTAAATAGGTTGCAATCCTGCCATGTTCCCATCACTCACTTTGTGAGATAGGTCATTTTATTTTGCTTCTGTGCCTATGCACTGACTGTGAACTGATATCAGGAGATAAGTGTCTGTTCCGCTCCACCTATCCCCATATCCCAAGGTGATTGTTTCTCTTTTATTTGATTTTTCCTTTTTATTGTTGTTTTTAAATGCTGGGATTGCACAATTTCACATAAGGAACAAAAATAGTGCAGGAAGATGGGGTTGCGAGGATGTGCGAAAATATGACTGCATTACCATGGATTGGCAAATTGGCACAATTTGACTAATGAAGAGGTTCAATTTTGAGGGTGCTTAATGCAGTGTGTATCTGCTATCAACGATAATGCCACTGTGATGGAATCACAGGTTTATGTTATAAAGTCCTGAGAGTTTCAGTTCCAGACATTTCCAAAGTTACATTTCAAATAATACCTGAGGGATTCCTTTGAGAGCATATACAGGCCAAAACACATTGGGCTCATAATAATCTATCTATATATAAAATGCTCTGTTCGTTTTCAGTGACATTGTAACTCAAAATCCGCTGGATGAATTGCCGCCAAATTTGGCCACAAGACACCTACTAAACCAAGGAGTGGCCATCACTCCAAAAATTGTTTTCGTCATTTGGGAGTTGTAGTTGCAGGGATTTATAGTTCACCTACAATCAAATAATATTCGGAACCCCTCCAACAATAGAATTGGCCAAACTTCCTATACAGACTGACGACCAACAGAAAATATTGTGTTTTCTGGTGGTCTTTGGTGACCCTTCTGACACCCCCTCATGACCCTCCCCGGAGGTCTCAGCCCCCAGGTTGAGAAAGACTGCCTTAAGGCCATCCAGTCCAACTCCCTTCACCATAATCAAAGCCCTCCTTACAAAGGGCCATCCAGCCATAGATATAGATAGGTATTAGGCCTGTTTAATCAGGGGGGGAAATGGTTCAAAACTCGCTTCGGATGTAGGGGGCACTGGCGCTTCGATCCTGGTAGACTTCTGATTTTTTTGTCCTCAAATTCAAAATTGATTCGGAATTATTCCGAAATTTGGAATTAATTAATTAATGGCACCCGCACATGCGCAATGCGTAAAAACCTGCAAAAACATGCAAACAAGAAAGGAAAAACTCTGGAAAACAAAGTAGCAGTAACTTTACCCCAACTGAGATGGTTTGGAAAAGCTTTGGTACAAGGTAGCAGGAGTTGTGGAATGTGTAGTATCTTGAAGACCCCCAAATTCAAAGAAAGGCTTCTTAATAGAGCATTTACTGAGTGTAACAACATGGACTGTATGGAAAGCAAACTAGCAGTAACTGTACCTCAACTGAGATGGGTTGGAAAAGCTTTGGTACAAGGTAGCAAGAGTTATGGAGTGTGTAGTTTCTTAAAGATCCCCAAATTCAAAGAAAGGCCATTTTAGAGTGTTAACTGAGAGTAACAACAGGGACTGTATGAAAAGCAAAATAGCAGTAACTCTACCCCAACTGAGACAGTTTGGAAAAGCTTTGTATAAAGATGGATCTTACAGCGTGTGCTAATTCTCTAATTTGTTTTTAACTGCCAATTAATGTAAGGATCCTGTTTGTTTCAACACTGTTTCAACACTGTAGTGGAGAGTGTGACAGGGTACCATTTAATAAGCTTGGCTACCCACTAGGAAAAAGTTGTTTTCAAGGCTTGTGAGAGAAAGAACCATGAGAAGAGATGTCTTTGTCAAAGAACAGTAAAGTTTATTCAAACAGTGGTTTAAGAGTAGAGGTTTCAGAGTTCAAAGCTTAGGTGGTTACAATATCTTCTCAGAGGTACATTTCTTAAGGTTACAATACACTAACTATGGAGATGCAGCTTGATACTATATCACTGCATTCCTAGAACTAACAACTCAGCAGTTTTTTTCACTCTGCTGGTCCTTAAAACCAACTGCTCTCCTGGCAGTTCAACCACAGATTCTCTCCCAGAGTAGAATCAGCCTTTACTTCTACTCTCCCTCTCAGAGTAGAGTCAGAGTATTTTTAAAACCACTGATAGCTGGCTAAAACAGACTCCATAACTCTCCACACACCCTTCAGCTTTCGCTGTCAACAACCAACTGTAGAAGTTTGAATCTGAAGATTCTAAAGCCACTTGCAGGCTCCGCCTCCTGTTTCCACGATAACGGAAACTCCTTGGAGATTCTGCAAGCTAATCTCTCTGTTAACCTTTTAAGGGTTTGCCAAATTTTACTCTTACAATATATATATATATATATAAATATCAACCACATTAAAAACCTGTAACAAATGAATATGACTTCACCATACTTTGGTACAAGGTAGCAGGAGTTATGGAATGTGTAGTTTCTTAAAGACCCCCACATTCAAAGAAAGGAAAGCTTTTGGAGCATTTAACAACAGGGACAGTATGGAAACCAAACTAGTAGCAGGAACTCAACTCCAAATAAGAGTTTTTAGAAAAAGTTTGGCACAAGGTTGCAGGAGTAAAGGAATGCGTAGTTTCTTTAAGACCCCTAAATTCAAAGAAAGGAAGGCTTTTTGAGCATTTTACAACAGGGACTGTATGGAAACCAAACTAATAGCAGGAACTGAATCCCAAATAAGAGGCTTTGGAAAAGTATTGGTAAAAGGGTGCAGGAGTTCTTTAAGGAGCTCCAAATTTTAAAGAATCTTACAGCGTTTTCTGTCTGCAAACAGGGAACCTGATATAAAAACTGGAAAAAGTAAGTTTCCCTACCCAGCCCTCCCCCAAAACACAACTGGCACTGCCTGAGTGCTTTAATTGGCTTTAAATGCCCTCCCACAGCCTTTCCTTCCCAGCTTGCCTAACAGCCTTCCTTCTCCCACCATTCCCCTGCAAGGCTACACATGGCTGGCTGTGTTCGTGGCCGCTTCCCAATGTCTTGCCTTCTCTCCCACGGCCTCCCCTGCCCTGCTTCTCAATCTTTTCTCTCTTCCCTCTCCCAGTGCGTCCGAAGACCTACTAGCTGTGTGTGCCATGCCCTCGCCTTTTAAAGGGCTATGGCTGCCGTGCTTCTCCCAAACCCCACCCTTGTCTTGCTGCCTTCTCCTCATTGGCTGGTGGAAATCTAATGATTTCAGGGAAACCACCTGTTGTAACTCAGATGCCAATTAGAGCCAAAACCAGATGTAAAAAGGGGTAACAAAAGGTTTATTTAACAAGAAATGGAAATGGGATGAACAAAAATCTAGCTAAACTGGCAAAAACCCCACAAAACCCAAGGGAAGCCCCCCAAAAAGTCTTTTGTGTGCTGATCCAAAATGCATAGTCTGTATCCGATCCAAGGTCAAGGGCAGGAGAAAATGATGGAGGTAAACGAAGAGACAGTCCAAGGTCTAACCAGAGAGCAGATCCAGAAGAGATAGACCCTGCCACAATGAAACACAGCTGTAGGAGTAGTCAGGAACAAGATATCAGGGTGTCAAGATAACATGATGCCAAGATAAACAGAACACCAAGGCAACAGGATGTAGGACACAACTCCTTGCCTGCCACAATGAAACTATTTTTCAACACACATTTTATAACTCAGACTCATCAGAGTCACAGCCTTCTTGATTACATGAACCAGCTGCTTGCCTTTCATTGCCCCTCCACTCCTCCCAACGTTTCCCAAAACTTAGTGTTTCCCAGTCATTCCCAGAACTGTCAGTAGGCCAATCTTTGTCACTATCAAACCCCAGAAATGTGTCAGTACTGGAGTCAGCATTACATATATCCTGAACATTTTACCAATGTTGAATCAAGCTCAGTATCACTTTCTTCTGACATTAGGTTCACATCTCTAGAAAAACCTTCCAATGGCTCAGAATCTGCAGAAGCTGTAAGTCCCTGCCGAATCCTCTTTCTCTGCTCGAGCTCTTCAGAGCTAGAATTGCTTACATTGTGTTTCCTTCTCCCTCCAGCGTCTGAAAGCTCATTAGCCTCTCCCTGCTGCATTCCATTCTCAGCTGGAGATAACACAGTGTCTACTCCAGCTCTGCTATCAGTCAACGCCGAGGCCTGACTTACAACACCATATGCTTGCCATCAGCCAATGAGGAGAGGCAGCGAGAGAAGGGCGGAAATGACATACGAGCCCTTAATGAATATGGTGGCGGTGGCTTCAAAATGGCGATTCCACTTCCTGTTTGCCTAATTCGCGTCAAAATCGCTCCAAATGTCAAAAATATCCGAATTACATACGAGTATTGGAGACTTACGACGCACCTAAACAGCCCTAATAGATATATATGATTCACACACACACACGACTTATATAGTATCATAGATTTGAAAAGGACCCCTAAAGAAGGACAATTATATGTTGCATGTTTCAGAGTAGGCAAACCAGTCAATCTCTACATCACCACTGACAAAGAAACAACAAGAAATACTCTTTACCCACCAACACTTTCTCATTACTTTATTTTCCAGATCACCAGACTGGGCCTCAGCAATGCATGGCAGGGGGTGGCTAGTCACTAATAAAATTATCCACCAACTGATCACATTGGAACGTGTCTCCAGTTTCTTTTGTGAATTTTTGACAATGTGCACTATCCTAGCTAGGATCTAACATCATTTGTGAGAAACAGGAAGTGGGACAAGATATGTCACTGGCCTGTTCCAACATGTCATGTATCTGAGGTGCTGTGGATTGTAAAGTGACCAAAGAAGAACAGATCTGCAGTCCCTTTAACCATTTAAGCAGCTGCAAAGAGACCAGTAAAGACCGTGTATATTTTCTTCAACCAAATTACATCATGTCTGAAACAACAAAAACAAAAACAACTATAATTAATTTTATCATGTCTTTTTTCCCAATTTAAGAACTTACGGAGGCTAACAAAAACATGACATAATTAAACAAAGCAATTGCATTAAAATATGGGGGAAAACCCAATTAAATCCTCTGTGTCAAGAAATATAGATATATTTAAATACATTTAAAACTACACAATGCTCTCCCACTCCCTGCCATCAAATCCCACTCACACCATCTCCAGCCTCTCATTTTTGGAATACAATCCTTTGGAAACAATCTTTTTTCCCACACAACTATTAAAGGTACAGGGAGTCTGTTTGCTGGATCTCCCTCATGCACAAGAAGCACAGAACTGACAGTACTAGTTCCATCAGTTGTGCCCACCTTCGATGTGTTTTTGCCTCTAGTAAGCAATGGTGAGTCAAAGTACATATTTTACCCCCCAAGCAATCAGAGCAGAGAGAGCTGGCTCGGAATCTGTAAACAGTATTAAAAATGAACAAAGGATCTTAATGTGGCGTTTGAAGAAGTAACTGCTTGAATAATTAATGTTAAAACAGATGCCTACTCCGCCACAGCTTGAAGTTGGCTTGGACATGCCAGCAGGTTGTACGTCTTCCTCCCCAGAGCCTATTGGGCAACATGAAAGCATTTCTTTTACTGTTCTCTCACCCTTTGCCTTGCATAGAATGCACTCTGAACAACAACCTCCTCTTGATTCAGTTTATTAGCTATCTAGAACCATCACTTGACTTTTCTTCCCTCCTTTTTGATAAGTAATACAGCACTGTGAGCTTCATCCCTCAATAGAGCCTGCTGAAAAATTAACCATGGTTGCAATGTTGTTGGTGTTGTATGTATGCACGTGTTCCATAATGGAAGCAAATAGATATTTTGTCCAATGTAGAATGTCTGCATTACGTTTAAGGTTGTGGAAGGAGAGGTGCATGTGGTGCAATTGTGCATGGAGATACACATGCAGTTGCCCATACACATTTGGCAGCACATTTTAGTTGCTTATTCAAAGGTGTGTTCAGTAACAGAGCATTGCCGTTCAACACAAGGGGTGTGTAGCATCATATCTGTGTGACTTCATATGTAAACATTTGTGTTACACAGGACCAATATCTGATATACAGTATATCAGATATTGACTAGACTACTGTAAGACTAGACTACTGTAGGACATCTCAAGACTAGACTACTGTAATGCTCTCTACATTGACCTGCCTTTGGCAATGATCCGGAAGCTCAGGCTAGTGCAGAACGCTGCAGTGTGGCTGTTCGCGGGTGAACCGGCGAGAGGTCACATAACTCCAGTCCTCCAGTGGCTGCACTGGCTGCTGATTGAGCACTGGATCAGATTCAAAGTGTTAGTTTTAACTTTTAAGGCCTTGCATGGTCTGGGGCCAGTGTATCTAAGGGATCGCCGCACTCCCTATAACCCCCAGAGAATGTTATGCTCTGAGGATCAACATCTCCTGGAGGTCCCTAGTGTGAAGAGCTACCACCTGACTGTCACCAGGCATTGCCCCCACATTGTGGAACGCCCTCCCACCTGAGACTCGGGCACTGCAGGATTTGATGCCTTTTCATAAAGCCTGCAAAACCTTTCTCTTCCAGCAAGCCTTTGAGCCATATTTGTAATAGCTAATTTTGATATTGCTTTTAAATTGTTGTCATACTGTGTTCTTTTATCTATGTGAACTGCCCCGAGCCATTGGGAGTGGCGGTGTATAAATCGAATAAATAAATAAATAAAATAAATATATGACATATACATCCATATCATGTAGAGAGGTCCACAGAGAAAGGGTAGACAGGTTTGAGGGTTTGGAGGTCATTTTGTGTCATCAGTGCACACCATGGGAGACATGGCATCCCAAAAATAAAGTGGGGAAGGGAGAGAAATTGAAGCAATCAGAAACCTACTTGTAGATTGACTTAAGGGACTTGTAGATTGACTTTGAAACAAGGCACATGACATTTTGTGCCTTGTTTCAAAGAAAATCCACTGTATTGGTCCTGGATCCCCCTCCCCTCCGAAGGTAGAGTACCCAGGAGTCCTGAGGGATCTTGAGCCCATAGAAATGGCCTATAGAAGTTACATGTAGCATTTCAGCAGCAGCAGCTTTTCCCTTGTACTGACCTGGAATTAGTGTGCAGCATATTGTACTGTGATCATGGACTTCAAAAAAGATCACATAAACATGGCTAATACGATAAGAAGATTGAGGCTGAGGACTGCTCTTTCATTAGATACAGGCTTTTCTAGGCTACTGTATTTTCAAAGTATGCAGTGTTTCAGAAATGGTAGAACAGATCTTTTGTCTGGGTAGATTGGCTTAATTCCATTCATTTAATGGAGCTGAGGTGACTTGGATAAGTTGAGAAAATATCTGTATATTGAATCAGGTAGCCTTCAAACAAGAGCTGCAACAAAAACCTCTTTCACAGCTGAGTCTGGAAGAGCTGATATAATTTTTCTTCGTTGTTCTCAAGACGAGTTGTCTGAAGTGGTCTGGATTTCTTATACAATATGTCATATCCCTTGTGACTATAGAGTTGTTCTGTTGGAGAGAACAAGGTTTATATGTTGAAAAATGGAGAAGTATGGCAGAGGTCAAATGTACATATACTGTACAGCAAATATGAGAAGTAATTCATGCACCTGTATTTTGGGAAGATATTTCTTTTGTGTACAAAGAGCAAAGTGCTTTCAAGTGCCAGGAATGTCTCCTGTGATATTGACTTAAGTTTTCTTTGCACTAGGAGATGCTAAAATGCAAAGAGCAGCTTAGGAGAAAAAAAAGTGGTTTGCAAGTGCTTTCTCTCTGTTTACAGTTATGAAAACAATCATCACAGGTACATGATTTCAGAATTCAAGGATGGATCGGCATGTCTCTTCATCTGCAGGGTGCATGGACATAATAAACTATTTAAGTGAGACCCTATAAATGCATTATTAATGCATAATACATTTTAGATGATAACAAAGAAAAGTACTAGTATCTATTATTAGGCATCCATATACATTCCAGCAGCCCTACCATTAGAGCCAGCAGAGGAAGATGAGATGAGAAGTGATACCTCTTTTCATGAGTAATCCATTGTGCACAACAACTAACTGTTAAGTACCAACTTAGTTCAGTAAACCATGTTCTGAGGAGGTAGAAAATTTATTTCAGGTAACAAGAACATTTGTGAGGTCTATACCTATATTTATATGTAGCACAATACAAATAATAGGTGGACTATCACCCCATTTGTTAAGGTGTGGCATCAGTACCTCTTGCTGTGAGTTTTCTCCATGGGCTGATTAATCATAACATTATTTAGCCCGCTTTCTGTACTAGTCTCTCATGAGAATAACCTTGAGACTGCTGCACATTCTCACATCTGCAACCCAAATCCATTGAACTTGGAGAAGTATTCTTAGCTAATGGGAGCTTTCCTTACAAGTTTCTACTAATACAAGTTAATATCAGCATGTTTGAAAACATGATAGCACCCATTATCCAGTATATCTATACATAACTCTATAAGAAAATATATGAACAGACACACAAATAAAGAAGTGAAGAACTAATAGAGGTAAAACATGGAATGTCTTAAGAAAACATGGTAGGACTTAAATTCCTGCACAAACCAGGGTCTGCCACTGCAGCTCTGGATTCTTCAAGATTATGCAGATAAAGATTGGAATGTGTGGCCAAGCAACATCAGAGTATCATCAAGATGGCAAAAGCTCCGGGTGAGTTAAAATATACATGTTACAGTGTAGTTGTACTCAAAGTCTCTTGACAAATCTTTTTACAAAGAGTTTTTTCCCCAGACTCTATCTCCTTGACCTGTTTCTAACTGAAGATTTGTTTATTTGTTTGATGGAATTGACATTGGAGGATTGATGGAAAACATTATAAGAGCGCAGACATTTGATGTTGTATTGCAGCAGTGTGTCTGCAGTAGACAAAACAATAAAGCTTAAGATGAGAAAGAATGGGATTCTACTTCCACTAATCCTACTGTAGCTGTGTGTGCCTGCCTACAACAGGCAAGGTAAACAGTAGCTGTCTGAAACATATGAAAGAGGCATAGATTTATAACTTTGTCCACTAAAATGGAAACCCTAAGACAAGTAGAGGATAATGAAAGAAAAAGCCATCCCTGGATGCACTTTCAAAGATGCCTTCAAGTGGACTCTAAAAGGTTCAAAATGTGTTTGTTTACTTATCTGCTCTGATTATTTCTTTTCACAAGTACATATTATTAGTTCTGAAAATACTTTTGTGGGAAAAATGTTGAACTGCTCTTCTTTTTGAGATGCAAAAACATATATCTAGTCTTCCCATGTTATTTTCTGCCCCGAGTACCAAATTTTGTAAAAGAAACAATGACTAGGAACACATACACTTAATTAACTAGGATATACCTTACTAGAAATTATTCCTGACTTTTTGCAAACATGTCATTCAATCAGCTCTTTAAAGGCAAAAGCAAAGAAAACTTTGTATAATGAATAAAAAACAATTTACATGGTACTAACATCACAACAGGGGTGGTCCAAGACATTTGTTGCTTGAATGGAGAAGCTAACAGCAGCCCATTTCATGGGGCATGGTAATGAAGTCCACTGGAGTACTTTTCAGACCTGTATCAGAAAAAACTCAAATGCTGATCTTTCTGGAAGTACACATTCAAGGGGAAAAACAGTTTTTTCACTGTTCCTTGTGTGTGTGTGTGTGTGTGACTCAGATTTTATCACCTGTGGAACAACTCTATCTAATAGGGTTATATCTGTGAAGAAGAGAGCAGAATGAAGGCATCACCCCTCCAAATTAGATGTTTTCCTCCCCTGTGCTGGCAGAACTGAAGACCGACAGGTCACAGGTTTGAATCCGGTGAGAACGCAGATGAGCTCCCTCTATCAGCTTCAGCTCCTCATGTGGGGACATGAGAGAAACCTCCCATAAGGATGGTAAAACATCAAAACATCTGGACATCCCCTGGGCAACATCCTTGGAGATGGCCAATTCTCTCACACCAGATATGACTTGCAGTTTCTCAAGTTGCTCCTGACATGACAAAAAACAACATGTTTTCTTGATTCTTTCTAACCAAGGCATTGCAAAATG
This sequence comes from Anolis apletophallus, assembly GCA_030556195.1. Classification (NCBI taxonomy): domain Eukaryota; kingdom Metazoa; phylum Chordata; class Lepidosauria; order Squamata; family Anolidae; genus Anolis; species Anolis apletophallus. The sequence goes on along the minus strand of JARBWK010000006.1, from coordinate 32,843,757 downwards.
TTCACACTTAGAAATCTTCTATTTGCTATGTTGTCTAGACAATGTTGCCTGACCACTTTCTTTTGATGCCTAAACTGTATCTCAAGTTTTAAGTTCTTGCAATGACAGAAATATGGGTAATGAAAGACAAATTCTCCCCCATAGATACATCCTTGGCCTGCTCAGGCAGCAAGTTTCCTCTATTTCTGGCTATTCAGCATCTTCCTATTCTAAACACCAAAATGATATTTTAAAATGAGCTGACAGTTCAAATGAATTGGAGCTTTAAAGCCAACACTACCTAGAAAAAAAACAGGGATGGATGAGAAGCTGACACATGTTGTACTTTGGTGGATTGTGTTGAAGAGTTTTTGATGCAACAGCATGTGCATGAAGGCCATTACTTAAAATATTGGCCTTCTGTTTATTTATGTTTTTCAAAATGTCAATTGATATGTCAATTCTTTGCATTTACTGTTTCCAGTGTGGGTGAAAACTGAAAAGTTTTTTTAGAAGATAAAGACCCTTAGGAGTGATGCATGTGTGTTGACTTTTGGTGGTGGAATGGCTTTCTGAAGCATGTAACATCACTGATAATGATGATAAAAATAATAAGGTGAAGTGAATACGGTAACAACTGCTTTTGTATTCGATACCCTATGTGGTTTGTGTTATTTTCAAGGGCAAGCCATCTTTTAACATTTTGTGTGTGTTTTAACACTTTTCATCTTACATTTCAGCATATTTAGAACCCCCTTTTTGCCTGACTTTTCCAACATTGCCATTTCTAACACTGCATTTTTGTATTTTTAAAAAATCTGACAAGGTCACAAAAGCGTTTTTTTAAGGAGAAGGAGGGTCATCAAAAGGGGAAAAAATAACAGAGCTGTGGTGAAATGGCTCTCTCTTGGCCTTTGTATCGATTCAGAGTGTGTCAAAAGGGGTCTTTTGTCGAGCCCCTACCGCAGCACACTAATTTGCTAGATCAAGTCTGTCAGAATATCGACTGGAAGTGAAGAACTACAGTGGCAGCTTTTGTGTTCCCTCCAGCAGGGAGCCTGTGTGTGAAACAGGATTATCAGGGGGTCACAGAGGAAGTCAAGGGATGTCCATCACTCCCCTTCTGGTAATGTAATGGGGCGGGTGTCTAGATGTGATTAAGATGTAGAAGACAGGAGGCATAGCGGTGAACAAATCAGGAACACGCGCATGCAAATCAGCTTGGCTGCTGTTAACCACGTATTTTTAATGAAGGAGGGAGGAGGAAATGGAAGAGCAGGACAAACAAATTGCTAAACAGCTGCCTTCAGCTGAAACACCCAAATGCCCATTCCGCTTGTGTGTGGAACATAATGCGAGAGTTGCAATAGGGCGAGGAAGGGAGAAAAGGAGAATTTTCTACCAAATTCTGTTGTTAGGTTTTGGGGGTGTAATGTCCTTTGATCCATTTGTATTCCACGTACTTTTTAAGTAAAATGACTTATTGGTTGATTACAATAGCTTTAGTTCTGTGTAGAGACCAAGAAAAAAGAAAAAAAGAAGATGCTTTGTATGACTTGTGGAAGACGCACTCAAATAGGAAGCCCCATTACATTGCCAGACTAGCCTTGACTTTATGTGGCATTGTCATTCAAATGTAGCATGAGCAAAATATCTGTGTAGTAACCGAGGAGGAGGGGGAGATTATTTGTGTGCTTGAACAATGCACAGCTTGATAAGTGCTGTCCCCCTCCTTTCCCGACCTACAAAAAAAAGTGCATAGTGGAGAGTGTTTTGTAATCTGAGGATGCAGAAGATAGGCTTTTGCCTTAGAGCTTTTGTAACATGCACACATACACACTCACATGCATACACACACTTTCTAAATTGTACCAGCTCTAAAGGGGGGGGGTGGGGGTGGATGGGGACCATGTTTACATTTGGTCTGTTACTCAGTTAGAGAAATGATCAATAGGTCATTTTTAAGCAACCAATCAATTAATTAATTACATTTATTTAGGAATGAAATCTGTTGCTGTAGGGAAATTGCTATCATTTTTTTGTTTTAGAGCGTTATCTTAATTACAACAGTATAGTTGCCATTTACTAAATCAGGGCATTGGTTCATCTAATGCAGTACTGTACATTCCGATTGGCTCAGCACTCCAAAGCATCAGGCAAAATTATTTTCCAGCCTTACCTGGATGGTTTCCTTCCACATACTAACCTAGGGGCAACAATGCCTGCCACATGCACAGAGGAAGAATTGTTTAAAGCTACAGACAATGGAATTGCTGTTTCCCGTTTTTGGTCTAAAATGACCTGAGCCTAATTAGGCCCTTTCTACACTGCCATATAAAATCCAGATTATTTGCTTTCGACTGGATTATATGGCAGTGCAGACTCAGATAATTCAGTTCAAAGCAGATAATGTGGATTGTTTCCTTTGATTATCTGGATTTTATGGCTGTGTAGAAGGGGACTTCATTTCTGAAATTAAACAAGTGGCCTTTTCATACTACACTATTAAAATGCTGTGATTCCACTTTAATTGCCATGGATGCAGAACAATGGCTACCAACTACAGGAAAGAAGATTCCACCTGAACATGAGGAAGAACTTCTTGTGAGAGGTGTTCAGCAGTGGAACTCTCTGTTCAGGAGTGTGGGGGGAGGCTCCTTCTTTTGAGGCTTTTAAGCAGAGGCTGGGTGGCCATCTGTCAGGGGTGCTTTGAATGCTATTTTCCTACTTCTTGGCAGGGGGTTGGACTGGATGGCCCATAGACTTCCAACTCTATAATTATATGACCTATTCTATGTAATGCTTGGATTTGCTATTTGGAGAGGAATATTTGAAATTCCCTATCAAAGAGATCTATGGCTCATCACAATTCCATACAATGTGGTCATGTCAGTAGAATTGGGATCATAGCACTATAATTGTGTAGTGTGAAAAGGCCCAAGATTGGTAAGGTTCAGTTGTGTGGGATGGCAATGCATTGTTTCATCATCCTAGTTTCAGTGTTTCAAATTATCTAGTTTATAGTTAACTAGCTGTACCCGGCACGCGTTGCTGTGCCCTATTTAGGAGATGTGAGAAAGTCTGAGTATGTAAGGGTTGGAATTGATGTTACTTATGGTCTTGGTGGGGTCATGGCTGTGTCATTGTGGGTTGTTCTGGTGGGTGGGATGTTAAAGTCCTGTGGAGTTGTCGGTGTGTGGTGTTGCTGGCGTTCTGCAGAGCTTGTGGATATACAATGTTTTTTTGTCTTTCCGTCTGCTGTGTTGATGTAGAGGTTCTGTGGTTTTCCAACTCTAGAGCACGCTACGTAGAGTTGTCCATGAGAGAAGCATTCTGTGTCAAGGTCTATGCCACAGATTTGTAGTTTGTCCTTGAGCCTTGTTTATGGTGATGGCAAAAGCTAGTGTAGTGCAGTGTCTTTCTGTTCTGGCGTTTGTTCTGCCCTTTTTTGTTTGATGTATGTAGCGTTGCGAGTGTGTCATCCGATGCTGTTTTTTTTAAGGAGGCATGGCTTGTCTTTTGGGTCAGCTTATGCCTGTGTGGAAGGAAGGAATGGCATACAAATGGGTTGGCCAGTAGACGCAAGGTTGTGTCATGTGCGTATTGTGTTGTGTGTAGGTATTACTTTTTTGGTGAGTTAGTGGGTGTGTGGTGGCATTGTGGGTGGTAGTATGTTGGGGAAAGCTTGTGTGGGTGGGGTGTTTGGGATGTTTGTGTGTGTTTGTAGAGTATCAGTGCAGTGTTGTGTTGTGGTTGGAGTATAGGTGGAGTTGGTTATTGTTTGTGGTGGTGGTGGGTGTTGTGTGTGCGGGGTCCCGTAAGGTTGGGGGGATGGCTTGTGATAGGAAGTTGTGTTGTGTTGTGTGGGTAGGAATTGCTGGAGTATTGTGCCTGGGACGTGTGTGTATTTGGAGGTGTGTGTGGTGGTGAGTAGTGAGTGCAGTCCTGGGTTTTGTGTTGGGGAAGTTGTCAGGTATTTGTGGGGTGTATTTTGTGTGTGTGTTGTGGTGACATAGTTGTCTCAGTCTGGCTGTGTGCTGGTTGTGATGTGGAGGGGGTGTTGCTTTTGCCAGTGGTGTTTGTTGTGTATTTTATTTGGGGTGGGTTTTTGTGTTGCAGGATATTTTTTGTGGGTTTTGCAAGTTTGTGTTTTTCTGGCAGTATGTGTTTGTCAGTGGTGCCTGTGGTGCCTGGTGCCCTATTTGTCTCCCTGCTAGAGCTTGGCCTTGGCAGTTTAACCCACAAACACCAACTGACTAAACTCAAATCACTCAGCATTCTAATCTAGCCTTGGCTGGCTTCGCCCACTGTTACTATGGTAACTCAACCTCCCTGCATTTTGTGTGGCCCGATGTTGGCCAATGGGTTTCGCTGGCGGCCACAGAGGTTGCTGGGAAATGTAGTTTTTTATCGTTGTTTTGGGGGCCTTCTAGGTTTTGGGGGGGAAGTTTCTTTGCTAAAAACCTTCCTTGCCTGAGGCCTATTTTTGTTGCCAAGTTTGGTTTGTCTGCCTTGGAAGGTTTCTCTGCCTCTGGCAGTCGTTCGATGACGAGTCTTCCTTTATATATATAGATGAGCCCAGGGAGAACTAGAAAGAGACAGTAAATCATGTCTAGCCTGTCAAAGGCTGAACAAATCTAGAGCTCATCATTTTAATGCCAAAAGAAGGAAACTCCCAGCATGTGCCTCAAATTCTGCACCATCATGCAATCCCAGGAATCAGTAGGCATTGCTACTAGAAGAAGCCTTCCTATCATATGAGGGAGAGGGAATGCCTCTTTTAAGATGATGCCTCCTACCTATTGGAAATGAATGATGATGCAAGCACTATATACTGTACATCTAGCAAACACTAAGCAGTGTATGCAATGTCTTTTCGTGTAATCTTATCCTTTTCTACAGATTGCTCTATATAGATTGCTCTATATAGATTGCTCTATATATAGAGCAATCCATAGAAAAGGATAAGCTTATAAAGTACTGTATAATCATTGTATTATTTTTTTCTAGAATTAATTTATTCTTGGAATGTATTGTGCATTGCTGTGCTCAATACAGAGACTTGATTTCCTATTTAACCACTGTTGTTGTGATATAAGTTTGAAATGTGCATGGCCTCCACTCACCTCTAAATACATTCTCTGACCTACTGGAGCAAGTAAAGAACCCCATTCCCAGTCCCCTCACAAGGGAATGCATCCTCCCTCCATGTGCCCTGGGTGCATTAATGCAAATTGCAATTACCAGAGCTCAGTGCTGTGGACTTATGGGACTTGTAGTTTTAGAAGGTCTGTAGCTTTATCTACTAGATTCCTGATGCCTCACCAAACTATAACTTTCAGGGGTTGTGTACAATAAATGGACGAATAGATAGAGGGCAAAGTCAATCACTGCCCAAACAGACTTTTGCTTTTTGAGGAGAATTTATTCTCTTTTGGCATTCTCTTCTTACAAAATGGGTTTGGAGGAGCATCCCAACTCTATGGAACATTTTTTAAAGGAATATTTTCACTTTACACAATTATTGCACTGATTTGACTTTAGCAGCTTCTATCCTATAGATTCTTGGGGGTGCACCCATACCAGGGCCGTAGCCAGGATTTTGTTTCGGAGGGGGCTGAGTTTGGTTCGGGGGGGGCTGAGACTGGGTGGAAGAGGGTCTACCCTAGCAAATCTTTTGTATTGTTATCCCAATAACCCCATTAATGTGGGATATAATGAGCATGGTGATCAGATCATGATATGAATAAACATAACAGTTTATTTATTTATTTTATATTTTTTTGAAATATATTTATTAGGTTTTGTCGTAAACAGTAAAAGTGGGGGAACAATTTCAGGTAAAGAACAGTAGGAACAGGGGGAGAGAGAGAGAGGACTGGGAGTTGGGCTCGGGGTGACGGGGTGGGAGGGTAAAGGAGAGGAGTTGGAGGGGAAGTCCGGGTGGGGGTGATGGGGAGGGAGAGGGGGTACGCTATGTAGGCTTCCGGCACTACCATATAACCCCATTTGCTCAGTCCTTGTGGGGGGAAGGGGGGTGGAAATGAAGAATTAAACATCCTTGTCAGTAAGTGGGGGGCGCGCGCTATGTGCCTTTGGGGGGTTCCGTCTGGTTGGCCTTTGATGTTCTCCTTCCCCTTAGTCAAGTGTCTCTGATACAGTGGCCCAATACCTCTGGTTCCGAGGGTGAGTGGAACTCTTTGGAAATTTCATGGTTTTGAGGGTGCTGGGTCCGTAGGGTCCTCCCGGGCCTTCATATAGGCCAGAAACGGTGACCAGTCCGTCCTTTTTATCGTTCCACCTCCAGCCTCACTTAGGTAATAGGAGAGCTTGTCCATACTTCCGTAGCAAGTATGAAGATCAGGGGCGAGAGAGGGCATTCCTGCCTGGTCCCTTTCTGTATCCGTATTCTGTCCGTTGGCCGTCCATTGACCCAGACTTTTGCTGATTGCTCCTGATAGATCGCCCCAATAGCATTTTGAAATTTGGGGCCCAAATCCATCTTTGCCATAAGCAGCTGAAAGAAGTCCCACCGCAGATTGTCGAATGCTTTCTCTGCGTCCAGAGCAAGGAAGGCGACTTCTTTTCGAGGGTGTGCTTCGTAGTATTCCAACAGGTTGATGACAGTCCTGACGTTTTCTTTGCCCTGTCTGCCCGGCAAGAAGCCATTCTGATCTGATGTTATCCAGTCACCCAGCCAGATCTTCAGCCTCGCCGCTAAGATGGAGGCCAGAATTTTATAGTCGATGTTCAGTAATGAGATGGGCCTATAATTGGCTACATTGGTCTCATCTGTGCCTTCTTTATGAATGATGACTATGTTGGCCTCCCTTCCATGTGTCTGGGGATGTGCCCTCCGAGAGTACTCTGTTGTAGAGTTTTTTCAAGAAGGCGGTGATTTCGCAGCTCATGGTTTTGTAGAACCGAGCTGTCAGGCCATCTGGACCTGGGGCCTTGCTCGGGTCTAAATTCTTTATGGCTGAGTCTATTTCCCTCTCCAAAATATCTCTATTGAGAATGCCCCTGTAGTACCCTGGGATCTTGTCCAGCTTCTGATCCTCTAGGTACTTCCAAATGTCTTCCTTGCTTTCGGGTTCTGCCGCGTATAGTTTGGCGAAGAATCGGTGGAACTCCTGTTCGATGTCATCTTCTGCCGTGACCATTCCTTCCCCGGCTTTGACTCTGGTTATATATCCCGCCTGTTTCTTTCGCTTGATCTTTCTCGCTAGCCACCTGCCCGGCTTGTTGGCATTCTGAAAGGCTTTTTGCTTCATAAATTTTAGGTCCTTAGCGATTTGATCAAGGTCAAGATGGTGTTTTTGTCTTCTCAACTCTGCCAGCCTTATGGTTGTGGCTCAACTGTCTGGGTGGTCTTTCAGGGTCTGTTCTTCTGCTGCGATTTTGGTTTGTAGTTCTGTAAGGGCCCTCTGCCTCTCCCTATTCTTTATCGCATTATGCTGTATGAAGTGACCTCTGAGGACAGCCTTACAAGCATCCCAGACCATTTCGGGGCTAGTTTCTTGGTTGTCATTGATCACAAAATAGTCTTTGGTTAGCTCCCTATACTTTTGTATATCTTCCTCCTTCTTCAGAAGATTATCGTTGAGTCTCCAGCGTCGTACGGGGGGTCTATGATTAAAGCTCAACTCAACCGGACAGTGGTCCGAGGCGTCTCTTGGCAGGATCTTTATTTGTGTTATTTTTGGGGCCAGAGAGTTCGACGCCCAGGCCATATCAATCCTGGACCAGCTCTGATGTCTGTTGGAGTAGTAAGTGAAGTCTTTCTCCCCTTGATTGTGGAGACGCCATACATCTATCAAGGAGAGGTCCATCTTGAGGCGCAGGAAAGCTCTTGGAAGTGTGCTGGAGGGATCCAGATCCGGTCTTTTACGTTTGAGGACACTCTGGGTTTTGTCCATATGAGGCACTAGAACTCCGTTAAAGTCTCCTAGTAGCACCAGGCTATCATACTCCTGATCTTCTATTAGGCTTTGGAGAGTTTGGATGAAGGTGGTCTTGGGCCCGTTTGGCGCATATATATTGCAGATCAACAGGCGCATCGTGCCTAGCTCAATCTTCACCCCGACGATCCTCCCCTCGGCATCTGCAAATGCGAACTTGGCCGGTAATTTCTCACTCGCATAGATTGCCACCCCCCTTTTCTTTTCTTCCGCCAACGAGCAGAAGAGGGTTCCCAGTCCTTTGCTTTCCAAATGAGCTATATGTGTTTTCTTGACGTGGACCTCTTGTAGTGCCACAATGTTGTATTTTTTCTTCCGTAGTAGACTGAACACTTTTTTCTCTTTGGGGCCGAGTTCAGCCCGTTTATGTTGTTCGAGAAGCACGATATCGGGATTTGGAAGTCATGCATCTGGCATCTCTTCTGTGTGGCTCGGTGCGTCAACGTTGTTTTCCGTATTCCTAATCGTGGTGGTCCTTTCCATAGCTTGGGGTCCGCGGCTGGAGTGTGCAGGCTCCTTCGGGGGGGAGGAGAATCTTCGCTTTTCGACTGGTCATTCTGGCCCTCATGTGGGGGTGTCCTCTGTGGCGATTCTTTTTGTAATTTCTTATAGAACTCTTGGGCCTTATCCACCGAGGTCAGCCAATATTTTTGATCCTGGTAGGTGACCATCACCCCTTCGGTTCTCTCCCAACGGAACTTGATTTTTCTATTTTTCAGCTCCTCTGTGAGGAACCGGTAGTTCTTTCTTTTGAGCATTGCGGCTGTAGTGAACTCTTTTAGGATGATCACCTTAGCCCCTGTGTGCATGGTCTGCGCCTCCTTCTTTCTTAGGAGCACCGCATCTCTGGTTCTTTTTTTGCTAAACTGGACCACCACATCTCGGGCCACTTTGTTCTGTCTCGCGTATGCCGAGGGGACTCTGTATGCCCTTTCGATCTCCTGTTGTGTTTCTCCCTCGTCCTTGCCTAGAATGGAGGCTGTCAGTTTGCCCACAACTTTTATAAGATCTTCTTGGGGGTCCTCCTGCAGGTTCCTGAGGCGAAGTCTGGTTTCCAGGGTAGCCTGCTCCATTCTTTCTTGCATCTGCTCCAGCTTCACATTCTTCCCCTCCAGGTAGTCCATACGTTTTTGCATTTTACCCTGCACCACCGCTATTTCGTCCTTGTCAAGTCTGATGTTTTTGATTTCCTCCCTCATTGTCGCCAGTTCTTTAGTCAGGTCCATTTTGATGTCCTGGAGCTGTTCCTGGACCATTTTGTTCTGTGACTCCTGCCGCGCCGCCGCTTGATCTACCTTCCTCTGTGTCTGTTCTTGTTTTTCCGAGATTCTCTGAAGCTCTTTCAGGATTTCCTTTAATGTTGAATCCTCACCTGCGGCTTGCCTCTTCTGGATCCCCTTGGCATCCTTGAATACTTTTGGGGTGGTCATGTTCCCTGCCTCACCGTACCCAGACCCAGTGTCTCTGTTGCCGGTGCTTTTGATGGGGGGGAGGCGTGGTAGTCCTGGCGCGCTGTGAATGAGGAGCAGACCCTGTTTCCCTCCCTGGAGGATGCCCCTTCCACTCGGAAGGATCTTGGTACGTGGCTGAAGGTGAGGACTGGTGGTCCCGGTACCCGACGTGTTTCCCTGTGTGCACTGTGCCTTCTAGCCCCCTGTCTGGGATGCTTACGCGCTTTGTCTGGCGTAGAGTGGGGGCGAACGTGGTGCTGATACTTGTTTCTTGAGCGAGGGGCCCTGCTTGGCTGTGTCGTTGGGTCTCCCTCTGTCTTGCGTGCCCTCCTCCCCACCCAGCCAGCAGTCTCCTCCCTCTCTTCTCCCCTTCTCTGATCTGCCCTCCCTTCCTGGTCCACCGTCCAGATAGATGGTATCTGGTTTGCGAGGTGCACCCCACTGACCCGAACTCCTCTGGGACGAGCTCTCGTGCAGCTGGCTCTGGCTGGGGTGGAGTGTTCCCTTCTTGTCCCTCTTAGTGGATGGGATCACTTTCTTTTAGTCTTGCTTGATTTTTGCACTTTATTTATGTTAGGGGGGGGGAGGGAGGGGATGCGCTCCTGATCCTCTTCCCTTGACCCTTTCCCTGTATTGACTCTCCTTCCCCTCCCCACTCGTTCCCCCCCTCTCCCTCTCTCTTCTTTCCCTCTGCCTCTTGCCTCTTTTCCACTGTCCGCTGGTTTCCTCTCTGCCTTTCGTCTGTCTTCTCTGTTCTGCAGGCTCTGTTGTTCCCCTTTCGGCCACCAGGCGGTCCTCCCTGTCCTCCTTTTCAGCTCCCGCTCTCCTCCTCCGCACTTCCTGTACCTTCTGGCCCTAGCGTCTCGTTGTTCTCGCCTTCCTTCTTTTTCGCGCCCTTTTCTCCCCAAGATGGCTGCCTTCTTCACCGGGTTGTTGTTTGCTGCTGTTACCCGGTAAGCGGCGCCATCTTGGATTCAGAAATTCTCCCCCCCTCTGTCGTCCTGCTCTCCAAGCTGCTAGGGGCTGTCCCGCTTTCTCCCGAGCGTCTCCTCCTGTCTTCCCTTTTCTTCTTCGCGGGTTCAGCCTTCTCCCCGCGACCTCCGGGCTCTCCACCCTCGCGCTTGCTCCTTTTCCAGTCTTTGCTTTTCCCCCCGTGCCTTCCCTTGGCCTGCTTGCCTTCTTCTTACTGTGTTCTCCTTCCTCCGCGTTTCGTGTGGGCCGGGCGGCAGTAGGTGCGGGTGTGCGCCCGCTTCCCAGTCCGCGGCCTGCTCGCCGATGAGAGGGAGGCCACCGGACCCTCACAGTCTCCCCCTCTTGAGGAGGGGGGGCTTCTGGGGTCAGCGATGGGGTCCCCTCGGCTTCGCTACCCCTTGATCGCTTGATGCGGGCAGGGGCGAGGGCGCGATTCGCCCTCTGGCCTTCGGAACCGGTCGACTCTTGAGGAGCCCTCAAGAAGTCTGGCCTGCCGCCATCTTTGCCCGACCGGAAAACCAACATAACAGTTTAAATAATGTACCAGTAAGGCCTTCTCGCGGACCACCCTGAGAATTTCGGGGGGGGGGGGGCTGAAGCCCCCTTGGCCCCCCCCCCCTGGCTACATGCCTGACCCATACTGTAAAATTAATGCACTTTGACACTTTAACTGTCATGGCTCAATATTTTTTTTTAAAAAATACCATCTTTTAAAAAAATATCAATATGAAATATCAATATGAAAGTACCATGGGAGTTGTAGTTTAGTGAGGCATGAACACTTTCTGGAAGGAAAGACTAAAGATCTTGCAAAATGACAACTCCCAGGATTCCATATGATAGTTGAGATAGTGTCAAACTGCATTAATTCTACAGTATAGATAGAGGCAGCCTTAAGCTTAGTTTGGTGTAGGACTAGAAGTACCTGAATTGTAACCCCTCACCGATAAGTAAATCCCATGATTCTATTGGATGTAAGTATGGAAGTTAAAGTGGAACCATAGTGTTATAATTGTGTAATGCCAAAGGTCCTAAGGTACACAGAGAGAACTCTTGTCCAAATGATGCCTCAGGTAAAACCGAATTAATCTGGAGAAAACTGGAATTTCCCAGCTTGCTCTGGATTAATTAAATTATTTAAACTAAGGTCTAGATCTTTCCAGTTGTAGGCCCTGTGGGGATTGACTCCCAGGACTACCCCACAGCCATCCTGGTTCTTCAGGCACCCACCCCTCCCCACAGCTCCCCATTACCCCCCCCCCCTCCAAAAAAACTTACCCAAGGAGCCTGCTAGCAGCACTCTCCTGACGTGCAAAAAAGAAATCCCTTCTCCCCCACTTCTTGACATGTCATTTTCACACATCAGGAATATTCTGTTAGAGGGACCTGCACTGCTAGCCAGCCCCTCATGTAAGTTTTTTAAAGGGGAAATGGGCTGGGGGGGGGAGGAGAGTTGGTTGCCATTTCAGGTCAACCTTTGGTTGACCCAGGGTGGCATCTATCAATCTCCTGAGGGAAAGCCTGGGGTTTCGGTTGGGGGTGGGGACAGAAATCCAGGAGGAATTGGATTACAATAATCCAGTTCCTCCTAGATTTCTGGCCTATCTGGGGGCCTGTCCAGACATTACCTTTATCCCAGAAGCTCCCGCAGCAAACATGAGTGTGACCAAATGTCATTTCCTGTAAATGTGAAAGCAATAGGTACAAACAGCAAAAAGCAAGATTTTCAAGTATGGGAATATTCTGGATCTGAGCTGAAAATCTGCATCTTCGAATGTCTGTATGCCCTTGCACTTGGAAACCACGGGCTTTTTTATCTGACTTTGTTCCTTGATTTTAGATTTTGGTTCCTGGTTGGTCGGTTCCTAAAAAGGTGGTGACAGTTGAGTAGAACACAAAAACTTTGTGTGCCAGAAACATCATTAAATGTGTGGAGAGCACATTTTCTCTGGCCAGGACAAAGTTGTGGCCCCCTAATCAATGTTGTATATCTTTTTCACAATTTGAGCAAATAGGAACAGACATGTTCAACCCAGGAACAAGACCCTGTCAGCATAGATGACCTTGCATCCTATATAACTCAGGACCAGCAGTCATTCAATGATTCGCATGTTCGCATCTTATGTTGTTGTTGTTGGTGTTTTTTTTTAAAGGCCGAGATTTCAGGCAGACGTCTTGTGGCAGTCATTTGGGGGGCTTCAAATTCTAGGACAAAGCAGCTTCTATGGACAACAGAGACAGAAATCTCAGGACCAGCAGTTCTGTATCTGGACATCTTATGAAGACCCGGGGGTTTTTTGCCCATGCCTAAAGTGCGCAATTTGGTGCTGTCTGGAAAGGCCCTAAGTTCCATCACTGGAAAGACCCAATTGGATTTCACCCAATAAAATAATTAGCCTCCTATCTTCCGAAAGTCTTTTCCAGTGCATGAAATAATTGAATGTAACTAAATCTGAAATAGCAAATTGTTATCACAATGTGATGGATTTTTTTTTATTAAACTAGGAATTGGATGTATATTTGAAAGTTATATTTTGGCAAGCATCTCAGGAGCAAGATGACTTAACTTCATGTCAGTAGAACACATATCTTTTTAGAGCTAGGAAGTGCTAGTGTTGATGCAAATGAATTAACATTAAAAGAGATCCATTTATTAACATTAAAGTGATTGGATAAATGTGTACAATTAAACTGTTAAGTCATTGTTAATAAAAGCTGTTAATCATCCATTTAAAAGTACCAGAATTGGCCAAAATTAAATCCCAAAGTTGCAAATTAAAATCATAGCTAATTATGGCTTAACAAAATAAGTGTGTTGTTATTATCAAAACAATAATTCAAAATGTGTTGTTGGAAAATATAAAAAATTAGGGCTAGTGACACTATTTGTATCCAATTATTTCCAAAGATTCCTCATTGCCAAGTTAGACATGTTGTGCCACCCTCTTATCTACCTATCTACATAAGATAGCATGTATAGAAAAATGTGAATGAGTTTAAATGTACAGTCTTGTAGCCCTTAGGTTGGATCTACACTGTCATATAATCTAGTATCTGAGCCCAGATTATTTGCTTTGAATTGCATTAAATGAATCTATATCACCATATAATACAGTTCAGAGTAGATAATCTGGGATCAGAAGTTGGATTTTGTGGCAGTGTAGATGGAGCCTGAGTTTAATACAACTAAGTCCTAAATAAGTATTTAAAATGTAGCCCAAAATAGTATTACTTAGAGATCTCATAACACAGCAGGTCAAATATATTCAGAAACAGGGCTAACATTTATTTATTTATTTATTTATTTATTACTTCGACTTATTAGTCGCCCTATCCCACAGGCTCAGGGCGACTTACATATATAAGTCATAAAAACAGAACAAAACAGAACATGGTTAAAATTGCCACTACCAGTGCGCAGCATGGTTTAGGCACAGCCTAACACACATATATCTCTAAACACCGAGCAGCTTGGGCAAGAGGAAGGTTTTGCAGGCCCTGCGGAATGTTAGCAGATCGGCCTGCGCTCGGACTGTGGGGGGAAGAGCATTCCACAGTACCGGCGCCCCGCGGCGCTGAATGCCCTCCTCACGTTGATCCTAGGTGGATGGATCGTTGACTAGGCACCACCAGGAGGTTTTGGGACTCGGATCGCAGTGGTCGTGGTGGACTATAATGGGAGAGGCGGTCCCTTAGATACACTGGCCCCAGACCATTCAAGGCCTTAAAAGGTCAAGACCAACACCTTGAAGGTGATCCGGTGCTCTATCGGAAGCCAGTGCAGTTCACGCAGCACAGGCGTGATGTGGCAGCGTGATGGAGAACCTGCCACCAGCCGTGCTGCCGCGTTCTGCACCAGCTTGAGCTTCCGGATCACTGCCAAAGGAAGGCCAATGTAGAGGGCATTACAGTAGTCTAGCCTTGAGATGACCGTGGCTTGGACCACTGTGGCTAGGTCGTGACAGGACAGGTAGGGAGCCAGTCTCCTCGCCTGTCGGAGATGGTGAAAAGCCACTCCGCTGATGATGGAGATGTGCTTCTCCATCGACAGCTCGAGTCAGCGTGACTCCCAGGCTCTTTACCGATGAAGACGGGGAGAAGTGTCGCCCGTCCAGGGTCGGAAGGCGGATCCCCCGTACCCGGACGACCCAGCCACAGGATCTCCGTCTTGTCCGGATTCACCTTCAACCTACTGGCTCGCAGCCATCCAGTGACCGGCCTCGAGGCAACGATGGAAATTATCGGTGGAGTCCGGCTGGCCCTCCATCCCCAGAATGAGCTGGGTGTCATCCGCATACTGGCGACACTCCAGCCCGAAGCTGCGTGCCAACCGGGCAAGTGGTCGGACATAGATGTTAAATAATAAAGGGGAGAGAATTGCCCCCTGAGGCACACCACAATGAGGTGGGGTGCCCCCGGAGACAACCTCACCCCTTCTCACTCGCTGGGACCGGTTCGGAGGAAGGAGGACAGCCAACTAAGGGCTGACCCCTCACCCCCGGCCCCGGCCAGTCGGTGGGTCAAAAGATCATAATCGACAGTATCGAACGCTGCCGTGAGGTCCAATAACACGAGCAGCGCCCGATCCACCTTGATCTAGTTGGCGGCGCAGCTTGTCTGTGATAGCGACCAGCACAGTCTCCGTCCCATGCCCCGCGGAAGCCGGACTGGAAGGGGGTCGAACCAAGTTGCATCATCTAGGTAGGACTGCAACTGCTCCATTGCTGCCCTTTCAACCACCTTGCCCAGGAGCGACAAATTCGATACTGGGCGGTAGTTGGAAGGACCGGCGGATCTAAGTTCGGCTTCTTCAGCAATGGAGTGACCACTGCCTCTTTCAATCCCCCTGGAAAAACTCCTTGCTCAAGGGAGCTGTTAACTAATTTCAACAGGGGTCACGTAACCCCCCTCAGGCAAGCTTTCACCAGCCAGGAGGGGCACGGATCGAGGGAGCAAGTGGTCGGTCTAGTTGCAGTGACTATCCTATCAACAGCTTCTGTGTCCAGTGGTCGAGAAAACCGGTCGAAGGTGGGCCCGGCAGAGGCCACGGAGTCTCAAGTTAAGCTAACTGTATCAAGAGTAGGAGGAAGGTCGGCGGAGGGGCCGAAATCTTGTCCATAAAAGTAGCTCTGAAAAACCTCGGCAGTTAGGGCCTGATCATCATTTTTGGGATGGTAGGAACCATCGTCAAAAGACCTAATCACTTTAAACAATTGAGCCGGGCGTGAGCTGGCGGACGCTATCAAGGCTGCATAGTATGAATTTTTCGCAGCCTTGACAGCTTGCTCATAAGTCTCCATAATAAGCTTATAAGCCGATTTCGAGCCTTCGTCACGGAGCCTCCTCCACTTGCCCTCTAGCCGTCTCTTTTCCCGTTTTGTCGATCAGGCTCCTCGGTGAACCAGGGAGACCGACCGACGGGGCCGGAGAGAGGCGTCTAGGGGCAATCTCATCGAGAGCGTTAGATAGTCTAGTGTTCCAGATGTTAACTTGCTCATCGATTGAGACGCTGACAGACTCCAGATCCCTCAGGCATTCAGGAACCTGGTTGGTTCCATAAGTCTCCTTGGGCGAACCCAAATTTGTTCGGCGCCCTTGCAGGCGGAGGAGCATGCTCAATCCGGATCCTCAGAGCACAGTGATCCGACCACGGCACCTCGATGGTAGAGGCTAGGGTCACTTGGACGCCTGCACTGAAGACAAGGTCAAGGTATGACCTGCCTGGTGGGTGGGTCCCGATTCACAGAGCGAGAGCCCTAGTGTTGCCATGGTAGACACTAGGTCCACTGCCGCTGGTGACAATGAGGCTGTGTCAGCATGGACATTGAAGTCCCCCAGGACGATAAGCCTGGGAACCTCAATGCCCAGTCCGACACAGTCTCTAGCAGCAGGGGATAGGCTCTCTGCTGGTGCGCTGGGTGCTCGGTACACCAGCAGAAAAGGCTATACTCTCACGGGCGTCCACACCAACCCGACAGATTCGATACCCGGGGCATTCAGTGCAGGCACCGCTCTGAGGGCTAACATATCTCGGGAGAGCAAAGCTACCCCTCCCCCGCTTCCGTTCCTATTCTGGTGGGTGACAACATAGCCTGGGGAACTAGTTCTTGTAAGCAGGTGTTGTCGCTGTCTTTGATAGATGGATCCCCCTGCCCTCCACTTACAACTAAGTCCTAAATAAGTATTTAAAATGTAGCCAAAATAGTATTACTTAGATATCTCATAGCACAGCAGGTCAAATATATTCAGAAACAGGGCTAACATTTGAGGCATCCAAATGTGTGTTGGTTAGAGTAATGCATAATATTGCTTCTAAAAAAGAAACCAAGTACTGAGAAAGAAGCAAAATATGTTGGATTTTTTAAAATTTCTTTTGGTGATATATTAGTATAGGTTGAGTGTTCCTAAAAAGGAAATCTGAAATTTAAGAACCTCCAAAAACTGAAGCTTTTTGCTATCAGCTACTTGCTTCTGTCTTTCTGCTGTCTATAGGCAATCTGCATAGGGGAAATATCAGGTGCTCAATTAACTGAGTTCTATCTGTGGAGTGCACAAATATCCAATAAGCTGGTGGGGGCACATCAAGAAAAACACATCAAAAAGGCTCCTCTAGCGCTCATGGAACGTATCTCCAAGGTCACACATTGGGACACACGCAAAACACGTGTAAGCTTCCGCACTCTGTGATACAAAGCATACTCAATCAAATAAACTAAACTGCCAAAGATGGCTCTGTAATATTGAGTATGTTAATCTATCAATTGAAATATGCATCCGTATTAAATGGATATTCTATATAACTCTATAGTCTCAATATTATGCTCACAGATAAACTGAGGTTCAATCTCAAGAGGTAAGTATGGGCGTTGTTCTTTCTGGTTGGGATAATCCGGTGTGAATATACTCAATATTACAGAGCCATCTTTGGCTATTTCGTTTATTTGATTGAGTATGCTTTGTATCACAGAGTGTTGAAGCCTTCCTCTGGGAAGGTCAGTCCCCTTTTAAGCTCAGTCTGAGCTTAGATGTCGACCCACCACTCCCGCCCATTAACACTGGAGATTTTTGGTTGCTTCAGGAATCGGGTAGGAATTTTTTCCCCTTTCACCCTAATTTTGGGTGAGGGGTTTTTTTGTCTACCCCTTTACTGTTTAGGGGATAGAAAGGGTGGTGGATTGTAATTAATTAGGCCTTAGCGGTAAATAGCTAGGGAAATCCCATAGTCGGTATGCACCTAAGGCACCTCCTTCAGGGGTGAGGGCCATTAAGTTAAACACTCACCTTAAAGTTCAAGTTGATGGGTGAGTAAAATTAAATGGCCCTGGAATGGGAAGAGGCTGATCTCAATATCCTGAGAACAGACCTCTCACTCATTTCCCTATGAGGGTTGACCTGGTTGGATAATCAGGGAATCCAGGTGTTTCGCCCGCAAGTTGCTATGATAAACCAGGTTGGGATGCTACCTCAGCTTGGATACACCTTGATTCCTGACATCCCCTGAGTTAAGTTAAGGAAATTTAAATAGGTAACATTTAAATAAAGGTTGCCCAATTTGAACCCAATATACTGTTGTGTTGTCTCTTTATTCCGGGGGTTGGAGGGCAAAAAGCATTGCACTAGTTGGCATGTTTTATTAGTTTTAGGTATCTGCACAAGTAGTAGCACATCAACACAGTGTTCTTATATTTTCTAAGAATGTGGTATGGGTTCTGCAAGGTGTGGTACAAACCACTGCCAAATTACATCAGTTGTCTCCTCTGTTCATAGCCTGGAACTAAGCATACAAGGACTCAGCATTCTCTATGCTTACTGAGTGATAATAGTTGTACACTGGCCAAAAACACATCCAGGTTACTGAAAACTTTGGAACACATCCAGATGAGGGAAACATTACACATTGCTTCTTGTAGGCTGTCAAAAGGAAAACCTTGATTATGAACAGCTGTACATTAATTCAAAACAGAAGACAGCAGCTCTTGCCTTTTTATGGAAAATCCCATCTTTTTTATGGAGAACCTCAACAGCTGCTTCTGAAAAACAGTTCAATTTCTTCTGGGATAGCATTGAATTATATACATTATGATTGGCATATTGTAGGCTACAGGTTTTTGCCACTGTGGAGTGGTGAAGGGAATACCAGCTTCTATGGTAACCCAAAATACACAAGTAAGGAGTTCCACCAAGGATGCCAGTCAAAGTCTTCTAACAGTGGTAGATTACAGACCCCCTACACCTCTCTAAATGGTAACATACCAAGACATAGGCAGTACACTGGTGTGAATCAGTTATTGCACTGCATTACAACCTTCTGCAATTGGAGTGCCTGGTTAGCTTCTTAGTTGTTCTTCTACACCTGTAAACATTTCTTGTGTTAGTGTCTAGATTATGCTCAGATTAGCCAAATCAACCTATTCACTAGGTTTCTTTACTTTTTTCATAAAGGGCACAATAACTCAGTGGCAGAGCACATGTTTCACATGCAAATAGCTACCCATCAAGTTCTGTTTGCATGCTATTTCATTGCCATATCCAAGAGTATTTCAAGTATTTTCACTACACAATGATTTTTCGCTGCATTTTCATCACTGCTTAAAACTATTTTGAAATATTTGGTTGATGAAAAAACCATTTTCTATAAAATGAAAAATCTTGCACAGAAAATTGCATCTTTACACAAAATATATAGTCGGAGCAAGTGTTCTGTCTTTATTGCAAAAACTTTAGAGTTTTTAAACCAAACTTCCACATTTTAGTAAAATAAACAAAAGGTTCTTTGCACATGAATATTTCACAAAAATGTATCCAAATGTAAAAAAATTAAATCATGTCATCATTCACTATTTTGTGGAAACATTCTTTCTTATCGAAGACAAGAAATCTTGCAAGTATTGTTTATATACCTTTGCCAGATAAGGTTCTTGAAACTGTATTTTAGGACAACAAGTTCCCAATGCATGTTCAAATCTAATCAGGGATGGGAGTGGATTTTACAAACATTTGTGTGTGTGTGTGTGTCAGGAGCGACTTGAGAAACTGCAAGTCACTTCTGGTGTGAGAGAATTGCCCATCTGCAAGGACGTTGCCCAGGGGACGCCCGGATATTTTTTAGGTGTTACTATTCTTGTGGGAGGCTTCTCTCATGTCCCCGCATGAGAAGCTGGAGCTGATAGAGGGAGCTCATACGTTCTCTCCCCGGATTCGAACCTGTGACCGGTCAGTCTTCAGTCCTGCCAGTACAGGGGTTTAACCCACTGCGCCACCGGGGGCTCCTTATACAAACATTAAGTCATTTAAATAAAAAAAATAGTCAAAACAACAATACCATCAGCTCTGGGGATGATATCACAGATGACAGCAAATAAGACCAATTTCAGAGATGTAAATCTCTAACTCAGGCTGTACAACAAGCAAAAAACATTTCTCTGTCTACCAGACATAGAAAAATTAGTATTAGCAAGACAGGAGCAAAGTATCTCTTAGATTCTGATAACATTCCATTAAAAATTCAGTTGGAGTTCCTATTATCCCCAAGCAGCAAGATAAATGTGCCAGGTTAATGAAAAACTCTCTCATTGGTACTAGGCATTGCCAATATTTGTGTCATTGCCAGAAACATATCAACCATCTCTGCTAAACTCCTAAGTACAGCTGTTTATTCAACATGTGTTTTTTTTCACATGTCACAATTATAGTGCTAAGATTCCACTTCAACCACTCTGGCTGTGTCCTATGCATTCCTATGGAATCACAGCCAACATTCCTGATGTGAGAAATTCTGGGATTTGCAGTCCAACAACATAAGGGCAGCAGAATTCACACCTCTGGTATAGTCCAAACAAGATCTATTGATTCAATTATTCAATTGTGAGTTGACACATTGTGTAAATCTCATTGATTCAATGTGTGTTTTCTAGAGACTTTATGCTATAATGTGCAACAGTTTAGGTATGCATATGTCTATGCATGCACAGACATATGCATGCATAAAATATTTCTAGCTATGGCTCTTAAATCTAGACAGCAAAGAAAGCTCACCGAATGAAACTAACACATTGGAAATGTGGTGCAGGAGGAAAGTTCTACAAATCCCACAGATTGCTGAAAACACAAATGATTGGGTTTTGGAATAATTCAAGTTTGAAATCTCACTGTGGATGAAGATTACTAAACTGAGGCTATTGGATTTGGACACATCATGAGATGACAGGATACAATGGAAAATATAATAATGGCTTGGAAAAGTGAAAATCAGTAGGAAAAAAGAAAGGTGGATTGAGTTAATCAATGAAGCCACAGCCCTGAGATCACAAGACCAGACCAGGGCTGTTAATGATTAGCTAGTCTTTTATTCATAGGGTCATCATAGGTCGAAATTAACATGAGTACAAATAATAACAAGAATGGATCCACATACACATTTCTGAAGTACTTTCTGGATAAATACTACACATAGCAGTGGTGGCTGGTTGCTTGCATGCCAAGGCAGTGATAAATCCATTCCAGCTTTTGATTTGAATTATGGAACTGTGATATAGCATGTAGAACCCTATATCCAAAATAGGATCAGAACCTAGGGGAGTCCCTTTAAAGTTTGGACTGAAGCCTAGAGTGGATTTAGAGCTACCAGCCACTACTGACAATTAAATTGTGTGCGTGAACATATATGCATGAAGGCACACACACTCATATGGCTTCCACCATGCATACGTGAGCAGTTTCCATCACCTCAGAAACATTTAAAACTTCTTGACAGTTGCAAGAATTGTAATCCCAAGAGACCGATACTTTTCACTTCACGGCAGATTCATACTGCAGATGACTTTACATCAGTAAAGTGAAGTATACCATGCATAGATTTAAGCTTGGAAAATGGTATGGAAATCTTCGTTGGCTTATTTTAAGGCCAGCATTTATTTCAGAGATAAAAAGGAATGCTTGGAAAATGAAAATAACACTGAACATCTTTCTCATTTTTACTCAAATTGGTTTTTTTTTAACTAAATGCAACATTGTACTATTTTTTTCTATTTAGTGTGATTTATCAGAAGCTTTCAGCCAAAGGATTAGCTTAACTCAGCATGTAATAAAGCTATCTCTTGTACAATTTAGCTGTCCAGTGGGTAGTTATAGGCATCCAAATGTTTTGGATTGCATCTCCCACACTCATCACCAGCTGGGCTAATGGATGCAGTTGGACATTCTAGGGTATCACTATCTGGAAGGGCACCACTGATCTAAACCTGCAAAACCTGTGTCCCCATTTCCTCTATTCATTTGTTCTTTTGACCCACTCTTAGCTCATCTTGACCTGGAAAGTGCAGGTCATATGGAGGAAAGGGGAGGAAAGTGCGGGTAGCTCCATTTGGTGCTTCCACCCCACTTTGGGAGGAATGTGGATGGGGTCTGCTGTGTGTTGTGTGATGGCACATGGCAGGCCCCATCCTTGCCATGTGGAAAACCCGGGGGGGGGGGGTGACCTGTATGAAGAGGTGGCTAGTTTGTTGTCTACTGCTCTAGAGGCTACAACATGGAGCAATGAATTCAAATTACAGGAGAAGATATTGCATCTAAAATAATGAAGACATTACTGATGGTATGAGCTCTTTCAACACTGTCTTGGAGAACAGTGAAGTTTCCTTCTTTGGAGATTTTTAAACCAGTGCTGGATGACCATTTGTTGGGAATGCTTTGTTTGTGTGTTCCTGCATAGCCAAGAGTTGGACTGAGTGGCCCATGCGGTCTCTTCCAAATCTATGTTTCTAAAATGTCTAAGACATTATGTCTGTTAAATGGATCATATCACCTGGAAGAAGCAAAACTGCTTGGAGACAAGTTGCAAAAATATATTCCTTTGTAGTCCTACTCACTACATATTTTTGCTTAACAACTCATTTCTGGATGGTTTGAGATATCACCTTGTCTTTTGCAATCCTATGCCATCTGTTCATGCTTCTCTGCTTAATCTGGCATTCTCTCATAGAACATGGCCATATAGCCAAAATAAACCTACCGCAACCCAGTGATTCTAGCCATGAAAGCCTTCGACAATACATAGTCTGGCAACTGTTCATAAAGAAGAGATGCAATTCTTCATTAACTTTATTCTCAAAGTAAGCAATAATTATCATATTTTTCTTCCATCCATGAGAAGATTATCAAAAGCCACACAGTTTTCAAAATCCATTTATTTGGGATGTAGACTATACAAAATCTGTACACAGTAGAGTTGCTCAAAAGACAGGATTTTTAAGTACCTCCTTAAAAATGGCCCTGTCTTTGCTCTTCTTCCAGATGCAGGCCAAAATATTTTTGTGACATCAGGTTTTTACAAACTGACCAGAATTGGGTTTATAATGTTGTGTGGTGCCATTTTAAAAATGAGTAAGGACTTGTATGTTGCCTTTTAGTGCATTTTTTTAATTTTTTTGATGTAAATGTTGAAACTGAGAAATAGTACAACTGTTTTTAAACCCAATATTAATACTTGGGGGGGGGGGGGGGTTGAATTAGTATTCCTGCAAAGAAGTTGGTAGCTGCCTTAAATGCCATTATCAGAAAAAAGGCAGAATATAAATGAATAGAAGAAAATAAGGAAGGAGGTGGAGGAGAAAAAGAGCATTTTCTGTAGAGAAAATGTTTATTTGTATTTCTGTATTTCAATTGCATGTCTTTTTAAAAAGCAAGCAGAGTGTAGTGGTTTATGTTATGGATTAGCCTTCAGGGCATCAATCATAATAACTCACTACAAGAAGTTGGCTAAGTCACATACTCTCAGCCTAAAAGAAAAGCAATGGGAAATATCCTGTGAATAAATCTTGATAAGAAAATCTTATGATAAGTTTGCCATAGGTCAGAGGTGAATTGAAGACACATCCAAACAATGTACTGATGATTACTCTTCTCTATGTTTGGAATATATGTGTGATACCCGTGTGGTCTTACATGCATTCTATTTTTTAAATTAAATATTATTTATTTATTTTTATCTCACAGGTAGGATTCAAAGTGTAGAACAAATTACATTATACAGGAGCACAGCATCATCATCCCAACCTAAACAAGTGAACAATAAAAAAAACACATTGCATAATGTTGCTCACGTAAATCTTTTATTGAGTATTACATAAATTATGTTAAATAAAGGCCAATTACCTGTGGTGCAAAAAAAAAACCAGGAAAGAAAAACAAAGAGAAAATGAACCTGAGATGAAGTTCAAACTGATTTTTTTTAAAAAAAACAACAACAACAACAAATAACCATACTAATCCATGTGAAGGGGATCCCCCTCTCACAGTTTGAGAGTGCAGTACAACCATATCTATCTACCTGGGAAGCATAATCTCTTCAGGCGCCAAGATTGATAAAGAGATAGATCACAGATTAGCAAAGGCATATAGTGCATTCGGAAGGCTTCACAAAAGTGTCTGGAGTAACAAGCACCTGAGGCAAAGCACAAAAACCAGTGTGTACAGTGCTATCGTACTGTCTATTCTCCTATATGGGTCTGAAACATGGGTCACCTATTGCCAACACCTATGACTCCTATGACATCAACGCTGTCTTCATACAATCCTAAATATACACTGGACTGACTATGTGATGAATGTTGCTGTCCTTGAGCAAGCAGGGATCACCAGCATTGAGGCCATGCTATTGAGAACACAGCTGCGCTGGGCAGGGCACGTCTCTAGGATGGAGAACCACCGCCTCCCAAAGATACTACTCTACAGTGAACTCACCACTGGTCAGTGCAAGAGAGGCGCCCCAAAAAAGAGATATAAGGACTCCCTGAAACAACATCTCAAGCTAGGCCAGATTGATCACCAACAATGGTCCACCTTGGCCTCACATCGGGAGGCATGGAGACACACTATCCACAATGTTGCAGCCTCTTTTGAGAAGACACGCCAAATGAGTCTCAAAGAGAAACGACAACGCAGAAAGAACCACAACTTGGAAACAACATCAACCAAGGAGACTTTCTGCAACCGGACTTGCCTATCTCGGATTGGCCTTTTTAGTCATCAGCACGCTTGTAGAAAGCATGGGATGAGTCCTTCCTAAATCTTCGTTCGTGAAGAAAAAGCCAGAGAGAGACAACCATGTTATCCATGAATTCAGTGTCAATCCTGGTTTCACTAACCCATGATTTTAAAAAATCCCTTCCCTGGAAGTGTTTGTGGATGTTTCTTAGTCCTGCAGTGCAGTTCTTTGATATGTGTACAGTATGTGCCCCAAATACAGTCAAAATACATGGTTTGCTATAATCTGTGTCTTTAGGTATACGTGGTTTGCTGTAATCTGTGTCTTCAGTTATACATGGTTTGCTGTAATCTGTGTCTTCAGGTATACATCTTTATTAGGACCCAAAGGCAACAAAAATACTCAAGCTTTTGAGTTTTCTATGCTAGACTTGTTGGTACAAACATTAGATAATGGGAGAAGAAGGAGGATCCTCTGATACAGCTGGAACCCGTTTACCATCCTATCGCCTCCCATTAAATTCCAAGGTAAAAGATTGAAATAGTTAATAAAGTGTCTCTTTGGCATCCTTTTCTGTTATCTGATCTCATCATTTCCTAGTTAGTAAGCAAAATTCATTTCTAATGAAGAAGCAATACAGTGAGACATATTTTCAATCTAGTGATGGAGTAGGATCGAGTCCATATATAGCAAGCAGGAAGAAACAGGCAATCCAAGAATCACATTTCAAAAATGAAAAGATGATGAAGAAGCCAAAACAAAGAAGATGGACTTCAGCCAGAAATATGTTTCCTCCTTGTTCTATTGCTTCTACCCCTTCAGAGAAACACTGGACCTGATCTTCACTGCACGACAGCTCCAAGAAAAATGCAGGGAACATAACCAACCTCTGTACATGGTATTCATTGACCGTGCAAAGGCATTCGACACAATGAATTGCAGTGCTCTCTGGACCATCCTCCAAAAAATCGGAGGCCCTGACAAATTTGTGAACATCCTGTGGCTCTTCCATGATGACATAATGGCAACAGTCTTAGACAGCAATAGCTCCCAAAGCGACCCATTTTAGGTGGAGTCAGTTGTCAAACAGGGATGTGTTATTGCCCCAACCTTATTTTCCATCTCCATCGCTATGATACTTCATCTTGGTGATGGGAAATTTCAACTGGAGTTCAAATCGTCTATCAGACAGACGGCAAGCTACTTAACCTCCACAGACCAAAAACAAGGTCACAACATCATCAGTATGCTCCATTTGGTATCCTTCCACTTGGAACTCCAGTATGCTGATGATAACGTCGTCTGTGCACATTCAGAAGAAGACCTACAAGCCACTCTAAACACCTTTGCAGAAGCATAGGAGAAGCTTGGCCTCTCATTGAACATTGAGAAAACTAAAGTGCTCTTCTAGCAGGCACCAGCCAATCCATCTGCAATGCTGGAAATACAGCTTAATGGTGTAACATTAGAAAAGGTTGACCATTTCTGCTACCTTGGCAGCCACCTCTCCACAAAAGTCAACACTGACACTGAAATACAACACCCCCAGAGCTCTGCAAGTGCAGGATTTTTCCAAATGAAGCGGAGAGTGTTTGAGGACCAGAACATCCATAGGGATACCACGGTCCCCGTTTATAAAGCTAATGTTCTCCTAATCCTGCTATATGCCTGCAATACATGGAATGTCTACAGACGTCACACTCAACTCCTGGAATTATTCCATCAGTGCTGCCTTCGAAAAATCCTGCAAATCTCTTGGGAAGACAGGTGGAAATGCCACCAACATTGAAATGATACTCCTACACCATCAACTCTGCTGGACTGGCCACACCATCTGAATTCCCGATCACCACCTTCCAAAGCAGTCGCTATACTCCCAATTCAACAATGGAAAGCATAATGTCGGTGGGCAGGAAAAGTGATTTAAAGATGGGCTTAAAGCCAACCTTAAAAACTGTGGCATAGACACCGAGAACTAGGAAGCCCTGGCTCTTGAGCGCTCTAACTGGAGGTCAGCTGTGACCAGCAGTGCTGCAGAATTCAAAGAGGCATGAATGGAGAGTGAAAGGGAGAAATGTGCCAAGAGAAAGGTGCGTCAAGCCAACCCTGACCAGGACTGCCTTCCACTTGGAAACCAATGTCCTCACTGTGGGAGAACATGTGGATCAAGAATAGGGCTCCACAGCCACCTAGGGACCCACCACCATAAATAAAGTAAGCTATTTGATAGCATATTTAGGACTGAAATATTAGAAGGTTATAATCTTGGTCTCCTTGGCCTGAAAACTTGACTAAAAGAGAACATGATGAACCAATTGTTAGTCGCAACTAATGAAGGCTAATTCAAACAGCGTAGTTTACCGAAGTGTTGACTTACTAAGTTAGTATGTCTACTTAACACTAACAACTGGATGTATGTTAAAATTATTAATAGTACTTCTGGGTCAACATTCCTTCACCCATCAATAAATTTGTTGGTTGATATTTTCAAAATGTGTTTGACTTTACAAAAATGTGTTCGACTTTACAAAAATGTGTTCGACTTTACAAAAATGTGTTCTTGTATGGTTAAGACAAAGGGTTTCTAAGTTCAAGGCTTGCACAGTCAGTATCTCACTGTTTTCTCTTATATATTTGTTTGCAAATACTATAGTGACACTCATTTTTATATACAAGGAGATATTTTTATAAGTGAAATATAAAGTGTTATATTCCATTTTATAAAATCTTGCTACTGCCCCACTTAAGATTCTTTCCCAGCTTTGGATACAGCTAAAATATACTGACCTTCAAAACATGCTGCAAGGACCATTGAATTTCTCCTTGGTTCCTACCCTCTTTTGTTTCCGTGGAGGAGGGAAAAGAGAAGACAGAGAGAGATGCCTGGAGGGTGACACTGATGTTTACTCATACATCTTGTTTGTGCATGAGGAAGGAAGCTTCAGCCAATAGAAACTTGATCCCGAGAGACCTGCTTTGAGTTTCTGGATCATTCACACCTGACCTTTGCAGCTCTGGAGAAGCTTGTACCTGTTCACCTTGTTCCTGTATTACTCATCTGAACACTTTCTTACTCAGAATAAGGAGGGGAAAGCACTCACTATGCTTTGAGCATTTTTACAGCAGTTGATATATAGATGTTAAAATAAATGCAACAAAGGACTCATTCATAGACACAAACATACACACACACACACACACACACACATTCCACTGCCATCCATGCTTGTATGAAGTCTAGTACATCATAGATATCCAAGGCAATTCACTGCCCAATGTTAAAAATAATGTGTGTCCCCTAATTATAATTCAATTGTGTAGGAAAACGGCTCAGCTTTATACCATGAATTCCCTTTTGGAGTCATTTGAAGTTTGATGCTAGTGACATTTGAGAATAAATGGTAATCTACCATAAAGTAGCATAAGGATCTTGTCTTTGGTGGCAACTGCTGGGGGAGCAGGGACTGCACTGTACAACCACCCTGTGGAAATTGAGAGTCAGTTGCAGCTTAATCCACTTATGTGGATGGAATCCAAGACGTTTTCGTGTTCTCATCATGGTAAACCAGTTGTCTCTGGGAAGCCTACAAGCAAGAGTACAATAGCTCCTGTTAAAAGTATATATATTGTATTTTATGCTGGAGGTCCAAAGAGCTAATCTGGATAGGAGTTATTGAACCACACTCAATGACCAATCTTTATTTATGCTTGTGAATAACTACCTGTTATTCACAAACATAACTAAATTGCTTTCACTCCAGGTCACATATGAAATATGACTACAATATAATGCAGATTTACCTTACAGGACTTTAAAAAAGTATGGTTCATAATAATAATAATAATAAATACTGTTAAGGCCTTTTAATACTCTAAAGTGCTTCATAAGTGCAAAACATTGTTCTTATTACCCCTTTGGGTCTTCACAAAATGATTGCAAAGCATCAGTAACTTCCGTTATTTCCAGATTAATTTGGCAAGATCATTTTTTATTCAAATATGCCTAATCATCTGAGTGTCTAATTCTGAATCATTTCATAGCCAAGACCACCCCAATCAATAATGCCTGTTCATGCTGGAAGAATTGCCAGTTCCTAATGGAGGGGAGTAGATTTCAGAAGTTTGTAAAATATGTAAATAAGAAAATATCTATTGAGGTAAGCAGTCTAATAAAGAACAACACTCAAACACAGAGGAACTCCAGACAAGAAACAATCATGTACAGCTAATAATCACCTCTCAACTATGGATTCCCCCAGGCAGTAACAAGCCACACCTAAAAACTGTCAGATCATCAAATGCTAATCAAAGCAGCCAATTGAAACATTCAAACCTAGCTCGAACTGACAAGAGTTCTTTCTCCTACCCTGGTTATTCAACAGATATATAATAAACCCAATTTTCCTAGTTTCCAACTGACCTCAAAACCAGTGAGGATGCCTGCCATAGATGCAGGTGAAATGACAGGAGAGAATGCTTCTAGAACATGGCCATATAGCCCGGAAAACCTATAACAACCCAGTGATTCTGGCCATGAAAGCTTTTGACAATACAGTAAACAGTCTATTTTGGATGAGCTGCACTCCTCCTGAGTAGCAGTTAGGGTTGTGCTTTTTGGGGTGAACCTTGCCCCGTTTCATATTCTTACTTTTGTTTGATTTGTTTTCTGGAAGCTTCCTGAAATTGGAAAAGTTGTTTTCAGTTCGAGGCCCTGAAAAACGGACCATTATGGGTGGGGCTTCCCACCCACCCACTGGCTTCCCTTCCTGGCGCATACTTCCGTTCTTACCTGGCACCTGCTGTTTCTACTGTAGAGTAAGAGGCCCTCAGCTGTAGGGACTGGCAGGTGCTAGGCATGGTTTCGAAACAAAAAATGGCGATTCTAAAATCAAATGGGGGGGGGGGGATTTTTTTATTATTAAAAGAAAGACTTACAAAAAATTGTCCAAAAATTTCTAAAATGTAACTTAATTACTAACGAAATTTGTTAGTAGTTCGTATGCCAGCGCATGCGCATTCCAGATGGTTTTGGCCTACAACTCCCAGAAATCCTAACAGCTGGTAAATTGGCTGGGATTTCTGGGAGTTGTAGGCCAAAACTTGAATAAATCACACTGAATTCTAGATGGGACTCTCCAAATAGGAAGGAGGGAGGGAGGGGGTATTCTATTCTTGGAAGCAGCAAAAGAAAAGGAGGAGGAGCCCCCTGGCTCCTCGCTGCCTCTCTCTCACCCGATCCCGAGGGAGCGAGGGCCCAAGTTTGCCCAGGCTGGTCATATACCTACATTCCATGCACATGCAATAATACAGCAGTAATAACAATGGGTATAAGAAGAGGTAAAATTCAAACCGAAGTATTCTGACTGGTCCCTGCCTCATGCAGTGCAAACGGGCTCTTCTCTGTGAGCCCGGAAATTAGCCGGGAAAAGCCAGCGTTTTCTGCTTGGGTGCACACACATACATATTCTTTGGGGGATTTGCTGCAGAATCTTCTCTATGAGCCCTGGATTCTGCAGCAAATCCCCCTTCCCAAGAATATGTATGTGTGCTCCCAAGCAGCAAACGCTGGCTTTCCCCGGCTAATTTCCCGGGCTAATAAGAGAAGAGCCCGTTTGCACCGCATGAGGAGAGACCAGTCAGAATACTCGGTTTGCATTTTACCTCTGCTTATTGAGATTACTGCAGTATTATTGCATGTGCATGGAATGTAGGTATGACCAGTTGGATTACTTATAATATTAGGCACTTACAGTAGCATTCATTCTATTATACATTAGGTTGGTTTCTCACCCCAATACTCTTTCATGCTTTAGATCCTGGCAGGGCAGGAGAGGCAGGGAAGCCTGGAAAAAATGTAAACAGAGAGGATTACTCAGAAGTAAATCCACAAAGGAGGGCCCTTCATCCAAAGTGCCCTCCTTTGCAGATTTACTTCTGAGTAATCTCTCTGTTTACATTTTTCCAGGCTTCCAGCCGAAAGAAGGAGCGAGTTTAGGGCTTGCCTTGCCATAATACTTATTGGCAAGGGAGGCGGAAGGGTGGTGAGAGAAGGAGGGTGCCCCCTTACGACCTAATAACGACACTTAAGAAAATCCTGGCCCCTGAAGTTCGAAAAAGAAAGTCCACTTCCTGGTTGGCGTTCCAGGTGCGGAAATACTCAAAAGTAGCATTTCTTACGAATTTCTTACGAAACGAATCATTTTCATAACTTTTTTCTCATGCCTAGCAGGTGCTCTCTCTCTCTCTCTGTACATATATACACAAATACAGATATTACAAAATCTGGAAAAAATCTGGAGTCCAAAACACTTTTGTTCCGAAGTATTTTGGATGAGGAATAACAATATATAGTGTATTTCCCTTTAAAGCTAGTCTAACAACAACTTCCCATTAGTTTGTGGTTGCTAGAAATACCACTGTGCTTCAATGTGTAGCAGTCTGAGTGATCAGGCACACAAACACCTCCTCATCTGAGCAGAGGTGTGAAGTCATCGATGAAAACATCAATGAATTGTGTGCAACTACCAGCATGAAAACATCCATGAATCATCACCTTAATTCAGCTTCAGAATAACTACCTGGCAATTGACAACGTCCACTCGAGTTGCTCCCAGAGACAGCCCAATGCCCCGTGATCTGCCCAAGCTCTGCGTTCTGCTTCTTAGAGCTTCAGCCACTTTAAGAAAGTGAGCAAGATGTGAGATGACAGGCTGGAAAGCCTAAAGAGAACAGCTTCCAATTGTGATCTCCTGAAAATTTAAAAACTGAAAAATAAGTGCATATTGCAATTTAATATTGATAAGGGTTGGAGGAAACCAAAGCATCTGTAAATCTTTTAAAAATACCATCACCCTTTGTTTGGGCTTTCATAGCTTTTGAAATTTAGCTTTGTAAATTAGTCCAAGATTCTACTATTATTTTATTTATTTACTGTATTTCTAACCCGCCCTTCTCAACCTCCCTGGGGGGGGGGGGGGAATAACAACTCAGGGCAGCTTACAAGGCAAAATTAGATGCCAGCAACAATACACAATATAAAACACTAATACAAGAAGATTAAAACATCAACATTAAAACATTAGCTATCCAGTTCATTTAAAATTCTATCTATACAATGCACATTCAAATAATCAATCAATGGTGGAAGCCGTGTTTCATGTCCATTGTTAAAACAGTCCGTTCCAAATAAAGTGCTGCAGTTACTGTGCAAAGGCCTGGTCCCACAACCATGATTTTACTTTCTTCCTGAAAGCTAGGAAGGATGAGGTTGATCGTATTTTGCTTGGAAGAGCATTCCACAGGCGGGGGGCCACAGCCGAGAAGGCCCTGTCTCTCGTCCCCATCAACTATAATGTTACTCAGCATATAGTAAGGCATAGCATAGTGTAGATAGTATCATATTATTCCAAAAAAGATACCACGTAACCCCAATTTTGTAATAGAGCAGAAATGATGGCAGATTAATTACTGCAGAGAGTGTTTAACTTCCTGAAAAATATTGC
Organism: Anolis apletophallus; assembly: GCA_030556195.1. Lineage (NCBI taxonomy): Eukaryota > Metazoa > Chordata > Lepidosauria > Squamata > Anolidae > Anolis > Anolis apletophallus. The sequence continues at coordinate 32,811,908 of JARBWK010000006.1, read as the reverse complement.
TAGGTTTTCTTTTTTTTAAAAAAATCTGAATGTTTCTAGCCTCCAGGTTCAAAGCTGAGTCAAACTGTGAACCAATGTCTTCAGGGGGAATGTTAATACCGTCTAATATAAATTGAATTTGTATTCTCAGATCTGCCATTTGATTGACCAAGAGCACATCTAACTTTTGTGGATAAGGGCTTCTCTACGTCACCAAAATAACCCAGCTATAATTAACACAGTGGTTCTTAACCTGTGGGCTGTGGACCACCATTGGTCCCTGAGCCTCCTTCCTCTTTATTTTATTTTATTCCACTCCTTTCATGCCACCTGAGTCCACCTTTAGGGGGAGAAGGGCAGGGTAGAAATGTATTAAATAAATAAATAAAATAAACCTGCAACTCCTTCCCTGTTGCTAACCATGGCATATGTTGATCCTTTTGGCACTAATGTTGGAGAGTGGTCCCTGGTCAAGTGGTCCCTGGCCAAAGTGGTCCCTGGTCAAAAAAGGTTGGGGAACCACTGAATTAAAGTGTTCAGAACTGGAGCTGCCCTGAATTCACACCTTCAGTGGCACACTACCTGTAATAGATGACATTAAAATTCCATTACTGACCACACTCCAAATTCAAATCAGTACTGTTTTATTGTCGTACTAGTGAATAAGTAATTTACTTCTAACCATGTCAGGATCAAGGTGATTAATATTTTTTGTTAGTTTATATGGGCCCCAAGTTTCAATTTGTCTGGACTAAATTTCAATCTTATTTTTGGCAAGGTATGTCATTACCTTCTTCTTAGATGGGAGAGTGCAATTTGTCCAAGATCAACCAGCAGGTTTTAATGACAAAGCAAGAACTTACACCCTGATCTTTCAAGCCCCTTCCGAACAGCTGTATAAAATCCACATTGAACTGGATTATATGGCAGTATGAACTCAGATAACCCAGTTAAAAGCAGATATTGTGTATTATCTGCCTTGATATTCTGGGTTATATGGCTGTATACAGAATGAAATGTTCACTCAAACATTAAAAACACAAATTTTGAGATCCTCTGTTGTATCATCATCAATGAAACAGTCTACATTTGACAGATGCTTCTGTCTAATTCTCTTTGGCTGGTCAATCTGTACAGACAAGTGCTAAAGATCTCAACAACAGAACATTTAGCAGAGGTATAACACCAGGAGAATATTGGAGGAGGCACAGGCCGAATAAGCTAGATTCCATCGCTCATTCTTCATCATTGATCACATCCTGAATATTGGAAGCCACCCATGAGTACCAAATGCCACTTTTGTTGACTATGAGAAAGCATTTGACAGTGTGGAACCAGAGTGCATATGGATCAGTCTGAAGGAGCAAGGAGTACAGGCAGAGTACATCAACATCACCCAAGCATGTTATAGTGGATGTACAACAACAGTAATGCCTTTCCAACGAGAAATTGTTATACCTGTAAAAAAAAAGGTGTATGCCACGGTGATCCTATTTTGCGTAACCTTTGTTCTGATGCTCTGGAAAGTGTAACAGGAGGCTGTAATTGGCCAGACATTAGATGGGCACAGGCTTAATCACCTGTGCTTCACTGACAGTGTAGTTTTAATTACGCAAACAGCCTCAGAAGCCTCCAACATGCTTAACAAGATTTCTAGCAGAAGTTGGTCAATTACATTACAGATGAACACATGGAAGAGTACTCCAAATGCAGAGAGAACATGGACTGCACAATGAGGATGCTCAATAAATATCCAAAGTGAAAGATCCTCTATGCCATGTTGCCCAACTCAAACATCACTTTGCAGGCCACATGATGCACAAAACAGATGGGCACTGAAGCAATGCCATGGCAACAAGGTACCCACAGAGATGGACAAGACCTCTTGTTTGTCCTTCCACCCAATGGCCTGATTCATTCTTATGGCATATAATGTGAGAGATGGATATGGTCACAAATTGGTAAACTGGACAACTTGTGCTTGAAATAAATACAGATGGAGGCGATTAGAGAAGATGTTGTGATCCACATGAAAGCTGAGAAATGGATCGTCTAAGTGGCTAAGACACCATAATCATATCTAAATGCCATCTACCTTTCAATGTCTATTCTGGAAATACATTGCAAACTTAATAATGTCAGCCATAACTTTAGGTATTTATGCATACACCTATTCAGCTTTCACAAATATATCCTATTGTAAAGAACCATTTTGATGAAATAAAATGCAAAGGAATTAACCTGAAATCAAAATCAGATGTAAAAAAAGAGTGGTATACAAATAAAGTTTATAAAGCGTCTTCAAATTAGAAGACTGTCTCTGGCATCAGGGCAGTATGTCCTGGAATAATACTGGATCTGGCTGTTAAATGTGATTCTTTTAATGGTATTATGTTTATGTTTTATAATGTTCATTTTGTATGATTTTCTGTTGGTTATTACAGGCTTTACCCTATGTTGGAAACTGCCCTGATTCCTCTTAGGGAGAAATATGAAGTTTTATAAATCCTCAAGTTAGAAGACTGTCTCTGGCATCAGGGCAGTATTTCCTGAGCAAAAGAAGATGGAGCAAATGCGTATTCCATCATGAAACAGCCCTTGCTGAAGTTTTGTTCTATGTCCAATAGGAGTGGTAAAATTATCCAGCCCTCCAGATATTGAACTGCAAATTAACATATTCTTTTTGGTTACATTTGCTGGTGTTGATTGGATTTGCAATCACATCTTTCCTCTAGTACTGGGAATAACACATTTGAACCCTTCTTTTTCATCTCACTCTCTTTTTCTCATCATCTGTGAAGTATAGAAAATCCTTTAACTAGTACATCTTGTGGATCTGTTACTGCATGACAAGGAATCCACTATTTACTTTAGTGGCAATTGCTTTGGTGTTTATTTTAAAAAGGAACTGCCCAGGTGCTGAACCTTTGCTGTGAGTAGGATTCAGCACTTGGATAGCTCCCAGATAACCAAAAGCCACAGCTGTGGAGGCACTGCCATTAAAACTGAGGGCTGTCATGAAAATTGAGGGTTGTAACAGAGCTACCAGCTGACTCTGCCATACCCCTGTGACCAGCTTCCTAAAACCAATGGCACTGCAGTCTGAGTGAACTTTGAGCACTCTTTCTCCTGCTGTTGCTAGTGTTTTATTTATTTGATTTTTGTTACGTTGTTTCTTCTTTTAGGCAATGATGTATTTTTAAGAAATGATCTATGCATGTCTGCTTTTTTTTTATTCACTGCAAATATTCTAATATAAATGTATTAACTCTTGGAGCACTGTGCTAATGTACTAGCAAGATATACTACTAGTATAGCAGTAGTAACTGTAGTTCAGGAAAATCAAGCCCTTTGCTCTCTGTTCTCAGTTATTTTTAAACTTGGCAAACTCTGTAAAATAGCTCACATGGCCACACTGATTCTCTAGTCTTAACTACAATAAGTTGTTGTGTCAACTCCACTGGCTGCCTGTCCAATTCCGAGCTCAATTCAAAGTGCTGGTTTTGACCTTTAAAGCTCTATACGGTTCTGGCCCAGCTTACTTGTCCGAACGCATCATCTGCTACATCCCACCTCGTAATCTAAGATCATCCGGGGAGGCCCTGCTCTCGCTCCCGCCTACTTCTCAAATGTGGCTGGTGGGAACAAGGGATAGAGCCTTCTCAGTGGTGGCTACCCACCTGTGGAATGCGCTCCCTATCGATGTATGATCCACCTAATCCCTCCTGGCATTCAGGAAAGAAGTAAAATCCTGGCTGTGGGACCAGGCGTTTGCACACCAGCACAAGACAGCATTTTATGGAAAGTGGATGAGCCAATGCTTTTATGGACAGAACATTGGATCTGGAATGAAGGCATGATGTTTAGGTAATTGTATTTTAAGTAGCAGTATTTTAACGCCAGGCCTGTGTCGCGCTGCTCTTGGGCGCCGCCTTGCACCTTACTTTCGGCAGCTCCCACTTAGGTAGGGAGGGGGCGCCTGAAATAAATAAAGGAGGAGAATAAATCTCTTCCTCCTCCCTTTATTAAATCCCCATCCCCCGGCCGCCATTTTTTTAAAAAGTTGATTTTTTTAAAAAAATTAAAAATAACCGGCTGAGGGCTCAGGTGGGGCCATAACCAGCAGGCTTTACAGGGGCCGGATCCAGATATATTTCCCGGGGCCGCCAGTTGGACCGCCCTGGTCTAGAATACTGGTAAAGTGTAAGAGTTTATGGGCTACATTGTCCACATTGGGAGGTGAAAGTTCATCCTTAAATGTGGAAGAGGGCTCTATCACCATTTGATCCAGGATGGTCAGTACCTGTTGGAACATTCTGAAAACAGACACACACATTTAATTATCCCATTGAAATGGTTGGGTCATAAAATGTTTAAAATCTATCTGGATCATTGTTGTCATGTGCCTTCAAGTTGTTTATGAGTTATGAAAAACCTAAGGCAAATCAATCACAGCATTTTCTTAGCAAAATTAGGTCAGAGGAGGTTATTCATCATCTTCCTTTGAGGCTGAGAGTGTGTAACGTGCCCAAGATACCCAGTGCTTTTCCTGGCCAAATTGAGACAAACCCTGTTTTCCAGAGGATAATCCAATGCTCAAATCACCATACCATGCTGGCTCCTTATCTAGAGCAAACCCAACTGGAGTTCTAAAGACAGATTGTACTACAAAGGCTTCCAGCCCGGACAAAGCTGTTGACATTGGTGGAACAGACAAGAACCCTTTGCCTGGGTATCTTAGATTCCTAGATTGTATCACAATGCTTGCTGAGCTGCCAAGGGCTGGCAGATATTAACTGAATGCACAACAGCACCACATACATAACTCTAACTCTATATTCTTGAATTGAATGTAGATATTTTTACTTGTACAAAAAAGAACAACTGCATCTGCAGGGAAACTTACACATGCATAAGACATCAACAACATTACAATCTTTGATGGCATCCGTCTCCATGAATTTATCTCATCCCTATTATGGTCACTTTACCTTAAATTTCCCATAGGACCCCAGATTTCTCTTAATGAGGCATGCCACGTTACCACAAGATGTCTATGGCCCATACTATTGTTTAGCTGGTATTGCACTAAGTAGCAGCCAGCAATGAAAGGACCAAAGTGGTGACATCTCTGGCCCATCCCCTGTTCGGATATCAGCCAGCACATGAACGCCTTAAATCAAGAAATAGTTTTCTAAGATCTACAGAGATATTCACTGTAACACCTCACCAAACAAGAGTCCAAAAGTGGCAGACGAAAACCCGGAACCTCAAGCCATGGCTGATATCAAATGAGAGACTCCCTCCTGGGCACACAGAAGACTGGGAAAATAGGAAGGCACTGAACAAACTGCGCTCTGGCACCTCAAGATGCAGAGCCAACTTTAAGAAATGGGACCACAAAGTGGAATCTACAACATGCGAGTGTAGGGAAGATCAAACCACAGACCACCTACTACAATGCAGTCTGAGCCCTGTCACCTGCAAAATGGAGGATTTTCTTATAGCAACACCAGAGGCACTCCAAGTGGCCAGCTACTGGTCAAAGGATGTTTATTATAATGCCAAGTTTTAAACATTTGTTTGTGATTTTAAATACAGTACATTACAACAGTACCCTCAGTTTTCTTCTGACACGATGAATAAAATACTGCTCTGATGCTGCAGTATCATGGGAGAATAGATCTTCCATGTCCAAAGCCACCTGCTACTGACTACATCACACTGTCAAAAATATTTTCCAAAAGTAGCATTTTTTAAATAGTGGTCACTCTGTTAGACATATTTCTTCAGCATGAAAGGGGAATGTATGAGTCTTGTGGGTAAGAAATTTACAATATTTTACAATGAGCTTTCATGGATCTAATGCTAAATTCCTTTTAAAGATGTCACAAGATATTGGAGGGGAAGTGCCAAAGAAAATTGAAAAGCAATCAGAACTCCAATCAGGATTGGTCCAAAATGGCTTCTTCCCAATTTGCCAATAAGCAGCCAACTATGGTGGTCATTTTAACTCCATTTGGGGGAAGATTTAGGCAGAGAGGAAGGTAAAGAGCTTATTGAACCATGGAATAAGAAGACCAGTCAGAGGGAGTTGGTTCAAATAAAGACCACTTTATTGACCTAGAACCAATTTAAACGGTGATAAACCTGAAAAGAAACAAGAGAAGTGAGCAACCATATGTTGGTTCAGCTGAAACCTTGACTACCTTATTAGTCTTCCCTTGGGAAAAGCATCTGAGCCCTGAAGACAATCCAATAACTGGATTGCTCCCCAGATGGCCATGAACTGGAAGGCAAACCAAGGGTACTCCAGCCCCCCCCCCCAAAATCCCAGGACTTTTTAGATAAGACCAAAACTCCCTACCCAGACCCAAGACAATGAGCCAGAGTGCATTAATGTTATCAGGGTGGGCCACGAAATAGGGATAAGAAGAGAGGCACATGAAGACAGGACCTTTATTACCCCTGCCCCCTCCCCTGCAGCATACTGGTTCTTCTTGGCATTCACACAGCCTTATGGTCTCTGTCCAAGGAGGTAATCAAAGATAGTCCATCCCCTGTAGCACTATGCACATGTGAGACCAAAACTCTAAGATTTTTATGTGGGGAGGATTTTTACACATCCCCTCAATTTTTTTCCTTCCTCTTCACTTCTGATTCCAACACTTCAATACAGCAGACAATGCATTGATTTATAACCTCACCACACTCACCAAATTCAGCATCCTAGAATGCTTGCAGCCTGTTTTGTGGATGGAACCCCACACTGGCCAGCACATGATGTCATGTGACTTCTGGCAGAGGCCCTGCCCACAACCAGAGTGGAAGTATCCATGGATGCTTCCCTCACAACATGGGAAAATCCAATTGAGGCAGCATGGATTCTCCCCAGAAAAGCTATGGTTCCCACATTTGGTGGGGAAAGCATTGCAAAGAGGGAGCTGCACATGTGGGGTGACAGATTCACCCAGCTGCCCCCCTCTTTCCTCCATGAAATCAGGCAAAGCAAGAAAGACACTTTGCCTGGTCTTTGTGATAAGGTTGATAGTCAGGGGGGGAAAGTGAATATCTATGTGGTAGGTCCAATGTGTACACATACATTCCTTTCATCTTCCTAAGTGGAGATCAACACCATAATGAAGTGATTGTGATCTAGCAGTTACTTCTTCCTCTCCCATCATTATAGGTTTCCACCTCACTGGGATAATGCCTGCAGACCTGTATTGTGCATACAATGGTGCATTCCTTGTTATGAACTTCCAGAACTCAGAAAAGTTACACTTGGATTCCAACTCCCATAATTGTGCATGTAGCATGGGAGTTGTAGTCTTTCACTGACCCATGGTAATGAAGGCTACTCACAAGAAATAAAAATATAATATGCAAAGGCTCTGCATCACATAGAAGTTGTTTATAGATGGGATGCTGTGTTGGAGCAGCAGATACACAAGGTAAGTAAATAGCAGAGGAATAGAAAAAAAAGGCTAGATATGGTATAGTGGTTTGAATACTGGATCAGAACCAGGAAAATAGGGCTGAAGTCCCTTCTAAAGGAAACCCATTAGGCAAACATAAATAAGTCATATGTTCTTAGCCTTAGAGAAAGGCAAAAGCAAACTTTCTCTGAATAAGTCTTGCCAGAACCAATCTCACGATAAGGTCACCATAAGTCAAAGTTGATTTGAACATAACCAGACTCAAACCTGTGGGATCAGCTCATTTATTTATGGCACATTGGACATGTTATTCAGCTGCTGTGTCAGCATGACATATCAATAACAGTCACCACCACAGTCATGTTATGCATCAAAGCAGAGGTGGGAATCATGCAGATATTGATGGACTACAACACCCAGCAACCCTAGCCATTTTACATAATAGTAAGCAATTCTATAAGGTCCCGCATCATTCCCATTCCTGCATTGCATTAATAACTCTGTTCTAATCTCTCTCTCTCTCTCTCTCTCTCTCTCTCTCTCTCTCTCTCTCCCACTCCTTATATTCTGAAGAAATCATTTTCATGTGAATATGTCCCCCCTGCATCTGAGAACATAAGAGACAAGTTCCACTAGGTTATAGAAGGTTTTTTTTAAAAAAAAAAAACTCCACATAATCTTACGATATGTGGGGAGATGATGGGGAAAAAAGAAAGAGAGAGATAGACTATAATAACAGGAGCACCAAACTGATAAAATTGTTACCTTTAACAAAGATGAATTGCTGGTCCTTTGTACTGTGTGTCATTCTGAAAATAGAAACTTTATGTTTAATTGATGGATCTGTAATGATTTCTGGCTGAGGGTAGAGCCTCTCGTGGAGGCTGATTGATCACTGCAATGCGCTTAAAATTTCATACCACAACAAACCTTTTTGTACCAATAAACAAGGGGACAATAATGCTCTAGGGCCCTTCCCATTAAAGCGAGGATTTGCAACTTAAGTATGCTCGGGACATAGTTTATGTGCTCCCAAGAAGCTGGCATAATGAACTCTTTCTTTTAATGGCAGATTATCCCTGTTTCTATTTCCTGGAGTGAAGACCTCGCAAATTGATGTATCTGTCCTCCGAGGTTTTCAGAGAGGCATTATGGCATTTTAAAATATTAATATGAGAGTACATTTAGCTGAAAGTAGCTCGGCTGCGAGTCTCTGGTGGCTTCGACACAGGTCACTAGAGACTGCCTGTCTCTCAAGGCAAATGATTTACTCTAAGTGTATCATTAAGGAGAGCTCCTTTCCCTCCCCTCTCCTCCCCTCTTTAGGGTTTTTTTTGGAATTTATGAGCAAGCTCTCACACAAAGTTATACCTTTCCCATAAAATGTTTAGCATTTTTTATCCTCTTTCTTTCCTCCACTCCACCCATCCATCCATTCCCTTGGTTGTTTTTTTTTTGCTTTCAAAAATCGAGTCAGCATTATGGGCAATGTCTTCCTGTGTATCTCTCTGTGTGTCACTCTCTCTGTCATCCTTACTGTGTTCTTCCACAATCTCTATAACTTTAGAGAATTGTTTTTATTTAGCTTTGTTCCTGAAAAAGATAACATTTTAAAAATTATTTTTGATGATTTTTTTGAAAACAAGCATGTAGGAAATAAGCATGAGGTAAGAAATGGGAAGCCAGGGAAATCTTGTTCCATGGTGCTTATGCCATACAGAGTCTGCTTTTGTAGAGAACTCAATAATCAGACCATACAAATATTAGTTTAACATTTTCCTTTTCATGACATATGACACAGTGAATTAGCCTCTGACCTTTCAAATTCCACGCCTGAGTTTTACCAAGTCAACTAAATATTAATCAGAAAGGCATTAGGCAGACAGGGTTCATTTCTGCCTTGTGATCTATGCTTCAGAGCTTGTCACTTTTTAAAATGATTTTTGCCTTTTATTTATACACACATGTATAGGTGTAGGCTCAATTCCCCAGCAAACCCTACACTTTCTCAAGTGATCAAGAGATTCAGGTGAAATGTTATTGGGTTTTGGGCCTTTAAGGATGACAAAATGGGGTACTTTTGAAATATCTGTCTCATCAAAGACAAGCAACTCAACCCAAACCTGTCTGAGATCAAATCAATGTCCTGTGGTGGATATCATTTAAAAATGAGAACTACTATTGTCCTTGTCTCATTTCCAGACATTTTACCTGTTAATTTGTCCTGCTTTCCCCCAATTCCTAAAACGTATCTCTTAAAAAGTGGTTCCAGCAAATGAAAGCTAAAAGTGCTTAAGAAAATTTGGATGAATTTTATCCATTGTCAAAGCTTAGGAAATATATTGGTGCACCGGGGAGGTGGGGCTACAAGTCCCAGAATATTCAGTTCAACTGGTAAAAGGATTCTGGAAGCTGTAATACAGGGTTTCTCAATCTGGGAGTTGGGACCCCTGGGGGGTCGTAAGGGGGGTGTCAGGGGGTTGCCAAAGACCATCAGAAAACATGGTATTTTCTGTTGGTCATGGGGCTTCTGTGTGGGAAGTTTGAGCCAATTCTTTTATTGATGGGGTTCAAAATGTTGTTTGATTGTAATCACAACCACAACTCCCAAATGCCAAGGTTTATTTTTCCCAAACTCCACCAATATTCACATTTGTGCATATTGAGTATTCATGCCAAGTTTGGTCCAGATCCATCATTGTTTGAGTCTACAGCGAACTACGACTCCAAAATTCAAGGTCAATACCCACCAAAGCCTCCCAGTATTTTCTGTTGGTCATGAAAGTTCTGTGTCTCAAGTTTGGTTCATTTCCATTGTTGGTGGAGCTAAGAATGCTCTTTGATTGTAAGTTAACTATAAATCCCAGCAACTATAACTCCCAAATGACAAAATCAACCCCCCCCCAACCCCCCAACCCCCCAGTATTCAAATTTGGCCATATCAGGTATTGGTGCCAAATTTTGCCCAGTGAATGAAAATACATACTGCATATCAAATATTTACATAATGATTCATATCAGCAATAAAATTACAGTTATGAAGTAGGGAAATAATTTTATAGTTGGGGGTCACCACAACATGAGGAACTGTATTAAGGGAGCGCAACATTAGGAAGGTTGAAAACCACTGCTGTAATATAAATTATAACTTTTCCAAGCTTTGCCTATTGGGCATTATCGAATGAAAAATTAAGCACATCCCATTGATTTCTTTTGCTTTTTAAAATACAGTGTTATGGCCTCAATGTTTAAGCAATCTGATCTCAAGGCGGTTAGCTTTAGGCTGGAACATTCCCATTGTCTTTCCACCCATCCGAAGCATATTTCTTTTGTTAATAAAACATTTGGGGTGTCTTTTTAAAGACAAAACAGAAAAAGAAAGGAAGGAAACACTGATAATAATTATTATACTATAACATAGTATAAGAAGAAGTCTAGGAAGCCAGTGTAGTGTAGTGAATGTGATTTGAGCACTAGACTACATATCTGGAGACTGGAGATTTCAACCCCCACTGGGTGACCTTGAATGAGTCACACCCTCTCGGCCCCAGAAAACCCCAACTTTAGGGTCATCATAAATCACAAATGAACATTTTAGTCTTTTTGAAGTAGCCACATAACACATGTTATTCAAGAAGAGAACATGCATGATCAAAAAGAAAAACAAAGGAGAATATCTATTTGAATAAAATTGTGTATGCTAATTTATATCTACAAATGTGAAATTAAACATTTTTTAAAACTTAAACAGAATTACAGCATCTCACACTGAGCAGGAGCTTGCCATATCTGCTGTCCATGCACTACATCTTTCTCTTTATGGTTCTTCATCTTTACATAAAACAGGAAGACGAACATATGGAAATCATGAACCTTTCCTCAACCAATGTTGTCATCTTACACAAGGTGTGAAAAAGCTTCCAGCTGAGTTCCTCTTCAGTCCCACCTGACCAGAAAGTCCTGTGGGCAGCATCCTGCCAACACCTTCTGTGCAAGCTATTTCATATATTTCTGGCTCAGAGGCATCTTCTAAAGCAGACAATAAAAAAAGGAGTCAGCTCAATATAGTAAGAATTTCTGACAGGAGGCACCCATTGGCAGCCCATGTTGCAGGTGGTCTAGAATCATCTGCCTCCATTCATCACCACCATGACTTTTATGAATATGCAATGAGGTTATATCTAAATACACATGCAACACTTTCAAGCTACAAATGCTATGATTGCCTTCAGACTCAGGGCTGCATTGGATTTGGATTAAGGGCCCTTCCACACAGTCCTATATCTCAGAATATCAAGGCAGAAAACCCCACATTATCAAAGTGTGGACTCAGATAACCCAGTTCAAAGCAGATATTGTGGGATTTTCTGCCTTGATATTCTGGGATATAGGGCTGTGTGGAAGGGCCCTGAGAGGCTCAGTTATAAAATTCATTATATGACCAGAGGCAAGTTACATTCAGTTTTACAGGAAGAATAAGGGCCTTTCCACACAGCTGACTAAAACCCCACATTTTCTGTTTTGAACTAAAATATATGGCAATGTGGACTCAGATAACACAGTTCAAAGCAAATATTTGCCTTGATATTCTGGGTTATATGGCTGTGTGGAAGGGCCTTATATCCTCATCTGAATAAATCTTGCCATTAAAATCCTGTAATAGATCACCATAAGTCGTCATTAAACTGAATACCAACAACAACAAAAAAAACAACAACAAACAACATATTTTAGCTGTCTGACCTCTTAAAATGTATGCAAGGTTTGTGTATAATTTATTTCTCCTAAATGCATTGCAAGCTTCACATATGTGGAGACAAAGAATGCTTTTATCCTAAAAGATGCAAACATTTTCAACATGAACTTCAGCTCCAGCAACATTATTTTCCACCCCAAATCTTCACCTCCACCTCTACACATTTACTTCATCACAGTTACTTTTTTAAAAACACAGGAAATTCAGTTACATAACTCTTGCAGTTTCATCTGCAAAAACATAAATAAATGTAGAATTTGAGGTAGAAAAGAAGTCTTTGTTATCTTTGAAAAATGTTACATTGGTGTTTTGTATATGCTTTAGTTCTTGCATGAAAGTGGTTGGACATTTAATTTTTACCTAATGTATTATGTTTCTGAGGATTGCACATGAAATGCAGATGAATTCTCAGTGTTTGTCTCTGCAGAAACAAATGCATAACCATGAGCTGAGCATATGGGTTATGCATTTTTTTATACATTCAGTTACACATTCAGCTGTGCAACATTGCCATTTGATATACAGTTAAGAATCGTGCAAAGCATGTGGATCTTTATGGCAGAATATTCGCCATTATGCCACATTAGAAAATGTATAAAGGGACACTTTTTAAATTATTCAGATTTGATCATTATTATAAGGAAAATAATATATTTTTGTAACTTTTCTGAAATACAATACAGTACTCTCATTTGTGGAGCCCCTGGTGGCTCAGTGGGTTAAACCACTGAGCTGCTAAACTTGTTGACCAAAACATCACAGGTTTGAATTCGGGATGCAATGTGAGCTTCCACTGTCAGCTTCTATCAACCTAGAAGTTCGAAAACATGCAAATGTGAGTAGATAAATAGGTACCTCTCTGGCAGGAAGGTAACGGCGCTCCATGCAGTCATGCTGACCACATGACCTTGGAGGTGTCTACAGACAATGCCAGCCCTTCGGCTTAGAAATGAAGATGAGCACCAACCCCTGAAGTCGGACATGACTGGACTTAATGTCAGGGAAAAACCTTTACCTTTACTACTAGCATTTGTTGTCATCATAATGCTCTTGGCTATAAAGCCTTTGCACAATATTTAAGGAATTGTAACATTTCGTGTTACTAAAACAGTCTTCGTATTTCTAGAAGCATTGTTTTCTCATTATGTCTTTTCAGTGGTCTTAAATGTATTTGAAGGAATTGTCAAAGCAGTTACAAGAAGGAACTCACAGTTTCACAGCATCTTCACTTAACAGTGAGTTTTCCTACTTATGTTGCCTTGTCCTGTGACCAGTATTGACCTTCTATCAATGTTTTTGACAATGAACAATATCTCTGAAGTATTCCCATCTGGTTTCTCTGTCTTCCAAAGACATCAGAGCTCTCAATTTAACATAAAGTGGGTCCCTTCATTTTGAACTTGGTATTCTACTAATGTCCTCTTTTCCTTTCATTTTAACAAAGCATAGATAATGGAACTTGACTAAGTCTATGTGTGATTCACTAGACTCCAAAGGCACTCAGTAGATCACAATTCATAGAAACATTACAGGGTGCTCCAATCTTCTGTTGTCTGTAGATCATTTATGAGCATAAAGGTATGGAAGTGTTATGCAACATTCAGACTGAGAGGGACTCAAGTCCAGCTTAGGGCACATTGAAATCATATTATCATAGAAACACAAGTGTAAACAAGTTTTATATTCTGCTGCTTCTCCTGGTTGCTGACAGAGAGAGAAATCCGCTTCTGTGAGAAGGTTAAAAGCTTCCTCAAAGATAAGATGAATCATAGAATCATAGAGTTGGAAGAGACCTCATGGTCCATCCAATCCAACCCCCTGCCAAGAAGCAGGAAAATTGCATTCAACAAAATGATGTTGGTTTTGCAGAATTTGGAGCTAGTGACAGGACAGAGTAATAATGGGTAAAATGCAGACTATCAGTGGGATGTGCTAAGCTGGACCATCATCCAGCTGCAATGCCAGTCTCTCTGCCTCATGCAATAAAGTCCTGGGACTATTGACCATTTGGAAGAGGCCTCATTTATTCACATATATTATGTAGACTGCATACCTTTCAAGAGGACTGTCTACAGTGGTGCCTCAGAATTTAATACATTTAGTTATTTTGGACCTCATCCTATAAGCGGAGACATGGAGGGAATTATCTTCTTTATCGTAGCATTTCATTCTGTTCCATTTATAAGGAAAACAGATAATACATTCACACCCATCGCATGGAATGTACTTTGTCCATTGCTACAGTAATCCTCCACATTCTGAGCTAACATACAGGTGAGTGTGGTCCCTGCCTATACCTACCTACCTACCTTCCTTCCTTCCTTTTAAAGTGAGGGAGATCCAAAATCTAGATCTAAAATGGGGGTAATATATAGCTACAGGGAATTGGTAATATATCAAAATTGTGCAATTCCTGAATAATAAATTGGCTTTTTTATTTTAAAAAACCCAGAAAAGTTTCATGCAAGAGGGTTAATGACATGAAAAGAGCATTGAAACACATTTCAAGATCACCCACAGAAACAGCCACACATTGCCATCACTACAATGATCTAACATAGGGGAATCTGACAGTTCCCTTCCCATGTTTGTGCAAATCAGGATGTCTGAAAATGATTCCTCCCCAAAGGGAACCACCGGAAGTAGTCTTGTGTCATGTAATGGGCTCTGTGAGATTCCATCTTTAAACTGTTTTGAAAGTGTATAGAAATTGGGGGGTGGGGAACCTTGCATCTGATGAGGTCCTATGTCTGCACAGATAAAGCTGATGTTCCAGCTGTGTTGGTTCCTTCATATTCCAGACACACGTCTTGATTACATCCCATTGGGATTACTGTCCTACAATTTATTTAAGGATGCCTTGGAAACTGTTTGAAAATTGCAATGGTTTCACAATGGTGCAGCGAGGTATCTGATGGATGTAGGGAGAATATAACTTCCTTTCTGAAACAGCTCCACTGATTACTGGAGCATTTCTGAGCAGAATTCAAAGTGCTGGTTAAGAGCTTTAAAGTTCTATATAGTGTGGATTCGGGCTATCTAAAAAGACATCTTCTGATATGAATCTGTTTGAGCTTTACAATCTGCATATGAGGGCTTTTCTTGGTCTCTCCACCATCGCAGTGGTGAAGAAAATTGAGAGATCCTTCTTAGTAGCTGCTCCCAAATTGTGAAATTGCCTTTCATAAGAGATCCATTCATTCCGTTTCCTTCTGTAATTCTGCTAGAATGCAAATAACTTTTTATTTAGACACCATTTAAGGGTGTGTTTTTTTTAAAAAAAGTCTATCATCATACTTAGCTTTAATTTGATGTGCTATGTGTCTTTTTTACAGGCCTCTCCCACTTATTCGATAAGTTAGGGACCATGGCACTATCAAAAAATGAAAATGGTTGAAAAATGGAATCACATTTTTTAGCTTGTAAATGCAAGAATTGGAATATATGGCAGTGTGGGCTCAGATAACTCCGTTCAAAGCAGATATTGTGGAATTTTCTGCCTTGATATTCTGGGATGTAAGGCTGTGCGGAAGGGCTCATAGTGGTATCAACTCAACTGGGGACCCTTCCACATAGCCCTATATCCCAGAATATCAAGGCAGAAAATCCTACACAATTTACTTTGCACTGGGTTATCTGAGTCCACACTCAGATAATGTGGAATTTTCTGCCTTGATATTCTGGGATATAGGGCTATGTGGAAGGCCCCTGGGAGAGAAAGAGAGACAGAAAAGGCCTATGATAAAAAGAGCAGACTAGAGGTTGAAAGTACAGTAGGTGGCACTGGCTATAGTTGAGCAAAATGTCAGAAATGAGCAACATAAACAAAAAAAAGCATACATACAAATAAACAAACAAATAAAAGTGATTCTCTCCTATAAAATTTTCCTTCATATAGGAAACCTGTCTAAACAGGCAAACAAATAGACTGAAGAGGAAATCAACACTGAACTTTCATTCGGGGAAGAACCAATTGTGATAAGGTAGAAACTAGTAAGAAAAGAGGAAGACTGAATAACAAGTAGGCTCCATCAAGAAAACCATGACCCCTGTTTGGAAGACCTGAGCAAGGCTATTGATAATAGGGCAACTCTTATTCATGAGGTCACCATAAATTGAAGTCTTGATGGCAATTAACAATAAAGTAGGCAACATGAGGAGAAACTTTTGAATTTTCCCCATAAGTCTAGACCTCTGGGCTGTCATTATGGGTTAGGCTGGCTAGGACTGATGGAAATGAACGGTACCTGTTCTGCTTACCTTATATACTAACATTCTGCTGTGATCACCAATACCCTATCAGCAGTATTCATCTGTACTCTACTTGTATAGAGATGTAAATCAGAGGAGCGAATCATATAGCCCACCAAATGTTGCTGAACTGCAACTTCCATCATTTCTCATTATGGATTAGGCTGGCTATGGCTGATGGAAATTGCTCTCCAACCATATCTGCAGAGCTGAATGATCCACATCTCTTCCCTAGGTATTAGGATTAAGATTATGTGATTTACCCAGACAGTAATCCTTAATCCCTGTGTAATCTGAACACCCGCCTTCCCAGACCTAAACAATACAGCAAAACTTCAAGGTTGTAATTTATTTATTTATTTTTTAAAAATACCATAGCCAATAAATATTATATTGCCTAGCTCCATCTCAAATGCTCTCCTAAAAATTCTTATGATATGGTGTTTATGGAGTGCCTTCGGTAACATGAACAGAACATTGTAAATAGGTTAGATTTTATTGTTTATTTTAACAAATGGATCAGTGTGCATTAGCATTGGAGAAAATGTATAAATATTGATTTGAAAACCTGGTGCATACAATAAAAGTGCAACCTTTGTAACCCTTTTAAGGAAAGACAGTCATAAATAAAGTTCATCTCTGCCCCTCCTTTTCCTCACTCACAACAAAACAATTAATGCATAATTCATCACCAAAAAGTATTATCCTCCCTTTCAGTGCTGCTTGGTAGAAACTGTCTTAAGACAGCAATCTGAAAATTATGATGTCCAGGATATTTTTGAGAACAAAGCTACAAGGACAACTTGGATAATGTCATGTTTCAGGATGATGACAAATATATAGATTAGTATAACCAAGGAAAGAAAAAAATCTGTAAAGCTGGTATGGCATATGGCAATAGCTGGAGATATGGTGACCAACTGTCTTAGGATGTGCATGGGCCGTGCATGGTGCATTCTTGCCTAGTTTAGAAAATGGTAGACACCGGCATATAATTTAGTTTAGTTTTGGTTAAATGAAAAAGCAAGTTGCTAAATGATTGTGTCTCATAACCCCATTACTTTAGCCAAGACAAAATAAAGTCAGAAAGTTTGACATGTCATTTCATTATTGAATCAGAACAGCATTGTGACAAAATATTTGAACCTTCAAATCCTTATATGAAAAAAGCATTGGTTTTATAAATGGGCTGGCAAAAAAATTAAGTATACTTTTTAAAATTTAGTGGCAGCGATTCTGTATTGCAATTTATGCCACTTAACATTATGCAGAAACTTTCTAGCAATTTGCAAATATGCATGTCAGAATACCAGAGTGTACTGATGCACATCATGCTCAGTACCATGGCATTCCCTACGCAGTTTCCCATTGTACATTGGTTCAGTTGTTCAGTCCTGATGCACAATGTCTGCTTTGCTGGCTCCCCTACATAGTAATGTAACAACAGCTCCTGCAAAATAAAGATGTTGTGAAACTATTCAATTTTTTTTCCTGCAGACATAAGTCCACTTATGAAGGCATGAGTCTCCAAGTAAATCCCACTAGTGTTCATAAAAATCTCCATACTGAAAAAAAAGGAATTGAAATTTCACAGACCTCATCCTCTAATGTACACCACTGACACATAAGGTAAGCTAGGGCTAGGGAAGATCAAACTAGTCCATACTCCAGGAAATAATGCCCAACTGCTCACTGAAGGGAAGGACATTAGAGCCAAAAATGAAGTACTTTGGCCACATAATGCGAAGACAGGAAAGCTTGGAGGAGATAATGATGCTGGGGAAGATGGAAGGAAGAAGGAAGAGGGGCTGACCAAGGGCAAGATGGGTGGATCTTATCCTTGAAGTGACTGGCTTGACCTTGAAGGAGCTGGGGGTGGCGATGGCTGACTGGAAAACTGGGATTATAGCCTGTTCTGGATGGGCTTAAAAATCTCTTGGACCCAGCACTGCTTTTGAAAGGCCAACTAGTTTATGTAGTCAAAAGTTCCTTAGCTCTGTTAGTGTGGCAGCTGTAGTTATTTCTAGGGGAGGCAGATCTGGCTGCAATGATTAATATTTAAAAACCTCCTCAGCAGCCTGTGTTCTGCATGGGGCTTCCCTTGGAAAATCTTCAGAAGCAAAATATGGCAGATAGATTGGTGTTCTGCAGAAATATTTTCTCTTTAAGAAAAAAAAAACCATAACTCAGTTTTTAAAATAATAGAAATGGTTTCCAATTGTTGGTTTTGATCTAAAATATTCTAAATTGCTTTAGGTCATGTTACCTGAAAAATGGCCACATCCCATGTGAGTCTGCCCAAAAAATTGAGATTGTCAGCACAGTTCCATTTGTATATTCTACCATCCTGGGTAGTGTAGCAGGTTAAACCACTGAGCTGCTGAACTTGGTGGTTTGAATCTGGGGAACGGGGTGAGTTCCCACTGTTGGGCCCAGATTCTGCCAACCTAGGAATTCGAAAACATACAAACATGAGTCAATCAATAGATACCACATTGGTGGGAAGGTAACAGTGCTCCATGCAGTCATGCTGACCACATGACCTTGGAGGTGTCTACAGAAAACACCCCCTCTTCAGCTTAGAAATGGAGATGAGCATCACCCCCCAGAGTTGGATACAACTAGACTTAATGTCAAGGGAAACCTTTACTTTTACTTTACTTATTACCCCACAAGGCTAATTTTGTGGTGCACATGTTCAGGCTTTTTCTGTAGCACATAAACCTCTTGCCCAAAAGAGGTCAGGTTCATTTCAGCTTTTCAGCAGGCAACTAAGAACATATCTACACTGAGCCCTTTTTGGGGTTAATCTGGCATGCTGGATCGACCCCCCACACATACCACCTCCAAGTGCCATGGAGATGAGATAAAGTTTCCACCACCCAGTACTGCTGAGTATGATTCGGTGTCATTGGGCGGGTACCTTAACTGTTTTCCCTTGCCCCTTGTTGTAACAGTTTCTGGTTGCAACACAGATCCTACTTGTTCCCCATCACTTGTCATGATGTCAGCAAACTTTTGGGGTCCCTAATACTATACTTTTGAGAATGAAAAGAAATTCCTTCCTAGGTTTTGCAGTACACATGACTAACTATTAATTCTCTTTTCATCTGCCATGACAGTAGCCATAATGCTAACTTTGACTATAAAAAGATCTGTTCATTACAACCCAAACAACTCAGGTAACTCAGTACACAAAATTACTTTTCAATTATGTTAAACAGTCAAAATATAAAAAATAAAATATGTCAAATGTGTTTATTTAGACACAATTAGTCAAAAAGTTTGAATGTCATTATTTTCCTTTATATATTCCGAAAATAGTAAAAAAATGTTTTTCTTCCTTTGCTTCAGCTATTTGAATATTTTATTAGTTAATCTTTCAGTCAGATCTAGTTGTCCTGCCTTATACTAGGCTGACAGCTTTACACCTTTACAGTTTTCCAAAATCCAATCATGACCAAATAAGCACCAATCAAACATCATCTCTATCATGTCTTTAGGATGTTTGTGTTGGAGATTTAATTCAGATAAATCAGAATGAACTCTTTGCTTACTGCAGAACCAGCATAGAAAATCAGTTCTTGCTCAGTGAACCTTGAAGTGTTGAAGCAGGAGGTTCTCAGGGTTTATCATCCAAGCTGCTCATCCAGCCTGAAAAGGTGCATTGTTTTAATGGTGCACTGCAGTCCCTTTATAACCTAACATAGAAGTAGAAGGAGATGTCAAAGAGATACTTGGCTCTTTGGGGAAGAAGAAGCACAGCCTGGATCAGCTAGAAAACAATCATATGGCTCTCTTTTGTTGGATAGAAATGAGTAAGAGAAAGATGGGAGCAGTTAGCACTGTCTTGTTGAGCAAACAAAAGCGAAGGCTATTAGGATATCCAGTATTAGAATGTTATTGTTGTTGTTGTTATATGCTGCCAAGTTGGCATTGCTTTGTGACAATCCTAGGAATGAAAGACCTCCAGGAATCCTGGTCTTCAGCTGCCTTGCTGAGTTCTTGAAAATTTGGGGCTGCAGCTTCCTTAATTACATCAATCCATTTGTAGTACAGTCTTCCCCTTTTCTTACTGCATTCCACTTTGCCAAGCATCAAGATCTTTTAAAATGAACCATGTCATCTCATGATGTTCCAAAGTACAACAGCATCATCTTAGCCATCTTGTCTTTTAGTTGAAAATTTCAGCTTGATTTCCTTTAAGACCTGTTCCCGAAGACAAAAACAATGGCCAAAGATGCTTTCATTATACTGAAAACATTGAAAAGGTTAAAGATTGGCTATACCTTTGGTCATTAACCAAAATGGATACTGTAGTCAAGAGAGATGAAGACAAAGAGTGTATTGACACTGTAGGATTCATGTAGTTTGACACAACTTTAACTCCCATGGCTCAGTACTATGGAATCCTGAGATCTGATGTTTGGTGAGCCATGAGCACTCTTTAGCAAAGAAAATGAAGGGACTTGCTCAATTACAACTCCCATGATTTGAAGTGATTTCAAATAGCATTAATTTCACAGTGCAGATGCACCTTAGGATTCATAAAGGCAACCATGAAGAAACTAAAAGGAATCCTCATGAATAAAGATATATCCCAAAATACCAGAATTGAAATAATTCAAGCCATAATATTTCTACTTCCTCTGTATAATGTAAAAACCAGACAGTAAAGAAAGCTGATAGAAAGAAAATCCACGAGTGTGAAATTTAGTGCTGAAAGGGAATTCTATAGATATCCTGGACTGCTAAAAAAATACATTAATGAATTTTAGAGCATTTGAATTGTGGGAAGGGGTAGAATATGAAACCCACCAGTTTAGTTTTTTGTGAAGGGGAAGCTCTGACATCAATGGGGAAGGGAAATCTCTTCTAGGTTCTAATCCAAATGTTAAAAGATCTATTCTTAGAACAGGTTTAGCACCTTGGATAGCTCTTTTAAATTTTCAGCTAAATTTCAGAGCTGCTCTGTCTGAGATACATTCAAAACTCCAGTTATTGTCTTTGCTTTTGTTACTATTGCAGTTATCTCCACAACTATGTCACTCTTGCTAAAATTGAGTTGAGGAATTAGAGAGTAAGGCTGGGATTTGAGAGCTGTAATGATGAAACGTTCCTTACATTTTCTCCAGCTCAAACACTCCTGTTAGATCTCCTTGAATTTTGACAGTCACTTAAAAGTAATTAATAGAATGTGGTGGTTGACCAAGGCAATAGCACAGAGGAAGAATATGCATAACTTTCTGTCCATGTCTTTCTGGTTTTTACCCTCAAAATTCAGATCTAGGCATGATCCTGAAGTGTAGAGATATCTCTAAATACTAAAGTTCATGTCATCCTATTCCCCGTTTCTATGTGTAGTTATGAAAACTGGAATGAATAAAGCTGATAGGAAGGAAATCAACTCATTTGAAACATGGTGCTGAAAAGGAGTTTAGCAGACAGCCTGGAATGCTAAAAAGATAAATATTTGGGTTCTGGAATAAATCAGGACTGAACTAATCTAAGGCTATTTTACTTTGGTCATAACTCGAGAAGAAGTGACTCACTAGAAAAGATGATAGTGTTTGGTAAAGTGGAGGACAGTAGGATAACAGGAAGACTGCATTACAGATGGATAGACTTGATTAGGGAAACTGCATCCCTGAGTTTGCAAGATCTGAGAAGGGCCCTCATTTATATGTTCTCCATAAATTGGAGCCAGTTAGCAACAAACAAAATTACAGAATTACACTCATGGATAGCATAGCAAGTATGACCAATCAATCTTTTCTTTATTAAAATAGTGGCCAATTACTGCAGTACATTTAAACTGCAATAAAAATAAGTTAAAATAAAATAAATGATTTGTAATACCTAAAGGTTAGGTAAGTGTCTTCCCTTGACATTAAGTCTAGTCATGTCTGACTCAGGGGGAGGGGGGAGTTGCTCTTCTCAATTTCTAAGCTGAAGAGTTGGTATTGGCCATAGACGCCTCCAAGATCATGCGGCCAGCATGACTGCATGGGAGCGCCGTTATGTTCCCGCTGAAGCGGTACTCACATTTGCATGTTTTTAACTGCTGGGTTGGCAGAAGCTAGAGCTAACAGCAGGAGCTCACCCTGCTCACCTGATTTAAACTGCCGACCTTTCAGTCAGCAAGTTCAGTAGCTCAGTGGTCTAACCCACTGTGCCCCCAGGGGCTCTTTGGAATGCCTAGATTTTTAAAATTGTAAGCTTAACATAATATGGGTAAAGATAGATAATAAATAATTGGGCTCAAATTTCATTAACAAGTTATCCTTTAGTATCACTTGAGTCTTGCGAAAATCAGTATATTTTCTAGACTTTTGATGGACTTTACAAATAAAAGTAAATACAAACCATGTGTGTGCTTATAGAAAAAATGAAAGAATTACAAATGTTTATATTAAAATATGTCTACATTTTAGTTAATGTGAGAAACACCTAAAATCTATACATTGGAAAAATCTGTATCAAACTGTGCATACATTTCCATGTAGGGTGAGAAGAAATATCTGTGTTCCCAGTGTAAAACTGAGGCAGGGTAGGAATGCTGGTGGAATTCTAAGAAATGTAACAAAAAAGTAAGTCTGGCAGACGTTGACATTCCCATTGAGCCACTTGATGCAGATCATTTTGAACAGATCAGCTTAAAATGGATCATATTTTTAAAAACAAAAACATATCCAATTCAGAGTAATTTTTTGTGTGCCTGAGATACTTCATCTAAACCTGAACATCATAGTACGATGTCGGCCATGATTCATAAGCAATTTGTTAGTAGCAGAGGTCTGAACTAAATAGCCCTTGTGGCACCGAGATAAATCAAGCAGCCTTTCGTCTATGCTGAGATTGGTTTTGATTGATTTCACTGAGATTTCTAGAAGGATAAAGACTGCAGATTAAGTCTTATTATTCCATACAAACTAGAAAATGCCCAAGTAAATGTAAAAATACAGGTCATTATCCGTCTCTACATGGTGCAACGAGAGGCTATCCTGGCAGTATTATTCTGTGTCCATCAAAGTGTCAGCTGGCAGAATTTAATCCATGGGTTTCACTCAAATTGCTGATGGCATCAAATAATGTTGAGAGATAGAAATTATTTGATCCCTCCCTCCCCCTTTCCTGCCTTTCTCATATGGGAAAGGGAAGAATATCATAAACCAATCATTGTGTTCAACTATTCAATTGCGAAAATGTTTAAAAGGAATATGGATCAATTTTTTTTAAAAAAAATTACAAACTTTTCCATAAATATATGCCTGGCAGAGAAGCACCTCTGAATTTTTTTGATGGGGCTGGTTTAATTGTTTTACAGTCAAGCTATCTTGAAAGCATGTTTTTCTCCCTGCAATATATCACCCTATCCCACATCTGCAGGAAAAAAAATGTCATTTATTGGACCCCATTAGCTGCAGAAAAGGTAAATTTTCATCAAAACCACTCATTGTTTAATAGAGTACAAGTACAAAACTTTATTATGGTCATTGACCAACACAAAGCGGGGCACAAGCGCCCTGGGAGGGGAAAGACAACTCCCCAGTGAAGCAGTTATTTAAAAGTAGATTAGAAGACAGTTTAAAATCACATTTTAAAACACAGGATATTGTAACAGGTATGGAACCAAAGTGGGGGGGGGGAGAGATTGATATGAGGGGGTCAAAAACACTGGGGGGCACTAAAGGGGAAGGGAGGGGCACATTGCGAGTCTGGTAGCATTTCAGCTGTAACATGCTGCTTTCACTACATTCCCAACAGGGTGTTGCCTTGTGAGGTCAATCATCATGTGTCTAATTTTAGTGCAGCAGCACAGAACTTAGCAACACTGTAAGTTATTGTAGTGCTAGAGTCTGAAAGCAGCAAGGATTAATATTTTCACTGCACCCTGGTATTTTAGAAGCCATGGGCTAATGATATTAGATCTAAGATCTCTGTAGAACAGGGGTGGGCAATTAGGCCCTCCAGGTGTTTTGGACTTCAACTCCCAGAAATCCTAGCCAGTTTACCAGCTGTTAGGATTTCTGGGAGTTGAAGTCCAAAACACCTGGAGGGCCGGTAATTGCCCACCCCTGCTGTAGAACATGCGTAGAATAATATAATTATAGCTCATAGTGATCCAACATTCCCCAAGCCCAAATGCAATCTCTTATTTACTGCTCTTTAGGGTTTGAGAACCTCCCTCCCTTCCTTCCTTCATCTTTCAATTTGAGCATGAGGAACCTTTCCCAGGGATGCTAGCAGCATATACAGTCTACTAGGCTGTGGGTTACAATGCACATGACACTACTTCCTGAAAGGCACAACTTTGCAACACAGCATGGAATTAATTGAAAGGGTGGTGAGGTTATGCCATAAATAGATTTCAGGTAGAAATACAATGGGTATTTCATCAGGGTGTGAATTTATCTCTGGTTATATAAGGCAACACAAATCAATTTAGTCAGGGGTTCACAGGATGTACTTGCATCATTTCCCAGCTACTTATCCCTGTTACCTGCAAGTTGTACTCACCCCTTTTAAAACAAAGAGAAACAACTGAAAACTTGCCTCTCATTTCTTAAAACTGTTTGTTTTCCCTTTGCTCCCCCACATGTTCCTGCTGCAGTTTTCTGTGTTTTAGTTAAATGAATGGATAGGATGAATGGGTCCACAGATGGCCCTTATTGACCTCCATAATCTGTGAGCCACTTGATTTTCATCTCTTGGTACTAAGAGGCAGCAAATTAGCTGAAGAAGATGAGAGAAAGATGCCGATTCTGTAATATGAACTAGAGAAAAGACTGGGGAGAGTGCTAGAAAGCTGTCATAAGGAAAGTGCCTCGGGGTGCATCTACCATAGAATTAATGCAGTTACACACCACTTTCCACATTATCACACCAGGGCTTTAAAATGGGCAGCCCCACATTTCTGCCACCTGCAGAATTCTGGGAAATTTAGTTTAGGGTAGGGACTATTGAATTCTCATCTACAAAGGACCCCTTCTTCCCAAACTACATTTTCCAGTATTCTGCAGGTGGTAGAAATACTGGGCTGCCTGCTTTAAAGTCCTGCTTTGATAACGTCATTTAGTTGCCATGGCTCAATCCTATGGAATCTTGGGATCTGTAGTTTAGTGTGGCTGAAGACGTTGTAAAAGTATAACTCCCGTGAGTACATAGCATCAAGTCATGGCAATTAAAGTGGCATCAAACTGCATTAATTTTATCATGTAGATATACCCTGAGAGACAAAAGAGTTGCAGGAGGATCCTAGAGGTATGCGGTAACAAATCTGTCTATGCTGACCATATTCCTCAAATAAAGAAAACCAGCATCTGGGTTTCAGATGCAAGGGCAAGTACAATCTTCAAAAGAAGAAACACACAGGGATCCATGGCTCTGGACTGGACTCAGAATAGGGTAGAATCTAGAAGATCATAAAGGACCACTAGAAGGTTCCTGCTGCTGTGACTGGATACAAGCACTACAAAATCATGTTTCTGTCAGGAAGGTATAAAAGAAACAACATTATACACAAAGGATGCTAGGTGAGGTCTATCTTGCAGTGAGGCACTTCAGGATTGGGCCATGCTTGCAGTCAAAGCTCTTCATTGTGTACTTGAAAGGTAAATAATTCTCCCAATAAGCTAATTGAGTGGGATGCTGAGCAGGTAACTACCATTTATCTGGATTTCCATAGGAGCACCAACTCTTAATCTAATCAGAAGGGGAATCAGATAAGAAAGATAAATTACTGTGTCTTATACAATGTTCCTCCTGCTATTTCAGCATTATCAGAACATGAATATTATAACTCAGGTTCTAGAAAACAATATAAGACATTTTCATGCATATGTAAAATTATTATGGACAAGCTTCTCCATACTGCTCATATGTCTCTGTAACCTCTTTTCCCATGCTAAATATACTCAGGTCTTTCAACCATCTACATAGGATTTGGCTTAGAGATGCCTTACAGTTATAGATGCCATTCTCTATAGTACTGTCGTTCAAGCATGGACAAAATACCACCTCTTTGTATAAATGACCTATAAGCTTAGTCAACATAGCTAGCTAATAGTGATGAAATCTGGACATTTCAGTCCAATTTTTGTATCATTTATGTTATGCCCTTTTTAGTAGATAATATATATTTTATTTATGTATGTATTTATTTATTTTGAGATTTATTAATCGCCCATCCCAGGTGGCTCTGGGCGATTTGCAATAAAACACGCAGCTAAATATCTAAAACATCTAAACAATTTAAACAATCTAAACAGTTCCTCAGCTATATATCTCAATAAAGTTTCCTCCTTTATAAATTTCAGGTTTTTAATTCTTCAAAACCAATTTGTACTAATCTGCTTTCATTGAAGCATAGATAAAGGCCCATACATGTTATAAGATACATAAACTAGTTGGTTGCCTACTTCTGTAGCCAATAAAGACATATATACTTTAACATCCATCAGAGATTATTATTATTATTTTATTTAATATTTACAGTCTTGTAATCCACCCTTCTCATGCTGAAGAGGACTCAGGGTGGATCTCAGAACACATATACGGCAAACATTCAATGCCGATTATACAATGACAAGACAGACAACAGATAAAGGTATATTTTAGGCTTTTTCTCATCATTCAGCATCTTTCAGAAGTTGTGCTCAGTTCCAGCCACAGGGGGTGCTGTCGCTCCATCTTCTTGCTGAAGAACTTTCTTTGTTCATAAACTTTCCTCTGAAACACTGTGCCTAAAATACCTCCCCGCTTAATGCGGTTCCTATTCATCTATTCACATTGCCGGTTTCAATCTGCTAGGTGGACAGAGGAGCTGGGCTGAAGGTCAGGAGCTCACCCTGACGCGGCTTTGAACTGTCAACCTTTTAGTTGGCAAGATTTACTGAAGCTGGTGATTAACCTGCTATGCTAAAGCCGGCCCTTCATGGTAGATGTGACCCTCTCCTTCATGGTAGATGTACCTTTCAAGCCAAGTCAGTAGCATTGCCTACTCAGTCTGGCAACCCAGAATCAGCAAATGGCAACCCAGAATCAGCAAAAGTAAAACAAAGTCCTACTAAGTCTCCTCCGTGTGGGAAGTTGCAAATTAAAGGTCAAACAGTTCATTATCAGCAAACCAAGAGATGAGTAACACCAGACAAAGCTAATCACAACAACAAGTAACACAACAAGATGCAGTCTGGAAAGTTCCAGAAGGGTAACCTGTGACAACGTAGTCAAATGGAATCAAGTCAGTAAGAAACTGCCAGAAATTCCAGACAGTGTTGGATAATTATTGTCAGCAATAAACTCTGGTCATACAGAAGCTTACACATTTATCTTTAGGCAGCAATGTTGATGGTTGCTAGATTAAGTAAGGGACAGAACTCCTTGTTCTTTTAAAAGTTGTATAAAAGATAGAATTTCAGTAGTGCCCTCACATTCTCTAGCTATTGTTGAAATAAGATTAATTTCCTAGCTCAATTGACACATAAGGTAACATCTTACACTTTGTTTCAGGAATCAGAATGTCTTATGCTGGCACTGAAACACACACACACACACACACACACACAATTGAATACCAACAATAAATTGACTTTTTCCTGTCCTCGTGCAGATATAGGATTTTCAAGCAGTGGGCCAAATTTCTTGATAGATGCTGAGATTTGCATTCAGAGAGGGAAACAACATCCCTAGAGGTTCCATGTCAGGCTTGGAGCCATACTGAAATTTAGAAAAGAGAATCATCCAGAGTGTCACCTCAAGAAATCTAAGAAACAGCTTTTTGGGTGCTATTCAATCTTTGCTACTATTATATTATCTAATTTTGACAGATTAATAACTGAATTAATGTAGAAAAGCATAGGGAGTTAAACTGAATGGCCTTTGGGTCTCACTTCTCTAGATCTCTAGGTTATTCAGTATTCCCGAGAACATCCATACACAGGATCTTTTCAGAGGATCACAGAAGCGACACAAGGACCACTCAGCCCAATCCCCTTCCACACAGGAAGATGCAACAAGAGTACTTCTGAAATATGTTCATTCAACCTTTGCTTAGATCTCTGAAGATAGTCTACGAACCCCTCAGGTAATCTATTTCACTGTGGAACTGCTGTTGCAGTTTAAAAAAAGTTCTTCCTAATGTTTATATAGTGTTCCCTCACTTATCTCTGGTGTTACATTCCAGGACCACCCACAAAAAGTGAAAATCCACAAAGTAGGGATGCTATATATGTATATCGAGTTCCGAGGGTGAGCCAAAACTGAGGAGAGATTTAAAAGCACCACACACCTTTTTTTTGCTAGCTATCTCTGCTTTGCTTTGCAATTTCTCTTGATTGGCTGCCTCTCTACCGAGAGGGAGGGTAGAACCTCCTTCTACACTCCATTGTTGCCAGGAGGCTGCATTAGAATGCTGCTCTGCGCAATGGCAAACATTCATAAACGGGGAGGCAAAAACCCGCAAAACAGCGAGTCCATGAAAAGTGAACCACGAAATAGCGAGGAAACACTGTACTCTTTTTTCTCGTCATTCAAACCCATTGTTTTGTGCTCTCATTTCTGGAGCAACAGAAAACAAGCGCACCCCCATCTTCTACATAACATCCCTTTAGATATTTAACAATAGCTGTCATGTCACCTCTTTGGGCCCTTACACACAGCCATATAACACAAAATATCAAAGCTGAAAATCCCACAATATCTGCTTTGAACTGGATTATCTGAGTCCATCCTGCCATATATTCCAGTTCAAAGTAGAAAATGTGGGATTTCATTCAGCTGTGTGGAAGGGGCCTCCGTTTTCTGTTCTCCAAATATATCCTATTCCTTTTGTCATTCTCATAAATCTTGGCTTCTAGGAAGGTTTATAAGTTTACAGCTTGTGATAGGAAAGTGACAGAAAGACATGGTGAGAGAGTGCAGTTAGTGGGTGTACCCCTTCTTGGCACGTCTTGTCCGGAATGCCTGAGTCAGCTTATTGATACATATCTTGGGCTGTTGAGTGTATCAATACACACATTATGGGTGAATGGAATTGTTTTCAAAGTTCCTTTTGGACAGACTGTCATATGAAGCACCGGGACCCACCCTCACAGCCTTGTTTCACAATGTAAATATTGAATAATCTCATTTGCCTTCACTTGGGTCGGGAGGTTTGAATAATTTAACAATAGGTCATTTGAGCTCTGTTGTGTCATCAGCTAATTACTGAATTTATGTCCATCAAGAGCAGAGCTGTGGTAGTATTTGAAATTCCATTTATTGCACTTGAGCTTAATGCTTACTGTTACTCTTCCTCTGCATTTTTCCCGTCATGAAAATTAACCCACAATATATCTTTTTTTTGTCCTTTTCTGGAAAGAAAACAAACAGCTCCCTTGCCAAGTCCTTCATTATAGGGTTTCTTTCCCTCCCTCATGAATTGTGATCTAACAGCAGCCTAGCAGAAAGCTTAGGGGCCTTTGAAGTGTTGCACTAATTTGATTAATATGTAGTTACATCCTGTTATGATGCACTTTGCTGTGTACATTTTAAATGGAAAATGCAGAGTGAATTTCATTTGAGTTTTTTAAATTAAAAAAACCCAGCATACTAAATGAACAGCCCCAAAAGTGGTCTTTAATAACAAGTAAGGCAGGCACTTTCAGCATGCAAATGAGCTATTGTTTGTAGACTAATTGTGATCTAGTGAAAAATGCATGTTTCTGTAACCAATAGGAAACCCAGAATAATATTAAGGTGGTGGTGAGAATAGATTAAACTGCAGAATCAGCACCTGTTTACTGGTGTGGCATATCTTCCTTTTTCCCCCAAAACAATAATTTGTTCATTTTTGTGAATTATCTCATATGTGTTGTGTCTTTTAAAGGAAAAGGCATTTGGAAGAAACAGGCCAAACTGTTGTGCTGCAGAAAAATCATGTCGATCAAAAGGTCAGCAGTTCGATCCTGGGTTGGTGCGAACACCCACTGTTAACTTCCGTTCACCTGCTCACCTAGCATATCAAAAACAGAAATGAGTAAATAAATAGGCATCACTTTTAGCATGGAAGTAATAAAGGTGCCCTTAAAGACATCAATTGGAGGAAAGCTCTTCAGCATGGAAGATGGAGCAACAGCATACACACCCCCTCCTCATGGCCGAAGTGAAACACAGACTCCAAGATGCTGGAAATATGGTGGGAACAACTTCCTTTACCTCTGTTTGTGTTTGCCTGTCCTTGTTAAGTGTATAATTGGGATTGAATATTTGCCTTATGTGTGTATTCTGTAAGCCACTCTGAGTCTCCTATAGGGTGAGATGGGTGGGGTATAAATACTGTAATTAATTAAATAAATAAATTTTAAAAGGTCTAGTCAAGAACAAGAATTATTTATGGCATCAAAAATTTTGGTGCCCTTAAGGAGATGTGATAAAGCCAATCCTGGCGAATAGCTCCAAATCAACAAGAAAAAGAACAAGAGATCCTGGATATCACAAATGTAATAGTTCGATGCCCACACACTACCTAACTTTGTGTATTTCGGTCTGAAAAACAGGAAGTAAATGAGCTGAGGATTGTTCAAGTATTTTCACTGGGGTTTTTTCTTTTTGTCCCTTTCATTGCATTGTACCTTTCGGCATTCCATGCAGTTATGCTGTCCACATGACCTTGGAGGTGTCTACAGACAATACCAGCTCTTCGGCTTAGAAATGGAGATGAGCACCAACCCCTAAAGTTGGACACAACTAGACTTAATGTCAGGAGCAAACCTTTACCTTTACCCTTTCATTGCAACAAAGGAAGCTTATTTCTCACTACTTTATTTATGAAAATATGTTGAAATTGCGTATGACATTTATTGCTCACTAAAATTTACACATTCTTCCCTCTTTCAAAGTTTTGTCCCTTGATTTGATCTGGATTATTGATTTATTTGTTTGTTTATTTAATATTCTGTCTTCCATGTGATTCTTCCATGAAACCATGCAATTCAAGATGGCATTGTTATGTTTTTATTCTCCAGAATCATACCATGATGGATCTCAGCATACAACCACTTTAACTACACAAATCAACTACGAAAACTCTTAATTAAAGGCTAAAACACAAGTAGAACAACTTCCATTTTAGTTTTCCCTAAAAAGTGGTCACTTCAGTAGCCAAAAAACAGAAGAAATCAGCAATTTGGAAGCTAGAAATGGAGGTCACAACACAGCTGTCCCATTTCAACATGCAAATGAGCTATTGTTTGTAATTTGTCTATTTCCATGGAATGTTGATAGATTTACCTTGAGCTGAATGTGACCAAGATGTTAACTCGCATGATTGTCCCCAGCAGATTTTACAGCCCTTTAGCTTGACTAAATATATATTATATATTTGTATTTGTAGCTACAACAGTAAGAGACAGAAATAGCCCAATGCAGTCCATTGGGTTATCAGTAATCTTCTAAAAGATGTTTGCGTATATGAGATATAGATTTAAGGCATCAGTGCCAGAAGCAACTGTAAGCAAAAGTGCTAGGAGTGGATCTGATTATTGGCCAGGGTAGGACATGGGGCTACTTTTTCTAGGGCCTTCTGGCAATTTTTGAAGAGGAAGGTCTAGGCTGGAAACCAGTGTCACAACGTGGAAGAGGAACGAGGTATTTATTTATACAATAACATTTATACAATTTTGAAGATGCAAAAAAAATAATTGATGAAGCCACAGATGATACCATGAAAGCTGCATATTATCTACCACTGCATTAATTCAATGGGAAATTGGTGAACAACAGATTAAATGGATCTACTTCATCAGGAACTATAAATGGATTTGCCCCATAGCATTCCATATATTCAACATGGCATTCAGTAAACTAGCAATGGATATTAGCCAAAATAAACTGAGACAATTTCCTGGTTCCTCTTGCACACTCATCGACTCTAAGGAGAGGTTGGTCTCTTCTACAGAAATGTAGGGTCAGGATCCTTCCATTATGTATGCAGGGGGCATTTTAAAAGCATTAGCTGCACTGCTGTTTACTTGCTTACAGCAATAAAACATACAAATGCTTTAAGTTCAATGTAAATCCCAAGTTCCAGTGCTTTACATAAGTCTAGTGTTTTAAATCAAGATGATGAATCACTGGGACACATTAGAAGGAGCAGTTTGAGCAAATATGGTGCAGGAAGAAAAACATCTCTTTAGTCAACTCTGTTTCATTCTCTCCACCCCATGTGTAATTCATGAAGCTTTAAATGGTGCCATATTATAGATAGCTAAACTGACATTTTTACTTTCACTTAGTGGCTTGAATAATTGGAACACTGAGAACATTTGAAATGCTAAAGTAATCATTGCTTTGAATTCATCTTGTGATGTCATGGCCACTGATGACTGACATAATAAATTGGACAGATATGAACGCCTGGAGAGAGTGCAGGAAACACTTGTGTTGTGTTTTGTTGTGTAAATACACAACAATTAAATGATCTATAACCACCACTAAATTCTCATGTTTTCTGTAATGAAATGCACTTTAAAAGTATGATGTATTGTTATTGTTAATCCACTTCTGGGCTAGGAGTGGAGTTTCATTTAAATTTTTAGTGCATTTCTCTCAAAGTCAGAGAACTGTACTGTGTATGAAAAGAATATCAAATCTCATTAGGAGGCTGAAAAACACTGAAGGAGAGCTACTAAAACTCAGCACTCCATCTGGTAAATTGAAGACACTCTGTCCTTTTCTAAAACTGAGAAAATGCCCTGCAACCTGTTTGAGACATACAAGTCACTGCTTGTTATTAACAACTCTCTGACTTTCCTGGGAATTAGCATGTTCTGACCCAGATGCCCTGTTTCATGTCCCTGTATCCTTGGACCAGGAATGTGTGGTCAAATTCCAGGAACCTGCTCCCAACAAAGAGAAAGAGAGCTTCCAGACACCGCTCGGCTGACCCCATAGTAATATGATAGGTTTGTATATAACAGTGATTTACAACCTTTTTTTGACCAGGGTCCACTCTCCAACATTAGTACCAAAAGGGTTACAAATCGGTTTTTGGTCAACTTTAGATTTGGTTTTGGTTATTTAGGGTGCTGATTCAGAAAATTGCATTGGATAGACCACATCAGTTCTTGTTTCTGATACAGAATATAAGCCATCCAGTAGTTGCAATCAGCTCTCCCACAGAAAACGATATTTAATAATCTAGAGCTGATGTCCAAGGGGGAGGGGCTGGTCAGTGACCGGGAAGGAGTGGCAGACAGTGTGAAAGAAGTGGAAATAAAATAAAGAGGAAAGAGGCTCACGGACCAGATTTTCATCTTCGCAGCCCACTGGTGGTCCGTGGCACAAAGGTTAAGAACAATTGTATATAAGATCTAAAGAAGTGATCCACTATGAAGTATAAAATGTAAAATTACTTAACTACACCACAGCTAACAAAGAGAAAAGCAGGCTGTGGTTACTCAGATTGGATTGACATATTATATATCATACATTTTGCCAAAAATATAGCTGCACATCTTTGATGTCTTCAATAATATTTACTGTAGATTGAGCATCCTTTATCCAGAGTTCCAAAATCAGAAATACTCTAAAAGCTGTCAATTTGGTTGGCTGAGATAATTATATATTTGCTTTTGATGGTTCAATGTATACTCACTTTGATTCATAAACAAATCATTTAAACTACTATAAAATTACCTTCAGGTTATGTATATAATGTGTATAAGAAACATAACTGAATTGTGTGTTTAGACTTGGGTTCCATATCCAACATATTTCATTTCGTAACTAAAAAGAGATTCCACCTGCATGTTAGAAAGAACTTCATGATGGTAAGAGCAGTTTTTACTGTGGGATACTCTGCCTTGGGGGATGGTGGAGTCTCCTTCTCTAGAGATTTTTAATCAGAAAATGGATGGTCATCTATTGGGAGTGCTTTGGATGTGTATTCCTGCAAGACAGAATAGGGCTGGTCTGGATGGTCCTTGTACACTCTTCCAAACTCTATGATTATATGATTCCAGTAAGAATTCTCCCTTCCTAATGAATTTACCCATCATTCTCCAAAAGATTTTTTTCTTTCTGCAGACCATTCACACCTAAAATTCTTACAAGTTCACATTAATTTAGTCATCTCCCCTAACTTTCTATGCTTTCAATGCTTAAGTTCTATTTCTATTTAATTTTAAGTTAACTGAAATGCTTCCAATTTGGAGACTTCTGTAAAAGTTAATTTGGGGAACCAGAATTATTATGGGGAGAATTAATATAATAATAATAATAATTTATTTTTAACCTGCCCTCTCCCCCTGCCCTCTCGGGGCGGTTTCCAAAGTAAAAATAGCAAACATTCAATGCCAATACAAAACATCATAGACAATTAACAGACAATTAAAAGTAATTAATCCCTATTCACATAGATACATTCCTGCTTGTTTACATGTTCAGAAGTGGCAGCTTTGAGCTACATCAATGGCCGAAAAATTAGTGGGGCT
The DNA here is from genome assembly GCA_030556195.1 of Anolis apletophallus. Taxonomy (NCBI): domain Eukaryota; kingdom Metazoa; phylum Chordata; class Lepidosauria; order Squamata; family Anolidae; genus Anolis; species Anolis apletophallus. The sequence goes on along the minus strand of JARBWK010000006.1, from coordinate 32,777,010 downwards.
GAAGCACACTTGCTATTATAGTTCAAGGGCTCCAAGCCAGCCCATCAAATAAATAAATGCATATGAAGTCACAATGATCCCAGTTTTCCTCTCATATTACTATTCATTATCATGTCTGATTGAATAAGCAGGGCTTTTGACAAGAATCTTTAAATAACAGGCACATCTTTGTATTCTTTCCCTTGTAAATGCAGCCCTTCATGCGTAGTGTGAAGGACTCCTGCCCCTCCCTCCCCGTTCCATGTCAATGTGCTCCTCACACTTCAAACACAAAAGTCAAATGCTGACAAGTACTACTGCAACTTGCCAATGTCCTTAAGAGATGCAGCCATGCTGTAAGAGAATGAGGCAAGAGATACAAAAGCATCATTGAACAAAGCTCACGATGGGGCAAGGTGTCCTCCCAGCTTCATCACTTTCAAAACTATCCTAGGTCTACCCTAATTAGCTCATCTTGGAGAAAAAGTTCCTGGAGACTTTTCTGGAAAATAAAGTGGCTTTTAGCACCACGTCATTAATAACAATGGTGAAATGATTAGATGAAGCTTATATTTTGTGACCTACGACAGTACAATCTTATAAGTGTCTACTCAGAAGTAAGTCCCATTGAGTTCATCCCAAGAAAGTTATAAGCATTGCAACATGCTGTAATTTTGTTCATCAACATCCCAAATAACAAAACTTACTATAGGGCAGAAAAAATACATTGACATGCTGGATTTAGATGAAGATTTTAAAAAGAGTTGTAAAATAGGTGGGAATACTTTCCCATAATCCCAAAAGTTGATGTAATTTGGTAAAACTCATCAAGACAGGTGATGAAGTGTTAAAATACATTCCATTCTCCATAGCCACACTCCCAAGAAACATCCAAAAATACAAACAGTTGTGTCGAAATCTGGAATCATTTTGATAAATTAAATAATCCTAAACTGGTTTATGATCACATACATTTTAGATGGCACTGTTGTATAATCTGGGGAAGGGAGAAGGAGGTATAACTGCAACTGATTCAAGAATGATCTGAATCAAAATTATGTCCCATTTTCACTAGTCAAGTTCAGTAAGTACACCTATTCTAGTATGGAAAGGATCATGTTCTACCTATCTGCCATATGTTTGTTAAATAAACCTCTCTGGAAAGGGAGGGAGGGAGGAAAGGAAGGAGATGAGATAATGCTTTCTCAGGAGTTATATGGACTGTTCCATAAAGATTGAAACCAGACACAGAAAGGGTAATTCTTGACTTGGATGGAGGAAACTGTCAATTTCCCCTTTAGTAATTTTTTTAAAAAATATATTATTCATTCATTTAATGCATTAACTTTTTTTCCTTCCAGTATGTAAAACAAGGTGGTATAAATGGTAAAGGTTTCCCTGAGACAGTAAGTCTAGTTGTGTCTGATTCTGGGCGGTGGTGTTCATCTCCATTTCTAAGCCGAAGAGCTGGCATTGTCTGTAGACACCTCCAAGGTTATGTGGCCAGCATGACTGCATGGAGTGCTGTTACTATCCCACAGAAGTGGTACCTATTGATCTACCCACATTTGCATGTTTTTGAACTACTAGGTTGGCAGAAGCTGGGCCTAACAGCAGGAGCTCACCCTGCTCCTTGGATTCGAACCACCAACCTTTTAGTCACCAAGTTCAGCAGGTCACTGGTTGAACCCACTGCACCACAAGATGGTGTACACACATTAAAAACCACAATACACTTTAAAAACTCTGTATACATAATTTTGAAAAGAATGAAACAACATGTGGAAAAAGCATTAAAAGGTATTTAGCCAGCCTAAAATAGAAACACTCCTCCCTGTTTAAAAAAAACTTCTATCACCTTAAATAAAAGCCTCTTCATCTGCTGGTGGAAAGAGAACAGAAGCAATGTGCCCCCCACCCCGCAATTCTTTCTACACAGGATATGAATAAATTTAATATTTTTGAAAAATAAAAGTTCATCAAAAACAAAACGTATCCTCTTTTGGGTGATAACTGTCATCTTGACTATGGCTATCCTGCAGACCAAGAATGGACAAAGTGCAGCCTTCCAGATAGTATTGGACTGCAACTCTTAGCCAATAAGGTCAACATTTGGTGAGAAACCAGGCAGTGAACTCTAAGAACATGGGGTAAGAGGTGAGAGCTGTGTTTCCACCCTGGCTGTAAAGCTAACTAATATATGCTTTGGTGGTACATATTTATAACAATATATATGTTTGACAAACCTATAAGTCTACTTGCTGAGTGGAAAAATGTGAGCATCACTAAAAAAATTATAGTAATTTTCCCTTTTAGTTCTCTAAAATGTTGTATAACACATGTTTGTTCACAAGTTTCAAGGAATATTGCTACTAGTATTGACACAGCAGTTATGTTTTAATATTCAATATAGGCTCAGGAGTATAGGTACTGAAAAGGGGGCAAAATGAAACTATTGCCCCTTCAAATGAGAACTTACACATGCCCTTGATGTTTTCCTTCAGTCCAATAATTTCGAGCTTTGCAGAAAGTGAAACACTGCACAACATTTGTGCCTAGAACTCTTCCATGTTTGTCTATACTTTCCACTGGTAATTTTGCTCCTTTTTTCAAATGCCTAAATTGTATTTCTAAATCCATCCAGCCATCCTTCGCTTTATTTATAATTTTTCTCTCTTCCAGACAGGGGATGTCATCACATTGCACAATAATATGATTGACAGCAGTTTTACTGCTATGGCTCAATGCTATAGAATTCTGGAATTTCTAGTTTGTAAGATATTCAACCTTCTCTGTTAGAATGCTCTGGTGCCATAAGAACCCACAAATATCAAAAGTATATAGCATTGACTGTGGCAGTTAAAATGGTGCCAAACTGCTATGATTCTGGAATGTGGCTACACCCAGGAAGGAAACATATTAAAAGATTTTTGGATTTCAAAACACTGGCTGGGCTGTAGAAAAAAAGATTTTATCTTGTTGTTTTGGTTTGGGGCCACTGAAAAATATTCTAGGGAGCCCATGCCAAAATTCCAGCTTCTATTATTTGCCTGTATCTGACTCCCAACTAGAAACAGAAATCAAAACAGATGTTGCTGTTGTGATTCCCCCAGCTGTCCATGTGCATTACTGTCTCCTTTGTTATCTTCTCTGCATTGTCTCCTAATCTTTGTAAGCAATGTGTGAGATAAAATGATGCCTAAAGAAGAGAGAAACTTGTGTTTATGTTTACTGTACAGAAAGAAGGGAAAGGCCTTTTCAACCCACAATATATGGTATATTTGTGTAGAAAAGAGAATTAGCTTGAAGAAAGAGAGCGGGAACAATAGTTCTACAGTTACATCTCACAACAGATGTTTCCATATATATATATATTTTAAAAAAATAAAGCAAAGTAACATATCATGTGCAGATATATCCTTTTTAGAGTGGTTTTTCATTCCCATTGAATGCTAAAAAGACAACATTGAGGACGTGTGGTTTAGCATCTGCATGACACTTCTAGGAGAAATTATCTGGAGTTTTGGAGTTCAGTGTTGTCAGTATACTGATGACACACAACTCTCCTTTCTATCCAATGTCAAGGTTTCATAGACTTCCATCCAATTTCCATCAATGTCCTGCAGTCTTTTTCCAGCAGTGCTTATCTAGGTGGTTCTAGTAGGGAATGGAGACAACTACCTTCCCTAATAATTCAACCCTTTTTTAAAAAAAATCAATTTTTTATTGATTTTCAACAGTTAAAATACAGAATAAAAGAAAATAGAAACGTAAAGCAAGATAAACAGAATAGAAAGTACAACCCGGAGCGCCCAGAAATGGCCTCCAGGTTAACTATAAGTTATACAAGGGTGAATAGTGTGTGTAGACAAAGTTCGGTGAAAAGCGGGATCTTCTTCCTGGTTGGCTCTTCTGTATCTCCTTCAAATTATTGTCCCCATTCCATCCATCCTATAATTGAGTAGAGAAGCATTGTATTTTTAGTCATCCAATAGTAGGTCGACATTGAACTCTTTCCTGGAGTAATCCCTAATTGGCTCCCAGTTCGTCCTTTTGAGCCCCTGATTCTGTTTGTTCCTCAATCTTTCCGTCAGCCAGTCCATTTGTATGGTCTCCATCACTTTCATAAACCATTCTTCCCTGGTCGGGATTTCCTGTGTTTTCCAGCCCTTTGCATATAGGATCCTTGCTGCCGTTATTCCTATCCATAAGATTTTTTTCCTCTGGTGTTATTGTTCCTCCAATCATTCCTAATAGCATTATCTCCGGCTTCCTCTCTAATTTATACTTTATCATCTTTTGATTTCCTTTGGATCATTGCCCAATATTTGGTGGCCCTGGGGCAAGTCCACCAAAAGGTGAAAGAATGTCCCGTTCTTATCTCCACACTTCCAACATTTGGGGTCTAAATTCCTGTACATTCTGGCCAGCCTGTCCGGGGGGAGGTACCAACGATAGATGATTTTAACCCAGTTCTCTCTAAATGAATTACTTAACGATTTTTTTCACCACTGTACACCATATGTTTTTCCACATTTGCGGCTTAACTCTAAATCCCAGGTTCCTGGACCACTCAGCCATGTAAGTCCTCTCTTGATTATTTGCCGTGGCTATCTCTAGAAGGGCTTTATAGATTTTCCCAATTTGTTTCTCTTCTTCCCCTATAATTTTTTGACCTAATTCCTTCTCTTCCTCTATAAATCCTCTTTTGATGTCTTCCTTAAACTTCTCCTTCACTTGCAAGTATGAGAACCATCCTAATTGGCACCCCTCTTCCTCTAATTCTTGTTTTGATTTAATTATATACCTATCCCCATTCCTCTTTATCAGTTCCTTATATATCTTCCACTTGCTCCCTGTTAACTCTCTAATCTTAAAGGCTTGTTCACCGAGGTCCATAAAGGGATTTTCTGTTCATACAATATACTGAGTACTTCTGCCATACCCTCAATAGTGAACTCCTTATGATGTGGGCGTTAAATCGTGCGTCTACCTTTCTTCTATTATATATGAGGTACCCATGTAATCCATATTTAAGGTCGTGTCCCTCCAAATTTGTTAGTCTCTCATTTCTCAAGAGTATCCACTCTCTCACCCAGGCTAAGCAACTGGCTTCGTGTGGTACAGTTTTAGGTTAGGTACTCCCAACCCTCCCCTTTCCATAGTGTCCTGTAGAGTTTTCATCTTTATCCTCGGCTTCCTGCCTCCCCATATAAACTTGGACAAATCTTTCTCCCAATCTTTGAATATCTTTTCGTTTTTGATTATCGGGAGGGTCATAAACAGAAAATTGATTTTGGGCAACACCGTCATTTTTATAGCCGCGATTCTCCCCATGAATGATAAGTTTAATTTGTGCCAATTCGAGATCTTTCTTAATTTTTTTTTCCATAATTCTACATAATTATTTTTGAAGAGCTTTGAATTTTTATTTGCAATAGAGATTCCTAGATATTTAACACTTTCCTGTATTTCCATGCTCGTCTTTCCTTGCAAGAGTTGTTTTCTTTCTCTTGTCATGTTTTTAATCATTAGGCTAGTCTTGCCTCTATTAATTTTGAACCCTGCCACCTTCCCAAAATCTTCTATTCTGCCCTTCTCCACCCTTCATTTTTCTCACCTATACTTAGGTACAGTGTACTTTGAGTAAATTTACCATATCTTTGGTCAGAGGACGTCCTAGGGTCTGATTTGTCATGCATCATCATTGGTATGTAGACATATATTATTCATTTGTATCCATGCTTTGTTTTTTTTTTACCTCTCTAGCCTTCTCTTGGGACTATAGCTATGTATTTTTACCTTTTCAGATATCTTCCCTTGTGAGACGCCTTTTCATATCCATTATTGCCTTGATAAAGCTGCTGAGTCAGCAAAATGGGATCAGGCCCATCCACACATTCCCGCCCCCCCTCCCCTGCATGGATCTATAACTTATGAATGTTTCCTGTTACCTATGCACATTTTCATGGGGATACCAGCTTACTTATGTACTGTTTTACGTCCATCATCATCATCATCAGGATGATGTCTCCACACCTTGTGATAAAACTGTTGCTAGTATATGGTAATCCGCATTTTGCTGGAGTTTAATCCGCATCTTCCTGCGAAGTGTGTCCATCCGCTTCCCAGCACAGTGCACACACCACAGATCTTCCCTTGCATGGTGTACATGTGTTTCGTCCATCATTACCACCTAGTTTTACAGTTTGAACAGATTTACAAACGTTATTTTGGGTCCATTCCCTCTCCGCTACATACTTCCGGGTTTTACGACGTCTAACCGTGACCCGTTCCATTGCTTTATGGACCTCCCGGATTACACCTGGGTAGAGCATTCTTTCCTCCCCCCCACCTTCCCCTCTCGCCCATACGCCAACAGCGGCGCGGCTTGAGGCTGCTCCCCAAACTGAAAGAACTGGGAGCATACAAAACATATTCACCCACAGACTCCTTGGGAGGTTTTTCTTTGTCCACACCGGGTCAATTGCGAGACACCATTAATGTACTTGACCTAACAGTTTGGTATTTTCCTGTTGAACTTTTACTTTTCTGTGGCTGGATCACATTCTATGTAAATCTTTGTGCCATGATGTATCTTTTCTATATCATTGATCATGAATCCTTTCCCATGCTATCACTTGTGATATTACATGTTTTGATGCCTTTCATATAGCTGTGTGACTATGCTTACATGTATGTATAATACAATGATTTTTACTTGTCATTTTGGGTGGCTTTTCACCCAAAAAGCCATTTTGGGTGGCTTTTCACCCAAAAAGCCATTTTGGGTGGCTTTTCACCCAAAAAGCCATTTTGGGTGGCTTTTCATAGATTGATTGTACTGCTTATACATAGGGACTATCACCTGTACAAGTGCATACACTCTGCTTCTCCTTGTTTTTTTGTTGCTTCAGAGTAGCTAGCCCTCGTGTTTTGTTGTTGCAGGTTCATCTCCCCACCAAATCAGTTTTTTGAAATGATATGGGGCAGAGCACCATGTTATTTGCCTCAGAAAGCAAAATGACCTGGACTGGCTCTACTAGTTAGCATTATTCATGGACATACTGTATTGTCTCTCAGCACAGGGATTATATGTTGTTCTCATATCCATTAGGGACCATAGCCCTGCATTTGTCTAAACTATTTTTTAAAATCACCTGAATTTCATAAGTTATTAGTGTGTTGCCCAAGCCCACCCACCAAGCTAGGGATGGGGATCAAACCCAGGCATAGAGCCAATGCTTGATCATTATGTTTGTGAGCATATTGGACAAATCTAACAATGCAGTGGCTAAAGGCTGAATATATTTATTTCAAAAAATTTATATGTAAGGAATAATTAATCAAAAACAGCAACACACGCACACAGACAGAGAATGTTGGGGGAAATTGAAATAGCCTTGCTAACATATCCATGAAGGGCTTAAGATCACATTATTTCTCAATTACTTATCGTCATTGATCAGCACAACAGTGTGACATGTTATTTATGGGCTACCATGATGGATGACATCCGTTTCCATAGTAAAGTAAGCAAATTCTCTGTTTATATCTGATTAAAGTTGAAGGTCACTTTTTGATTATATTTTATTTTCTACTACAGCAATATCAGTCATGGCCTTTAGACTTGGAAACTGGCAACAAGAAAGAAAAAGATGCTTTTCTACTTAAAAAGTGACCACAAATCAGGAATAAAATACAATTTCCATCTCAGCAATGGGGAAATTGCCAGAAGACCACAGATGAAATGCATACAGAACATTTTATGCCTTTTTATTTAAACTCCTTACTTTATGAGAAGGACCTAACCACCCGAGTCTCTTACGAGAGATAGGGCGGGTTATAAGTAAAGTTATTTATTTATTTACCTATATTAAGAAATAATAACATTGTATTTCTAGAGAGCTTTAGTGTTCAGGGTACGTCAGATGGATGAGTGTATGACAAATAATGTTTGCAAACCCTCACATGAGGCTTCCTATATTATTTCATAATTGTTCCATCCTACCCAATATTAGATGATTTTCTCCTGAAGCTGTAGATCTCAATTTCCTCAGGTGTGGACCTTACCCAATATTGCTACCTAAAATCCCTTTTTTGGGTTCAAGCTCCTCAAGAACAAACTGGAAGCTTTCTGAATAAACATCATGTGACTTTACTGTTTGTTGTTATGATCATTATGTGCTTTCAAGTTGACTCCAATTTATGGCAAACCTATTATAGGGTTTTCTTGGCAAGATTTTTTCAGAGGAGATTGGCTCTTGCATTCCTCTTGCCACTATTCTCCTTTCAGCCCAAGAGAGCATAACTTAAGTCCTCAACCATCATCACTTAGACCATTTCACCATGATGCCACTAACATTCCACTGGTTCCAATTTTCTACCAGACCTTTGAAAAATTACTTTTTTAGATAACAGCTTCCAGAATCCCATAACTCACACAGTCACTGCCACATGGGATTCTGAAAAATTGTATTATCTTGTTTTTAAGGAATGGTTCTAAGCTCCTTAGCACTGCTTCCATTTCCAAAATTCTAGTTTCTGATGCTGTTGCATGAATCACCATGTAGCAATGCTTACTCATGTTCAAGAGCATCTCAGCCAATTGTGGTAAAACCACAAAGTTTTCAAAAGCACAAAAAAATTACAGAGGGGGAAAATAAGGGAGGGTCACATGCAAGATAGCTGAATGAGGTCTCAACATGCTCAGTCTTTTCAAAACATTGGTAGATAGTTGTGGAATGGAATTTAGGACTTGGGTGAAATGGAGTGACTGGAACCCTGAGCAGCAGGACACAGATTCCCCCATTAACTTCAGTGTGGGATCTTATATGACTTTCCAAGGTCCAGTCCCCAAACTTGTACCTTAGGTAAGATTTGAATTAGTGACTTCCAGATTCACTGCTCAGTTTCTTAGCCACCAAACTCCATTAGCTGTCAGAGTGTTTATGATGGTTAATGTGTCAGGACGAGAACAAGAGCTGGGAAAGTGCTAACCTTTCTGCGCTTTGCTTGCCATGCGCTATTTATCTAACCCTATGGACCTCTGCTGTTGAATTTCTACCAGTATATATTTATCAGTAAGCCATTGGCAGGTGTAAATGAAACTCCACAGGGTCCAAAAATATAACACATACATATAATGTAACCCCTTCTTTGCCATTCAGTAAAGCTCCACGTAATGGGCTTTGGAACTAAAGCAACATTTTCAAATACTAGAATTGTCTTACATACCATACATTTGCAATTAGGCCTGTCCAAAGCAACAATTCATTAAATCATAAAATTTCAGAGTTATGATAATTTGGGATGAAGATAATATATTCCATTTTAGCTCAGGAGTCTTGCAACTACAGTAACAGACAGATTGCTGTGCAGCCTCTGTTTATATGTCTCTGGTAGAAAATGGCTCACTACCTTCTGAAGTAGCAAGTTGCATGGTCAAACAGCTCTAAACATTACGATATTTATCCTAATGTTTAAGATAAATCTGCTTCTTTGTCATTTTAATGCATTGGTCCTAGATCTGTCCTCCGAAGCAACAAAAAAGAAGATTGTTCCACATTTTGAGGACAACTTTTTGGAAGCAGAATCATAGCTGCCCTTAATAGCTTGAACTTTCAGCCATTCCTTATATGACTTGACCTGACTTCTGATGGTAGCCTCAAATAGAATAATTATCTACTGTATGAATTGAAGCTATATACATGTTAGTTAGCTATGTAAGCATTGATTCGGCAGGTCTATTCTGGTTAGGACGAGAGCAAGTATGGGCAAACTTCAGCCCTCCGGGTGTTTTGGATTTCAACTCCCACAATCCTGGCAACCTACTGGCTGTTAGGAATTATGGGAGTTGAAGTCCAAAACACCTGGAGGGCTGAAGTTTTCCCATGCCTGGACTAGAGCTTTCCAAGTTTTAAAGACATTTTAGGATTAAAATGAAGCTTGAGAAATGGACAAGTGCAGTTCTGGGCTTTAATGAAGTGGAATATGTGACTATTGGTGGTCATTCTAAAGCAGTCTTTATCTTGAACTTAGAGTGAGTGTGACATTACATTACATGATGTGTCTTATACATGACCATCACAGATTAAGGAGCACAATTATCAATATAATAACTTAAGTGCAATATATTTCACAATGGCAGAAGGCATTCAATCCTAACTCACAGAGGGACCAAATAATAGGTAAATCGTACCCATATGGAACATTACTCAGGACAGTCAGGAAATCAAAAGGAATCAGGAGATTGAAGGTTATGGAAAAGGCAATCCTTTTCATGTATAACAAGAACCTTTCCTCATCCCATATGCAGAAGCTGGATGAATCTCAGAGTACTTCACCACATCTGATGACAAGCAGACTGTTGATTTGACACTTGCAGCTCTATCCTCCAAGGGAAGGGAGTGGTTCATGAGGAACTGCTAGAGGGCTACCACTGTTGCCTCTCCAGCTTCAGGCATCTGTGAATCTTGCTTCACTCTGCTAAGTGGAAGAACTTGAAGGTACCAGAAGGGCATCCAGACACCACTCCTCAGGAAAGCATGCATTTTGGGAGGAGGTGTGGGGTTTAAACGCATGCTGTACCCAGGGCCGTAGCCAGGATTTTGATTGGGGGGGGGGGGCGGAGGGCTGAGTTTGGTTCGGGGGGGGGGCTGAGACTGGGAGGAAGAGGGTCTACCCTAGCAAACCTTTTGTATTGTTATCCCAATAACCCGATTAATGTGGGATATAATGAGCATGGTGATCAGATCATGATATGAATAAACATAACAGTTTAAATAATGTACCAGTAAGGCCTTTTCGCGGACCACCCTGAGAATTTCGGGGGGTGAAGCCCCTTAGCCCCCGGCTACATGCCTAGCTGTACCGGTTTTCTTAAATCCACTTCAGCACACATTTAAGTCTGGAAGCGATCTAAATCTTCAATTTTTATCAAAAGTCATTAAATGCAATTTTACGTTGTTCAATAACACGCACATCTAAACACCACAAGTGAGAAATGTTCCCTTGATCCACTTTGTCAGTTTCTAACCAAAACACAAGGCAGCACAACTTGACATGTGAACTATGTAATATTGCTCCCAGATTTTAATGATACAACCTCTTGTATATAGAAATAAATTGAGAAGTAAAAATTGTACTACAAAAATAATGATTTTATCCATCTTCTCAAGTTCCAGTAATGACCTAATGTAGTTACACTGTCATTGTTAGAGCTAATAGAGAATGCGACACAAGCACCTGGAATTACTTTAGTTTACAATTGCATTTTTCTGTAAGTAATTCCTTTACTTACTTTCATACTCTGAGCATTATAAAAGGCTATAATTTCCACTTTTTTTGGCTTCCCAACAAAAGGTATTTCTTGCCTCTGAATGTGTACAATGCACATACTCATTGTACATCCAGGGGTGAGTGGACTTTTCTGTTTTTCAGAACCATTGATGTCCACTGCTTGGTGCAAAGTGTACAATGTTGGCTTAGAAAGAAGATGTATATTTAGAAAGAAGAAATTGGACATATCAGTATGGGAATATGTTTTCTGTCACAGATATCAGACTTCATTCCTGATACCTCCCAAAGCTTTCTTCATCAGCTTAAAGAGGAAAGAATAAGGTTGTTGCTATTGGCAAAAATAATCTGAAACCAGAAATCCTTGATGATTTCCCACAAAATACCCAGAAAAATCTATCAGTAGATCATAATAAGATATACCAGGTAGAATACAATCAATTTTCTGCTCTTCTCAGTGCTGTTTTCAAAACAATTTTGATGTAAGTAGTCTATATGATCAACTTTACAGAGTGCTTGAAAGCTGGAAAATAGCCTCTTGACCAGAAATCTAAGGACAAAAGACTGGGCAGAAAACCAGAAGAAGGCAACCCTGATCTCTTCCATTTATCAAACTCAAATGAAGAGGCAACTGAATTTCTCTTCAACACTAGCAATGATCCATCATTCTATATATACCCATAATCTTAATGTAGTTGAGTAGTGTATTTGGTGTAGAATATGGTTACATGGGCTCAGCATCCAAAACTTTGTTACCACTTCACATCATATATCTGCAACAGCCAACTTACTCAAACTAGCCTTGTTTGTTTATTTATTTATGTACCATAATTATATCCTGCCCTTCTCAACCCCAAAGGGGAGTCAGCTTTACAGATAGGCAACTATTTGATGCCTTAAAATAGGAGTCCTCAAACTTTTTAAACAGATTATAATTTGAAAAAATCATGAATGAATTCCTATGCACACTGCACATATCTTATTTGTAGTGCAAAAAACACTTTAAAACAAAACAGTAATTGAAATGCAGAACAATTTTTAACCAATATAAACTTATTAGTATTTCAATGGGAAGTGTGGACCTGCTTTTGGCTGATGAGATAGGACTGTTGTTGTTGTGTGCTTTCAAGTCGTTTCAGACTTAGGTTGGCCCTGAGCGAGGGCCGGGTAAATGACCCTGGAAGGCCATATCTGGCCACCGGGCCTTAGTTTGAGGACCCCTGCCTTAAAACAATGTACAATTAAAATAAGCATTGAAATTAAAACACACTAAAACATTTAAAGACATTTCATTCATTATTAAAACCACACTGTAGAGAAAAGACTGACAAAAGTTGCAGGCTACATAAAACCATAAGATCACTGGGAGGAAAATAACAAAAAGGTGGGGGAACTTGAGGATGACTTTGGATATGAACATTGATAACAAAAGATATTGTCTATTCTTGATTATTTCAGGAGAGCTTCCATGCTCAGGAAAACCACATCTCTTTGTTCTGTTATTGAGCTATTCTAGCATTTCTGAATTCAAAGATCAGTAGCTTTACTCACTGAGTATAAGAGATCCCAGTCCTAAATCAAAAACAATTAATTACTCCTTATCAGCTCCTGCTGACCCCTAAACTACCGTACTATGTTCCAGATGTTCAGTACTTTTTAATCGGTTAAAAGCAACCTTTGCTACTACCATATTAAATAGTTACACTCAGATGTGTTATTTTGGTTTTAGTTGGTAACTACTCTGCTCACTCCCAATGTTACTATGGTGATTATCTACCCAAGTGGTTGGCTTACCGTGGCTTACCAACCACTATGCTGTCATTGTGCAGTGATGAATTTATAAAACTGATCCAAAACCTTGGGGGGGAGGAGGGGGAAGTCACCAATATTTCTTACAACTTCCCTTGATTTATGTCCCGGTGTCAGCCAAGGCCTAACATTTATTATGATTCACCTTAGCTTGATGGCATTCCATTTTTCTTATTGAAGAAGATGTTCCTGGAAAAAAGCAACATCCCCTTAGACTTCGGGATATCACATAATAAATGAGGAGGTCTGGTTTTCCTCACAGCCCCAATAGGAAGGAGTGTTTATGTTGAAGGATCAAGCCCCCAATGGAATATTTACAGAATTTGTTGCGAGGTGTTGAACTATAAATCTCAAGTTTGAAGTCTACATCAAATAGAAGCGAAGATCTATAAAACATAGTGTAAAACAAGATGTCAGGAGACAAAAATGTAAATATTTTAAAGAATTATTTAAATCCTTAAGTGTCTGCCACATAAATAACACAAAATTTATGTTATCAAATGGACTTGGAGGATGACATTCTAAATATTATAAATGAATTAAATATTTTTCTCTACAGTAAGCCAACAGAAAAAAGGCAAAGGTTGGGCTTTGGGTTGAATTGTAGGGTGCTCACCTGATTATTATTATTGGCTCCAGATAATTGATTTTTTTAGGTCTTTGCCATGTTCTGATTTTTTAACTACATCCATTCGCAAAGCAATCAAAAAAGCCTTGTCCATAACAGTCCCATTTCATAAATGGTGAAATGAAGGCAAAACATAGTGACTTAACCAAGGTCACCCAAAGAGATTTCATGATGGATCAGGGAAACAGACATTCAGTAAGGAATAAAGATCCATTATACTCCCAAGGACTGCATTGCAACAAGAGTCATCTGATGGGAAGTACAAGCCAACAGTGGATATGACCAAAGCTAATGGAAGACAGGGCCAAAGTCAAACATGGCCAGGGATGATCAATAATGCTTTGAATGATTGAGCCCAGACTGACACTTGGCAAAAGAGAAGTTTACTGAACCATGAAGGAACACTGTGCAGGTCAAGAAATCAAAGCTTAACAACTGAAGAATCAGAACTCTGAAGTCTAATCAAGGAGCTCAATCTTTTTTTTAAAAAAACAACAACAAACAAACCCTTCTTCACTAGACTAGGCAACATCAGCCTATGTGTGTATCAAAACCTCTCTATCCCATACTATTAATTCTAATGGTCCATAGACATAGTAGTGCAAAGCTTTAAGAGATAAGAGAATACCTGTCACTAGTCTCCTTCCCCAAGGACCAGAAAACCTGGTGGTTCCAGCAGGCTTGTGGAAATGATTATCCCTAGGCCCACCCTAGCCATTAGTTAGGTCCCTGCTCTGCACTCTACCCATTTCTCCTGCCCTTTGCTACCTCGTTGTACTAGCCTTAGTCCATCCCTATTATAGCTATTCAGCAGGCCCTGGAAATGAATAGCCCCAGGCACTATCCTGGCCATGTTTGACTGGCGGTATACAAATAAAAGATGATGATGATGATGACTATTAAGCTTTAAGTACAAGTCAACCTTTTAAATGTACTTTTTCTTGGGTGACCCAATGGTAATGTATCCCAAGAGAAGAGCCATTTTTTTCTCTCTGTCCTCTTTGGACATCCCTTTCCCCTGTTTCTTCAATTTTGTTAAAACTCTTTTAACTTGTATTGTCAAAGGCTTTCATGGCTGGAATCACTGAGTTGTTGTAGGTTTTTCAGGCTCTATGGCCATGTTCTGGAAGTATTCTCTCCTGACATTTCACCTACATCTATGGCAGGCATCCTCAAAGGTTGTGAGATCACGCCTGCTTGCCCACGCCTGTTCTAGAACATGGCCATACAACCCGAAAAACCTACAACAACCCACTCATTTAACTTCATTCAAGATTCCTTTTTTAAAACTGACTTCACATTTCAGATGAGATGTGTATGATAAAGTGCCCTTTGCTAAGGAAACTGTGTATACCAGGTTAATCCTGGATGGGAAGCCCAGGATGAATGGATATGATAGAGGGTGGGTGGATGAATGGATGAATGGATGACTGAATGGATGAATGAATGAATGAATGAATGAATGAAGAGATAAAGGCAGACCTAGGTGGACTTGCAGCCTAAGAAAGCTATTGCATCAATGTTTACTCTTAAGTAGTCCTTGTAAATTGTCTCTACAGCTACCGAGATTCTCCTTAAACTGGAATGTGGGCCTCGGACCCAGATATTAGTTTCTCATCCTGCTCTACAGAGATCTTTGTCTCCCTCCCTTCAGTGCTATCCTCTCAACAACCTTTCAAGACAGGTTCTTCTGACAGATAGGAAAGCACTTGCCTCTTTTTTACATTAACATTTTAGTCTTATTTTATGATGAATTATCTATATGAGGCAAAATCTTGTCCTATAAATAATTTAAATGGCTTCTGTATTTTAGTTAGATAACTAATTTATTGAATGTCGACCCTGCTTTTGTCCCAGGATAGGATCAATTAATTTTAGAATATTCAAATATTTAAAATGTTTCTTTTTTCATGTTTGTACATGTCAAGTAATTAGGTGGCGCTATGAATGTTATAGTTTCCTTAAGTAAAGAATATTCAGAGTTGGTTATTCCAGTTCCTTCCTCTACCATATAGCCTACAAGACCTGATAGTGTGATTTGGCATCATCAGGGCTGAACTTACTTAACTTCCAATATCAAACAAGATTCATTTGTGGACTCCCATCCAAGTACTAACCATGCCCAGCCCTGCTTAGATTCCAAGATCAGGTGTTCTGAGGGTCTTCAGGCTCTTTTTTGAGTGGGCTGTAATTTCCTCCCACCTTCACCCTTCCACCTACTCTCTAGGCTTCCTCACTGTGATATTTCTGGCTACAGACCTTGAGCTTTTCCACTTGGAAATCCAGATAAGACACTCGAATAATTCTGTTCAGCATTCCCTCTGGCACACAGTGCATATGCTGAAAGACTAATAAGATCAAGTGACTGAGAACACAAAGGGGAAACAGGCAGTTGTTCCATATGACAACAATGTTCCTTGGAGATAAACGTGATCTACATCTTGTAACTCAGAAAACATGAAGCTGATGTAAGATGCTTTTCAGCGATGGAGCTGCAAACTTGACTTTTGCAGGTGCACACACGTGTAAATTTTGGCCCTGTCTCCCTTCTACTGTAATAATCACCCTGGAGGGTGTTTGTCATTTCTTCCTCGATCTTGTCCTGTCCCTCTCTCTGTCTTTCTCTTTTTAAAAGTGAAGTGAAGATGCCTGCCACCTCTATAAAAATGAATTATTTCTTTGAATTTTAATCATGACATCCTTTTTTGTAATTCATGAGCTGGATGATAATAATCAGCCCTTGAGTCAGACTTGGGATAAATGATTCAGCAAGGTTCACCTTCCTGGCAAGAAGATGGAGGAATACAACTTGTAAATGCAAGATGTTGCTGTTTCCACTAGGCAATGCTATGATCCAAGCGAATGATAACATTTTGGTTGTGATCATAGATGACACATACCTCCTTCCTCATTTGGCTCTTGTGACAACCACAGTTGCCAGATTTTCAAATCAAAAATATGGAACAGAGAGTTGGCAGCTCAAAACTGTTGGATAAATATTAGAAAGGCTTCTGTAACTCAACAAAATGCATCTCTTTAGATCCCAGGTGTTTCTCTTAACTGACTGCAACAAAAACAAAATCTTGAAAAATGTAGAGTTGTGGTTCAATGTCATTTTTATCTTCTACCTTTTTGATTTTTTAGCATTGTTGCTCTTTAAAGAAGCCATAGAAGCTTCAAAAGCTTGCATGATATATTTTGGATATTTTTGGTTGTCCATGAAAGATATTGCTGTTATGTAAATTTGGGATGTTTTTTTTACTGTATGGCCAACATGGCTACCCCAGAGTATGGGCAGATCTACACAGACTGATAATCCAGAATTGATCAGCTTGGCATATGGTGGATCAATCCCAGAAGGATTCCCCCAGCTGCAGACTTGGGAGGGTGTTTCCACCAACTAGCAGCATCAAATCTCTTGGAATGCAATTTTCCTGCTTCTTGGCAGGGGGTTGGATTGGATGACCCAGAAGGTCTCTTCCAACTCTATGATTCTGTGAGTCTATGAAATGTGATTTAGTGTCATGGAACAGCCAGCCACCCTTATCATCCCCTTCCATGTCACTGCAGTCTACAACAACTGCCATGTGGAGCCCCCAGTGCTGCTATGGGTTAAACCCTTGTGTTGGCAGGACTGAAGATGGGCAGGGTCAGGTCGGAGGTTCGAATTCGGAAAAAGCATGGATGAGCCCCCTCTGTCAGCTTCAGCTCCCCATGTGGGGACATGAGAGAAGCTCCCACAAGGATGGTAAAACATCAAAACATCTGGGCATCCCCTGGGCAAAGCCCTTGCAGACAGCCAATTATCTCACACCAGACATGACTTGAAGTTTCTCAAGTCACCCTGAGCCCTTGCAGACAGCCAATTCTTTCTCAAGTCACTCCTGACACACACACACACACACACACACACACACACACACACAAACCCTGCCACCCCATGCCCCCAGGCTGCCCATGTCTTAGAAACAAAGGCTGGCAGAGAATGATCGGTTGGAGGGGAAGTTTAATTTCAGAACCACCCCAACTATTCCAACAATCCCAAAGTCAGGAGATAGTCCAAATTCTGAGCCAGAATATGGCTAACTGGGGCTAACATGTGACAAGACTGCATTAAAGTGGACTTGCCTTGTATTACCCATGTGGCATTTTGGCTACTACAAAGACAATCCAATCTACACCAACCTAAGCAATCAGTGTAGCTACTCTATATTTTTGGGATTTCAGGTGTTCCATAATGCTTGATAAGATAGAAGGCAGAAGGAAAAGAGGAAGACTGAATTACAGATATAATTCAAGGAAACCATGGCACTAATTCTGCAGAACCTGAGCAGGGCAGTGGATGAAAGGATGAGTTTGAGGTCTCTCATCTAGAGAGTTGCCATAAAGTCACCTTGATAGCAGCTAAGAATGACATTATAATATCTGCCTCAAGTTTCGCAGGCCTCAATATATTCAGGTTTGTAAGAACCACTAACTTATTTCTAGGTTCTATGGCAGGGCCACTTTATTAATTAGGCCCTAGTGCATAGAGCCTATGCAAACAGGATTGACAAAATATAGGAATTGGGAAGAAAAAAAAAAAAATGAAATAATGATGTCTTCAACTTTCCAGTTTTAATGAATATGCACTTTTTGATGTCCGTACTGGTTGACAGGACAGGTTTTGGAATGATATGTGTCTTCTTTTTTTTTTGCAGTATGTCAAGGCAAGACGGGGAGTTGAATACAAGAGTGCCTATGGCCTACATAAATCTTAATGTGGCTCTGTTCTATGGAGCCAACTACAATTGAATATTGTGAATGTTATCACAATTGAAGTTCCAATATATACATTTAACAGCAATACAAGTATACCTCAATTAACAAAGTTGATCTGTTCTAGGACTGTTACTTCTTTAACAGAAATTTTGGCACAAGAGGCAGAAATAACAATGAAGGAACAGGGACAGGTTCCTGCACTATAAAACAGAAAAACAGGTTAACATATTTCAGCAAACAATTTTTTTGAAACTAACAATATGCACATGTGAAATGAAACAACCAAGTGAGGTTAGCATTGCACAGGTAAACAAAAACATGTGGAAACCTCTAGAAAATATTTCAGGACATTTTCCAAAATGCATCTGGAGAAGCTATGTTTCCCCCCATCAAATTCTACTTTTCTAATAATTTCTATTTTACTCAACTCAACTTTATTTCTTATGAGTTGCCCTCCACCAAGGTGCTCTAGGCAAATTACACAGTTAAAATAAAGAGGTTACATAGTCACAGTTTGTTACTGAAGAGCCATGTCAATCATAGTGGCTCTTTGGTCTCATCTGAAGAGCGGGGGGCTGAGACTGTGGAAGAGGGTCTACCCTAGCAAACCTTTGCCCCAATAAAAATGGGATATAATGAGTAGATCAGATCATGATATGAATGGCTAACAGTTTAAATTGTACCAGTAAGGCCTCGCGGACCAGCGGTAGGTAGGGAGTTCCACAAGATTGGGGCTGCGATTGAGAAGGATCTATGTCTTGTGGACTCCAAATGAACCTCTCTAGGGCCAGGGACATAGAGAAGATTCTCATGAGCTGACCATGGCAGTCTCTGGTAGTAGAATGGCATTAAACGGTCTCTTAGATATGAAGGACCCTGACCTCGAAAGGCCTTGAATGCTAGGACCAGGGGCGTAGCCAGGATTTTGATTTGGGGAGGGGCTGAGTCTGAGTAAGAGAGGGACTACCCTGCCAAACCTTTTGTATTGAAGCCCCCTAAGCCTCCCCCCCCCCCAGCTACATGCCTGCCTAGGACCAGAGTCTTATAGAGGACTATGTGTTCAACCGGCAGCCAATGCAAGCACTGCAGAGATGGCATTATATGGCACCTCATTGATGTTTTTGTGAGGAGTCTAGCAGCTGCATTTTGCACAATTTGGATCTTGCAAATTGCTGCTTGAGGTAAGCCCACATACAAAGCATTGCAGTGATCCAGCCTCGAACTAACTGTGGCATGGATTATCATCGCCAGTGCCTCTGTTGGCAAATAAGGCGCCAACTGCCTCACCTTATTTTCCAACAGTAGATAAAAGAAGGCCCTTTTACTAGTGGAGGCAATCTGGGCTTCCATCGTCATTTTGAAATCCAGGATAACACCGAGACTTTTCACAGTGGGGGATGGAACTAACGGTTCCCCTTCAAAAGATGGTAATAGACCAACCAATTCTGATGGGCGGCCAGGCCATAAGATTTCAGTTTTTGCTGGATTTACTTTCAATCTATGGGCAAGTAGGCATCTTGTCACTGCTCCAAGACACCGGGTGAAGTTATCCGGTACTGAGGTTGTTCCAGGTTCTAGTTTTAGGAGAAGCTGGGAGTCATCAGCGTATTGGAAACATTATAATCCAAATCTCTGGACTAGCTTGGCGAGAGGTCGAACATAGATGTTAAACAGCATTGGCGATAGAATAGCACCTTGGGGTACTCCACAATCGAGAGGGGATTTCTCAGATACGTGGCCCAGCACTCCACTTGTTGGCTACGCCCTCGCAAAAATGAGTTGAACCATGTTATTGCTGATCCTTGAATTTCAATAGCAGCCAATCGCTAGATCAGTAGATCATGGTCTACTGTATCAAAAGCTGCGGTGAGGTCGAGCAACACCAGCAGTACCGATCCTCCCTTGTCTAGCTGGTGACTGATGTAATCAGAGATGGCCACCAAAACAGTCTCGGTCCCGTGTCCGGGACGGAAGCCAGATTGAAATGGATCCAGGCCATCCGTGTCATCTAAGAATTTCTGAAGTTGGATCGCTGCCGCACATTCAATCTAAGAAACGGGAGGTTAGAGACCCGGCGGTAGTTGGTCAACATCGCAGGGTCTAAGGTGGGTTTCTTTAAGAGGGGGCGGACTATATCTTCTTTCAGGGCATCTGGAAAGATGAGTAAACAAACTTATAAATCCAGGCTGTTTAACATGCTATGGATAGCTGGCACAGCTTGCCTGTTATCTCCTCTGTTCAAGCAGGCTCAGTAATGTGAGTTGCTTTCTGTCCTAATTGGGAGAAGTTTAAATACCAAGAAGACACCATATTCCACCTAATCTTAAAAACTAAGCAGGGTTGATCTAGTTAATACTTGGATGGGAGCGAAATGTGGTCCTCAACCTATTTAAGGGACAAGTCCTTTAGACAAAAATACGTGGAAACGTCCAGAGTCAATTTCAACATGTCTTCCAAAATGCATCTAGGGATAGCAGCTCCTTTAGACTTAAAGCCAGAGCAAGCTCAATATCTGTCTGAGATGGAAGCCCCCAGTCACCACTACTGGGCCGGGCTTTAGCACAGATGGTTAATCACCAGCAGCAATAGATCACACCAACTGAAAGGTTGGCAACTGGAAGCTTGGGTCGGGGTGAACACCCGACCTTTAGCCCACCTTACTGTCCACCTAAGCAGTTTGAAAACAGCTGTGAGCTGTGAATAGAGAAATTAGGCACCACTTAAGCGAGGAGGTATTTTATGGCACCATAAAAAAAGGAAATACCAGAAAATGCTGGCGATCAAAGGAAGGAGGAAGTCTGTGATCAAGGGCTCTTCATCATAGAGGATGGAATGACAGAACCCTCCTGTGGATGGAATTGAGCACAACCTCCAGGACATCAAAGTTGGGGGGGGGGGGGATGCAGACATATACCTCTATCTGTTGTCTGACCTGTCTGTTTAATGTTTGCCATGTTGGGGTGAGAAGGGTGGAATATAAATGCTGTAAATAAATAAATAGGCAAGAAAATAATATAGAGTAAATACTAACATCTCAATTCTGATTCTCAACTTTCAAAAGTATATATACCCAAATATTGCTGTTGTCAAGGAAATATTGGGC
This sequence comes from Anolis apletophallus, assembly GCA_030556195.1. Taxonomy (NCBI): domain Eukaryota; kingdom Metazoa; phylum Chordata; class Lepidosauria; order Squamata; family Anolidae; genus Anolis; species Anolis apletophallus. The sequence continues at coordinate 32,755,432 of JARBWK010000006.1, read as the reverse complement.
CAGCTGATCTGAACTAGCTCAACTTTTTTAAAATTCTTAGGCTCTGGTGGCTTCAGTACCCCTTTCCCTTGTTGCAGGAAGCGTGTCTTGCTCATTTTGGCTTTCATGGAAAAGGAAGGAGTAAAATCCTAATTATGTTATTGTTGATTTTGTGCACCTTCAAGTAATTTCCAACTGATGGCAACCCTAAAGTGAGGGGGTGGATAGGTTTGCCATGGCCTTCCTCTGAGGTTGAGAGTGTGCGACTTTCCCCATGGCTTTTACGCTGAGTGTGAATTCGATACTGATCTCTTGATTTCCTAGTCCAATATTCAATCCATGACACAATACATGATTGATCCTGTTATTCCTTCCAGCTAGGGACAGGGAAAGACATTAGGGCCCCATTTACACTGACCATTTAATGCAGTTTGAAGCTTCACACTACTGTGGCTGGACCCAAAAGCTCCTGCAAAAATGCACAAAAGAAAGCCCTTAATCGCAGCAGTGTGGTTTATTTATTTATTTATTCGCCTCATTTATATCCCGCCTTTCTTTACCCCAAGGTGGACTCAAGGTGGCTTACAATTGCACCTCCATGGTGCCTTAAAACATACTACATCAGATAAAACATAAGTTAAACATTAAAACATAACATAATAAAATACATTTCAATGAGTCACATCATCCAGAGCAGGGGTGGGCAACCTACAGCCTGTGGGCCAGATCCGGCCTGGCAGCCGATTCTGTCCAGCCCGGGGAGAAGGGTGTTGGGGGCAGGGCCAAGAGGAAGGGGTGCCGCTGCCGCCATCCCATCGCAGGCTCTGTGGGGCCTGTGTTGGCAGACAGGCCGGAGAAGCGGCGGCTTTGGAGTGCCTCCCATTCCTGGAGGCGATCCAGGCATGCAGCGGGAGCACTCGGCAACCTGCACGGGCTGATCGCCCTGGTGACCCGGAAGACTTGATCATCTTCTGGGTCACCAGGGTGTTTAGCCGCGTCAGATCGGTGAGTGCTCCCCCTGCTAGGTTGGCAGGAGCTGGGCTAACAGCAGGAACCCATTCCCTGGATTAGAAAGACTAGACCAGGGGTGCTCATTAGGTAGATTGTGATCTCATGGTAGATCATGTAGGGCAGGGGTGCTCATTAGGTAGATTGTGATCTACTGGTAGATCGTGTAGGGCAGGGGTGCTCATTAGGTAGATCGTGATCTACTGGTAGCAGGGCGTCCTGGGGGCAGGGGAGGAAGGCTCAGTCCCGCCCCGCAGGCTCCCAATGCCGCCCAAGTGCTGCCAGCTCTGGATTATCTGAGGTCCTTTCCACACAGTTGAATAAAATCCCATGTTATCTGCTTTGAATCAGATTATATGGCAGTGTGGACTCAGAAAACCCAGTTCAAAGCAGATATTGTGTTATATGTTTCACATTTTTGTAGTGGGAAGGTAGATCATTTTGACTTGGTTGTTTTATAAGTACCTCGCATGCTGAAAAAGTGTGAGCACCCCTGGTGTAGGACATCCTGGTAGATCGCAGGCAGGGCGGGAGGAAGGCTCAGTCCTGCCCCGCAAGATCTCAACGCCGCCCAGGTGCAGAAGGAGGTTGGACTAGAAGGCCCTAGGAACCCATTGGAGGTCTCCTGAATATTTTAATCCTATTCTAACGTGGAACCCATTGTTCAGTTCAGTTCAGTTATTATTATCAGAGGCTGAATGGCCATCTGTGAGGAATGCTTTGATTGTGTTTTTCCCTTATGGCAGAAGAAGGTTGGACTGGATGGCCCTTGGAGGTCTCCTTCTACTCTAGAAACGTGTTGTTGTTACTATTAGTAGTAGTAGTAGTAGTAGTAGTAGTAGTAGTAGCAGAGGCTGAATGAATATTATCATTATTATTATGAATAAATTCAGGGGCTTATTATACTCACATTTAGTTGAATTCAGTCTTAAAATATATGATATGGCTCTCACTGAAATAAATTTCCAAATATTTTGCTTTTATGGCTCTCTGAGTAGTGGGTAGGTAGATCATTTTGACTTGGTTGTTTTATAAGTAGCTGGCATGCTGAAAAAGTGTGAGCACCCCTGTGCTAGACCTTTCAGCCAGCAAGTTCAGCAGCTCAGCTGTTTAACCCTCTGTGCCAATGGAGTTTTATGCCATTCCTATATAATCATCTGTCCAAGGAAATCACTTTCTTCCAAAATAATTTGAAACTGTATTAAATGGTCAATGTAGATGGCGCCTAACTAAGCATTCTGGCGGGTGGTGTGGGGAAATGCTAATGACTGCTCTGCCTCCAACAGCCAATTATCTTGGGAGGGCCCTAACCTGAAGAAGGCAGGTTCAGGGGGAGGAGGAATAGAAAATAGGGGATGGTTCTCCCTGGATTGTGGGTCCCTTCCTCTTTCTCTCTTTCTGCCAAGCTCTGAATTGTAAGCTTCCTGGCTCTCTTCAACAGCAGGCTATTATTCCTTCTAGCCTTTCCCGGGGTCTCATCCGGCTCCAGAAAAAGGGCAGTAAATAATCGGATTGGGAGGTTTTTTTTCCTAATCCCACCTCGATCTGCTGCTTTCTCCCTCCCTCTCTTCTTTCCCCCCCCTCTCTCCAATATCACTAATGTCATCTCTATTGGCTGCATTAGACAGATGTTCAAAAGCTCCCTCTCTCGTTTAATCTGATCCCCCTGTAAGACTTTCACTGCTATTAAAGCCACATGCATCTATCTCCCATTCTCTCTCCCTCTCCCACTAAGCCTTTTTACTTTTCCAAAAGGGCTGGAGGGGGGAGTTAGACTGCCTTTTCCAGGGCAGGACGACAATCTGCTGGAAAACAAGACAATGGGATTCTCTCTCTCTCTATCTCCCCACCCCCAACTTTATTTTTCCCCTCCTTCTGTTTCGATATCAAAAATGAATTCCCTGCAAAGGAAAAGAGGAGGACAGCTCTGCTTTCCCCCTCGAGTAACTAGGAAGGTGTGACTGAGGGTGAGTGAGCATGCTCTCCAGAGTGCCATCGCTCCCTCTAGCCAAGGGGAAAACAATGCAGTTCTGAGAATGGGCTTTTAAAAAAAAATACTGGAAAAGATACAACCTAAACATTAGCCAGCAATGTGATGCAGCTTAAAAAGCTAGTGGGATGTTGGCCTACATAAATAGGAGTCTAGTGTCTAGATCCAGGGAAGTCATGCTACCCCTCTATTCTGCCTTGGTCAGACCACACCTGGAAACACACTGTGTCCAATTCTGGGCACCACAATTTGAGGGAGATGTTGACAAGCTGGAATGTGTCCAGAGGAGGGCAACTCAAATGATCAAGGGTCTGGAGAACAAACTCTATGAGGAGCGGCTTAAAGAGCTGGGCATGTTAAGCCTGCAGAAGAGGAGCCCTTCCACACAGTCCTATATCCCAGAATATCAAGGCAGGAAATCCACATTAACTGAGTGAGGATTCAGATAACCTAGTTCAAAGCAGATATTGTGGAATGAGTTCAAGGCCTGTCCAGGTTGGGGTGAGCTCTCGACCAATTGTGTAGCTCGTAGACCTTTGCAACCTGAAAGACAGTTGCATCCATCAAGTAGGAAATTTAGGTACCACTTGTGTGGGGAGGTTAATTTAACTGATTTATAAGACCATAAAACTTCCAGGAAATACACACAAAAAAGAACGAAGGAATGCGACAGCTCCTCCTGGTGGCCAGAAGATGGAATGTTAAATTGCCTCTATGTCTGTCTATATATGTTGTATGTCAAATGGCATTTAATGTTTGTCTGTACATGTGCATTGTGATCTGCCCTGAGTCCCCTGTGGGATGAGAAGGGCGAAATATAAATGATGTAAATAAATAAATAAATAAATGTTAAATGAATGCTACAGTGCACATTGGTGGCGTCTTGTCCACATGTCCTGCAGTGTAGATGTGTCCTAGGAAAGGACACAAAGGAGGAAAGGGAAAGAATGCGGGGATTTACCCCGGGGTGGGGGACCAAGGAGGGATGAGCTTCATATCAAAATAATTTATTATTATTATTGGGTTATTATTATTATTGGGTTTTCGGGATTTTGGGTTTATATATCTGTGGAATGTCCAGGGTGGAAGAAACCCAAATTTCCTTGTTCCAACAGGCCTCACAACCTCTGAGGATGCCTGCCATAGATGCAGGTGAAACATCAGGAGAGAATACTTCTAGAACATGGCCATATAGTCCAAAAAACCTACAACAACCCAGTGATTCCAGTCATGGAAGCCTTTGACAATACATTATTATTATTATTATCAATGTGTTGTTGAAGGCTTTCATGACTGGATTGCTATGAGTTTTCCGGGCTGTATGGCCATGTTCCAGAAGCATTCTCTCCTGGCGTTTCACCCACATTTATGGCAGGCAAAGAGGTTGTAAGGTCTGTTGGAAACTAAGCAAGGGAGGTGTGTGTGTGTGTGTGTGTGTGTGTATACACATGCACACACACACACACACACACACCTCCCTTTCTTCAAAGCAGTCAGGCTTTGAAGCTGCAAGGCTTTGCAATGCAGCAAAGCCTTTCATATATATATATGAAAGGTCCAGGGTGAGAGAAAGAACTCTTTGTCTGTTGAAGGCAAGTGTGATTAGCATTGTAAAGCCTTGCAGCTTCAAAGCCTGACTGCTTCCTGCCTTGGGAGATGTTAGCTGGCCCTGATTGTTTCATGTCTGGAATTCCCCTGTTTTCAGGGTGTTGTTCTTTATTTACTGTCCTAATTTTAGAGGGTTCTTTTTAATAAATAAATAAATAAGTAAGTAAATAAATAAATAAGTAAATACTGGTAGCCAGATTTTGTTCATTTTCCTGGTTTCCTCCTTTCTCTTGAAATTGTCCACCTGCTTGTGGATTTCAGTGGCTTCTCTGTGTCGTCTGACGTGGTGGTTGCTCGAGTGGTCCTCAGATAATAGTTTGTGTCCAGGTTGGTTCATGAAGAGCTCTGCTATGGCTGACTTCTCTGGTTCAATTAGTCTGCAGTGCCTTTCATGCTCCTTGATTTGGGCAAGGCTGCCTTTGGTGGTCCCTGTGTAGACTTGCCCACAGCTTCATGGTACAAGGTAGACTCCTGCAGAGGTGAGAGGATTACTCTTTTCATGCCTTTCTTTGGCTCAGGAGTTTATTTTGTTTGTTTACAATCCTTCCTATTTCAGATTGAGGGATGGGTGATGGGCAGAGAAATATCGGTTGCAAGCTGGAGTTGGGCTTTGCTGCGGCTTTGCTGAACTCCAGGGCCTCCTCCAGAAGAAGAAGAAGAAGAAGGTCCATAGAGGCGAGGAGGAGGAATTCCGTCTCCCCGATGTCATTCCTCGCCAGCCACCCCAATTCTTTGTAGCTGAACAGCAGGTGCGTCCTGGGGTCATGAACTGGGGACCGGATTCTCCCTCCTTCCTCCTCTTTCTCTCATCCCCTTTCTCTCTTCTTCTCCTCTCCTCCCTCTCCCTTTCTAGCGTTTGCCTAACTATAACGGACTGATGCCGTTTTGACAGCCAGAGCGCCCTCCTTTGGAATCCTGGGATTTGTAGTTCAGGGTGGAGAATGGGAATTCCCTATTCCTCTTCTCCAGTGACAGCGTCAGAGCTCTCAGGGTGCCATGAGTCGCAGCAGTTTAACGTGGTACCGAAGCGCTGCGCCGGTGAGGTGTGGACACACTCGTGGTTGTCAATAATTCTTCATATACATATGCACATATAAGATGATACATTGTGTTAGTATTGGTATTTGAATCTTTGCTCTATTTTAATATATGTATTTGTAAGGCCCTTTATTTTCACCGTGTAATTTAACTATTAAGGCTGAATCTACAACGCAATCCTTCCTTCCTTATTTCCTTCCCTCCCTTCCTTTCCTTCTCTTTCTTTCTTTCCTTCCTTCTCTTTCCTTACGTCCTTCCATCCTTACTTCTTTCCTTCCTCCCTTCTCTTTCCTTACGTCCTTCCATCCTTCCTTCTTTCCTTCCTTCCTTCCTTCTTTCTTTCCTTCCTTCCTTCTTTCCTTCCTTCTCTTTCTTTCCTTCTTTCCTTCCTTCTCTATCCGTCTCTTTCCTTCCTTCCATCTTTCCTTCTTCCTTCTCTTTCCTTCCTTCCTTCACCTTTTTCTTCCCTTCCTTCCTTCTTTCCTCCCTTCTTTGCTTCTTTGCTTCCTTCCTTCCTTCCCTTCTTTCCTTCCTTCCTTCCTTCTCTTTCCTTCCATCCTTCCGTCCTTCCTTCTTTCTTTCCTTCCTTCCTTCCTTCCTTTCTTCTTTCCTTCCTTTCTTCTTTCCTTCTGTTTCCTTCCTTCCTTCTTTCCTTCCTTCTTTCCTTCCTTCCTTTCCTTCCTTCTTTCTTTCTTTATTTCCTTCCTTCTTTGCTTCCTCCCTCCCTCCCTTCCTTCTTGTATGGACTGTGTAGATCCATATAATGCAATTCAAAGTGTTGTATCTCGCCTGCAGCCGCGAGGAGAGGAGAATAACAAATCTATTATTATTATTTTATTATTATTATTACCGTCGTCATCACCATCCCGAGAGAGTACCATGCCTGGGCAATAGGCGTGATATCCATTTTCCACTCTCATCTTTCCCCCCTTGTTGCTTTCCAGTCGCCCCCTATGGCTCCATCTGCTTGATATAAATAATCCCGCTTGATACCATTCCCTAATCCACTTCTTTCTCCCTTCCTCCCTCCCTTCCTTCTCCCCCACCCCAATCCTTTTTCCGCCGGCGGAATTGAAAGTGGAGGGAGGGATTAGTAACCTTTAAACATGGAAACGACTCTCTTTTTCTCCCTCCCTCTCTCTTTCTAAACAGTTGGGGAGGGATTGCTCCAAATTAAACAGATGCCCCTTCCCTCCCTCCCTCCCTCCCTCCCTCCCTCCCTCCCTTCTTCATAGGATTGTCGTGGAGGACTGCCCTCCAAAACAACAACAACAACAACAACAACACGAGGTGGTGATTGTGCTCTTTGCTGTTGTTGTTACAATGCGTTTATTTAAGGCGTTAGAAGAAGGCATTTCTGAACTCGGAAAAAGAGAGAAAGGGAAGGGGTGTTTATTAATGGCTAAGCTTGCTTAAAACGTGGAGAGTCTATTTCGAGGGATTTATTCACGCGTGGAGTCTAATCGTTAATTTGTTTTGGACGGGAAGGGTCAAACCCCCCCCCCCCCCCAAAGGAATAAACCAAAAAAACGTGGATGAAAATCTATTTTTCGTTCAACAAGGGAGCCTGTTTTAAACATTTGGAAATTCTTCTTTGAAGGGAAAATGCATATTTTTCTCTTCGCCCTACCCGCCTCCCATTTCCTTTTATATTATATGCATATGCATATACACACACACATATATATTCCGGTTATATAAGTACCGTGACACAATTGTGTCGAGTCAGTCCATTCCCCTTCCCAAGACTTTCTCTCCTCCTCGAGCTGGTCCAAGATGCGCGTCCACACGGGAATCATTTCCACTTCGCTTTTATATTGTTTTATTTCATCTTTTGGAAGGAGAGATTTTTGCTGTTTGCTTTTCTCCCACTTTTAACCCGCTTTCCGCCTTTTTACACAGAAAATAATCCCCAGAAGGGAAGCCTTTGCCTGACTGACATGGGAGGAATCCGCACTGGACTCAGTCATTAAGGCTGCCTTCCCAATAAACAGATACTACCGACTTGTATAATAAATGAAGAAGCCACATAGTACTACCTATTGTTCCTAAAAGGGAAAAGATTTAGGGAGCAGGGTGGCAACAAATAACAATGTTTATTATTATTATCATCATTATTCACATTCAAATATATTATTATTATTCTTAATTATAATAATATTAATACTTCTTAATAATAATAATAATCTTCCCTCTCCATTGGATCCCACTAAAGATCCCCTTAAAGATGCCTCCACCTGAAGGGGTGCCCTGCAGCACATTGTGGAATAATAGTAATATAATTAGTAATAATCACCCACTTGAATGTGAATAATATATTATAATTATGTTTATTATTATTATTACTAATACTATTATTATACTTCAATGTGAATAATAATATATTCTTATTAATATTATTATACCTGAATGTGAATAATAACAACATAGTAATGTATTGTTATGATTCACATTCAGGTATATTAATAGAATTCGTAATAATAACATACTAATCTATTAATATTATTCACATTCAGGTATAATAGTAATAGTAGTAGTAATAATAACATAATAATATATTATTATTCATATTAAAGTATAATAATAGTAATAAAAATAGTAGTAGTAATGCTAGTGATAAATTATTATTATCCACATTCAAGTATAATGATAGCACTAGTAATAATAATATAAATAAGAATGTATTATTATTCACATTAAAGTATAATAATAGTAATAACATAAATAATAATATATTATTATTCACGTTCAGGTATAATAATAGTATTAGTAATAATAATATAAATAATAATATATTATTATTCATATTTAATTATAATAATAGTAGTAATAATAGTAGCAGTAATACTAATAGTGTATTATTATTCACATTCAAGTATAATGATAGCATTAGTAATAATAATATAAATAAGAATGTATTATTATTCACATTAAAGTATAATAATAGTAGTAATAACATTAATAATAATAATATATTATTATTCACATTCAGGTACAGTAATAGTATTTGTAATAATAATATAAATAATAATATATTATTATTCATATTTAAATGTAATAATAGTAGTAATAATAGTAGTAATACTAATAATATATTATTATTCACATTCAGATATAATATAGTATTAGTAGTAATAATAATATACTAATCGCTGTTATCTTGCTAATAAGCAAAACAATAATAGCAATAATCATAATTATTATCTGAATAACAATAATACTGTTCTGAGACGGTGGTAGAGGGAGATCCACAACACCAAGTTGCGTTAAGATCTAGTGCTCCAAATTAACGGGCTTCTTCATCCCCTGATAATATAATAATAATAATAGCACGTATATCTCGTTTATATATATAGATAAATACACACACACACATATATATATATATATATAGAGAGAGAGAGAGAGAGATTGCTGTGTAATGTGTTTTTGGGTCAGTAAAATAATAATAATAATAATAATACGCCTTCGTTTGTAGTTTTAAATTTTGCTGGCCGAAAAAAAAGCAAGTTCGCGAGCGGAGGCTAGAGGTAGTTTCTGCCTTTTGCGACCCCCCCCCCCCCTTCCAAAAAAAAATCCTCAGACGCCAAAGCCCAAGAAAGCAAGGCGTTGAAAGGAAGGCGAGCCCACGCCTCCGAAGCGGGTCCCTTGAACTCGGCCCGGAGGCTTTCCAGGGAAGCCCGTTTTTTCTTGCTGCCCGGGAGGAAGGAAACGCGGTCAGAAGCGCGCACCTTGAGCAACTCTTTCCCCGAGGCGTTTTTGCCTGTGCCTTCCTTCCTTCCTTCCTTCCTTCCTTCCTTCCTTCCTTCCTTCCTTCCTTCCTTCCTTCCTTCCTTCCTTCCTTCCTTCCTTCCTTCCTTCCTTCCTTCCTTCCTTCCTTCCTAGCTTCCTTCCTAGCTTCCTTCCTTCCTTCCTTCCCCCTCCGCTGGATCCCCCTAAAGATCCCCTTAAAGATGCAGCCACCCGAAGGGGAGCCCTGCGGCACTTGGGGCGCCTCATCCACTGTACTGTCGAATGAAAACAGGTTGACACCATTGTAACTGCCATGGCTCAGTGCAATGAGATCGCGGAAGCTGTCCCTTTCCTTCTTTGCAAAGGGATTCTGGTGCCCCACGAGGCTGCACATCCCAGGCTTCCATAAGAAGCACCTAGCCGTGGGAGTCAAAGGGGTGCCACACTCCATTTCTTCCACAGTAAGTGGAGATGCGCCGCGAGGCAGAAAAGGCGTCCAGGGAAGGAACCCGTCCCTGGGGGCAGAAGACACGGGTTGACGCTCAAGTCAAGGTGCGGGGAAAGTAGTGCCCACCAGAAGGAACCCGAGGAGGAGGAAGCAAACATTGGACCACAGATGCGTGTCGGCGCACAGGACGCTTTGCTTTTTCATGTTGAAGTCAACTCGCCCAAAATTAAATTTTTGCAGGTTTGAAATTCCATTGTTTCTAAGGTCTGAGTCAAAAGGGAAGAGCGGGGAATAATAATAATAACATTAACAACGACAACGACAATAACAACAATAATACAGAAAACATATCTGAGTTCTCCTCGGGACAGGGAGTCCCTTGATGGGGAGGTCTTTATTAAAGTTGCTTTTCAGGGGCTTGAAGGATGCCTTCTCAAATGGGTAAGAACCGGAGCCACCTTTCCTCCCTTCTTTCCTTCTTCCCTTCCTTCCTCCCTCCCTTCTTTCCTTCCTCCTTCCTCCCTCCCTTCTTTCCTTCCTTCCTTCCTTCTTTCCTCCTCCCTCCCTCCCTTCCTTCTTTTCTTTCCTTCATTCCTTCTCTCCTTCAATTTTTCTTCCTTCTATCTTTCCTTCCTTCCTTTTATTTATTCCTTCTTCCCTTCTTCCCTTCCTTCCTTCCTCTCTTTTTTCCTTCCTTCATTTCCTTTCTTCCTTCTTTCCTCCCCCCCGCCTTCCCTCCCTTCTGTCCTTCCTTCCTTTCTTATCTCCTTCCATTTTCCTTCCTTTCTTCCTTCATTCCTTTTTCTTTCCTTCCTTCCCTCTTTCTTTCCTTCTTTCCTTCCTTCCTTTTCGTTATTCCTTCCTTCCTTTCCTTCCTTTCTTATTTCCTCCCTCCCTCCCTCCTTCCCTCCCTCTCTTCCGTCCTTCCTTCCTTTCTTATCTCCTTCCATTTTTCCTTCCTTCCCTCTTTCCTTCCTTCTTTCCTTCCTTCCTTCTCGTTATTCCTTCTTTTTTTCCTTTCTTATTTCCTCCCTCCCTCCTTCCCTCCCTCTCTTCCGTCCTTCCTTCCTTCCTTCCTTTCTTATCTCCTTCCATTTTTCCTTCCATTTTTCCTTCCTTCCTTCCTTCCTTCTTTGTTTCCTTCTTTGTTTCCTTCCTTCCTTCTTTGTTTCCCTTTCTTTCTTTCTTTCTTTCTTTCACACTTTCACACTTTCTTTCTAGATACTCCGCCTCCCTTTCCTTCCTTCAACTCTGTTTCCAAACTGACTCAAGGGCTCTGTTTCATCACCTCACACCCCCTCGCCCGCTCCCCCCTCCCCGTCAACGGTTGTAAATAATGGTTTTGGAGATTAGCTAATTAAAGCGCATTAATAACGGGACGAAAGGGAATAAATCAAAGCCTGGCTCAAAATGGCAATTCTGCCCCACTCGCTCCTCAAAAAAAGAGAAAGGAAGCCGGCCATTCTCTCTGGAGCAGCAGACAGGTGCGCCTTGAATTACTGCGGCAGCTGGGGAAAAAAACCCTTTTCTGAGGCTCTTTCGGCTTCTTCTGCTTCGCCTCCTCTTCTTCCTCATTCGAAAGGGAGGAAAAAGTCTTTCCTATACTTACCCATGCGGCAGTTAAATCACCATTTTTGAAAAAACTAAGAAAATATATTTTTCGGAAGGAAAAGAAGACCGCGAATCACTGAGAGAAGAAGCAGAAAAACCGAGGATTAGTATAATATTATTAGTATAATATCCTTAATTACACCCACACGCACCAGCGTCCCTATCCCTTCACTCTCATGTTTTACAGGATTCCCATTAAGGAAAGTAAGAAGTCTGGTTTTTTTTCTATGTCGCATCTTTAAACATATGTTTCTCCTCCCTTTTGAACCTGACCCCGACCCACAGACACACTCTCCCTGTCTCTCTGTGTGTGTGTTTGCCTTGCAATGGCAGAGAAACAAGCCCCTCAATTGAAAATACAAATGAGTCCCGCACAAGTTTAGGAAAAGGACAGAAATCCAATCCGACCCAAGCTGGCAACTTCCCTCCACGTCCCAAGGAGTCCTTTTTGGTCTCCGAAAGCCCCCTCGAGCTTCCCAGCGAGCCAATAAATAGATCTATCTATCCATCTAATCTATCAAAATTTTCCGAATGGCAGAGCCACAGCCACTCTTGCCATGCAACTGTGGGGCTGCCCCATGGCTTTGCCATTCCTCATGGCTCTCCCTCCTCAGCCTCCTGGGCATCTCTCGTCTCCCACCTTGGAGCAGCAAGTCCCAGGAACCAGCAGAACCGAGCCGGGCTCCCTCTGTGCCCAAAAATGCCCCCAGTTACTCCAAGACCGCAATATAAATAATGCACAAGAGGTCCTCTTCCTCCACTGCCAAGCGCAGGTGGCTCCTTCTCTGAATACCAAACCCTTTCAGTTGCACAGCCAGCATTCCCCCTTTACACACACACCCCAATCATCCCTCCCCAAAACCCTCCCCTCCTCTTCCCCCCTCCCCTCCCTCCTTCTCTCTGCCCAGGAACCTCACAATTAATTCTAAGTTAGTCCATGTACCGTTTCATTACCCCCCCCCCCTTCTATGGATGATGGGGAAAGAGGAAAGATTACGCACATAGAGGGAAAGAGGGGCTCTTAGGGTGGGTATGGGGGGGGGGGGGGAGAAAGAGAGAGAGTGAGTGGGAAAGGGAGATTTGCATAACGCTTTGTCCTTTTAACGCCTGTAGAGCTGCCAAGGGTTTGGGCGCTAATTGGGCGAGATTAATAGGGCCGGGGAGAGGGGTGCCTTGGGGGTTTGCATGCCCCAAAAGACACTGTGGCTCTCTGTGTTTGTCTATGTTTGTGTGTAGCAAGACAGGCTCCAAAAGAGATGCGTCCATGTTGTAACATCCATGCGTGGCATGGGTGGGGACTGGGGAGGGTCATTTTTCGTCTCCTAGGACAATATGAAGAGTTGGGGGATACAGATCTATGCTGTGCGAGTGAAAGGGGGACTGCTCGCCTGGACAATCCAGCTGCCCGCCCACCCCACCAAGTTTTCTGTTCTTAGGTTGGCACTGAATAAGCGGTGCCTTCTGGAAAAAAAGCTGTAAAACAGCGCTCCGTAGTGGCCAAGGTGAGTACTGCAGGATGAACAGTTCCCCAAAGCCTGATAGAGTGAGGCAATACTGTCCCTTAGTGGACTGGGAGGAAATCGAAGATTTCTCCAGATCGAAGGAAGCAGGACATTTGAAAAGTGTCTAAAAAGTGTTGGATGATGATACAGTAGACTCTCAGTTAACTGGAACCCATGGGGATTGATAGATGCCAAATAAAGTACTTTCTGGTTGCTTGAAAGTTAATAATAAAATAGGTATAATATTTATTTATTTATTTACATCATTTATATTCCGCCCTTCTCACCTCGCTGGGGACTCAGGGCGGATCACAATGCACATATTCAGGCAAACATTCAATGCCTATTGACATACAACATATATAGACAGACATAGAGGCAATTTAACATTCCAGCTTCTGGCCACCAGGGGGAGCTGTCGCATTCCTTCATTCTTTTTTGTGTATTTCCTGGAGATTTTACAGCCTCATTAATCAGTTAAATTTAGCCTCCCCACAAAGTGGTACCTAAATTTCCTACTTGACAGATGCAACTGTCTTTTGGGTTGCAAAGGTCGACAACGAGCTACACAAATTGGCCGAGAGCTCACCCTGACCCAGGCAGACCTTGAACTCATGACCTTCTGGTCAGTAGAGATCTTATGCAGCTGACACCCAGCCAGCTACGCCACATTCCCGGTAATACTCTACCACATACTATACGATCTATATAAATAACAATGTAATGTTCGTTTGTGGGATTAACATGACTCAAAAACCATTGGAGAAATTGACACCAAATTTGCACACAATACACATATCAAGCCAACAAGTGACCATCACTCATAAAACCTCTGAAAAACACAGCAGAAGAGATTTTAAAAGCCAAAAACCCAAAAATTACATTACAACACATGCACAACCCCCTCCCACAATATACATATATATTGCATATGTATATATATATATATATTGCATATGTTTATATACATACATACATACACATATATATGTATATATACAAACACATATACATACATACGCAAACACACATATACACATATACACACACATATACACACAAAAAACACATATACACAGACTGGGCCACAGCAACGCATTGCAGGGGATGGCTAGTATTATAATATTACTATTGAAATACAGCAATTCGGGTGAGCCCCCAGTGGCGCAGTGGGTTGAACCGCTGAGCTGCTGAACTTTCTGACCAAAAGGTCAGTGGTTCGAATCTGGGGAGTGGGGTGAGCTTTCACTTTTAGTCCCAGCTTCTGCCAACCTAGCAGTTAAAGAACATGCAAGTGTGAGTAGATTAATAGTACAGTTTTGATGGGAAGGTAATTGCACTCCATGCAGTCATGCTGGCCACATGACCTTTGAGGTGTTTACAGACAATGCTGGCTCTTTGGTTTAGAAATGGAGATGAGCACCACTGCACAGAGTCACACAAAACTACACTTGTCTTTACCTTTGCCTTATTACAGTAATCCAAAGCAAATGAAGATAAACTAACGTAACATGGTAGTACTTTATTTAGTATTACATGGTACTACTACATGGCAGAGAGAAATCTTTGCACAGACATAATCAAGGGTCATCTAGACTGACCCTCCCTTCTTCCATGCAGAAAGGCACCACCCAAACTCCCCTGACCTCCAATTAATATGTTTCCCCTATTGAGTTAGAGGGGACCCCCAAGGGCCATCCATTTAGGTCATTATTTTTTTCCAGCCCAGCACAGAGATTGGCTTACTTATTAGAGAGAGATGTATCAGTCAGTCCTCCTTTTTGCAGATTCTGGCTGGTGTTTTCTGATGCTGATGCAATCTGGAAAATGTAATTTAGGGCAGGCATATGGCTCCTCACTTCCCAAACTATGTTTTTGCATGCACATAATTAAATGACTATAATTGGGTAAACTTTAGGGGGTCCTGTCTCCCTCATTTTTAAAGCTATTGGGGTGAAACTTACTACATTGGTTACCACTGTTAGCCCACCATATTTCAGAATGTTTCACTTATCCACAGATTTTTGGTGCATTTTCAAAGTTTCCAGATTGCTATCCTGATTGGCGCTTTCTGTTACTGATGCAGTTTGAAAAATGTAGTTTAGGGCAAGGTCTTTTGAATTCTCTGGCATAGGGCTCCTCCCTTTCCCAATTATGTTTCTTATAGTTCTGTGCCAAGACTGCATTAATTTCACAGAGGAATGGCAAGGTACTGAGGCAGCCTTTGGCTTTGCTTCCTTGCCTTGCATTGAATATGAAACTGACTTTGGGAACCTTCCAAGATTTATAAACCTAGAACTAAAAAGTTTGGGACAAGTTTTGATTCTAAAATATTTAGTGTGGGGAATGCAAACGTTTCAAATATGGCTTCCAACTTACAAAATTTCCAATTTTCTTATGATTTCAGAAATTTCCATTTTTTTCCACAAGCCTAATACATACACACCACCGAACAAATGAGTAAGCTACAATTGAGCATAGAATGATAGAATTATAGAATGGGGTCATGTTTAAGTCACTAACAGGATCCTGCTCACCACAATCCTGTTTGCATCAGTGAATCCCACTCACTTCAGCTTGTTTTCAAATGCTGGCAGGAATGTATGAGAGAAAGCAACTAGTAAAATATAAAGCAGAAAGGAAGGAGAAAGAAAAGAGAACAAAAGTTTCTATTTGGAAGGCTCATTGAGTATTGTTGGGCTTTATCCCTAGATTACATGTGTCTTGTGTCATCAAGCCTCCAGTCCTCAATAAGTAGCTAGAGTAGAGAAAGGATTAGAGCGATCCTCCCCTCCAGATTCCTATGCATGTTTATCCCAGAAGGGGCTTTGTCTTCTTGCTTGCCACTATCTCCTTCCCCCTTGAAGGAGATGAGGCATGAGGTAACTTCTTCTTTAAATGTATTTTTATTGCCCTGGGTTTGGCCATGTAGTCATCCTCCATTGTTGGCTCTCTGACCTTCCTTCCTTCCAGTAAGGATGCATTTTGCCTTTCTCCAGGCAAAATGTAACTGCATGACTATTTTGACTTTTTACTCTGTTACCTTTCTTTGAATATGAGCTTAGTAAGCTAGTTAGATCCAAGATCTTTTCTATCTAGAATGGATTTCTTTTTTACTTCAATAAAGCTTTTGAACCTAAAGTTGTGACTCTGCAATCCTGTACCATTCTGTTGAATGGAAGCTTATCCTGGCTCACCTCACATAGGTTTCTGCTGATTATGAAGTTTGCATCTAGCACTCTGTTATAGTTATGGTGGAATCACCCCAACTGAGGGTTATTTTGAGCCTAACATCTCAGATTCCCAACAATAATACTCCCTTTGCCATAGCAAATTGCTTTAGTGTTTTGCTGATCTCTCTCTCTCTCTCTCTCTCTCTCTCTCTCTCTCTCTCTCTCTCTCTCTCCCTCTCTCTCTCTCACTCCCTCTCTGCTGAATGAACTTCCATCTTTTACTCCAATATGTTTTGCCTTTAAAAAAAGTTTATTGGGTACATTTCCTACCCAGCATATCATCGGCAGTGTGCCTATAACCATGAGTAGCTATTTAGCTAAAATGTTTTTACAAAGTATTAACTTTCCAAGGATTTCATGGGCCCACATTTTAAGCTGCCAAAAGTCATAGTGAGACATCAGAATTAAAAAGACTTGTTGAAGCTAAACTGAAAAACTCAGGTTAATCAATTCTTGTTCTCTTCTCATTCTGTGAACAAAACCTTGCTGATGCTATGATTCTTCTCTCTGTTTCCTTATTGTAAGCAATAAAGCTGGCAACTATCTTGAGAAAAGGTCAGGCCAGAGGCCTTTGGAATCAGAGTCTTTATACAGGTTTGGCATCGTTTTGTCATGTACCAAAGTAATATATATACAGTATATATAAATATACACAAATACATCAGTATGTATAGGTCAATAATCAATAAACAGGTATGAGATATAAACATACATTTCATGTATGTTTATATTTACGTTTGCTCCTTTTCAATAATAATAATAATTATTATTTATTTATACCCCACCACCATCTCCCCAAGGGGACTCAAGGTGGCTTAGATGAGGCGAAGCCCAATGACACATAATAACACAACAGCAAATAATAAAACAATACAATCAAAATAAATTACACATAAGCAATACAAAGCAATTTAAAACCGGCCGGGCCAAATGTGAATATTAAAATTTAAAAATTTAAAATTTAAAATAAACACTGGATGCAGACAGAGGTAGAATGTATGTAGCAGGAAAGTTTTAAAGGATATTGTGGGAATTGCCTGATTTTGCTGCCCACAGGAATATTGCTGTTGCTAAAGGAACATTAAGAAAAGTAGTGGCCCTTGATTTAAGTCTACTGGGAGGACTTCTCTTGCAACTGGCAGCTACTTCCCATTGTACATTGGGGGATGAGGTGCAATGCCAGCTAACTTATAGTGTCTATCAACAAGTGTAAGTTTAAGACATCCTGTGATTATTCTACATGTCTCATTCAGTGCTAGATTCACCTGTTTCATATGAGCAGATTTATGCCAGATGGGGCAGACATAAGCAGTTGAGTAAGACAAGGTCAGGGCTGATGTTCTTATTATTTATTTATTTATTTATTTATGAAGCGTGTTTCTATGCCGCCACTCCCGGGAGGGCTCGGGGCGGCTCACAGGAGCCAAAGAAGGCACAATAAAAACAATGGCAATAATTAACAGCAAATTAGCTAAAAACAGTACACTCCATAAAATCATTAAAAACTGTGATGCAACACGCTACCACAGATAACACTTAAAACATGAGGCTGCACAAAGTAAGACCTACAGGTCGAACGCCTGGCGAAAGAGATGGGTCTTGCAGGCCTGTCTGAATGCAAGCAAGTCCTGGATCGCACGTGTTTCTGCCAGGAGGGCGTTCCACAGTGTGGGCGCGATGACGGAGAACGCCCTCCTGCAGGTTGAGGTCAAACGCACGAGCCTCGCCGAGGAGACGTCTAAAAGATAGACTCCCTCTGACCGCAGTGATCTCATTGGGCAATAAGGGGAGAGACGGTCCCTCAGGTACGTTGGCCCCAAACCGTGTAAGGCCTTGAAGGTAAGAACCAGTGCAGGTCCTGCAAGGCAGGTGTTATGTGACTACCTGCTGGGGTTCCAGACAGGAGTCGGGCGGCAGAATTCTGCACCAGCCTGAGCTTCCGGTTCACTGACAGAGGAAGGCCAACGTAGAGTGCATTGCAGTAGTCCAGTCTGGAGATGACAGTGGCTTGGATCACCGTGGCCAGGTCGTTCCGGGATAGATAGGGGGCCAGCCTCCTTGCCTGTCTGAGATGGAAAAAGGTGGACTTGCTGGCCATAGAGACCTGGGTCTCCATGGTCAGCTGGGAGTCCAAGTGGACTCCCAGGCTCTTTACTAAGGACGATGGGCATAACGCCACACCGTCCAGGGTTGGAAGCTGGACATCCCTATCACCCGGATGGCCCAGCCACAAGATCTCCGCCTTCGCTGGATTCACCCTCAACCTACTGGCTCGCAGCCATCCAGTAACGGCTTTGAGGCACCGTTGGAAATTATTACTTTTGGGTCTGCACCCCAATGATAGGAGTTGTGGGCCAACTGAATCTGCAGGGTCACATGTTCTCAGCCCTGCTTTATTAGATCATCTGAATTTCTATGTTTTTAAATGAAAGTGGGGGTTTTTTTGGGGGACTTCTCAAACTCCATTGCATTTTGAAGTGCCTTTCTGCCTTTTCCCCATTCTCTGGTGTGATTGAGAGTTACTTTTTTAAAGGAAATCTTTCATTCTCAGGATTGTAACATGCTCAAAAGGGAGAGACGCCTTCTTCTGATTGCCTGTTGTGAAGTTCAGCCGTTATCCTTTAGAAATCACTCAGAGGGCAAGTCTGATTAATAGACTGATCCATCAAAATCGCGGGCGTTGGGTCAGTGTCGCATGGCCAGGCAGGGAGAGGGCACATGCATTATTCAGTACTACTAGAAAGGCCTTAAATCAGCAAAAGGGAACTCACCGTGGATGAAACACATTGAAGCATTGCCAAAGACAAATGTCCATGCACACTGTTCTATACTCCAAAATGTAAAGGGAAGAATAAGGAGAATGCCCAGAGACTGTAAATAGTACTATTCATCTGGGAAGATATGAGTGTGGATTAAGTAAACCATCCTATAACATTTTTATCTAATTCTATTGTTATTGACTTGGATCCCATTGTTAGTCCCAACTGGAGTAGACATATTGAATAGAATTTCCCTATGATCTTACCATCTAAATAAGTTTACACTAGCCGAAGCTACTCCATAAGATTTATACTATCTTTAGTGTGTATATTATTGGGGAAGAAAAGTGATACTGCAAGAGATTCTTTTGAAAATCCATAACTCTGTGGAAAGGCAATTATTTTCCATGTAGAAAGTCCTTAGTTCAATTCCTTGGCATTTTAAATAGCTTTAATAAGGGACTACCTTACCACCTTAAGACTTATGGCCACTTTCTGATATTTTTATACAGTTTCCAGCTTGAGCAAAGTAGGCTAACACTTAAGGGTCTATTTACACATAGAAAATGTTGTACATTCTTAGCAGTTTCAAGTGAAGTTAAACATATTCAACTTCTGGAGTACCCCCTAACTTTGCCTGAAGTGAGGCAAAACTGGTTTAAACAACAAGAACAAAAGTATATGGTACACATCATGGTACTCATCATGAAGACTGCCTGCCTTCTCTTCGAGATGAGTCAAGGGCAGGATTTGCCAAGGGTAGGCAAGGCCTAGGACATGGTCCTATCATCTCTGTCTTCTTCCAGGCTGTATAATAATGTGTAAACCTGAAAGAATGTTTGAAGGCTCATAATCCCTGAATATTACACTGGTGGGAATTCTGCATAGCGAACTGGAGGAGTTACATTCGGAGACTACAGCTCTTGGAACTATCTGAGATTTGTTGTCCCAAAACATAACCTTTCTAATTCCCACACAGAATTATCTATTAGAAAAGCCAACGAATGACCATTGTTATTCAAACTCAATTGAAACTGTTTAAAAACTGCAGCACAGATGTGAATCTCAGAGTTGCACAGATGATCTAATAGAAACTGGAATTTCTCACTACTGGGCACAAAGTATGAGAGCTAGTTTTTGTTGTTTTTTTCTTTTCTTTTTTAATGGAGAAAATAAATCCTATGGGATTTCTCTTCTTGAATCAAAATCTTTGCAAACCTGTTGTGCATCATGACTTGGCCATGAAGCTGTATTTTCTCTTTGTTCTTGGAAGCAGTCCCCCATTTTGGCCTTTCCAGAGCAAAGAGAGGGTCAGAAAGTAGGTGGCCTGACTCCCAAGAAGCTGAAGACTGACAGATATGGAACATGATTGGATAAAATCTTATGGGACTGCAAAAATAAAGGTTGTGATATATGCATGTAGGAGGGATATGGGAAGGTAATGGCAAGCCCCCCCCCCCCCAAAGAACAAATCCAGCCGAGAAAGGTTTTGCTTAGGGCCTCCTTAAATTATTTATTTATTTTATTTATTTATTTATTGTTCGGTTTTATATTCCGCTCCTCCCAGCAGGCTCGGGGCGGATCACAAAAAGTAAGTACACAGTAAAACAACGATTCAGTAATAACACATCATAAAACATATCATAAAAACATACAATAAAAACTCGGTACGTGACCATAGTAGAACGATCCACGATTCCTACAGAGCGAGACGGGCCCAGCGGCTTAAGGTTACCCAAATGCCAGTCTGAAGAGGGCCGTCTTACATTCCCTTCGGAAAGGGAGGAGTTCAGGGACCATTCGAATGTGGTCCGGGAGCGAGTTCCAGAGTGCTGGAGCCGCCGCAGAGAAAGCTCTCTGTCTTGTACTGGACAGGTGACAGGAGCGGGACGATGGTATAACCAACAAATTTTGCTCTTCCGAGCGCAGTGATCTCGGGGGAACGTACGGGGTAAGGCGGTCCCTCAGGTACACAGGCCCTAGACCGTGCAAGGCCTTAAAGGTTAAAACCAACACCTTGAAGGCAATCCGGTACTCAATAGGGAGCCAGTGCAGTTGCCGGAGGATTGGAGTAATGTGCTCCCTCACTGGTGCTCCCACCAGCAAGCGAGCCGCGGCATTCTGCACCAGCTTGAGTTTCCGGATTGTCGACAAAGGAAGGCCCACGTAGAGGGCGTTACAGTAGTCCAGTCTCGAGATGACCGTCGCTTGGATCACCGTGGCCAGGTCGGCCCTGGACAGGTAGGGGGCCAGTCGCCTAGCCTGTCGTAGGTGGAAGAATGACGTCCCGCTGACCACGGAGACCTGGGCCTCCATGGTCAGCGAGGAGTCCAGTCTAACACCTAAGCTCTTAACCAAAGATGACGGGCTAAGTTGCTCGCCATCCAGGGTAGGCAGCCGGCACTCATCCAGCCCAGGTCGACCAGGCCACAAGATCTCCGTCTTCGACGGGTTCACCTTCAGCCGGCTGGCACGCAGCCATCCAGTCACGGCTTCAAGGCATTGATGGAAACAATCGGGTACGGTGTCCGGCCTGCCGTCCATTCTCAGCAAGAGCTGGGTGTCATCCGCGTACTGATAACACTCCAGACCAAAGTCGCGGGCCAGCTGGGCCAGGGGGCGCATGTAAATGTTAAATAATAAGGGCGAGAGGATGGCCCCCTGGGGGACCCCACAACTTAATGGGAGCCTCCCGGAGACCTCCTCTCCCCTCTCCACCCCGATCCCCGAGAAAGGAGGCCACCCATTTAAGGGCAGTCCCCCTGACTCCGGTCACGGCTAGGTGGTGGGCCAACAGTACATGATCTACGGTATCAAACGCTGCTGTCAGATCTAACAAAACAAGCAGGGCTGACCCACCCTGGTCCAGCTGGCGGCGAAGTTGGTCTGTAATGGCGACAAGCACGGTCTCCGTCCCATGCCCAATACGGAAGCCGGACTGGAAGGGATCGAGTCCAGCTGTGTCTTCTAAGTACTGCTGCAGCTGAATTAGAAATTGTTTGAAGGCATCTAACAACAATGAATAGGAATGGACTGTTTGCTACCCCCACATAACCTAAAACACAAAGAAGTGTTTGGGTTCACCTGTCTTCCAGTCCTTTGCTGGAACAAAAACAGAGCTGCACTTGCAGCCCTATGTTAAGGGCAAAGCTCGGCAGAGTTGTTGTGTTGTTGTTGTTGTTGTTTTAGTCATATTGAACCATGATTTTCAGGAATTCCACATGATTTTCAGGAATTCCACCATGATTTTCAGGAATTCCACAGTAGCATGGCTACTGATGACAATGCATTGAGAATTCTGGAGATTTTAATCCAAAAAAGTACATTTTCCAAAGGTCTGGTCAAGGACCAAGGCCTGCACTGTCTGTGGCTCTCCAAGTGTTTTGGACTTCAGCTTCCAGAATTCCTGACAATTGGACAAGGTGGCTATGGCTTCTCGTGGTTGGGAGTCCCAAACACCTGAAGGGCCACAGGTTGTGCATGCCTGACAGGCACTAGATCAATGATTCCCAACATTTTTTTTCATCAGGGACTACTTTGATCAGGGACTACTTTCCAACATTAGTACCAAAGGTGTTACAAATCATTTTTGGGCAACTTTAGATTCAGCTTGGTTATTTGAAGTGCTGATTCAGAAAAATGCATTGGATAGACCATAGCAGCTCAAGTTTCTGATACAGAACATATGCCATCCAGTAGTCACTATCTGCTCACCCACAGGAAACCATATTTAATAGCCTCGGCACTATAAGAGAGTTTCTCGAGACCAGTCCCTCTTGTTGCAATGGTGTAGTAACGGTGAGGCCATGAACCATATTTTAGTTCTTGCGGACCACTGATGGTCCATGTACCACAGGTTGGGAACCACTGCACTAGATGCTAGGCTTTATTAATTTGCAGAAAATGGCACAATGAGGAATAAAATACGTCTCTCTCTCTCTCTCTCTCTCTCTCTCTCTCTCTCTCTCTCTTTTTGTTGTTGTCAATTCTTTTCTTTCTTTTTATTTTTTTTGAAGGATAGGGGTTCTTATTATTGATATTGGGTACACATGATCTCCAAGCACATGACCAAACATGTGTCTATAACTGAATTATGGACTTGTAATATCCGTTTCCGTTCCTCATATTCTTACCTTGATGTGTGCTTGTATGTTCATGTAGGAATGTGAGGACTTGTACAGAGCCAACATGGTGCAGTGATTTTCACGTTGGACTTAAATTCTACAGGAGACCAGGATTTAAATGTTTGCTTAGCAATGAAAATCCTATCAATTTCAAAGGGTTTTCTTAAGCAAGAAATATTTATTGACAGTACTTCCTGTGAAGTATAATTGGTAGTACCTGGTATTCATTGGCACTCTCATATTCGTGTACTAACCAGGACTGACCCTGTTTAACATTTACAATTAGATGGGATATGATGTCTTTAGGGTATTTAGGCCCAACTTGAAAATGCCAGACAAGAAAGTTGAGGTGACATGCCATGCAGATATTATTCCAGTCATTTTAGTATTTTCCTTTCCACACTCTCAACTCATCCTCCCTCTATCCATTGTCATAATTTACCTTTATAGTGTTTCAATAGCCTGGCATTTAATATTTTGTGTTTATTGGGTCAATCAAGTTTAGCCTGAACAAATTTATCTGGTACTTCTTGTTATGTCTGTTTTGTTTTTGTTGGGTTTTTAAAAAAAAATCCAGTAAAAGAAATGTGACTTTCTACTTCTGAAATGCCTCCCAGATAAGCCACGTTGTTTTTTTCCTCTGACATCTGGAATTCTTTAATTTTTCGGTGAGTAGTTTGAGAGCAGTTTGTAGGTGGTACTGTAATAAACTGAAGAATGGCCTTGCCAAAAAAAGTTGAGTCAAATATCTGGCCAACAATAAGTTTGTCAGAAAAAATGAATTTGACTAATGATAACGGCAATAATGCTTTTGTAAGGAAATCATTTACATTTTGGTATTTTGTTAATTACAAACATCTAGAAAAATTCCCCATTTTATCCATGGTTAAATATATCTCAGGACCAGAGTTTTGACGTGTTTTTTCTTGTGATGGGCCGGCCTCAGAAAATATGAAGGAATGACTTCAAAGAAAATAAATACATTGTCCTCTCATCTTTCTGAGTTTCATTAAACAATCAATTACCGATAAGCATTGCAAATTGTATCAAGCTGCTGCTGTACTTGCTGAGCTGGAGATTTGCACATAGCTCTTTCCTTTTGGCTGGAGTTAAGTGCACTAAAACAGCAGAGTTTCTATCATCTTCTTCCACCTGGAAATGTTCTTGGGCCCTTCTACACTGACTGGGCATACATGAAAGCCAGATAGGGACCCAATGAGCTGCCAGTATCATATCTTGGGATTATAGAGTTGGAAGAGACCACAAGGGCCATCCAGTCCAACCTCCTGCTATGCAGGAATATGTAACCAAAATCTTTGTTTAAAAGCCTCCACAGAAGGTGCCTCCACAACACTCCAAAGCAAGGTATCTCATTCTCAAACAGCTCTTACAATCAGGAAGTTTTTCCTAATGTTTAGATGGAATCTATTTCCCTGCAGTGTGAATGTATAGCTCCGTGTCGCAGTTTCTGGAGCAGCAAAAAGCAAGCTGATTCCTTCCTCGGTGTGATATCCTTTCACATATTTCAACATAACTATCACATCACCTCTTAATGTTTTATCCAAACTAAACATACCCAGCTTTCTAAGCCACTCCTCATAGGTGTGGCTTCCAGTCTTACAAGTGCCATAAAAGGGGCCTTATTCATTTTTACCTCTACCACACAACCTCGACCATATACCAGTAAGGATACATATGTGCTAACCCATGCTGAGACTTGCGGCAAAAAAGAGAGATGCTTTGTAACGTCTGTCATGAACCCTTATTGTTCAGGATAATAAATAGAAAATAAAAAATAACTTTAATAGCAATACATTTTGGAAATTCCATAACCTATTGAAAATAAGTGCACCATAACCTTATTGTAAAGGTTTATACGATCTGAAGTATTTATTTATAATGACTGTTGGTTTTGCTGATGGGTCATATGTATCTATGGACCATAATAAAATTGTTGTTGTTGTTGTTGTTGTTCTTATTGAAAAGGTAAACATGATGTCACATCCATTTGGCAAATGTGAATCTTCATGAACATAGAGACCACCTTTTGAAAACCACTAGTCAAGAAAAACATGCCCTTGTAAGTGATATTCATAAGCACTCATGTAATGGCACACAGGTAACTGAGCTGTTAAACTGAAGAACCATGTCTTTAAACTGCCAAGGATAAAGACATGCTACTACAAAAAAATATATTTGGTTATCAGAGGACAGTTGTTTCTTTTAAGTAGAAGTTGCTTCTCTTCTTGTTGTTGTCCATTCAGTCAGTCACTTCCGACTCTTCGTGACCTCATGGACCAGCCCACACCAGAGCTCCCTGTCGCCCATCACTACCCCCAGCAGGGGCGGTCTTACCACTAGGCGGAGTAAGCGGCCGTGTAGGGCAACGCCACCTGGGAGGGGCACCGCCGCGCCGGTCGCCCGCCCTGCCCGCGCGCAGCCATGCAGGACGCCGGCGTGCATGTGCGAACTGGGACACCAGCGCGCATGCATGAACCAGGACGCCGGCGCACATGCGCGGTGGCGTCCAGAAGCCGCTGGGGGGCACCAAAATAATCTTCGCTTACCATGATGGGAGAGGTAAGACCGCCCTTGACCCCCAGCTCCTTCAAAGTCAAGCCAGTCACTTCAAGGAGACTATTCACCCACCTTGCCCTTGGTCGGTCCCTCTTCTTTTTTCCTTCCATTTTCCCCAGTATAATTGTCTTCTCTAAGTTTTCCTGTCTTCTCATTGTGTGGACAAAATACTTAATATTTGCCTCTCCTTCCCTCCAATGAGCAGTTACTTTATTTCCTGATGTATGGACTGGTTGGATCTTCTCATGGTCCAAGGCATTCTCAGAATTTTCCTCCAACACCACAATTCAAAAGCATCTATCTTTCTTCACTTAGCCTTCCCTATGGTCCAGCTCTCATATCCATAGGTGACTACAGGGAATATCATTGCTTTTACTATGCGGATCTTCGTTGCCAGTGTGACATCTCTACTCTTCACTACACTGCTCTCCTTTCAATAAATAAGCGTCTTCTGATTTCCTGGCTGCAGTGTGCGTCTGCAGTAATCTTTGCACCTAGAAATACAAAGTCTGTCACTGCCTCCACGTTTTCTCCCTCTATTTGCCAGTTATCAAACAGTCCGGTTGCCATAATCTTGGTTTTTTTTATGTTTAGCTGCAACCCATCTATTCTCCACTCTCCCTTAAAAACCTCTTCGTTAAAATATGCACTCAAGAGGCAATAACAAAGTAGTCTTCTTTTAAAATAACATCTCAAGTTTACTAAAACTTCTTGTATGTATTCAGCATACTAGTCCATAGTTCAATGTGTTTAAACATATAGATATAGTCCAAACTATATAACTGTACTCGCTGAAGTCTGAAAAGAGACAAACTGCAATCTCCACTGAGGTCTAAAAGCATACCATATAACAAAAATGGAGTCCTGTGTCTGAAACCCCACTCAAACCAAAGAGATAGTACAGTCAAATTGGCAAACCAAAGTGTACATACAATACAGATTAACAATTATACATATTTACAAACAGTTAGTGGAGGCTTGGAAGGTTGCTATTTCCAACAATACATATCTATAGGGAATCAAGATGCTCCCACATCACCCACTTTACCCTCTTGTATCTAGAAGCCTTTTCAGCAAAATTCAAGGATCGGGGTCTTCCAATCATATATACCTGTAGCTTGCAACAAGTTCTCATTTTAAAGAGGCGTGTGTAGGGCTGCATTGTAAAATAGGGAGGGATTGTTAGCACTGTTGATTTAGTCTAGGAAGGAAAGAGAGGGAAGGAGGGAGAGAAAGAGACAGAAAGAAGGAAGTAGATGGAGGGGAAGGAGGGAGGGAGAAAGAGAGAGAGAGATGGGGGAGGCGATAACAAAGTATAGGAATAACAGAAAGGGGGAAAGACTCAAAAGTCACAGGGTGACGTTGCACTGATGGCCTGTGATGGCTGTATAGAAAAGGAGGCTAAAGACTAACCTTTCATTGGGTGCTATCATTCTCATGACCCTCTCTAATCACAGTGCTTATCATCAAGCCTTTTTGTTTCCAATTTCCCCCTTTGCTCCAAAGAGCACCTTCCCCTTCAAGTTGAGATCATTCAACGATCTCCCATCTCAAATTTGCGAGCGGAAGAAAGTGTCATGTTGTATGGATCTGAAGAATAGGAGGGTGCTCATCAATCAAGGATTTTGCAGGGTGCTAATCCTCGCCACAGTTAGCTGATTTAGCACTCTGAATTTTGACCACTGCTATGGTCAATCACTAAGCACAAGCAGTCCTATTCAACTTCATCACCAACCTATTCTTGTCAAGTATTCCACCCCCCTTCACTTGGACACCTAGACAAATAAAAAGGGAAGGGGGATGGGGATGGGAGGAGGACAAAACAATTGAAACTCATAACTAAGAGAAAAATAGAGAATGGAAACTCACCTATTCATACATGAGCCAAAATTACTTTATATACATTTATGACTTTGTCCCTGTTATAGCCAAGGTTTTAACTGTTTTGTCAGGTAAATCAACTCAACCTTTTGGCGACTAATCAGCAGGGTGATTCAATCAGCAAGGAAATTTTTATAGGCATGTTGAACATTTTCAGATTATTCCAAATCTGGAGAACTAAAATGAATTGGAAAATGGAAAAAAAGTAGGAAATAAAGCTTTAAGTTTTGGATCCTGGCAAGTCCCAATTAGAGTTGACTCACTGAATTGATTACTGAATGGTGCACTGACACTTCAAAAAAACCAGTTAATTGAATGAGTGTATTCTATCGACAGGATCCAGTCTTATAGATTTTTAAAAATCTCAAAAATGGAATATACATATGTATTATATTCCTATACTAGTTTTTTTTGTGAGTTGTGCGTTTGTTTCGAAGAGTATTTTGTAAGCCACTTTGAGACCCTCAATAAGTTCATAGTATAAAATGGGATTTTACTCTAAATACATTTGAACGGCCCATTGGTTTAACAATCTGAACAGTTTTATTGATTAGCCCATTGGCCTTATCAAAAACAAACAGTGCAAACACAACATACAACATACATCTAGTCCTCTTAAAATAAAATACAAACATACAGGTATTTGTCAGCTTGAAACCAATGTAGCTTAGCCATACATCAACTGTCCTCATCTCCCCTACACTGCACCCCATTCTGATCTATGTACTCCAATCTCCTTTTAGCAGCTTTAAACAAATAAAGGGCAACTTTTGTTGTCAAAATTGGGTTGCAACCAGCCAACAAAAATGAGATTTTTAGCCGCTGTATCCCAGCTTGTTTTATTGCAAATAAAAAACCATAAGTATTGTTTCCTCTCTTTTTCATATAGATTACAGTTATGTAAAGTGTGGTTCAGATTTTTGACTTCGGGGGCACCACTGATACAGATTCTTTCTTCATGTGGGATATAATTGAATCTGCCATGTCTCTTCATGGACTCCATTTGTTCAAATCTTGACCTGGTAAAAGTGATTCTTAGGTATCTTGGCATATCAGGTTTAAGGTACGGCACCCGCTGGAAATTATGTTTAAAGTATCCTAACCACTTCAAGGATCCTGTTTTTGAAAGATGGCTATATCTTTCTGGGCTTCAATATCTAAGATCCTTTGAATTACTGTAATCTGTAGGTGTTAATTGTTCTGACCAGGAAGCTTGGTTTTGACCGTTAGATTGTTCTAAAAAGCACAATTTTGGAAGTTTATTATTTTCAAGATTTTTAATTTTAAACCAGTAATTAAAGGCCCTGATTTTGGTGAGTCCTTCAGAATATACTTATAGCTCTGCTTTGACTGCAGCAGCTGGTCTTAATGTCAATGGCAAGAATCGGTCTTAGAAATTTGGATTGATAAACTCAAATGTTGAAATGGTTAATTGTCTTAATAGTTTTGATTTATTAGCTTAGAGGTGGTAATTTGGGGGATCAGTTTGATGAAATTTAGTATAGTAATGCCCCAAAATCGAAAAATAAAGGGAGAGCTTTTGGGAGTCTAGGGATCCTGTAGAAAACAGAACTAAACTGGAAAGGAACCAAATTATATGAGGGAGATGATTTATCATTGGTTTAACTGTACAAATGTGATTGCTGAAATGAAGTGGTGGGAGAAAATGAGAAACAACAAACTTGTATATATGAAAATGATTGCCACTACGTTAATATTGACTCTTGGGCTGAGCATGAGTTCCTCAGTTGTTTGCTTTGTCTTCTTATTCCTTAATTTTAAATGCATCCTGACGGAATGTTAAACTCCAGTATAACCGGGTTGTTGTGTGTTTTCTGGGCTGTATGGCCATGTTCCAGAAGCCTTCTTTCTTGAACATGACCATACATCCTGGAAAACACATAACAACCCAGTGATTCCAGCCATGAAAGCCTTCGACAATCTAGTATGACCGAAACTAAACTTATGTTCAATTGCAACTCTTCATGCTGATGTACATTTTATATTTGATTGGCTTTAATATTTATGTTTTATTGGTTACCATGCTGCCAGAGTCACTTTAAGGACTTTCATAGCCATATGGCAGAAATGTAAAACTATACAAATCAATATTTGTGTTTCCTTTGCTATCTTCAAATTGCCACTGTATCGAGGTGTTGGTAAAGTGCATATTGATTGATTTGTTATTGATCAATTGGTCTAAAAGGCCAGTGACAAAACAGCTTAAAGTGCTTTAACTCCTTGGCTGCCATCTAATAGATTTCGCATATAGCAAGACATGATGTGACGAATCCATGTTGGCAGTATATTTTAGTTTTCTTACCCTTAGACTTTTCCATTGCTGTTGTCTTGGGTCTTAAATCTGAGGTCATTTAAAGATTAGTTGATGGTCAGAATGTGCAGAAACGGTTCTTACCAATCAAGCATAGGGATAGGATATCTGTATCACTTAAAACATAATCTAAATGAAGGTACAGCTATATTTTTTTTAGTAAAAAGGATGAACTCCTAATGCAGTTCATGAGCTTCCCCACCTGATGTATGAAGGCTAACCTCAGAGTCCCCTCCACTACCTTTCCTCCAATTAGTTGATCATATGGATATTATGATACTATCCACACGACCATCCTACCACGTCAGTCTGTTATTATACTCATTCTTCTGAATTGTCCAGTTTCTTCTCCCTGGGCAGAAGAAAGCACTACCTGTCCTTGTTGCCCCATGGATTCACCTCCTCCAGAAGGATTAGAAAAGAGTCCCTGATTGGGGTGGGCAGCAGACGTCTTATTTGCTCAAGTGTGCTATGGTTTATTTCTTGACATAGACTTAAGTTCCTTCAGATAGAGTGCTTTCTTTCTTGTTTGTGCCATGTTGCTGGCAGCAGAGCAGTTTCTTTTAGAGCAGTAAAACCGATATAGTGTGGACTGCACCGACCTCTTGTGGACAGTTAGTCGAATGCAAGTTAAATGTAGCTTGTGGTTTCGCCCACCAGAGATTCATAAATAGCAGTGAGGACAGGATTCTTTTTGGTGGTTCTAATTCAATGTTCTGTGAGATTCTAAAATGAGAATTGGGGATGGCATTTTTGGCAGATGATTCATACCTGATTCACATACGCAGCTGTGCCATTGCTCTCTAAGTTGTGAAAACCAGAGTACTATATAGGAAGAACCCTGTGTTGATGGGTATTTGCAGATGTTTTCCCTTATGAGTCTATTTGCTCATTGTAGTTTTCTTTAAAAGTTCTTCACCAGAGATGTCTAGTATCTACTCATTGTGCTGTTTCTGTGATGACACTCAAATGATGGAACTGTCTCCCTAGACAGGTTTGCCTGTCACTTCTGTGTTATCTTTTACACTTTTTAATGGCATTAGGATTTTCATGGATTTCAGTAAGGAGTTTACATTAGCTGCTCTTATTATAGGAGTTTTACTATTGCTCAGGATTATATGCCTTATGCGTTTCCATCATTTATTTATTATTATTCCAGTAAACTGCCCAGAAGGCTCATGAAGCTAAATTAGAGAGGTAAATGCCATGAATACATATATGTAATTGCACAGGCATCCATTCACTGCCAATAAAAACAGGAAGACTAGCAAGTGTGATGCATTTTGAGGAGCAATTTAAGAAGAGAGAGTGATGGTATTCCAAAAACAAGTTCTGGCACAGGGGAATTGGGTAGACTATATAGGGGCCTGCATCCAATCATTAGTCTTTACTAGACATGACCTATTAGAGCAATTTACATATTTGTTGACTGTCCACCTATGTTTCTTTTACTTCAATGTATCTATTCTAGATAGACAAGGATAGTATGACAGATCTTTTCTGGTTGTTTCTAATGTTCCAGAACATAGGACACACACCAACACATTTGAATTAGAAATTACAAGAATTCAGATTCAAATTTGATTTATAAGAAAAGAGTTTTCAACTAAACATTAGGAAGAACTTCCTGACAATAACAGCTGTTCAACAGTGGAATAGACCACTGCTACACAAAGTGAACAAGTGACAGCCCATAAGCCACTTTTCTATGAAAGTTGTAGACAATTGATGCAAATATGGAACTAGTACCTGGAATATTGGGGGTGGTTCATTTTCCACATTAGGTAGCTTGAGAAGAACTAGAATAGGCTGCCTCAGAAGGTGGAAGAATCTCCTTCATTGGAAAGAGAGTTTTAAACAGATGTTAGATGATAACCTGTCAAGAATGCTTTAGTACTGGTGGAAGATTGGACTAGATAGCCCTAGGATACCACCTAGCACCATGATTCTGAGACTATTTAATCAATTCCTGGATGATGCTCTCAAAAGATTTAAAGATGGATTTAAAGCCAACCTTAAAAATCTATGGCGTAGACACCGAGAATGGGGAAGTCCTGGCCTTAAGATTCTAACTGAAGGTCAGCTGTTACCAACAGTGCCGTGGAATTCAAAGAGGCATAAATGGAGGGCAAAAGGGAGAAACGTGTCGAGGGGAAGGCGCATCAAGCCCTGACCAGGACCACCTTCCACCTGGAAACGGATGCCCTCACTACAAAGGAACATGCAGATCAAGAATGGGTCTCTACAGTCACCTACAAACCCACCATCAAGACCCTACACTTGGAAGGCAATCATACTTGGCCATGATGAAGCAGGCCTATTTTCAGCCTCAGGTGACACCTGTCAGGAGGTCTGTGGGAGAGCAGAAACCATTGATGTTCACTTTGTTTGGAGGACAGAAGCGAATTGTAAATACTTGTGAGGTAACCTTCAGCATTTGCACCTTATGAAATGTTGCATGCAGAAATACACATGGGTTGTCTTTTGTTTGCTTGTTTTCTGTGTAAAATACAGTTTTCTGCGCAAAAAATAGGGGTCTCTTGCACTCATGCACACACATATATACAAAAACACATATACACCCCCCCCCTCCCTCAGAGTTTTTGAATGGAATAATTTCAGAACACTTCACAAATACAACTTCTGGGTAAAATACTGAGCAGAAGTCTTTTTCCAGTGTGACGTATTTGTTTGAACACTGGACTATGACTTAGGAGACCAAGGATTGATTCCCCTTCTTGGTCATGGAAACCTACCCTATTAGAAAAGATATCAACAAACTACAGACCCCAGGGTTCTTTAAGATATAGTCAGGGCAGTCAAAGTGGTATACAACTATAGTCCTTGATTAAGGGAGGGGACCTTTCTGTCTCATTTGGCTCCCAGAGCCTTTTCTGATAAATATTTCAATTCAGCCATCCTCATCAGAGATTATCAAATAGACTCTTGCAGGTAAATTTTCGAGTTTATTTTCACCTACAGCAAGTCAATACTGACACTATTAAGAAAAAAAGTTACCTTCTGTCATTGGCACTCTATTTAACTGAAATCCCATTCATGCCACACTGACAAGGGAATGTGCAGTTGTTGCAATGGCCAACATGAAAAATTCAAGCACATTTTAATGGGATTTGGCACTTCATAAACAAAATATGAATGTGTGATGTAGCTTGTTGCACAACTGGCTCACCTTTGGAAAGATATCACCTTAGAAAAAAACAAGCTTGTCATAACAAATCTATTCATATATCAAAATGTTTTTAGCTGTATGTGATATATAGGTCAGCTGCCCCCAGTTCATACTTAGCATGAACAATAATTCCTAGAGCTTCAATGTGGTTTGCATCATATATTTTCTTCTTTGTAGCAGCTGCTAGGTCAAGTCTCTTTCCTTTAAACTTAAACCCATTTCATGTTGCTGTTGTTGCTGCTGCTATCATTTATACCCTGTCTTTTCCTAAATAATGAGGCTCAAAGGGGCTTATAACACATTAGAAATAATACAGGTCTGTCTAGGAGTTTTCTAGGTCCTCCAGGCTGACTGTATGGTAAGTTCTTCCAAAGTAATTCATTTCACTCTTAACTACAATTTGCTGTGATATGCATTATCTTAGCAAAAGACCTGCTTCTAACAGAAATGAAAAATGCTAGAACTAGTTTTAGACCAAAATAGCTGTCTGAACTTTGGGAATGTGGAATTTTATTATGGAGACTGTCCTGATGAAGGTTTGGACTTCAGAATGTAGTCCTGCGCCACTGCATACTCCCTATTTGACTCTCAGTTAATCCTCTGTCATCCCACATTTTCAGTAGTTTTTCACTCCTTCTTCATCTTTGTCCTTACCTTACTTCAGCCATTAGAAATGAGTTCTAATTGCAGTTTTGCATTCAATTAACTCAGCAGATGGGGAGAAGCCAGGAAGAAGAAAAATCTTACCCATCCCAGTATTTAGTTATTTATTTATTTCACATATTTTTATCCCACCCTTCTCACCCTAAACGGGGACTCAGGGAGGCCTTACAGCAGGCAGTGATTTGATGCCAATACATATAAATATAAAAATAAACAAATACAATTAAACCCATACCAATAAAAATTAATTATTAAAACATCAATTAAAATCACATAATCCAGATTGTTTCCTCCGGAAACTGAAGGTGGTGCAAAATGCTGCGGCTCGGCTGCTGGCTGGAGTGACACTAACATGCCACATCACACCAGTCCTCCAGCGTTTGCACTGGCTTCCCATCGAGTACCGGATTGCCTTCAAAGTGCTGGTGTTGACCTTTAAGACCTTGCGTGGTCTGGGGCCAGTGTATCTGAAGGACCACCTCTCCTTGCACATTCCCCAGAGACCACTACGGTCCATGGACCAAAACCTATTGGAGGTTCCATCACTCAAGATTTGCCGATTGTCATCGACTCGGCAGCACATCTTTTCTGTAGTAGCACCTACCCTGTGGAACGCCCTCCTGGCAGAGGCACGAGCAATAACGGAGTTACAGGCCTTCAGGAGGGCCTGTAAGACCACGCTGTTTCTCCAGGCTTTTAATCTCTAAGGCTGTGCTTTCCATTCTGGTCCTAATCTGTTTTTATTCTGTTTTTAACTACGTTGTGTATTTTTGGGATGGGTGGTATATAAATCGAAATAATAAATAAATAAATAAATAAATTGTAGTTTATGGCCTCTCCAATTGTCAATTCCATTAGTCCATTAACCTTATTGCACTATTTGCTGGTTGAATTCTTGGTTCCACAGCTACAGCCAGGAAGGGAGAGAGCTGATCTGATTTCACTGGAGTGGGAGTTACATAGATGAGGGGCCACCATTGAGAAGGCCCTGTCTCTCATCCCCACCAAGATGATCTTAACTTCCAGGGTGGGTTATAGAGGGAGATACATTCTTACAGGTAAGCTGGGCCAGAACCATTTAGGGCTTTATAGCCAGCACTATGAATTGTGCTCGGTAGCAGACTGGCAGCCAGTGGAGCTGGTGTAACAGGAGGGTTGTGTGTTCCCTGTACACAACTCCAGTGACCAATCTGGCTTCCGCCTGTTGGACCATTTGCAGCTTTCAAACAGTCTTCAAAGGCAACCCCATGTAGTGTGCATTGCAGTAATCTATTTGGGATGTAACAAAAGTGTGGACCACCATGGCCAATTCTGACTTCCCAAGGTACTGTTCCCAATAGGTTGTGGCGAAAGTAAAGTGCTTCAGCCTTTCCTAACCTTTCTATTCTTTCTCAGCATCATTTTGCCATTTTGACCATGTTCTGATATCGCCTGGCTAGACATGTCTCAGTTTTTCATCTGTGAAACGTTGGAGGTTAACCACTGTGGACCACTCATATCATGGGGTCTATTTGCTCCTTTGTTCATCTCACCAATCCTAAGCCCTTTTGTCAGGAAATGCATTGGCCTTCCCTCAATAAAAACATTCTTCACACCACCTCTGCATTTCAAAATTTATCACTGTATCACCACTTTGGGGATTATACCTCAAAGCTATCATTCTTTGCTTCTTTGAGATATAGAGATATACAAGAGGCATTCCTTCTCACCATGCAATTCCCAGTGAGCTATGTTTTAAGATTTCATCCTCCCCAATATTTTTGACCTTTGGTTGCTGTTCTTTTTAGTGTGATCCTTTGTTCATTTTGTGCATTTCTCTATCTCATCTGCTTCCCTCTTTTTTTCTTTTCCCTTCTGAAAATTGCTCATGTCATCCATCATTGAAGGTCACCAGCAACTCCTAGTCCAGCTTTTGAAAGACTATTTATAGCACTGCTAGAAAAGAAAGGAGATCTCTGAAGAATGTTATCCATGCCCCTTGACAACCCCCTTGGAAATATTATATTGGATGTGATTAGAGATGCTGAAATTGAGGACAAGCGGAGAGAGAGAGAGAGAGACTTGAAACAAAGTCTCCAAAATCTTCTCTACATTTCTGAGAACATCAGATAGCATTATGCTTTATAAAAATTGAACTGTGCTCTTGTGACTCCCCACTCAAAAGTTGCTGGCCCAGCTTAATAACACTTACACACACACACACACCATGGATATCCATTTAACGCAGAGAAACGTCAACACTTTCTCTCCCAGCAACTGAAGGGCATTCCAGTCTGTTGAACGTTTCGTAAATGCTGACTGCAGAAGAACCACAAGGATGATAAGGTGCGGGAACTTTTCATGACAGAGTCAGCTATAACTGACTTAGAAGAATTATAAAGCAAGGAATACATATTGATGGAATGGCACTCTTTACAAAAACAACATATAGAAAATTATTATGCAAGAATCAAATCAAGGCAAAAATATTTTTGAAGGTAGGGAGGGAGAACCACTCCCAGACCATTTCTGCGGCTCATTTTTCTGGTCTGTGATCAGATAAAAGAGATATTTTAAAAGCATTTAAAATCCAAACACCCTACATTCATCTGAGCTGGGCCTGAGAATTGTTGCTTTGGAGCTTACACATTTGTAGGCATCAGACACATCAACAACAAACTGTCCCTGGATTTACCTTGCTTAAAAAATCCCTATGAAATCTATGTGACTTCTCTGCTATGATTTAATCCCATCTATTCTGTCCTTGGGCTTATCCTGAAAGGAAGTCGAAGTGTATAAAATCATGCATGGGATAGAAAAGGTGAATAAAGAAAAAATATTTTCTCTGTCACACAACACTAGGACTAGGGGGCACTCCCTAAAGCTCCAAGGTAGGGAAGTTAGGACTAATAAAGGGAAATATTTCTTCACCCAGAGGGTCATTGGGTTATGGAATTCACTTCCAGAGGAGGTTGTGACAGCTGTCAGCCTGGACAGCTTCAAGGCAGGATTAGACAGATTCATGGATACCAAGGGAATCAGTAGCTACTGAAATGGACATCCAAGTGCCACCTCTGTGTTGATCGAAGCAGGCAGGATTTCCCCGGGTACTGGTTGTGGGGGGTCGGGAGCAGGTGAGGGTTTTGCCCTCCTTTCTGCTAGAGATCCCTCTGTACAACTAGTGGGCCACTGTGTGACACAGAATGCTGGACTAGATGGGCTGAGGCCCGATTCAGCATGGCTCTTCTTATGTTCTTATGTTCTTAAGTCTAACTATGAACTGTTATCTTGTGGTGATCCTTTTACTGGGCCAGCCAAAAGATGCAAAATATATCAGATGGGATGTCAAAAGCTTCACATGCTTCTTCATTAAACACAAGATGATAAAATAGCATTGGAAAAAGAGAATGACAGTGCTGTAGTCACAATATCTACATTTTGAATGCTATGGGAAGTGACAGTAGATAAAAAATCCCCTCCCCTTCATAAGCTAAGGGCAAAAGTAATAAACAGAAGCAGTTTGGCTTCCCACTTTGATGCAAGAGAGGGTTTTGCATCTATCTGGTATGAGATGTCCTGTCCTTATAATGGTAGTATGTGTAAACTCTTGAGAAAGTCTATGTATTATCAGTATTCTCTTCACCTCGTATGATTTTACCTTCTTTGCCTGGTGAAGAAGCCTGACAGGTTTTACAAACTAGCATGAGGTATTTTTCACCATTCGGTTTGCCCAATAAAGATATCACAGGATGGATGTTGATTCTCATATTGTTGTTTCTTGCTGTTGTCAGTGGTGGTCATGGTCTTATGGCTAACGGGTCTATCTCTGAAATGTTATGAATATTTCAATGAAAGGAAAGATAATGCATACTATAAAATTCTGAGAAGTTTACTTAGGACTAAATAAGGCATGAGTTTTGCACTGAGGGATCATCCAGACATCACCCAAAATGGGCGCCCTCCTGCATTGTTACGTGGGGTGTCCAAATGATGCCCCACATAAAAATGTATTCATTCCATACAAAACAGGAAACCCTGCATTGTCCTAAAGTAATTTGTCAGCTGGAAAGATCCAGTTCTGTCAGAAAACCTGGATCTTTCCAGCTGCAGGCACTGTGTGGATTGGGCCCGAGCATTGCCCGATCCTACGGCACACAAATCGCCTGCGTTTCCACTGGAAGGGATTTCCCCTGGTTTGAATTATATTTATGCAATACATTTGCTGTCTATACCATGCTCAATTTGCATCGGATTATGTGATAATGTAAACCGCTACAGCGGACCTTTTTGACATTGTTCCTAATTGTAACTTTGACTGACTGTATTTTGCTGTGTATTTCCACAAACCTTTTCTATGCTATATATGTTGTTAATATGATGAATATATAGATTGTAATACATATTTTGATATAGTATGAGAATTTGAATGCTTTCACAATTCTATAGATATACCTTTCTCAGTGTTTTTCATGATTGATAGGAGACAGTCTTATTCATTGTTGTGTGTGTAGTTAAAACTCAATGTTTACAATATCATAAATATAATTAAAAACATAACATATAATAAAAACTAAACAAATCAATAAATATAAATTCATAGTGTCTCCTTGTTAAAATATTTATTTATTTACATCATTTAAATTTTGCCCTTCTCACCCCGCAGGGTACTCAGAGCAGATCACAATGCACATATACAGGCAAACATTCAATGCCATAGACATACAACATATATAGGCAGACAACGAGCAACACAATTGGTCGAGAGCTTACCCCGACCCGGGCAGGCCTCAAACTCATGACCTGTAGACATCTTATGCAGCTGACTCCCAGCCAGCTGCGCCACATTCCCGATGTAGCCTGTTTTGTGAAGGAATTTTCTTCTGCGCCACAGTGAGGCATGAAAAGGTCCACATCAGACCTATCCTAGGCCCTGGAAATTTGAGCATTACCACAAAAGATCATTTTGTAAAAAGGATGTGGGCCATTTGAAAATCAGGCAGTTTATTTTCTCTATGGAGGATTTCTTTGTATTTCCAACTATGTCATTCATTGGGCCATTGTGGAAGTGGATGAAGATAGGGATAAAGAGACTAATCCATAGGCTTTGCTGAATAGGTCAGTCTTTGGAATGTCTTTCTCAAATATACAATTTTCCAGATATGTAGGACTAGAAGTATTTTCAACCCCAGCTAATGGTAGCAATCTATAACTTTCCTTTCCCTCAGCCACCGTGCTAGAGAAGCAGCAAGTACAGGAAGAATAGTATTGGAAATAATATTACATTGGAAGGTGATGATTCTCCTCCTCCATTATTGCTGTTTTAGTTTATCATTATCCCACATCCCCAGGAAATGTTGGAATTGCAGAGTCAAAGAAAAGGACTAAATCAGAAAGCCTAGGAGTCACTGGAGACTTTTAGAAACTATTGTAAGAGGTCTCACAGTACCGGTGACTCATTTCCGAGTCTTTGGAAATTCATTTATATAAGCAAACAGCTGAAGATATTTTTTGTAAAAAAGCAAGAGGCAAATAAATTAAGTAATAAACAAGGTCCTCAGAAGGCAAAAAGTCAAGTGCATGAACTGGAAAAATGAACAACTCAATGAAAAAAACCCCCCAAAGTGTATAAAAACAGTCCATGTCTCGTGTGGCTTACGCCAGACTGGGTTATTTCAGTATAAGAGCTTATGGTGTCTTTGCGTATGAAAAAGCAGATACAGTAAGACAGCACATTGGTTCCCAAGGGAAATAATGTCTATAAAGAAAAAAAAACCCATACAAGATGAACGTCAGATAAAAGGCACCTTTTCTTGCATGGGATTTT
Source organism: Anolis apletophallus (assembly GCA_030556195.1). NCBI lineage: Eukaryota > Metazoa > Chordata > Lepidosauria > Squamata > Anolidae > Anolis > Anolis apletophallus. The sequence continues at coordinate 32,715,954 of JARBWK010000006.1, read as the reverse complement.
ACATGAACAGTCTCATGCTATATCTGAAATGCAGCACTGTCAGCCTTAGAAATCCCCCTTTTAATCAAATCTGCAAATAATCAAATACACAAAAGTCAGACCTTCGAATTGTATCTGCCGAATATTTTCTTATGAAAGCCAGCCTTCCATTTCCTCAGATTCTGCATCCACAGGCTCAACCATCCATGAGCAGGGAAAAATTAAGTCCCCCAAACCTTTACTTTGCCATTTTATATAAGGGACACTATTTTACTATGCAATTGTATACAAAGGGATTCATGGATTTTTATATTCACAGTATATTTAGGAATGCAACTTCAGCTCGTTCTTAAAATATGGCCTTTTTAAATACAACCTTCTACCTGCTTACCTTAATGCTGAGTACACAAGGAGAGTAAACAAAGAGAACAGTGATTGAGCAATGGAATCAGTTGCTTAAATAAGTGGTAGAGTCTCCATCTCTGGGCCTGCTCAAAAAGAGACCAGACAGGTACCTGCTGAGAATGCTTTAGCTAGAGATCCCACATTGAGCAGAGATTTGGACTAGATAGCCCATGAGGTCTCTTACAAATCTATAACCCTCTCACATTATGACTCTATCTTTTCTTTTCATCTGTGAAATGTTGAGTTGAAGTGGATTAAAAAGAGAAAACCCACATATGGCACTAAGAACTTTTTACATGTTGGATATGAGATAAATACAGCAAAGGAGTAAGCAAGCATTTGGGTTGTGCAATTTAAACTGAGGCTCAAAAAAGCTCATACAGTTCTCACACTTTGTGATACATAAAGTTCACATGCAAGCTCAAAGAGAGGCTTGGACAAGGCCACAGGCTGCTCACTTTTCCACAGCATACATTCCCATACAACGTATGTTTCAAAAGGTTGTTGAATAATAACATTGTTGTTGTATATTCAGCTATACAGATATAGAACACATCTACCCTGACACTTTATCCCAGTGGTTCCCAACCTGTGGTCCATGGACCACTAGTGGTCCCCAAGAACTATAATATGGTCAGCGGCCTCACTGTTACTACACCATTGTAACTAGAGTGACTGGTCTCATGAAACTCTCTTATAGTGCTGAGGCAACGGGGCTGTCCTGACTGCTGCTTCTTGTCCTCCTCCCTCCCCCTGAGTGGAGTTGTTCCATTTGGTACATGGAAATGAGGGCACCTTGGTGTCTTCTTTTTTAGGCCTGTTCCCGGGGTTATTTGGGGTGCTGATTCAGAAAATTGATTTGGATAGAGCACTTTAGCTCTAGATTATTAAATATGATTTTCTGTGGGTGAGCACATGGCGACTACTGGATGGCATATGCTCTGTATCAGAAACTAAAGCTGATGTGATCTTGTTTTTAATTGTTCTTAACCTTCTGTATTTTATTGTGCCTTCGGCTCTTGTAAGCCGCCGCGAGCCTTCGGGAGTCGGCGGCATAGAAACCCGAATAAATAAAATAAATAAAATAAATACAATTTTGAATCAGCATCCCAAATAACTAAACAGAATCTAAAATTGACCAAAATCTGATTTGGAACCCTTTTGGTACTAATGTTGGAGAGTGGTCCCTGGTCAAAGTGGTCCCTGGTTAAGTGGTCCCTGGTCAAAAAAAGGTTTGGAACCACTGCTTTATCCCAAGACCAGTTCTAATTCTGAATTGGCCCTGAGATGGCTTTGACCATCACTGCTCTCCTTCCCCAGTCACTGAGAATGTGGGAAGGAGTCCTGACCATTCAGTAATGCTGAATCCAACTTGGTACTACCAGACAGCCACCTTTACCACCCTCCTGTTCTCATCAGAGCAGCAGCCAGTGGGGATGAGATGGTTAGTCTGTCACTCTTCACCTGGAGTGCTCCTCTCCTTTCTCCAATGGCCCTGGCACCCTGCTCAACATCAGATGATGAGTGACAGTCTGTAGTCTAGGAATATGGTGGCTAATGCTAAGACAAGAACAGGAGGGTGATGGTGATTGCTATCCTGTATCCTTGGGCCATCCAGACCTGGAGAATATGGGATCTCCCTGTAAACAGTTGTGGCAGGCTTCATCTCAGACCCAACTGCTTACATAGTGTGCTCTAGATTCTTGAGGAATTCGGAGAAACCTGTGACTTATTTTTTAATTGTAAACACAAGTCAACTTTTGTAATACAAACAGAATGTTATTCTCTTAATTTTCTTAACGTTGCCAGTTCTACATTTATTCCTCACCTGTGTCTATCGATATTTCTCTCCTCCCTCCCCCCCCCTTGACTTTTGTTAATGTGGTTCAAGGCTGCATTAAATGGCCGTGGACCACATTAACCCAAATCACTTCCATGTGTCGTGCAGCCTTCACGATAATGGGCCAGTGTAGATGTGCCACTGTTTTAAATTGAATGCTTATAATTCTTTTTAATTGCTGTTTAATTTGTAACTATATTTTAATATTTTTTCAACCTTTTTTGAGCCGCGGCACATTTTTTACATTTACAAAATCCTGGGGCACACCACCAACCAAAATGACACAAAATGACACTCTAACACAGTAATACATATAGTTAATATGTTTTTAAATGTATTTATACACTCAGTGTGAAACCCGGGCCTGTTTCGATGAACACAACATAGATATGACTTCCTCTCACATATTTATACATGGCTATCATGTCTTCTCTCAGCCTTCTCTTCTTCAGGCTAAACATGCCCAGGCCGCTAGGAGGGGGGGAGTGCCAATTTCCCACGGCATACCTGTTGATCGCTCACGGCACACTAGTGTGCCATGGCACACTGGTTGGGAAACACTGTTTTAATGTATTGTTGCCTGTTGTAAGTTGCCCTGAGTCTCTCTTCGGGGGTGAGAAGAATGGGATATAAATGCTCAAAATAAATAAATAAATGTGCCCATGGATGTTCCTCCATCAATGTCTATGTGCTCTTCAGGACACTTCATGGCCCTTTTGAGGGAAGGGGGTCCTCAAGAAGATGGGGAGTTCTGTGTGGAGGTCATTGCATAGGGGAGATACTGACTTTCTTCTTCCTCAGTAATCCTCCAGCAAAATGATATGGAACAACATTATGCTGGTCCATGTCACAAACAGGACAATAGCATGTACACAACTTGCAAACACACTTTAAAAATGGGGGTGACACTTTGTTCTTGTGCCGAGGCAAATTTAGTACTAGGGTATATATATATATATATATGGAAATAAGCACATGTATACTCTCTAGCTGTACTGAGACAGGTCAGATCCCTACATTGAGGACTTAGAACTTTGTTTTACAGTCAAGAAATTACATAGTAATTGTGCAATGCTGCCATGTTCGTGAATTATGTTGCTCTACAACTACAAATTACGGTGCACCAGCATCGCCCTTTTCTATATATATTCATCTTAGGCTTACATGTATGTATTTGCTTTATTGAGTTATTCAACACCATCCAGTATTCATCTCAACACTACCGGCTGGTCTGAGAGCTACTTTATCCCAGCCTCCACTGTTACATAGGCTTATCCCAATGGTTACTATAGTCCGTAGTAATTTACTAGCTGAATTCATTTGAATGAAAGTCAGTTTTAGATTTGTGATATATCCCATATATCATTAATATTGGCTGCTTATATTTCAGTTATTTCCAAGCACAATATACTTATGCACAGGGTTAGTATTTATTCATATTCACAGTGTTATATGTATTAGTGCTGTTGTATTTCCTGTGTTTTTGCTTGTTCTGAGTAAGATGTCCCAGTGTTGGTATCGCTCTATAACCAAAGGCACATATAGTAATATCCATTCTTGAGCATCAATATGTTATGCACATGTAGTCTGGTATGCAGCCATGAACAATGATCCAACATGCACCACTCCCTTTTGCAACTTTGAACTGAATATGACCACTCTACGTTGGGTAAACATTTTCAGTTGCTTCTGTAGTGTACTTACCTGTGCATAAGAAACCAACAACATTACAACCAGATGAAAATCATCTCAACAATGGTGATATTTTTCTGTTAGAATAAGCAGCCTTTGCATGTATATACGTTGCACAGCAACTTCATGTTTGCTTGCTTTTCCACACCCTCTCTCCACCTACATCTCTATAATCTCCAACTGTTTCCTTTTCTCTTTCATCTCTCCATTAGACCATGCATTACATAACAACATTTTATATGTTTTACAGATAAGATTTAGTGTATCTGATAGATTCTATGGCAATGTGAATAAGTGTGGAACTTTTGTTCTGCTTCTGTCAAGCCATTTGATTAGTCTTCTAGTCTGACTATTGCCCAAAAGACATTTATTTGGGCCACCCAGAGACTGTGGAATGACCTACTAGAAGAAATATGTGAGCTCTAGACATGGTCTATATTTAAATCAGCTGTAAAGACCTGTCTCTTCTGGCAGACCTATTCAGATTATTGTTATATTTTTAAAAGTAGGATTAATAGGTAGTTACATGTTCAGGCTGAGTATCTATTATGCAAAATGCTTGAGACCAGAAAGATTTTGGGTTCTTTTCTGATTTTGAAATACATTGCATATATTGTGTATATGTACATAATGAGAAAATAAGAAATGCACTTATGTTTCATACATACCTAACTTGAAGGTAATTTTAACACACAATATTTTTTAATAATGTTGTGCATGAAACAAAGTTTGTGTGAGATATCAGAAAGCAAAGGTGTCACTATCTCAACCACATATATGGACAATTTTGAATTTTGGGGGATTCTGGATGACAGAATTTCAGATAAGGGATTCTCAGCCAGTACTGGTTATATGTAATCTTTTGACTGACATTGTATTTTTTGTTACTTGTTGTTCTGTACAGGGCAGGCATGTAGCCAGGGGGGGGGGGCTAAGGGGGCTTCAGCCCCGAAATTCTCAGGGTGGTCCGCGAAAAGGCCTTACTGGTACATTATTTAAACTGTTATGTTTATTCATATCATGATCTGATCACCATGCTCATTATATCCCACATTAATGGGGTTATTGGGATAACAATACAAAAGGTTTGCTAGGGTAGAATTCCACCCAGTCTCAGCCCCCGAACCAAACTCAGCCCCGAATCAAAATCCTGGCTATGGCCCTGGTACAGGGAATGGTGGAAGGTGATGATGATGATGACTTGGCCAGCCTGGAGGATGGGTACATACTTTTTAGGCTGGAGCAGAGACCATGATCTCTTTTCCTGAGCCTGTGTAGCTTGTGTGGTGAACCAATCATATCCTTTATTTTCTTGGTTACACATTCAGAAAGATTAATGGGCACTTTTATTAGCATGCTATTACTCTCCCCCTCCTAACTTTCCCCTCTCAAAATAAAACTCAGAAATGAAATTAAAGGTCACACAGATGTGATGAGCAAGAAGCAAACTTGTTACACACAAGGTGGTTTTATATGCAGCTGGTTCATGTATAACAATTTTGGGACTACCTTGGGAGTCCAGAGCACATGGTGACAAGGAGGATTTGTCTGAATATGTCCCTTGTGTGCACCTCATTGTGAGCTTAATGCAGGTCCTTCAATGTGGAAACCAGTCCTGGTTTTTTTCCCCTAAGCCTTAAATTCCTTGGGGAACAAAAGCCTAACACTCTCTTAAACATCATTGGAATGCCAATAGGTATTACAGTGGCCCCTTCTGCTATAAATTGCATCTGTGTATTTCTTTTTCAGTTCAAAGTTTTTCCAAGTAAGACTGTGACAAGAACATGTAGTTGTTATAAATGTTGCTCTCCCCTAACAACAGAGAAATAGTATTTAGGAATTTCTTTACTTCCATTTATTTCTTGTTCTATGGGTTGGATATACCCTGGATTCTAAATCTACTAAAGAAACAAGACAGTTTATACAATTAATTGCAGAAATGGAGCATGTGTGGAGGTGAGTTTTATAGAAATACTGTACTTCAGAAAGAAAGTGCCAATTAATGGGACTGTATTATGATTAGTTTTGGTCTGTAGTGTAGATGTGCCTCCAGAATTGTAAGAAATAGCATTGCCCATTATTTACTTTAAAGAACTATTTGGGAGTGGAATAAACAACCTCAGAAGGTGGTAGATGCTTCTTTGGAGGTGTTTAAAAAGCAGGCATCTTTCAAGACTGTGATACAGGTTGAGCATCTCTTATTCAGAGTTCTGAAATCCAAAACTGTCCACATTTTTTTCTGATGTTCATAAATGATATTTTGAAGGGGATTTCACACACACACACACACACACACTGTATACAATCACCCCCAGGGTATGTTGATAAGATGTATATGACACAGAAATGAATTCCCCCTTTTAAACTTGGATCCCATGTCTAGAGGTCTCATTATGTACATATATGGAATTAAGGTATTCCAAAACCTGAAAAATCCCAAATACTTCTGACCCAAGCATTTTGAATAAGGGATACTCAACCTGTACACATTGAAAATCTTTCAATAATATAACAATAATTCTGTAGGCCTGCCAGAAACATTGGTATAAAAAAAATCCGAAATCCAAAACTCTTCTGATCCTAAGCATTTCAGATAAGGAAAACCATACTTTAATCATGGATACCTGCATGGCAGGGCTTGTATTAGATAGCCCTTTTAGCCTCTTCCAATTCTAAGCTTCTATTATTTGCATTGCAAGCCAGGGAAAGGAGGAGCACTTGCGTCTCTGAACTTCAAGCAGATATCCCTATGGTATCCTACTTCCAACAGAACTCTAATAGGATCTTGACCTCAGAAAGACCAAATCTGGCCCTTTCTCTGGTTCCCCATGTAAGTCAATTACAAAGTTGGGTGTGTGTGTGCACTCAAGATCAATCAGTGGTAGGTGCTGTCTAAATTGTCATATGATGCAACTTGAAACTTCCCTTATATGGTCAGTGTAGGCTCATATAATGCAGTTCAGTGTAAACTACATTATATGACTCTATTTATTATTTATTATTTTATTTACATTATTTCTACCCCGCTTTTCTCAACGCCCGAGGGGGGACTCAGAGCGGCTTGACAAAAGGCAGCAATTCGATGCCGATGCACAATATACAATATACAATATAAAACCATAAACATTTAGCATTAAATTACAGTTAACATAGAACACATAATACACATTCAATTGATTTAAAACAGTGTTCCATCCACAACATAAGCATTGAGCCATATCCATCAACTTGCAATTCCAATCCAAAGTGCTGCATTGTGTTAATGTGCAAAAGCTTGGTCACATAACCAAGATTTTCCTTTTTTCCTGAATGCTACGAGGAATGGGGTCAATCGTATTTCACTTGGAAGCGCATTCCACATTGACTCTACATTGACAATATAAGGTCCGTTTCAAACAGCATTATATGGCAGTGTAGACAAACTCTAAAAATACCCTTTAAATGTAAATCTAAGGGGCCGGAGAGATAGCACAATGGTAACAACAGCTGTGCTTGCAATCAGAAGGTTGCATGTTCAATTCCCGGGCTGGTCTGGACACCCAGCTGTGAGCCCTGTCCACTGTTCACCTAACAGTTCGAAAACAGCCCAGCTGTGAATAGATGAACTAGTGACCGCTAATGGGGAAAGATTTTTACAAAAAGGACTTTACAACACCTGAATAAAAGGTAAAGATCAGCTGTCGGAAGGTGGAATGCGGAAACAGAGGCTCTCCATCATGAGGATAAAGCAACAGCACCCCCTTGTGATGTAATGACGTGATGGAGCAACCACACCATGTGACACAGCCAGAAGAAAAAATCCTTCTAAATTGTACTTGTTGTATTGTAATTGTATGTCAACCGGCAGGGATTGTCTGCCATATGTGTAATGTAATCCGCTCTGAGTCCCCTTCAGGGTGAGAAGAGCGGAATATAAATAAAGTGTATTATTGTACTTGTTTTACTGACCAATGGTGCATCTGCACTATAGCATTATTGGATTATGCTTTAATTGCCATGGCTCAATGTTATAGAAACATGGGAATTGCAGTTTTAAAACCTCTTTAGCCTTTGCTGCCAGAATGATGCTTCCTGACCAAACTACAAATCCAAATATTTCATAGCACTGAGCCATGGCAGTTAAAATGATGTCAAACTGCATTAATTCTACAACGTAGATCCACAATCAGATAATTTTGCCCTGGTCTCTACGTATCCTAGGGGCCCATCTACACTGCCATATAATGAAGTTTGAAACTGCATTATGTAGTCAGTGTAGATGGGGCCTAAGCCACATGCCCCCTTAACCTAAAATTGCTGATGCTGGCCAGAATTAATCCATGATGATAGGAAGAAACATGTTCCGCCTCCAATTTTAATTAAAAAGGGGGAACTCGAGTCTCAGAAATCTGGGGAGAAAGTATTTTGGTGGATATTGCACATGTTTTGCCAATGATAGCTCTTGACTTTTATTAGAAGAGGGCTTAAGTCAAGAGTTAGTAGATTTTTCCAGATGTAATCCCTTGAGTCTCAAGCTGCTTCTGCTTCTGACTCTGCTGGAAGCCCTATTTCCATTGATCCCACATCTAAGACATGCTTACTGGTATTTCTCTTACAGTCAAATTGAAAAAACATAACACAAAACACTGGCATTCCAGTAAAAATTTGTCACTGCCTTTGGAAAAAATCACACTTTGCAGAACAATAGGGAAACCTCCAGTGATTTTTATAAAAGTGTAGTGAGAAACTACATATTTGTGTTGATATAAAGCAGAGGGTTTTCTAAGAGTCACTTTTGGAATTTTGATTGAATTCCTCTCCATCTCTATAAATTACCATTCATTTTGTATCTTTTAAAATAAAAAGTTGGTTGCATTGTAACAGACTATAGGAAGTGTCACCTTTTTTTTTGCTGTAAACATTGGAGTGCAAATGGGCTACTCTTGCAGGACAATGTAGTGGAAGAGTTCCAATATGACAGAATGTATTGGGAAAAAATGACATTATCCAGGGCCCTTCCACATAGACATATAAGCTAGGCAGAAAATCCTACAATATCTGCTTTGAACTGAATTATCTGAGTCCACATTGCCATATAACGTATTTCAAAGCAGATAATGTAGGATTTTATACAGGTGTGGAAGGAGCCTTAGAAAATCATGTGTATCTGAACATTTTTTTTAAGAAATGCAGTATTTTCTGCAAAGGTAACAGCACTCCTTGTACTCTGCAAATACATTTTCTACCTTGGACACAAAAATGCCTCATCCAGGCAGTAAGCCAAGCTTGGGTAAGAAAAGGTATTCAGATACACAACACATGTTGAAACAAATTCAGGATTTATTGAAAGTAAACATTTGCATTGGCTACAACATTATAACGGTTACAAAGCTGAATAAAAGAGCTTAAATAGCAATAGAAAGCAAATGCAGTAAAAAGTGAATAGAGAAAATATTTGGCCTTAGTGATCTTCTGGCAGTATTTACAATATATACAAATTGTTAACTATCTGTAGTAATCCAAAGGCACCATAGGCTAGAATAGCAGGCTGCAATAAGACTTTTGTACACATAATTTGAGATGTGGGACTTTTGTTTGGAAAACAGGCTGCTGATTAAATAAAAAAACAGAAGCCTACCTTGATGGTTCCGTTAATTAAATTACAGGTCTATATACTGATGTGCTGGATATTTCTATATTTAGAAATCATGATAAAATCCACAATAGAAGTCAGTAATATTCTTCTGACAGGATAGGATTCCAATCAGATATGTATAATATACTGTTACATGCCCTGCCTTAGATGACGAGAAATGGTTGTAGTCAGGTTACACATGTTCATTTTGTGAGAAACCAGAGCCAAACCTCCCAAAGTAGCACAGCATGTTTCAACACTACTTGCACAATTCTGTATGAGATAATGGTACAGATGATTCTGCTTAAAAGACCTAATTGGTATTGTGTGCTTTTGGGTCATTTCCATCTTATGGTGATCTGAAAGCCAACCTATTGTGGAATTTACTTGGCAATATTTGTTAAGAGAAGGTTTGCCGTCCTCTGAGGCTGAGATGGTATGACTTGCTCAATTGTCACATCTACATGAAGGTGAATCAAGGACATTTTTGCCAGGAACTGCTCTAGATCCAACATATATCTGCTGAATCAGTACATGGGACCATGTATCCAGAAGGTCCAGCCTTTTCCCTTGCTGTACCATCTCATCGTCCTCATGTCACCATCACCATTCCTCCCTAGCCAGCTGCTGGGATTGCCTAGCCAACACCTTTCACATCTTCTGTGACCACTACTCAAATGCCCTTGTGATCAAGAAGGGGGGAATAGAGTGAACCCATCTTTTTTTATCACACTGCTGGGCACCCAAGTTATGATCTCAGCAGATGTGACAGGCAATGCCCAGGTTCTCCCAAAGCAGATGACCAGAGTGGTGACAGGACAACCCATGCTCTTTCATGTGCTGATAGCGATGATAGTGTGTGTGAGTGTAAAATGGATTTGGCTGAAATGAACCTGATCCAGCTGTCCACATGGTTGCAAAAACCCTCCACTCTGGATTTTCCCGCAAACTCTATGGAACCTTTCCTTATTGTGAAGCAAGTTTGGGTTAAGGGGTAAAATTTTTGAATTCTTTCTTGAAATCATTGTACATTATGAAGACTGCTAGTGCTAACTTTGGGGTGAGTATGGGGGGGTTTGGGGGGGGGTAATAACTCATGTGTGGACTTGCCCAGGGTCATCCAGTGGGTTTCTATGGCTAAGCATCAATGAGAACCCTAGCTCTAGAGCAGTGGTTCTCAACCTGTAGGTCCCCAGGTGTTTTGGCCTTCAACTCCCAGGAATCCCAGCCAGTTTACCAGATGTTAGGATTTCTGGAAATTGGCCAAAACATCTGGGGACCCATAGGTTGAGAACCACTGCTGTAGAGTCATAGTTCAATACTCAAACTACCATACCTTGCATCCTTCTCTTAAGGAATAGGCACAATTTCTTCAAAAGGTAATTGTTAGAACCTACTTTTTCAAGTAAATGTAAAAATGCTGCTGTAGAATATAACTCCACTAAGTATATTCAAGATAATTCAGTGATAGTAGTTTTTCTTTTATTATATTTTTGGTTTTATGTATAAATGAGGATCATAGTCACTGTTTCTCAAGTAGTTCAATTTGGTATTCTGGTCTAATGCATACTCCAAAATGCCATATCCAGACCTATATTTGATTGTTAGTTTCAATCAAATAGATTTACCTACATCTTTCACGAATTGGTTGAATGGATCTAATCCAGTTAAGACTAACCAACAGGATCACATCTTTAGTTAGCTTACACATACAGATCCACAATGCTTTTTATCTAACTAGTAACTACTTTAAGTAGCTACCTAGGCACAGAATTTCAGATTAACTATCAAACTATCCCTTATACAATTCAGAGGACATCATTTTTATGAGTGACATATCTGCAACACAAGTCAAAACGTGTTTGAATTTGGTTGCCCATGTATGGGATACTAAAGAGCTGGAATGCAATGACAGAATCTATGGATAATATCTCCATTGCATATGTCCACAGTGCTGAACTTTCCTCTGAGACTGGATCATTCACAAATAAGGCTGCACTATTTTTCTCTGCATGTGATTTTAGCAATCTGTTGTGGGAATAGTGCAAAAGAAATTGCATCAAAATTGTGGGGAAGAGATAATTTTCTTTTGAATTGTAGAATTTACTGAATTGTAATTCACTTACCATATGTGGCTGGCTGGTGATTTATACATGTATGTGTAAAACACCTATGAGTTAACTGGTTAGCCCAATGAGTGGGGAACCTCTAAGGAATGAGAGGACCTCCATTTGCGTAGAAGCTGCAGGTCCAGGGCGTTTTCCACCTTGAATACTGTCTGTGACATTTTCAGTTAGTATGTATGAGTGAACAATAGGTCAATTCCTTTCCACTTTCAGGGGGGTTAGGGGACAACACTCCTGTAAAAGTGGAAAAATCATGAATGCTGTAAAAATTTGGAGTATTTCTAGGTCATTCCATCCTTCTGCTATGTAGGAGTCCATGACTAAAGTATCCTCATAATGTGAAAATCCAGTCTCTGTTTAAAGACTTCCAAAGAATAAAAGCATTCCATTCCTCAACCAAGCATCAATTACAGTAAAGATCCTAGTGTTTTGGTGGAAATTTAGAGTAAGGCTATGAAGTGGTACAGGTGTTCATGGAGGGATGGGGGAATGAATGAACTATGTGTTGCATTGTTTTGGAAGGAACACTGGAGAGATATTAAAAATAGGTTGTTTAGCTTCATTGTGCAGGAAGTTAATGAACATGGGATGGGGTGAGGTGGTTCAGGAAAAATGTCTGAACCTGTAAACACAATTATTTTTAATTATATTCTCCTTCTCCCCAAAAATCCTACCAACCCTCTCATGATTCTACAGACAGCCATAACAAAGGACATCTGAATGATTTCTATGAGATATTCAGACTGCCTGTTCAAGACCAGACAGCTCAATTGAGATATATACCTGTCTCCTTTTGGCAGTCACAGGAGCAAAACCAAAGCAAAACAATATCTATACTCATTTTCTGAGACTGGTTGCTGAGTAAGAGGGAGGAGATTGTAGTTTGCCAGACTACTTGAAGATATCTCCTCTTAGGTTTGTAGATTTCTACTGAAACAATTACACTTACAAGGCAGTGGATAAAGAGTAACTAATTTGTAGGCATGAGAAAAATGAAACGGAAATTAAAAGGATTCGTAAGAGATTCGTATGTAATGGGACTTTTGAGGTTTTACGTATCGCTGCCCCGAACCAGGAAGTAGACTTCCTTTTACGGTCCGTGAGGCCAACAATTTGCGTTAGGATCGTTAGAAATTCTTCAGTATTAATTAATTAATTATTGTACTACTCACTTCTCCCTGTCTTCTCCCCCTCATTTCCTTCCCGCCTTCATTCAGCTCAGCTTCTTCTTTTTCCCAAATTTCTATGGGGAACTGGAAGTGATGCTGCTGTTAGGTAGGCAATGCATTCTGGAAAGTGCAGTCCTCCAGGCTCCCCCCCTCCTTCTCTTCCCCGTTGCTCTGCTGCCATGCATGCCCCATCGCAGGGGCCTGCTTCACACACACACACACACGCGCGCGCGCTTCTCCTCCTCTCTCTCCCGGCGCTCTCTCAGATGCTTCTCTTCCCCGTTGCTCTGCCTTGCCCCATCGCAGGGGCCAGCTTCAGCCCTCCAGGTACGTGTTTTGGACTTCAACTCCCACCATTCCTCACAGCCTCAGGCTTCTTCCTTTTCCTCTCAGCCTGGGCAAACTTGGGCCCTCGCTCCCTCAGGATCGGGGTGAGAGAGAGGCAGCGACGAGGGGCTCCTCCTCCTTTTCTTTTGCTGCTTCCAAGAATAGAAAACCCCCTCCCTCCCTCCTTCCCTCCCTCCCTCCTTCCCTCCCTCCCTCCTTCCCTCCCTCCTTCCTATTTGGAGAGTCCCATCTAGAATTCAGTGTGGTTTATTAAAGTTTTGGCCTACAACTCCCAGAAATCCCAGCCAATTTACCAGCTGTTAGGATTTCTGGGAGTTGTAGGCCAAAAACCATCTGAATGCGCATGCTCTGGCATACGAATTTCTAACGAATTTCGTTAGTACTTAAGTTACATTTCGAAATTTTTGGGAAATTTTTGTAAGTCTTTGATATACTAATAAAAAAAATCCCCCATTTGATATAAGAATCGCCATTTTAGGATTCTAAAACATGCCTACTAATTTGGGATGAAGGGCAGTGAGTACAAGGAATATGGCAGTGTTAACTCAGACCATTATCCTGGAAAGCAATGACACCAATATCTCTATTAAATTAATATGGGTAAATGAGCATGTTACAATGTTTCCAAGTTTTATGCTGTAATTCTATATCAATTATGTAGTTATGCAACTACTGTAGCTATGTAACTAACTACAGTGAGTTTCCTGGCCCACATCCTCCCAACATCCACTTACTGGGCAGCAGACACTACAATCAACTGGGGTCTTTTCTACTTTCAATTGGGAAGCAGATGACTAGTTTTCTCAGTCCTTCCTGTGAGTGATCTCTGTTGTGATAACTAGAACAAGGATTCCTGCTACAATTCCTTCTCATGTTGGGAACTGCTTGTGCAGGAGGAGTGGGAACATCAGTTGGCCACTTTCTAATAGACACAAGAGCAGATCCATTGATCACAGTGCCTGATGCTTGATAAATGGAGATTCAGGGACTTTCATGGTCCCTACATATCCCCTAAACTGAGGAATATGGAAGGATTGTGAATGTGAGCCTATATAACTCTAGGTTATACATTTGTAACTACCTGAGTGAATTATGGCATTATCTTTCTTTGTGATGTTTACTTTTGGATGTCTGTATGTGTGGGGGAGGGGGATAGGGAGTGTATGTGGGGGAGTAGTTCTTAGTACAGAAATGCCATAAAGGTTTCCCCGGGACATTTTCAGACTAAGTGTATCAAGGATTCTAGTCCAGTAAAGTAGAGATATGAAGATGAAAGATAAGTTATTCATCAAGGACATCCAGTTGGGAGACACATGTATCAGAAAAAATGAGTGGTTTTCAGATTGTTCCTTGGGCTCTATGCAATATTTTGGACTAATTTTAAATGTCAACATTCATAGAGCTTCTATCATTTGTAGCAACATACAGACCACTCACAATGTCTAAAGGTTGCTGTACCCCTGGCGGGATGGGTAACCATATTAGTTTGCAAAATACTTTGAAAAATATTGAAAATTGAGGATTGATATTACCCATTCTACTATGGAACCTTTACTCCAAATTATAAATAGCTTTCAGCCAAGCATCCAGTTATTTTATGAGGAGATTTAGACAACCCCAAGATGTTTGCAATTACTCATATGATTAATGATGTTCTCATAGAGGCATAAATCAGTGACACATTCTCAAGGTAATCCTTTTGTCAGTAGCCATCAATGCAAAGGACATTTCCATATGGAGAGGCTAGCACTGTATGCATTGCAAACATATTGGTTGAAATGCTTGTAAACTTCTTCCCTTCTGGCAACATCAACCATTTATTGCAAATAAAGCTTTGGACTAGTTCACACATGAATGGTACTGATGACTTCAACACAGAAGTTCTCTTCCTGCATTTAGAAACTATTCAATTAAAGAATGGGGATGCCCCATAGTGATTCATGTGAAAAAGGTGTATTATCTCTCTAGGCTCTGCATGTGACAGTGAACAGGGAATTCACTGATATTGAACAGCGACAGAGATTGTGTAGACAGCATTCACAAACCCAAGAGGCCTTCAGAAAGTTGTTCTCCAACTGCAGAGGATGGCAGAAATTCATGAGGCGAGAGAAAGGGTTAGGACAATGCATAGTTTCTGAATGCCTACTTAGGATCTAATTGATGACTTGTATGTGTAATTGGGATTTCATATACACAATGTCAAAAATGAAACGGATACAAACTACCATATCAAGAACAAGGCTTTTCACTCCTAGATTCATTTAAGAGTACAATAAACAGGAAGAAAGTAAATGATGTATATGAACATATGAACCAGGTTTGGGGTTGTGGGATGGTTGATGATGTTATTACTTCATAGCCTTTGGTAACCCTACTTCTGTCTAGTCTTTATAATAGGAACAGATAATATATGTCCTAAATGCTGGTGGACTACAATTCCTATCTTCCCTTAACCAAAGCTGTGCTGACTATAGTGAATGGAGGTTGTAGTGCATTTGATGGTTCCTTTTCTACAATAAGGGACGTCCATGTTGAAGGATATATCTAAGATCAGTTCCAGACAAATACTTATTCAAGTGCCCATCACACGGAAGACAAACCAGGTGAAGTTAGGGTTTGGTCCTTAATCTGTTACAGGAGTAATTATTTACTTGTCTTGATAGTTTATGGTACAGAGAGTTGGGGGGGGGGGGGCATTATACTGCCAAAAAGGCTTTTAAAAAGTACAAAACAATTGGAAGTGGCTTACTTTTTGAAAAAATAGTATTTCTCCTTATGTTAAAGAATAAATGATCCCTTTGATCTATTAAAAACAGGTATGGACAACTGTTGAAGGGTTCATGAGCCAAAGTGGCTCCTTGATGACTATGGAGGAATATACCTCCTCTGCTGCTACTGCAGCAAAAAAAAAACAAAAACAAAACAAACCATGCTTGGCCTCTAAATCCCCTCTAAGGGGCATGAGAGATATTTTCGCCATTTCATTTTGCCTAGTGGGTTGATTATTAAAAAAAACCCCAGGAAGCGGCTTTCACATTACTTCATGTTAAAAATGTCTTTTCTGGAGCAAAATAGTTCAGGGGAAAAACATGCTGAACATGCCTTCCAAACCTAGAAGTTAGTGGGGGAAACAATAACAATAACTTTTCCATCTGGGAAGAGCCTTGGGGGAACACGTGCTGCGCATGTTCAGTAGTTTGTCTTTCCTAGTTTAAAATGTGAATGAAGGCAATTACTCTTCCTTTTAATCTCAGAAAAATGGTGATCTAAGGGTCTAGACAGGCTAAGAGCTACATCAGGGCCACCCTCTGCCAACCCCTATGGCAGACTACACTGGTAATGAGCAATCATTATGGCGTATCAGAAGAGTCACTGTGCCTGCCACTCAGAGACAATGTTTAATTATGATGAAGATTAGTAATTTGTACTAAATGTGCTTCCAGAGCATAAACTGATGTACATTATGTAAATATCTATTCCCTTGGATGCCCCAGTCAACTGAACACTACATGGTTCTATTTGTTCTAGTGAATGGGATTTAGTCTAGCATCTAGGCAATCACATAACCTTTAAGCAAGTTAAATTAAGCCTAGAAGGGGGAAAACAATTTGAAAGGTCTCTCATGAGAGAATGTGCTATCATAAGCTTCCAAGCTAATTATCATGGATTTCATTAGGGATATATTGACTCACTGATTAGGTACTAGTACATTGATATTGCTATTGACCATATTTGCTGAATTCTGGTTCTGGTAACTTGGACTCAAAAAATATTTGTTTCTCACCAGCATGAAATGATGCAGAGGTGATTTCCCTGATGATTTCATTGCTATTAGGAATCAAGAATATAATAACAATCCTGAATTGAACTGACAGTAGATGCTTAACATACTCTAGGATTGGTTCCTTGGTATGTCATGATTTTGTGTTACTAGCTTCAACAATCACATTTTCTAATAGGGCATAAGGTATGCACCAGTTTTCATTTTACCAAGAAGTGCAGATAAAGTATGCTGATAGTTGAGGTACAAGCTTTGTGTCCATTTTGCACATGGATTGTGATTCAAGGCCTATGCAAGTAAGTCTCATTCATACTACCTATCTGGCTATGGATGAAAAAACAACAATGAATGCATCCTCCATACAAAGTCTCCAGTTACGTTAAAATCCTTTGCATACTGTAAGAATATACATGAATAAAAGGCTCAGGTACACTCTGCCATGTACAGAGAGGATATGTTGCATGTGAACAACTCTAGAGATTTGACAGATGCAAAGATTAACATAAAATGATAGATTAAAAGTATACTTACATTGTACAAAGAGAAAGAATGAGAGAAAGAAAGAGGAGAAAATAATGTTTTTAGAAAAATAGCAATTGAACCACATTTAGGATCTCCTGAAAAGACATGTACCTCTTCAGCCTCATGAATCTTGCCATATAACTCCAGAAGAAACCTAAGAAGACAGCTGGACTTTCAAAGAAATGAAGATGCAATTCTTCACCTATGGTCATTTCATAATTTCATAAAGACAGCATTGATAATTCAGGTATTCATCAGCCCCTTATGCACCAAGCAAATACCAAATTAGTATTCTTTAAAAATAAGCCCAATTCCTGCTTACTCAGTAGACTTGTCTTTAACAGAAGGGCGGAGGGAGAAGGGGCCAGGGAAGAGAGAATACATCAGTTGAATTTCAGGAACTCTTCCTCCAAAAATGATACCTAAAAGAATGGAAGTTGTGCAAGACCAAATTCATGCTCTTATGGGCCATCATTGGTAAAATAATTGTTTTTATGTTGGCAAGTATGTTGGTACATCAGAAAAGTTTTCTTCCCATAGCATTTTGGATCCTGTACATGGTTTGTATATAGCAGAATAAATATATTACAGCTAACTTTTCCATCTTACTTATTACAGTTGGGATAATGAGTTTCTATAACATCTTAAAATGTGAATATTCTACTTATTGCAAAATATCCTGTACTATGTTTCCACTTTTTTTAAAAAAATGAAGAAGACTGTTTCAGTTACAGCCATCATAAATTTAAAATACAGGTATACAGTACTAAAATGGTCCAATTCAAGTCTTTAATATAAAAATATCAGCACAAAACTCCTTTTCAAATTCTGTTTATTGTGAACAACCAAAACTTTCTGTTTTACTGTCAGCTGCATGATATCAATATACTCTTCATCTCTACTGTTGTTTGTTCACGTCCCTTTTAGGTATTTTTGTCCTCTGTGATAAGAAATGCTAAGTTAGAAAAAAAGTATTCAAAGGGTTAACTTGTTCAGAATAACAATAAATTAGTTTCCTTTTGTTTTGTTTTTTCCTCCAAATCTTCTTCAGTTCAAAATCCAGCTTTGAGACTGAGGAAGGATCCCAAATCACATCAAGGAGTAAAGAGTGGTCCTTTTAACCAGTAGCAGTTTGATTACCAATGACCCGAAGGATCTCTTTATGAATGCTTGGCTCTTGAGTGTTTATACTTGTATCACCTACTTGACCATCTTCATAGCTGAAAAAAAAGGTACGCAGAGGAAAAATGCTTAATATTTTAAACCTTTCATGATTGTTTTTTGCTTTATGATAGGTTTCACTCACAAGACTAAAAGACCCCAGAGAAGAATGAAGTTCCTACAGCCCTGCACTGTGGTGACCCCATGCACTTTCGTCTTCCCATTGCTTTGTCGAAGAAAGGTTGGAGTATAATCTAGACAAGGTCTATATGCACTGGTGTTATGCTTCAAAAGAGTGAAATGCCATGGGACTAACCTAAGGATTAGGCACAAATTTCTTGCCCCACTGATGTTGCTGGTTGAAGGAAGGCAATCCAGACCGGGGCAAACATAATGACCCATGAACCTCCCTGGTTGGAAAAGGGAGTGAGAAATGTGCCTGCAGATATGCTAATCTCCTTCCATCTGAGTAACAACATGTTCCCTGTTTTGCTTGTGATAGGACAGACAGATCTCTTTGGGAAAAATGAGCGAATGCCTGTGGAACAGTAGCTTATCGGAGTGAGGACTATTAGTTTGCTGGACACTGCCAGATGATGAAGTGTTACACTGTGAACTGCTATATTCTACAGTTCTAGAGAAATCATTCTATAAGGAACACCACTAGGAAAGAACTTATGAGACTTAATTCCTGACCCTGCAGTCACCCATTTGCAAGTTTGTGCCACAAGTTGTTACAGCCATAGTACATGGACAAATACATGTTTTTGTTTTTTTCATGGTTGAGGTCAAATAGTCTTCGGAGGTACTCGTACATATTGCAGATAATTACCATCCAAGGGTGATAGTGGGGTGGGGAGTGGTGGTGGGGGAGTCCATGAGCTGCATGCAGTCCTCAAGATCTGCCTCAATTTTTTTGTGAGGATCCAAAAGTGGATTTTTTACATTTGGAAACCCTGCATATTACTAGTCAATTGGGGTAAATCTTCACCTCTTGTTAACAGCTTATTTATTTTAACTTTGGTTGTGGTGTGGGTTGTATAACAACAACAACAACAACAACAACAACAACGTATATACCATCCCATCTACCTGAAGGGACTCAGGGCAGTGAGTATGCTATATGAGTATGTGTCAAGTTTGTTTGTCAAATATTTTGATATGACTGATGGGCTAATCAATAAAATGAACTTATTTACTTACTTACATTTGGAACCAAACAGGACTTTTCATTTCAAATATGTTAAAGCACCACACCAAAACCCGCAGACAAAGTCAAAACCAAACATCATGCTAATCTCTTATCACTTCAATTTTTGATCTTTAGGGGCCTAATTTTAGGCTGAATGTGACCCATTCGGAGTTCAGGGAATGGGAAATGCCCCTTAGACACTCTGAAATTTGCCACTAATTGATTCTGCTCTATGAGAACCAAGAGTTATTCCATAACACACTCAATACCTACCTATGGCTGGGTGTTGCACAAAATGATGCAATAATTGCCAGCCATAGTAAAACAGAGGTGGGTGACTGTATTGGGGGTAAAAGCCAACCCCCTCCCCAATACAGTAGTCTATACCACCACACAAAATGGAAACCAGAAGTGAAATGGCATTATTTCATCCCCCCCCCTTTCAGCTCATATTTAAAATGTGGATTTATTTTTACTTCTTTGGTGATTTGGGGAGCTCCAGGGAACATAAAGTGGTGTTGGGAAGCCAGATGTGGCTTACAGGCCACATTTCACCCTTGAAATAAAAAGTCACCAAATAGCAAATTGGTAATTTGTGGAGTGAGTTGTTCCCAGATAACAACTTTGAGAGTTTAGATTAAAAGTGGTCAGTCTTTGGTTCTCCATCTATTGTTAGATTGCAAGATCCCTCATCTCATTATCATTGGCTATGCTGGCTAATGCTAGCCAGCACTGTTGTAACATCTTGAGCCTTACAGGTTGCCTATCCCAGTTTTAAATTAAACCAGAAGTACAGTGGAGAAAAGAAAATCCCCAACATGAACAGAATGTATAGATAGAAGAAAGTACAACTTTCCGTTCACTAGAGAACTGAAAAAGAAACTACACCATTCATCATTTTAGCAAGCTATTTAATTGTATGTACTTGTAACCAGAGCACTATGTATGAGAAAAGCATACAGATGAAATGCTCTTTATACTTACACAAAGAAGAATCTTGTACACACATGATCAGTATTGGGAACTACCCATATTTCCCCATGTTTGTGCAGATCAGGTGAAGTTATCACTATAAAGAAGAAAGAAAATTCTGAACCACGTATGTTTAGTGGTCTCATAAAGAAAGTATTTTAGAAATGGAAAATATATTCTTATTACCCAACTCAGAAATGCTAGCAAAAAGTAAGACTGAATATATGCCACTTTGATCAAACCTTGATCATTTGCTGTCAAGATGCTTCAAGTCCAGCTTTAAGAGACTCTTTTTTTAAAAAAGATTTTATTTACATACAGAAACAACTTACAATGTAGACAGAATACAAAACAGTGAACATTTTATGCATAACCCACCACCAAGGCCTGAACAGGTGTCCTTTACTTTGTCATTAATATTTTAATACAGATGTATTAATTCCTGCATTGCCTGTGCAGAAAATGTTATTTGATATGCAAGCCAGTCATGTACAAACTTTACACAGAATAAATTTCCAATAGCATTTTGTGCATGTGAATTTATACTTCTGTGCTGAAATATTATTTTCCTACAGAAAATACTGTTTTATTCAATGAAATAGCTGTTTTCTGTACCAAACATTCACATACAAATTTCACGCAGAATAACTGAACTATGAAAAATCTCATCAGTCCAGGATTCCTCTTATCTGAATTTCTCATCACTCAAAAACATGGCTTTTCAATAATTTTATAATATATTTTCACATATTATTTCCATCCCTAGTTAAAAAAGTATAAAGAGGGGATGGAGAGAGTGGCATATATTCAGTCTTACTTTCATAGTTGCCCAGCTCTGGTTCAGTTTTTTAATTTTAATTTCAGAAAGACCCCCCCTCTTTAAAATTTTTGGCTTACCTTCACATAAGGCTATGCATTTTAAATTTCGGCTTTGCAAAAATTGAGACTGCTGCCCCTTTTTCTGTGACTGTGAAAGGACAGAAATGGAAGAAAATTATATACAGGCTGTCTTCGAGTTACAAACATCTGACTTACAAATAACTCATAGTTAAGAATGGAGACAACAGGAAGTGAGAGGAATGTACCCCTCAGAGGAGAAATTCACTCCTGAAAAAATTATCATGGCGAAAAGGAGTCTCCACTGAAGCTTTATCACCAATCCTTGTTTCCACAAAAAGCCACAGGTTAAAAAAAATCTAATTCTCACATGGACAAAAAGTGTGGTGAAATCTTCTGAACAGGGCCACAGGCAGCAAAAGAAACCCCATAGGGGTGTTAACCCTTCACAATGCTATCCAAAGATAGATAGATAGATAGATAGATAGATAGATAGATAGATATCCCGAATCTAATGCTCATCTTTTTTGGGGCTAAATTACCCTCCCAAAATTAGGCTGCACATTAGATTAATGTAATATGGTAATTTTAGCCCTGAGACAAAACTGAAGCTACTTCAGGAGCAGCTGGAGCTCCTATTTGAGGGACATCATCTCTAATGTAATTGTCATGCTCAATGCTATGCAATGCTGGGATTTGTAGTTTGGTGAGGCATCAGCATTCTTTGTCAGCTCCCATCATCCCAAACTACAGCCCCCATGACTTTATAGAATTGAGTCAGGACAGTCAAAGTAGATTCATTCTACAGCACAGGTTTTCTTTTCCACTGCTGAAAGCTTTTGTGTTCTAGCACTTTTGTTTTTAAAGAAGGAATTATAAAGAGGCAGCCACTGTAATGTGCACCTTTTTGACCAAATTACAAAGAGCGAAGTTCAGCCGGTTATGACAATTACCTTAAATCCAATGATTAGTCCGAATTATAATGGGTTTACTGAATGAATGAGATCTTGGTAAATCAGCACCTATGTAATTTTGTTGTTCAGTGTGCTTACACTAGATCAAATTAACAGTAGGATTTGGGCTACTGGATATTATATCCTTCAGAACCTGTGCTTATGCCCAACTATTATCTCATGTGTCCAAAAGATGCTCTGGGAATAAATAAAGTGCACATCGAGCTCCTGCTATGTCTGAGATAGCAGGGCTATAAAAAGAGGGGGGGGGGGGGGAATCAGAAAACCTTCATATATTTCTTTACCTGTAACACATTGCTGTTTTTACTACCTGAAGCAGGCTCATCCTTAGCTGACACCTTCTGCTGTTTCTTGTTCATCCCTAAAGACATTAGATTTACATTAGACATGCTGGTGCATAAAATGTCAGATGTTCCACTTCATATACATGGTGAGCGCAAGTGGATATGGATGTCACTGCTGATTCTTCTTTCCAACAGCTGGGACTCTCTGGTAAGTTAGCACATTGACATACTCTTACAGTATTCTGAAATGTATCACTTGCTTCCCACAGCATGTGCTAATCTCAGTTTAGGAATAAACTGAGGGCCCTTCTACACATGACTAAATCCTGGGAGGAACTGTGAGATTAAATCACAGTTCCTTCCAGGATTTATTCCCCACCTCCAACCCAAATCCTGCACTTTTCCTGGGGGTGGGATGGGCTACATGCATCCAGTCCCCACTGGTCTATTTCCTCTCCCAAAAAGCTTACCTGAGAGGCCTGTTGACAGCACAGACCCCTCTGAGAGAGCTCCTGGCTCACAAAAATGACATGTCAAGAGGTTGGGGGTGGGAAGAGGAGGGATTTTCCTCCTCCCCTCCCCACTCCTGATGCATCATTTTCACATGCCAGCTCTTTCCGGGGATGCCTGTGGTGCCAGGAAACCCCTAATGCAAGTTTGGCGGGTAATGGGGGGGCTGGGAGGGGACATTGGGGATGCCCCCCGTTTCTTTGGGTTTTTAGAGCCCAAAGAACCTGAATCACTATGGGGATTGACCCCTGGGATTGCAAATGCACAGGACTCTCATCTGGAAAGATTCAGACCTTAGCTTAAAGTCTGGATCTTCCCGGGTGTTTTATTAATCACCTGGGGGTGCCAGGTGATTAGAGGCATCTCCAGGTTGGGGGCGTCATCCCGCTCCTTCTGGTTCTTAGAAAGCAATCTTGGGAGTGAATCCCCACACGGTCCTCACCTGCAAAGATCTGGACTTTCAGTTAAGGTCTGGATCTTCCCAGTGTTTTATTAATTCAATTTTACCTAAGGCATCATTTGGATGCCTCAGGTAAAACCAGGACAGGTCCTGAATTTTGGGTCTGTCTGGAAGGGCCCTGAAACTCTTGAGGGTTTTGTCTTAACTGAATATCATCTGGAACTTTCTGTGGGGCAATGATGATCAGCCATCGTGTCCGGTGTAGATTTCCAGCCTGTTCTACGTGAAAAACAGGGGTTACTACAAGCACATGATGCTTTGGCCCTTCACACCAGCTCATTCCTCTTTGGAATCATGGAAGTGATCTGTGTTGGAAAAAAATATTTGAAGGAGGCCTTAGGGTCTCATGATGGGAGATAATGCTATTTCTATGGCCTTTACATTGTGGATGGAAGTAAAGCTGCTTGATTCCAATGGAAGAAGGAGACAGTGTCCAGCTGGCAGGTCAAAAGGTTGAAATTTCCACTTTGCCTTGAAAGAGGATGGAAACATTGTGGAAGACAGTACTATCAATGGTCACTAGTCATGACAGATATATTTTCTCTACAAAACCAGATATGTATATCAGTTTCTAGGGAGAACAAATAGATCAAGAAACTGTTTGGCTCATGTCATGTTTGCAGACTTCCTATTAGCAAATATTTGGCCGCTATGTGATGGGAGTGCTGGACTAAATAGGCTTTTGGTTTGATCAAGCATGACTTGTCTTATGTTCAATACACATATCCTTGATATGCCTTTAAGGTAAACAAACATCAAGAACCAGTGTTTTGGAGTTTGGAATCCCTGCAGTGTTCCCTTTCAGAGCAGGTGTTTTCTATTAACTGTTGCACTGAAGGGTTTTGCTAGACTTTTACCTATATGTTCTGCTAGCTGAAGATGTTAGCAGATGTGAAGCAACTGTTAATCTATCTTTTCCCCTCATTCTTCTTGAAGTTTGTGCATGTGTGCATGATGGATACAATCTTCTTTATTTATCCAGAAATAGTTGTATGTAACACCTTGATAAAAAAGCGAGGCATAAATGCAATAAATAAATATGTTCTCTATAAACATTCCCATTCCGTGTCAAATTTTTTGAGAAGTAGCCACTAGCAGGCATATTTTGCTGTTCAGGATGCAGTATGAAGAAAATTGTTACCAATTACTCAACAATATTTTTTTTTTAAAAAAATCTTTGTTATATATCCCCTCACACCCAAATGTAAAGTGATTTATAAATATCACCTGAGTAACCGAAAGATATGCTTGACAATGGACTAAGATAGATCCCACTTCCAAACATTGCACCATGGAGCTGAAAGATACAAAGGAAAATGCCATTCTTAATTTGATATATTATGCAACCTTATTCCAAATTTGATTTTGTACAGCTTTCACCAAGTCATGGAGACCTTCCTATATATGCTAGACAGGGGGACTTTTGACACTACACAGCTATAGCACCATGATGTATCATATGGAATCTTGGGATGTAATTCTTCACTGAACCTATTCTCAAAGGAGGCCACAATTTTTGCATTTTTTTACTTCCACTACAATAAAATATTTGAAAAGCACACTGTTTTCAAACTATTCTCAATTCAGCAATTATTCTGTGCAAAATTTGCAGGAAAAAAGCAGCATTTTCTGCACATAAAACATTTCTATGTAGTTTCCTGCACAGAATGCAGTTTTCAAGACAAATCAACCACATATAAATTTTTCAGAGAAAAAAAATCCCAATTACAGCATTTTTTCCCCACAGGGAAATAGTATTTCTATCAGGCATTCTCAAAGTGACCCTCAAATGGTTTGGGCCTTCAATTCCCAGAATTCATGACCTTTGTACAAGCTGAATAGGACTTCTGGGAGTTGGAGGCCCAAACTGCTGAAGTGTTGCAGTTTGAGGATGCCTGATTCACATGATTGAAATTCATTCCTGCTAAAGGGATAGGAAGCTGCATGGGTGCAATTTAATTCAAGCCATTCATTTCATATACTGTACCTCTCACACCAAGCCCAAACACCTCTTTTTCCAATCCCTCTCAGAATGATGGCAACAAGTGGTGTTGTGTCACTTTCTATAACCATTTTGAGAGGGACTGTAAAAGAAAGTAGTTATTTGGGCATACTGCAGACTTTGATGATTTTGAATTGTGGCACCAGATATTTTACAGTATTTCCGTTTGTGTAACATTTAGACCATTTTCTAGGTGTTTGCCCAAAATCATACTGTTTTTAATGTGAGTTTGGTGAGATTAGGGAAACTAATAGGAGCCACAAAACTGTGTGCCACATATAGTCTGCAGACCACACTATAGTTACTCCGGCAGTAGAATATGATAAACACAATATATAAATATTTTTTAAAGTGGGATATAAATACTTTTAAAAAAAACACTAAACCAGAGGTAGGTGAAATGCAGCACAGGTCAAATATTTTTTCAAAAAATTCCCAAAAACCCTCTAAAGGATGTGGGAGAGGATTTCCCCAATTTTGGGGGCTCTCTGCTTCTTGTGTGACTAAAATAGCCAAGAAGGCTCCCCAAGGCCCTTAGAGAGGGTTTGGAGGTATTGGGGGAGGGAGTGATTTTTGTGCATGGGTACAGGCCTCCAACCTCTTCCAGGACACAAATGTAGCTCCCTAGCCTCCCACAGTTGCTTACCCTATAAACCTCATTATTTACCGTGGATGAGAATTTCAACATTCAGCCTAAAAGACCCATGTATCTTTGAGCAGAAACCCATTCATGTTGCTTTCTAGCATTTGCTTCTATTACCTGCAGTCTTGTGTTGGAAGCAACCACTAGCCCATTCCTCAGGATTGAATGCCAATTTTCAATGTGTGACCCACTTCAAACAAAAGAAAGGAAAGTTAATGCTGTTATAAAGGAAACACAGCAAACACTCTTAAGAATACTATGCCTTGAAAAGGAGTTAGCTCTATTTTAGAATATTTGTGAAATGTTGATGGTGTTTTAAAACAAATCTTTATTGGCTATAGTGACTTAAATTTGTTCATACTTTAGCACTGTTTGCCAATACTCACTGGAATGCAAAGGTACTTCCATAGAGATTTTTAGCAGCTCTGAAATTGGATTCTTTGGCTGGTGGACTGCTGAGCAGAAGAAATTGATGCGGTGTGTGCATAAACTTCAATTGCTGTAAAGAAACAGGAGCAAATAGTTGAAGTCACAGACAGAATGAAAATCTCATAAATCTGAAGCAAACTCTTTGGTATTTTTGAACTAAGGAAAGAACAATTCAAAAGACCAAGAAAAAACATAAAATGGAAGATCTGTGAACAAGATATTCTGCTCTGTGAATAATGTTACAGCTAGCATTACTACATAACTCTGAGGCATGAAGGCTTCCCCAGTCACTGCTTAGAGAGTCAGGAGAAAAATAGATAATCTCCTTATAGAATATAAATGTCAAGGTCACCACGCTGTCCCAGGTTTGCTCCGGCATATGCTGCTGGGATAATAGAAGGGTATGGTTGCTGCCTCCATGTCTTTCTTAGGAGACTTTTAGGAGACTTCTGAGAGGTACTGAGAGGCCATTATGGAGAATACGAGAATACTAGCCTAGATACATATATGGTTCGATCCAAACATTTTTACTGTTCCTAAACCAGATCATTCTTTTGTGTTACCCTTATACAGCTCCAGACAAATTGTACCCTCAAAAATTCCTCAGGGATAAATAAACAATCCTTTTTATTTACTTTAAAAAGGATATTTGTGCTTTTTGGTGACAATTATTTTACATCAATATCCATCCTTTAAAAAAAATTTAAAATATAAATGTTTTCCTCTATTCTTTCATATTAATTTTGTGTCCACTTTTAGTTTGCATGCTTCCTTAGAAGTAAATCCTGCTAGGATTTACATCCAACTAAACTGGCCAATATTGGACTGCACAACTGTGCAGATATTTTTCAAGATAAATTAAATGATTGAAAACTCAAACAGATCACCCTCTGACATAGAGACTTTATTGTAATTTTTTTAAAGAACTGTTAGTGGTAAAGGGAGAAATGTAGACTTTGTGTGACAATTAAGCATTTGTATATTGGAAAACTAAACTTAATGTCTGCATGTTTGTTATAAAAGATTTTACGGAACAATACCAAACTTACCCGATTCACGGGTAGCTTCACAATGTGCGATCTATTACTTGAAATAACCCTGGAATGAATAATGCATATAAACATGTGAAATAAGACAGATTACCAGAGTGTAATTGTTTTGAGCCTTATATAAGTGCAGATGGACACCTTCATTCTATTTCACTGGTTATTTTGTGTTTTCAAGTTATTTCTGACCTATGCCTCTAAGGTGAACCTATTACAGCTTAAAACCATATAAATTATCAATTTGCTCATTTCTTTGATTGAGATGAGCTCTCTCAATCAAAGGTAGCTAGTCCTTTGATTCTACAAATTCATGAAACACGATAGATGCAATGCAAATGTGCACAAAATTACAGTATATGGCTATAATGGAATATTTTGCAACTCAATGACTTATCTGGTGCTCAGGAAACGTTTCCCATTTTTACTAGTTTTGCATAAACATCGCTATCTCCATCCACTATGAAATGTAATGAAATACAAATTTTAGTAATGAGAAGGCTGCGTGTGCCCATAACTGTCATGTCACCTTGAACACATCCAACCATATCTGATTTCATAAACTGTGCTGGGTTGGGTCTGGTAAATACATGGAAGGAAGACTATCAGGTATCATCAAGGATCTTTAAGTAGATCTGGAAAAGATTTCTGCCTGAAATGCTTGGAAGCCACTGCATAGCAACTCAGAACATTGTAAAATCATCTAGCCAATAATCCAAGCAAATTCTTTACCATTGCAGAAGAGGATGAGCAAGTGGGTCTTGTTTGTCCATCTGCTTCTTTATTTCTAAATAAGGTGCCTAGAAAATAATAGCAGTACTAGAATTAGCCATGAGACATTCCAGATCCAAACAGAAGTAAGTTTTCAATGAGTGGATTTTTAGAATGGGGTTAGCTTTTTCTTCTTCTTTTAAATCTATGTTTAAAAATCTTTTTCTGCAAAAGTAGGTTTTCTTGAGTATGTTAATATCACCCATTTTTGTAGTTGGTGGTTCTATTTATCTCCTCATTTCACAATTGAATTCAATATGAGCAGGAGTGATTCAGTATCAATGCTAGTTACAGCTCTCTTTATTTTTGCGCATGCATTTTATTCTTAAAAATGTGCTAACAGAAGCTTGCTAAGACTTTATCATTAAAACAGTTATTTAACCAGAACCACACACAGAGAAATGTTAATACTGATCTCTACTCCATATTAAATTATTGTATGCTTCTAACAAGAGAGCCTCCTTGCTTTGACTTGGGTCCATTGGTACTTTGAGACCTCAGGCCAGTGCAATTCACAATGATATCCTCCTATACCACCCTACAATACCTGAAGCAGTTGTCAAGTTTAGAAGGACTGGGCTAGGTTGTGTGGCCTCTGTCCTCCAACACTGAGGAAGAGCCGGAAAGTTCATCAGAAGAGCAAGTCAATATCTACTGTTTTGGCCTTCAGCTCCCAGAAATCCAACAGCCTGTACAGTGGCTGGGATTTCTGGGAGTTGTAGGTCAAAACACCTGGGGACCCACAGGCAGAGAACCACTGATATAAGGGAAATTATTTATTTTACTTTGGAAGCCTGACCAAGTTGAAAAGACATCCCAATCTGAACATGAAGTTGAAATGGCATCTCAAAACTCAACTTTAGTTGCCTATTAAAAAGATTTACAGTGCAACCCACAGACACAATCTGTCCCCAGCTTCACTGAAATGAGTAAGGTTTGGTTTGCAGAGGCATCTCCATAATAGTTGATAGGTAGAGTCAGAATCCAATGGGAGTAATTTAGTTTTTGAAATGTCTTGAGACAATAGAAACAAGAGATGAAGCATACTAGTTTCTCCTTCAGTTCCCTGAGTGCTCCCCAAAATCTGGGATGGCAAGTCCTCTGAAACAGGTTTTCAAGTGGAATGGGCATGATAATCTTATATTGGAAAGTTGCAGGTTGGCTGGACATGACAGTGCATCAACCCTCCCACCCCCCAAAAACCTCATTATTTTATGATTCTATTATTCATGCACAAATATTAGATTGTAACAAGGTATAATTGATCAATGCTAAATTCCACTGATACTGGGAGCTAAGCATCCCTCACTGAATTTAAGAGCTCTTTGAAAACGCTTAATTATTTCTTTAGGAGAATTCAAGCCTTATGTGCTTGATTTTTGGTTCATTGATTTTGTGTTGTAGCTTGCTGGACGCTCAGAGATCATTATCTTTATAGTCTTTTCTTGCATGGCTGTAGTAAAGAAGGAATTGCACAAACAATACTGCAAACTCATAAACAGATGCTCCTTCTGAACTAAAGGAACTAAATGAGTTTTATGCTTACCTGCGTCATTTCTCT
This sequence comes from Anolis apletophallus, assembly GCA_030556195.1. Lineage (NCBI taxonomy): Eukaryota > Metazoa > Chordata > Lepidosauria > Squamata > Anolidae > Anolis > Anolis apletophallus. Next base: position 32,685,639 of record JARBWK010000006.1, on the reverse strand, counting down.
TATAGAAGTAATACTATCCAGTGCTTTCATTACTCTGTCATAATTCTTCTTCTGCAGGAAGAAAAACCCAAATAGAATTTTCTCCCAAAGCCTTTAACTGTTGTTGCTTGTTTAACAAGTGTACTCATTATATAGACATTTTGTACAATATGAAAATGACAGTATGCATTACAGTCTTCATAATAATCATCCATAAGAGCCACTTTACATATCGGTAAATCTTGTTATCCTTTTTGTCTACCACAACTATTTTACTCATATGGATAAGAAGACTAACGTTTGAAAGCTGGGGTGAAGAGACAATGCTGGATTCATGAACAAATTAAATAAGCCATCATTTACAATAGGGGTAAGGATCATGTGACCTTTTAGCTCCCAGAATTCATTGCCATTGACCATAATAGGACTGCTGGGACATGGAGTTGAACAATATCTGGTGGACTGCATGATTAGTTTTAAATATTCCTGTTTATGACCAAAGCATAACAGTCTGAACGTAGTCATTTTTGCTTTTCAGATAAGTTTGGGCTTGATTTGTTCTGGGACTCCATTTGTCTTTTTAGCAGTTCATGGTATCTCCTCCAGTACCATATTTCAAATGAGTTGATTTTCTACCTATCAGTATTCTTCACTGGCTAGCTTTCACAACAATCAAGGAAAGGCTGGCTGTCCCACATACACAATATACAAACGCTGAGCAATGCTATTGTTTTGAATTGCATTATAATGATATTTGTGTTAACATGATTGTATAACTGTGATATATCTGTGATATAATACATATATTTGTAGAAAGTACAGACCTTATTATTGTTTCAAGTACTATATATTGTGTATCTACTCACTTTGCTCAGCGTTTTCGCTGCTTCTTTCATTGTATATAGCTTTCACAACAATGCATAGAAATGCATAGATATTGGAAATAAAATGCAATGGATGATCAAAACTTTAGTGTTTATTATGATATAGCTTTATTTTTCAGAGTCTTATATCTAGTTCATAGCTGCTCTTCCAAATCATATTAGTATAATTTCTATAGATACAAATTAACACACTTGTTCCCCATCCAAATATCAAAACAGATTTGTGCAAGTTTTCAAATTTCACAAACATGTATTAAAGTGAGCTCCATTTGGGCCAAAATCTTATATGGATGTGGTTTATAATTTTTCCAGTTTATGCAATAGAATGCTTTGTTAGCTTCCTGAATAACAGAATGCCAAATATAATGCAATTATGCTTTGTTATTGTTTATTTAATAGCATGAAAGCAAATTTTCATTATGTTTCATACATGCAATATACTTTTTTCTGACAGAGCAACACAAAGAAGGATTTGTATTCAAAGTGTGCCTCAAAATGTCATCCTTTCTTGACAGACACACCCACAAATCTCACAAAAATAGAGAATACACATACCCTGGGGTTAAAGGCCAGCATCTGAGAGTCATTAGGATCAACTACAGAAGGATATGGCTCAAAAATGACAACTTTCCTGGGTGACTCTAATGCAGATCGACACATAGATACCAATAAATCTACAACCTAGACATTAAAAACAAAATACATACATTAAAAAGAAGCCTTAACATTTTTAACAGCTGTAGGGTGAATTGTGGTTGTGTGCCTTTAAGCCATTTCTGACTTATGGTGACCCTAAGATGAACTTAACACAGGGTTTTCTTAGCAGGATTTGTTCATAGGGGCATTTCCTTTGCTCTCCTCTGAGCCTAAGTGTGCCTTGCCCAAGGTCACCTAGTTGGTTTCCATGGCTGAGTGAGGATTTGATCCCTGGTATCCTCAGTCATAGTCCAATGTTCAATCAAACCATTCTGAGCAAACATTGCCAAGAAATGCCTGTGCTAGGTTCATTTTAGGGTCTCCAAAATGTGGAAAGAACTTGAAAACAGACAATAAACATATACATTGATAAGGATAAAACTCAAAAGATAACATTTTAAAATCATTTAAGTACATGGTGTTAAAACTTTTAAACCTAATTGCAGCTTCAAAAGCTTTAGGGATATTGTCTGCATAATATTCTGAGTTGCAAACATATTTTTATTTAATGATAGGCCATATAATGAATTATTCTGTTCTCAGCCATCCCATCTTTTGATAACAGTTCCATGATTTAAAATGCTTCACTCTGGGAAAACATTAATAGGGAGGGGGATTTTGATTAACACAGCATTGCAGTTCCACCCACAATCCCAGATAGACTCTGAGTCATACCAAGAATAGTTCTAAAAACCTTTGCATTCAGATTTCAGGAGGGAAATAAATAAAAAGATGGTCCTTTCAAGAAGTGAAATGGAGACAAAGAGAACAGAAACTTTAGGAGGAGAAGGCAAATCTAGGATGTTTTCCTTTTCTGCTCATTTGACAAAAATAGATACTCTTGTTGCCAGTGAGAGGAACTAATACTGGAGAGTAAATAAGTGGGCAGAATCTATTGCCAAGAAAGGTGGTTTCAACTGCCAGCTTACTCAATAAATCACGGGCCAGCTCCAGTACACACTGTTATTTAAATTCTAATGGAGACTCTAAACATAGGAGTGAGCCACTTTCTTCCTAGAGGAGAAGAAGACCTCTTTGGCTTTTCCAAATGAAAACCCACACATTTTTAAAAAACACAGTTTTTTAAAAAAAAGATTTATTACTAAAATAATGTATGGGGTGAGGGGCATCTCCTTTTAGATGAGAATCCTACTTCTTTAAAACAATGGATAATTATGGAAGAAGCTAAAGTATCATTTTTAATTTCAGAAATGGGTCAAAATATGCCATATTTTCAACTTAATTGGAGGTAGGGCAAAAGAAACCCAAATGCCATGATTTGGGATATTTTCTGGCCATTCTTGACAGATTTTGTTTTAGCTGGTCTGAGTCCCTCTATGGAGGTAGAGAAGATCGGAATATAAAAATCTTAAATAAATAAATAAATAAAAACCGTGTTTGTGGAGAAGCTGGAGGCTACGAAGCTCTCTATAGGGGAAATCACAATAGAGGTCCCCAGGGGCACATGTGCACAATGGTCCACAGATTCCCCCATCCTGTCCATATAGGCACAGTATTTCTGGTTTTTTGCCCAGAACCCCAAAAAAAAAAGAAATCTCCAGGAGTCTCCAAACACCTGATTTGGAAAGCTAAGCCTGGTGAGTACTTAGATGAGAGACCACTAGGAAGGCCAGGGCTCTTGTCAAAGGACTGGGAACTAATTGCCCCTGGAAGGCTGTTGCCTCCATATTCTAATGTTCTTTTCACATTCTAATGTTGATGTGGTTGCTTCATACACCATTCTATTTCAGCTCCTTCAAAAAACATTATGTTACCCTATTGTCAGAGAAGCCATTATATGAATAATATATGAAGAAGTCCTATAGGCTAGTCCTAGCTTGTAGTAGCTTGTGCCATCCATATTGGCAAGACTGTGACTCTCTTCTGGATATTAGTCCAGTCATTTTTTTTAAAAAAAACTAACCAAAGTATTGAATCCTAACCTCAAAATAGGTTCAGCAGCTATTTTGCTGGACTCTGTGGGAATTTTATAACCATGCAAAAGTCATTCAGGTTGCTTGAATAATTTCACTTTACCTGAGCCCCTGTTGCTATTTCATCTGCAGCTTCATTCATCACTCCAAGAGTTTGGAAAGCAAATACACATAGCTCCCGTTCACACACAGTTGGCTAAAACAAGAGAACAGAGGAAATAAAAAGGATGTATGTTTGAAATTCATGACACTTCATTATTATGAACAGAAGGCTTGTGTATCGCAAGAAACCTCTATGTAAATACACATAGTACAACATGAGCCCCATGTTATAATTTCCTTACCAAGCCTTCCCAGAATAGGCTGAGATTGGCTATTGTCTGAATGTATGACCACGTTTACAGATTGAGTGGAATTGTTTTAATGGCGATGTGTTTTATGCTGGGTTTTAATGTATTTTAATATGTTGTTGTAGTTGTTTTTAATCTGTATAGCATTGAATTTTTGCTGTTATGCCGGTCTGAGTCCCTCGATAGAGGTGAGAAGGCCGGGGTACAAAAGTTTTAAATAAATAAATAAAATACCACTAGGAATGTATTTAAACAATGGAGAGCAGAAAATTATGTTTTTGGAGCACTAGTTTCAAGATTTCAGAATCAATGGCCACAATGACCCATCAATTCAAACTTTGGATGTGGTGTCTAGGTTTGTTTGGAGAGAGCACCTGGAGAGAAAGTTACCCTCCAAATCAAACATGAGGTATACTTAAAGTGAAGATTTTCAGGTGTCTATAATTATCTCACCATCAATTAAATATATTGCTATTGTTCGTAGATGCTGTAATGCTCAGAAACAACAACAAAGAAACCCACTCCAAACTGGGTGTAATTTCAAACATCCTTGTGAATGGGGGCAAGACAAAATCCTAAGATCTCTTGTTTAAAGTTCAAAGCTGTTACTACTTAAAAGACACCTTGTGCTTACATTTCACTGTGGAACTACTACTGTCAGCAACAACAACTCCACACATTGTGTTGAGTCTGAAGAAATTCTTTCCATTGCTTCTCACCGGTAAATGTAAGAGCATTCCTTCACCAAGGGATTTCTTTCCTCTCTATTTCTTTCAGTGAAGGGAATTGGGAAATGGCCTTGTTAGAATCATCTCAGCCCCTTTCATAAGGGGCAGTTGCATTAAGTTAAGTTGTGTGAGGCTGTTGTAAACCATCTTGTGTCCCCCCAGGGGTGCAAAAGGTGATATCTAAACACAGCAAATAAATAAATAAATAAGTCTGCTGCAGCACATAACCATCTATCTAGATATAAAACAATAACAACAAGGAGTTTCTCACTACCTTAAACACAAATACATTTTATGTGACAAAAATGTTCCTATCACTGTTTTGGAGTAGGTTGCATTTTAATGGCCTTTCCTGAAAAACACATAACTTCTAAATGCATAGGCCCCCTGGTTTCCATTAAAAAAAGAAAGCAAGAGCACAAACATCCTTTCAGGATTCCAGTTTTCTGTCACTTGAAGAATGCACGTTTTGCCAGGAACCCCCTGCTTAGCCTTTCATTGCAAGATCTTCATGAAGATGTTTGCTCACACTAAGCTGACAAATCAATCTCGCTCTGCTCTGTAGGTCGCTTTCTCAGCAGACATTAAGGACAAACAAAACATGTGCAAATATGGTTTAAATCAGAATATCAAACCATTTGAGGGACTTTCTTTTTTGAAATTGCTTTATCTAGCACACACTTGTCTCAACTGCTTTCCTTACCACAGTACTTTTAGGGCTTTGTTTACAAAATCTTGTTTTTGCACGAAGACTATGAATCTGTGTGAAGAGTACAATGCTGAAATAGTTTCACAGAGATTGCTTTAGAAGAGCCATCATCTTTCAAATCCAATAGAACATCACTCATTTGATTTATCTCATCTGCTGTGTTACATTGAATTAGGCAGCAGATGAAGCCTAACACTATCCAATTCACCATAGCATGGCACTTGAAACCAAAAGAGGGAGAGAAAACAGCGTTTATTACTTCCATCAGGTCTCTGTGTGCATATTGTAGGATATGATAGGACTGGGGGCTGCATTGCCTTCCTCAAGCTTATGTCAGCACATGCACCAAAGGCATGTATGGTTCAAAAAGTACTCCAAAGGTCTTAATTCCACTGCAAAAAATAAAAAGCATTAGAGAAAGTGCTATTTACTATTACAAATGCATCTTCCCTATTTTAAGATATGTGTGTGTCTTCTTATCTCATTAATAAACACCTCTAAGATGTTTCATACACATTCTTAGAGGAAAATAGTGTTCTTTTGTTGGTGACTACAGTGCAGGTATGGGGAAAAGGGATACTTGTTGGGCTTGCAAAAATGGGTCATGAGCTACAAGAATTACAGAGGCCACATGTGGCCCACTTCTGCTGTAGGCACTGCAGGCCACCAATTTGTCATCTTGTTTGACCTATAAACTCCAGTGGTCCAGGTGTAAAGGCTCCTTCTGGGATTGCATGTGGTCAATGGGATCTTCAGTGGAAAAGTTTTGTGTGGCAGAACTGGAATATAACTAGACCACTCTAGAAGGGATCAAGATGAGGAAATGCAGTGTATATTTATCACACATAATTTCAAGCCAATACATCCCCAAGGATAGCAAAGAACTGCTGTTAGTCAACATAGGTAATGCTTAGCCACACTGATCAGGCTAGCTCACACATGTGGGCTACTCATGACTTTTAGGCACAGATAAGCCATGAAGACCTTCAGTGCACACACTGCCAGGTTAGGGGTGCCAGGCGGAATATAGGGCAGGATTCCTGTACTTTTAATATCCTAGACCTAAACAGAGCTGTTGAGGATAAGGTCACCCTGAGATCTCTCATTCATTGTTGTTACTGTTAACTGCCATCAAGTCAATTTAGTGACCCTATGAACGAGAGACTTCCAAATTCCCCCTATTATCAACCACTCTAATCAAGTTTCGCAGACTTGGATCTATGCCTGCTTGATTGAATCTATCATCCAAAATTTGCCCTTCCTCTTGTCTTACTGCCTTTCACCTTATTAAGCACCATTGCTTTTCTAGTAAGTCATGTCTTCTCTCTATATGGCCAAAGTTCAATAACCTCATTTCATAATCATGGCTTCCAGTGAGAGTTTGGGCTTGATTTGCTCTAAGACCCACTTAAAATTAAAGTAGGGCTGTCCCATACTTAACCTGACAACCTTGTTCAAGCTGCCCATGAATCCACCCTCTAGCCCACTCCCATTAGTTATATTCCAAGAAACCTATGAAATGAATTTCTGGTAGACTGATCATTGATAACTTAGCAAAGACAGAAAGCACATGGAGATAACTCAATCTGCACACATCCCTATTCATCTCACCTGTTTGATGGGTTGGCTAGTAGGGTTGGTTTAGAACCCAAAAATCATGGTTCTAAAAACCAATGGGGGGGGGGGGTTGATGCTTAACGTAATGACTTACAAAAATTTTTCCAGAAAAATCTTAACTGTTTTGTAAGTAATTACGAATTTCGTAATTAGTTCTAAATTCCCCAAAGCAGGGAAACAGGACTGACACTGTTTTAAGCACAGGCAAATCAAGGAGCAACATTTCCCTTCTTCTCTGGAGTGCAATTCACTGGGACCTATTATTATTATTATAAAATGCCTGGGTCTGCTCGGAGGGAAATATAAGGAATTATTATTATTATTATTATTATTATTATTATTATAAAATGTCCGGGCCTCCTTGGAGTGAAATATAATGAATTAATATTATTAATATATTATTATAATAATATGCCTGGGTTTCCTTGCAGGGAAATATAAGGAATTAATATTATTATTAATATTATTATATATTGTTTGGAGAACCCGGGATCAAACCATTAGAAATAAGTTGGAGTTGTTGTTTAAGATGTAATGAAATGTAAAATGTCCGGAAAGCTTGCAGAAGAGAAAAGAAGTGTAGCACCCATGGGTCCGCCCGGGGAGGGGTGACGCACCGGGGGTCCCGTTGGCATTGGGACCCGCACAGGCTGAAAGGGACTCGGAGGATGAGTTGGAAGGCCCAGAGCAAGATTGGTCAGCCGTGCCTTTGCCCAGTCCACCGGCAGAGAGTTTAGCCTGGGATTTTGAATGGGAGCATTCTCCCGGGGAAGGAGCGGACCAGGTGGAGATGGGAGGCAGCGAAGCAGATAGCGGAGATAGTTATGAATTCCCAAATGGCCGAGGTTCCCAGGAGCTGGCCGAGCAGCAGATGGAGGCTAGCGGATGGGAAACTTCGGGGGAGGCTGCTTCTCAGGAAGATAGCGATACTAGGCTGGAAGAGCGGGGCCGTTCTCATAACAGGCGCAGGGACATAGAGGAGGGCAGGAGGAGCTGGCATCTGTCCCTAGACCGTCACCGTTCGGAAAGTAGAGACTGAGGCGCGGGCCCTAGATCGGCGGGGTCCCGGCCGAGGATTAAGTACGGCCCCGAGGAACTGATCCTGAGTTCTCCGGCCACGTCTATACTGAATAGGCGCGAAGCGGAGTGGGACCACAAGTCCAGAGTGGTCATCAAGCCTTGCCTTGCCTTTGCCTTGTTTCCTGAGCCGCAGTGGTTTGCGGCACCTCGCCCTGGTCCTTGATTCGCATTGGATTGCGAAACCTTGTCCTGTTTCCTGATCCGCATTGGTTTGCGGAGCCCTGCCACGCTTCAAGCTATTTGCTACGATACTTTGGACTATTTGCTTTATACTTTGAACACTTGCATATTATTGGACTATTTACCTTTTGAACTGTTTTTATATACTCAATAAAGTAGTTAGCCTTTGCTACGTCTCCGTGTGTGTGTTAAAGGGGCAGTTCTAAGTCGGCGTTTGTGACAAGAAGAAAAAGAAGACGCAATCCTCAGCAGGGGTGGAGGGGTGTGGATGTTTGTGTGTGGGGAGGGTCACATGCACAGGGCCCTGTGTTTTTATGTATATGTTTTTATGGATGGTAAAAAAATTTGGAAAATAATAAAATATTTAAAAAAATATTATTATTTATTATAATAAAAGGCCAGGGCCCCCTTGCAGGAAAATATAAGGAATAGATATATTATTAATATATTATTATTTATTATAATAAAAGGCCAGGGCCTCCTTGCAGGGAAATATAAGGAATAGATATATTATTATACAAAGTCCACTTCCGGTTTGGCGGGGGAAATGCGGAAAAGCTCAAAATTAGCATTTTGAACGGATCTAATACGAACTAATTTATTTTCTTTTTCTGAAAGCCCAACCCTATTGGCTAGTGTTCAAAAGAACTGTTTGATGAGTTGGCTAGTGTGCAAAAGAGGACCATAGGACTACTTACATAAGTCCCACCTTCAGTACCCTCATTCTCACCAGTATCCTTCGTGCTGGTTTACCCAACTGTACACAGAAAGATTGGGAGGTGAGAGCTGCCAACGGCACATACAGAAAAATTGACAGTGTCCATGCAATCTCCATACAGCTTGAGTCCACATATATTCATATCACTTTGTGTATGGAGCTTACTTTTCCCAAGAGCTCAGAAAGGTTACTGTTTCAGACCACATCTTCTAGAATCTCCTAGCCAGGTTTCTGGGAGTTTTGGTTCAAAACTACACATTTTCCGAGTTCTGCATTTACCCGTTTTATCAAAATAGCACAATCCATTTTGGCTTTAAAATCAGTACAAGAGGGACAGTCTATAACACTGTGTGCAGAGGGGCTCAGTAAGCAATACTAGGTGCTCCAGGCATGCAACGTTTACAGAGTGTGTGACGTTTGTTCAATGTCAGGCTCAAAGTGAGCAGAGGCAGGCAAAATAATCCAGGCATGCAGGCACACTGTTAGCAAGATTGCTTTCTGAATTTAGAGTTTCCTGATTCCCTCCCCATTGAATACAGCCACTCAAAGTATCATTCCCATCAGAGCAAGTGATCCGATGTATCCTTTCAATTTCTCAATGCTTTTATAAAGCTCAGACGAAGAATTCTACAAAAGCCCTAATAAGGGTGGAACACTGATTGGCACTCCAAACTACTATTGATCTAAAAATAGTGTACAGAAGGACATGCTAATATCCCAGCAGGTATCATTAAAGAAGGGGAGGGGGGAAGAAACATTAACCATTTCCCAATTTCTAAGAAGATAATCAGCCTCATAGAGTTTCCCTTTTTTTCAAAGCTCTGAGGATATTTCCGTCAAAAGATTAACAGAGCAATCCTATACTAGAATGATTTCCCTAAGGAAATAGGGAGAAAAGGTATGGATTTCTGTCTTTTTTCTTCCTCTCCGCTACTGAATATAAATCATTCAATCATTGGGGAGGTGTGTGTTTGGAGTGGGAACAAATGTTTTGCAAAATTTGATGAGAGTGGTTGACATTTGCATGAGAAGATAGACATTCTGTAGCTCAAAGTGGAGAACGTGTGGCCCTTTAAGATACTGCTGTTATTTGATGCTTTCAAGTTGTTTCTGACTTAGGGTCTTCAAATTGTTTCTGACCAAGGCAAACTTATCACAAGGCTTTCTTGGCAAAAATTTGTTCAGAAAAGGGTTGACTTTGCTTTCTTCTGAGACTGAGAGGGTATTTATTTATTTACTTCATATACTTGTACCCCGCACTTCTCACCCCCGAGGGTGGACTCAGTGCGGCCTCACAGCAAACACCATTCAGTGCCATCATAATGATAAGAACAATCAACAAAACATTAAATAAACAGTTGTTAAAACAGGCCAATTAAAATCCAGGTCTGGGTCAATTCATTGTCACTTCAAAATTGCTTATGTCTTCTTCATACAAGCCACTATTCAATGGTCAAATGCAAGGTCCCACAGCCAAGTCTTGAGTTTCCTGCTGAAGGACAGGAGGGAGGTGGCCAATCTGATGTCTTTGGGAAGGGAATTCCACAGATGGGGAGCCACTGTTGAGAAGGCCCTGTCTGTCATCTCCACCAATCGCCCAGGCTTATCCAGTAGGTTTTTATGACTGAGCAGGATTTGAACTGTGATCTTCAGAGTCATTATCCAGTGCTCAAACCACTAACCACATTAGATCTCCACTACATTTCAACTCTCATTGGCCAAAGCAAGTATAACAGTGAAGGATGTTGAAAGTGGTAGTCCAATAACATCCGGTGGGCCACATATTGTTGGTGATGCTCATGCTGCATATGGGTAATTCAAGTTGTAGTCACAATGTAGTATAACACACCTTGCTCCTGAGATATCGCTTTTTAATGCTTAGATGATTCTAGGAAACTACTGGAGAGAGTAGCCATTACTTTTTCCACTTGTTGCTGAGTACCATGTTTGGTATCAGACATTAAAAATTGCTATTTATTCATTGGATTTGAAACAAAAACTCAGTCTCAGTTTGAAAAATTACATAGCTAAAATAAGTAGAACCACATTGAGTTGGGCTAGTAGGTTTTAGGAAAAGGCAAGCTTAAAGATGTGAAATGGATCAAAAATATCACACAACATATTGGTCTTTTAAAATGTACACCCTTGATCATTATGAGGAAAGTAAAATATTCCTTATATCAATCTTCTGGAATTCCTAGGAATTTAATGAAAATTTCAAAATGCTATCATGCAGATCAATAAGGTATTTTTAAAAATTGCATATGAGCTTTGGAGAGTCTTGGAGAGTCTTGTGGTACTGATCTATTTCCTTTTGCAAGAAGTTCCAGAAAAGGCACTGAGTGCCTAAAAGCTGGAGGCTATGAATCCAGATATAAAAGCTTTGATATTGGGTTTGCCTTTCCTTTTCACCTTCAAAGCATTGGGGGCAGAGGGAGGAGCACATATTCAACAACAGTGGAGAAATGCTGCCTGGTTTCAATTTTTTGAAGTAGAATACTTTACCCTCTAAAATAAGGGGGGGGGGAGAGTGGAACAAAAAAGGAGTCCACTATATCTGCCTTAAAAGCCTCCCCCCCCCCCCCAGTCTTCCTGTGCTTTGCTGTGAGCTGCCTTGGGTCCCCTTTGGGGTGAGAAGGGTGGGATATAAATGTGGTAAATAAATAAATAGCTAGGTTCTATATTTTGGAAGGAAGGAAGGAAGGAAGGAAGGAAGGAAGGAAGGAAGGAAGGAAGGAAGGAAGGAAGGAAGGAAGGAAGGAAGGGGCCTAGCAAAACAATATAAAGCTAGTTAAATATCCCATATATTTTATCCAAATGCTTGGCGCAGTAGTGGATTTGATTTTAGATTTTTACTTGAATGGGACCCAGATCTAAACACAAACTTCATTAATGTTTCACAAATACCTTATACACATTGCTCAAATTTCACACTATAATTGCACACCCAAGTTGCGAACCTGTGTCTTCAGTAGGAGTGTAACCTCATCCAACACAGGCTGTAACCCTATGCCCTGTTCGGCCTTACGACTGATCAGGAGTACCGCTGTCTTGTCTAGATTCAATTTCAATTTGTTAGCCCTCATTCAATCCAACACAGCAGCCAAGCACCAGTTCAGGACCTGAACAGCCTCCTTAGTAGCAGGTGGGAAGGAGTGACAGAGTTGGACGTCATCTGCATACAGATGACAACACACCCCAAAACTCCGAATGATCTCTCCAGTGGCTTCATGTATATGTTAAACAACATGGGGGACAGTATTGAACCCTAAGGAACCCTACAAGACAATGGTTGAACAGGTGTCCCCCAGTAACACCATCTGAGTGCGACCTTCCAGAAACCACAGGAGCCACTGCAGAACAGTACCTCCCAGGCCCATTCTGGTGAGGTGTCCCAGAAGGATACTATGGTTAAAGGTATCGAAGGCCGCTGAGAGGTCCAGCAGAACCAACAGGGACACGCTCCCCCTGTCTAGCTCCCAACGTAGATCATCAACTAAGGCGACCAAGGCTGTCTCGGTTCCATGTCCCGGTCTAAAGCCAGACTGTGTCGGATCCAGATAATCCAGATCTTCCAAGAATACCTGGAGTTGTGAGGCCACCACACATTCCAGGACTTTGCCCAAGAAGGGAAGATTGGTGGGCCACTGTGTGATACAGAAGGTTGGACTAGATGGGCTGAGGTCCGATTCAGCATGGCTCTTCTTATGTTCTTATGATGGTTTCTTCAACAGCGGTTTTATAATAGCTTGTTTTAAGCTTGCTGGAATATTGCCTTCCAGGAGGGAGGCATTGACCACCACTTTCACCCATTCGGCCAATCTCCCTCTGGCCTCCTTTAGAAGCCAGGATAGGCAGGGGTCTAGGATGCATGTGGTCGATCTCATTCCTCCAAGTATCTTGTCCACATCCACAGATTTCACCAACTGAAATGAATCCATTAAAATCAGATAAGCAGGTGCTTGTGTTACATCCTCAAAGACTGCTGTTAATATGGTGTCCAGGTCAGAACAGATCACAGCGACTTTGTCAACAAAGAACCAAGCAAATGCTTCACAGAGGGCCATCGAGTTGTCAGGGTTCCCATCCAAGATGGTGGGATTTAACAGACCTCTGACAAACTCGAACCGTGACCAGAGCATCGACAGAATAACCTACCGAGGTGGGAGGGAACTCCCCAAGAGCCACCAGGAAACCATCCGGATCCATAAGCCTCCTGGGGCGGACCATCTTAATGGGTCCTCCACCTCTGCAGAGGGTAGTGGGTGCAGTGATTAGGTAGTCCATTGCAACGGAACAGTGGTCAGCTCCTTTATACCGCCACAATTCCCCCATCCCTGGCAGAAAACCAAATCCAATGTGTGTCCAGTACTGTGAGTAGGGCCAGTTATTAGTTGGGACAGCCCCATGGTCACCATGGAAGACATGAAGTCCTGAGCCATTCCTAATAGGGTGATATTGGCATGGATGTTGAAATCCCCTGGCACAATTAGCCAACGCCAGGCCGAGACCACCCCGGCTAACTCAGGTAGGGAGACTGTAGTGCAGCAGGGTGGACGGTACACTAACAACAGAATCCCTATTCTGTCCCGGTCATTTACCCTCAGGTGGACACATTCAAAATTGGTTGACTGCAGGATGGGACACCTGGTCAGTGAGATGGAATCTCTATAGACCACTGCAACCCTTCCTCCCCACCCTCCAGGTCTTGGCTGGTGCTGCACGGAGAAGCCTGGTGGGCAAAGCTGGGTCAGATTTACACTTCCAGCCTCACCCAGTCAAATCTTCGTTATGCACGCCAGATCTGCCTGTTCATCCAGAATGAAGTCTTGGATGAAAGCTGTTTTTCTGTTGACAGATCTGGCATTCAACAGCACCACCCTTAATCTAGACTGAGGGACTGCCATCCTGGGTACTCCAATTTACCACGTAAGGAGACTGATTTGGAACTACTAATGTTGATTCATTCAATAGCTCCTAAAATAATTTTTCCAGCCTTTGAGCCAAACTTCATCTCAAAAGAGTGATCCTAATTTTAACAAAAAGATGAAGAGTGCTAACTAATGTAGTCACGAAAAAAATTCCTTGGTTTTGTTTTGCTTTAAAGCAGGCATCCAATGGACTGGTTCTTTTGCTGTACTACCTTATGGGCTTCATGGCCACCAGCTTTTCTGCTTTGACATCAACATAGTTTGAGATTTCATCACAAGGTGGCACCCTAGAGAAAATTTCTCATGTTATAGAATAAAACATATTTTTCTAAGCTATGCAATACTCTTTAAAAGACCATCAGACTAGCTGGTACTAAACCATACTGTCAAAAGAGTAAATAAATGTATTAATTTCAAGGATGCTTTTTTCTAGCTACATTAGTAAATAATATATGGAAGGCATTTGGTAAAAAGAAGATAGGATGAGGTCTCTCATTCATTTGTTGTTGCTGTGCTGTGTGCCTTCATGCCATTTCTAATTTATGGAAATCCTAAGTTGAACCTACCATGGTTTTATTCTTGCCAATATTTGTTTAGTGGGGATTTAACATTTTCACTCTCTGAGGCCGAGAAACGATGACTTCCTTAACAATAAGAAATATAAAACTGAAATCTATGTAAATGTAAGCAAATAGCTCTCCCATGTGCATCCTTACTAGCACTTTCTGGTTCCTCTTTCTACTTAATTTTCCCTTCTTTGCACAGATTGTAAGGATGAGTCTTGTGTGGAAGAAAGTGCCCTGAACTGTTATACTCTCCAACACTGTTTCAAGGGAAGATGCATTTGCCTTTTCTTTCTTATAAAAGTCAAATCTCAGGCCTCTAAAAATGCTTGGCTAAGCTAAAATTTGCTATATTTCTTTTTTTAAAAAAAATATAGAGAACCAATAACCTTTATTTGTTTGCTTGCTTATGTCCAGCTGTGGATTGTCTCCTCTTCAGTTCGTAATCTTTCTCATTGTTATTCTGGGACTCTTTTGAAGCTGTTTATCTAGAGGGAGATGGCAGCAGAAGCTAACAGGTCTTCTTAGCTATGTGATAAGAAGCTGAATGAGGAATCTGGGCTCCCTGAGGTTCCCCTCAAAGAGTCATGCCTGACAGGCAGAAACAAAATGAAAATATCTAAGAAGCTGTACTTGAATATAGATGGAAAGGCAGTTGGGAGGGGGAGCAAAGTGTCTGCAGTAAGAAGGCTAGCTTGGATATTAAATGCTAAATGCACTGATATTAGCATTTGTGTGGGTCAGTTGTTCTACCTAACCTTTCTCCTCCTTCTGTCAGTAGTTACTGAAATGGACATCCAAGTGCCACCTCTGTGTTGATTGAAGCAGGCAGGATTTCCCCGGGTACTGGTTGTGGGGGGTCGGGAGCAGGTGAGGGTTTTCCCCCTCCTTTCTGCTAGAGATCCCTGTGTACAACTAGTGGGCCACTGTGTGACACAGAATGCTGGACTAGATGGGCTGAGGCCCGATTCAGCATGGTTCTTCTTATGTTCTTAAGTTCTTATGTTCTGTCCTGTAAAGTTTCATCTCATTTTCACCTTATTTTGTGGCTTCAGATTAGAACTTTAACAAACCCACATGGCCCTACAAACAAATGTCAATAGGTCATGTTAAGTTGTGTATCAAGTTTCCCACTCTCACTATTGATCAGCAAAACCAGTGTCTTCTTTTTCTTATACTCTTTCTCTCTCTCCCTGCATACAAGAAGCAAAAAATACATATACATACAGACATAAGATGGAGCTTTCCAAGATACATCTGCCCGCTTACCATGTAGGGCAGAGATGGGCAACTTTGGCAAGCTACGAGTGGTTCTACAAGGACACAACATCTCAGAACCAATGTGAAATGTCAAACTCCAGATTACCCCCAGAATGACCTTTACCAAGAGCCTTCAGGCCATTGCAAAGGTGGGAAGGATTCCTGATTGTCCAGTGGTGGTAAACCGAGTTCAACACCATTTTGCAGTCACCTTTACTGCCCCCTCCTGTTCATGTTATAGTGGTAAACACTGGTCTGTTATACATCAACTCATTACCCCTAGTGGCACGAGCATGGGTACCAAGGGAATGTCATGGAAGAGTGAGGGGTGGGAAAAAAGGAATCATCCTTTTCCACCTCCCTTCTTCAATTGCCCTGTCAATATCACTCCAGATGACAAGCAACAGGAACTAGCCATTTCATGCCTGGTGACTGCCACTATAACAATATGAGGGAAATTGCAAGAGTGATTGGTGGTCACCCAACCTTGTGAAATATGAGATGGCCATGTAAACAGTTGCGGCAGGTTTGTTCCAAAGTTTCAGTGAAATATTACATTTTAAAAGTCAAAATACAAACAAAAGTTACAAAAACAAGAGTTACAAAAATCCAGTTTACAGGGTCCTAGTTACAAAAGGGGATGAGACATCAGGAAGTGAAAGGAAACCTAGCCCGAGAAAGGAAAATTAACACCTGAAAGAGTTACTCATATCATGGGGAAAAGATGTCTCCACTGAAGATTTATCACCAATTCTTGTTTTTATGAGAATCCAAAATTTTCAAAATCCGATTGCCACCAGGACAGAAAATGAGGTGAAATCTTCTGAACAGGAGCACAGTCAGTTTAAAAAAACTTGTTAAGCTTTCCTTATACTAACTGAAACTAAAAAATGGCCAGGAATACATTAAAATGTTCCTGTTCTAACTTACATAGAAATTCAACTTAAGAACAAACCTACAAGATCTATCCTGTTCATAACCTGGCGACTGCCTATAATGACTATTATTGCTTATTTCATTAAATCTATTTTTATTTCATTATTTATGTACTTTTAGCAATTTCATTCATTAAAGTAATTGTGAAATAGATTGAAATAATTTAATGAATGGTTCACTGCTGACTATAAAGTTCAACCCCTCTACCTGTGGGGTCTATACCCACAGTTTCATCTATCTGCATCTGCCAACACATATCTTCTCTAGGCATTTTCTAGGTCCTCAGCAATTCTATGGTATGCCTCCTATCTCTGTAGGAATTTTCTGCATCCTTCAATGTAACTGCAGTAGCATCCAGTGAAAGTGATTCATTTCAATAGGGTTCTCTAATATCCACATTTTCGTGTTCTACAGCAGTGTTTCTCAACCAGTGTGCCGTGAGTGATCATCAGGTGTGCCTTGGGAAATTGGAACCTCCGGGGGGGGGGGGGAGTCTAGTGTGTTGAAGTATAAAACCCTAAGAAACATACCTCGATAAAGGCACAAAATTACACACACACCCTCCCCACCCGTTGTCTTCTTGGTCTCTCCCTCTCCATGCATTGGGAAGACCCACTTCCCTTTCCCCAAGCAGAGACCTCCTCTTGCCCCCTGCGGGTTCTGTGTGGGAAGTTTGGCCCAGTTCTAATATTGGTGGGGTTCAGAATGCTCTTTGATTGTAGGGGAACCATAAATCCCAGCAACTACAACTTCCAAATGTCAAGGTCTATTTCCCCTGAACTCCATCTGTGTTCATATTTGGGCATATTGAGTATTAATGCCAAGTTTGGTCCTGATCCAACATTGTTTGAGTCCACAGTGCTCTCTGGATATAGGTGAACTACAACTCCAAAACTCAAGGTCAATGCCCACCAAACTCTTCTAGCTTTTTCTCTTGGTTATGGGAGTTCTGTGTGGGAAGTTTGTGTCTTTCTGCCATTCCTGCCAGGATATCTATGTTGAGTTCATCGAAATAGGCCCAGGTTTCACACTGAGTGTATAAATACATTTTAAAAACATATTAACTATATGTATTACTGTGTTAGAGTGTCATTTTGGTTGGTGGTGTGCCCCAGGATTTTGTAAATGTAAAAAGTGTGCCGCGGCTCAAAAAAGGTTGAAAAACACTGTTCTACAGTAAGTTCAGGAATATATCCCCTCTGAATACCGTATTTAACCTGAGGATTTTTAATGTAATTCCTCATACTTAAGAACTTGAGGCCACACAATAAGCAGTCTCCTCAAGCAGACAGAACTCTATGATACCTAGTTGTCTGAAATTTTGTATCACTGAGAAGTGGACTCGGCTAGCCAAGAAGCACTATGATACTTGGGAAGTTACTTGGATAAATTGCTTCTCTTCTGCAAGCCTCCACCACACACATAGCAATTAATTGTTTTCTCTCTCTAATTCACAGAGTCCCTTCTTCAATATCTGCTTCAATTTTACTTACTGGTGATTTGAGGAAGAAAGCTGTTAGCTTACGCAATTAAAATAAGAGTTAAGGACCTGAATCTATTGGTGCTATTTTAATTCCCTACTCTTTTCATTGCCACTTTAAGTAAATCACCACACACACATTCATGTACACATACAGATAGAGGTGAAGAGCACTTCATATGTCCTGCCACTAAGGGCTTTTTCACACAGAGCCTATATCCCAGGATCTGATTCCATGCTTTCTGCTTTAAAATGGATCATATAAATCCACACTGCCAGATAATCTGGGATAAACAGAAAATCTGGAATCAGATCCTGAGCTATAGGGCTTGTCTGGAATGGCTCTAAGCTGCCATTAGACTTATGTTGGTGGGTTTTCTTCTTCCAGAAGCAGCTCAAAGTGAGATCTAGACTTCTCATATTTGAAATCTGATATGGTATGGACATGTAATACTATGACAAACATTAGCAGTGGTAGAACATGATGCTGAATTTCAGTGGTAAGTGCATTTTGTCCTCAGGAGCTTCTTTATCTCTAGGTATTCTCAAAAGGAGCTGAGGACCACTCCAGACAGGCCAAAAATGCGGAACTTGTCTTGGTTTTTACTGGAGGCACCCAAATTAATCCAGAGAAAATTGGGATTTCCCAGTTTGCTACACCTGGAAAGATCTGGACCTTAAGGTAAGGTATGCATCTTTCCAGATGAGAGCCCTGTGGGGATTGAAGCAGTCCCAGGTGTCAATCCCCACAGCTAACTTGTTACTTTGAGCTTCTAGAGCAGGGGTGGGCAACTATTTTTTCCAAGGGGCCACATGAGAGCCAAAAAGTATTATGGAGGGCCGCACCTAAAGGCGGAACTACATGCTAATCTACATAATTTATTTATTTATTCACTTACTATATTTACTGTATATTACATAGGCACATCTGTGCTTAAGTCCGTTCAGCAGTTCACCTACCTGGGAAGCATCATCTCTTCAGACGCCAAGATTGACAAAGAGATAGATCACAGATTATCAAAGGCATATAGTGCATTCGGAAGGCTTCACAAAAGAGTCTGGAGCAACAAGCACCTGAGACAAAGCACCAAAATCAGTGTGTACAGAGCTATCATACTGTCCATTCTCCTCTATGGGTCTGAAACATGGGTCACCTATCGCCAACACCTACGACTCCTCGAGCGCTTTCATCAGCGCTGTCTTCGCACAATCCTAAATATACACTGGACCGACTATGTGACGAATGTTGCTGTCCTTGAGCAAGCAGGGATCACCAGCATTGAGGCCATGCTATTGAGAACACAGCTGCGCTGGGCAGGACACGTCTCTAGGATGGAGGACCACCGCCTCCCAAAGATACTACTCTACGGTGAACTCGCCACGGGTCAGCGCAAGAGAGGCGCCCCAAAAGAGATATAAGGACTCCTGAAACAACATCTCAGGCTTGGCCAGATTGATCACCAACAATGGTCCACCCTGGCCTCACATCGGGAGGCATGGAGAAGCACTATCCACAATGCTGCGGCCTCTTTCGAGAAGACACGCCGAATGGGTCTCGAAGAGAAACGACAACGCAGAAAGAACCGCAACTTGGAAAAACATCACCCAAGGAGACTTTCTGCTGCGCTTTCTGCAACCGAACTTGCCTGTCTCAGATTGGCCTTTTTAGTCATCAACGCGCTTGTAAAAAGCGTGGGATGAGTCCTTCCTGAATCTTCGTTCGCGAAGTAATGCCGAGAGAGAGACACATCATTAATATTAACATATTAATATATCAAGAAATATTCATATATTATTAGTATTAATATCATAATTATTATATTATAGTATATATATAAACATAATATATTGAAATTATAATATATCATATAACATTATATTATATTATTTATTATATTATTTTATTATTGTTATAAAATTATTATACAATAATAATAAAAACCACTAAAATAAAATAATGCTTCCTTATAGTCCCCTTCTCTGGAGAATTTTATGCAGAGGCCAGGCAGGGGAGGCAAGCCAGGGGCCCTTAGGCAGGCCGGATAGAATCAGCCAAAGGGCCGCATCCGGCCCCCGGGCCGCAGTTTGCCCGCCCCTGTTCTAGAGCCTGAAGGAGTGGGATGGCACCCACCCCTCCCCTGAGCCCCTCATTTCATCCTCAAAAACTTACCCAAGGAACCTGCCGGCACTCCCGCCCACTCTGCAGAGTACCTCTTATGCACAAAAATGATGCACCCGGAGGTGTGGGGGGGAGGAGGGAAATGGGTACGTTTTTGAGGGGAAATTCGGGTAGTAGATGTCATCGCAGATCAACCTTTGGTTGGCCCAGGATGGCATGTAGATACTCCCCAAAGAAAAGCCCAGAGTTTGGAGATAGGGACAGCAACCTGTGGGTTAAAATAACCCAGTTCGTCCTGGGTTTTGGGGCAATGTAGAAAGGCCCTGAGAACTGCGTATGGGTAATGAACCCACTTTTCATATACTATAATGTAACTATAATGTAATTTTTGGGGACCCCAGCATTAAGCTAAGGGGATTCCATTTTGGATCAGGACTCACAGTTTAAGAAACAGTGGACTAGACAACCTCACTGGTTCTTCTAACTATAACAGGCATGGGCAAACTTCAGCCCTTCAGGTGCTTTGGACTTCAACTCCAACAAATCTCAGCTTACTGGCTGTTAGGAAGTGTGGGAATTGAAGTCTGAAATACCTGGAGGGCCAAAGTTTATCCATGCCTGTTATAAATATAATATAATCATTCTTCTGAAAACTTAAGAGCACACAAACATACAATACAAAAATGGACATAGTTTAATTACAAATTCATTCACTTACCCTCAACATAGGGCCATTCTGGAACACATGTGGTTCATCACAAACAACACAATATTCATTCAACACTGGTATCCGCTGCTCAGCAAACTCAATTGTCTGAGGAAAATGAAAAAGAGAATAACACAATCTGCTTAAAATAATTAACAAGCAGCTCAATCTCCTGCATGTTTCTGAAACAAAGACAGCGCTGTCTCCTACCTGTACAAGAAAGCCATGGTCTCTTACTGGAACAGATTTTGCACCATAAGTTGGCTGTTTTTTTAAAAAAGAAAGAAAGAAAAAAAGGAATAGAATCAGGTTATGTGAGGTCAATGGAGATACTACCATCAGAAATCGGAAAAGCCATGAAATTGTCAAGTTGTTTGCATTTGAAATGCTATTTAGTTCTCATAGGCCACATAATTGAAAGCCATCTGCTATTTTATTGGTTTCTACCTATTACAGTTTAGAAATTGGACCTTGAAAGTAGCACATCTATTCCTAAATGCCATGTTTTTTTGAAAAGATAGCCAAACAAACACCTTCAATTTAAGGAGTAACTGCAATAACCTCTCATTTTAAAAACCATGCTTCCATGTACATAGATATTCAAATCCCAAGTGAGCCCTAACACCAATACTGATCAGGGCTAGACGTCTCATGCCAATTTTCATATTGATATAGAGGATCAGCAAGGCAATTGTACCAACATCTGCTATTAAACAACTCGGGGGGAAAGTACATGCTTAGAATGCTCAAAGTACCTGATTCAGTCCTATCTATTCCAGTTAAGCTGAGAAAATCTGTGGCCCTTTGGGTGTTGCTGAACTACAAATTCTGTCACTGTCGGCCACTGACTGTACTGGATGGGCCAGATGGGGGTTAGAGATCAACAATATCCAGAAGACACAGGCTGATTATGAATAAGCAGTCTTGGTAAACCTCTCTGCTGAAAGCTCTAGAGAAAGCACAGTCTGCTTTAGAGCTTGGCTGAGTTGCTTTTTTTGGATTACAACTCCCAGAATTCGTTTGCTGGTTAATTCTAGGAACTGTAGTCCGAAAACATATTGTCTTTTCTCTGCATCCAGATTTACATCACAATGGGACAGACAAACCAGTATCTTGATTTACAGTGAAATAGTTCTTGAGTTTCTAACTTCATTCTTCATTCTGACACTGATACCATATTTATTAAAAGAAGAGAATGGTCCTAACCATCTAACAACTATGGATGGGCAATCAATTCATTTTTATCAGAGCTTTTACCAAATTCCATAACTTCCAAATGTGGAAGAAAAAAAATGGAAAGGTTTTGTCACCACTGCCTATAGTAGAGATATATAAAGATTAAACCAACCAAACATGCTGGAAACAGAAATCAGGAACCAGTATGCCAGTTACCTTGAATAAAGTGATGCAACAATGTTTGCACAAGTTATGTACACATTAACATGTACGAGATGAGCTAAGAAAGTGTTGCTGGCTAATCAGGTCTTAAATGCTATTGGGATGTGAATATAAGAAAGTGCCTCACATTGAGTCAGACCATTTGCTCATTTAGCCCTATATTGCCAAATGTACTGACATGAGTAATTTTGCAGATCTCCTTCTCATCTCCACCTTGAGATTCAAAAAACAGACATCAGGTGTGCTCATGGTATTATATTGGAAGTAGAGTCACACAGCTAAACAGCCAAATATTGGTACCATTCCTTGAGTTGTGCTGTGATTATTGTTCCTTAAACTGGAGAATTTTGCCTAGCTTCCTTAGAGCCATAAGCAGAGTCAAGGACTTAGACCATCAAAATTCTAAAAGTAACCAACAACAGAACTGTTTAATACTGAATATGGACAATTTGACTCAAAAATCAATGGAAGGGGATAAATCATCAGCAGGAGGAGTAGATAATGTATGTTGTCTTCACTACCCCTCTGGCATTCGAAATAACCCAGGGACTTCCAGATGCAGCTCTCTTCTTGTATTCATTGATAGTCCCCAGAGCTGTGCTCAGGCACATTCTTCTCCTATCATAAGATTAGTCCCACTCCACTGGGCACTCAAGGGCAGCTGAAACATGTCAAAGATGTCATCCTTAGAACCTGGACAAAGAGCCATGTCTGTAAGGCTCCAGCTCTTTTTTCTGCACTAGAAGCAATGACAATAGGTGAGGTACAGGTTACTTCCTTGCATAACTTCATTCAAAGTACCCATGTCAGCATGGGTCAGGGTTACACCAGTATATTATGTCGCTGAAAGTTCTAACAATTTGATGTTCTACATTTGATTTTCCTTTCTGTCTATTCAAGTTAGGTTCTGCGGTTAGTACACATGCCTTGAGAATATAAATTTATTGCATTTATGTTTATAAAATCACAGAGTTGGAAGAGACCTTGTGGGTCATCCAGTCCAACCCCCTGCCAAGAAGCAGGAAAATCACATTCAAAGCATAATATCATGCATTCATATCTGTCAGTTCATTTCATTGCTGAAATATTATTAACTTTAGTGTTTTCAAATCTATATGAACCGCCACGATTCATGATCACTTTGAATGTAAAAAAATACTCTCAGCCTTGTCAAGAAATATTGTCTCAATACATCAATCACTGTAAGAATTAACATTTTAGGACATTTTTGTGGGAAAATGTCAAACTTTTATGAAGTTTCCTAACACTGTGGAGACTCTATGCTGTCAACAGAATTGTATTGGGGGGGGGGGGGTGTCTCTATCCCCTCGGAGCATGCCCCTAATGGCTATGAAATCATTTGGCAAAGGTTTTCAATTGGTTTGGAAGGTTGCAGGAGTGAAAGCAGAAAAAAGTCCCACCATGCTGGAGATTATCTGTGAGCATGATATTTCATTTAAGCAATTGGTATGGCAGACCAGTTCCTATGGAAATCTTCAACTCTCCTTTCAGGGATTGGGTGTAAGACAGTGGTGATCTCTACTGCATTCTTTATGTCACAAAACCATGCATCTAAACCTTCAGATCATACTGTCAAATATTGTGGAAGGCATTTTCAAAAATAAGGTAACATATCCAAGTCAACAGTTTAAGTGGAATCTGTAATATTTTCTGAGGCTACACCAATCTCTGATTTAAAATCAAAACATTTCACTAACTTTAGTGCAATGGTTCTCAACCTGTGGGTCCCCAGATGTTTTGGCCTTCAACTCACAGAAATCCTAACAGCTGGTAAACTGGCTAGGATTTCTGGGAGTTGTCGGCCAAAACATCTGGGGACCCGCTGGTTGAAAACCACTGTTTTAGTAGAAATATATGAGGCATGGGTGGTGAACTATAGGCCTCAGGGATGAATCCAACCCTCTTGGTTCCAATCTGGTCCCAAAAAACACCCTATTCCCATAACACTGTCATTTGTTGGTTTCACAACCTTTTTTTTAAGAGTTAGGATAACACCTTTCACTGCTCTAAGAATTTTCTCATAAGACTGACCAAGCAGATCGATGATGGGATCTAGTCAGCCACAATTGAAAATGATGTACATATTTTCACACTTCACAGTATCTACCGCCTACACTGTTTTGCTAGTGAATCTTTTCAAGACAAAAACTGTGCAGACATTTGTAAAAAAAAAAAAGAGAGAGAGAGAGAGAGACTTCATGATAGGAGACCTGAAGAACTGATCACTCAAAAGGCCTTACAAAACTGATTCTCTCACAATTGCTCCATAACATATCCTGTGTCTGTAAATTATTTCAACAAAACACAAAACTAATACTGACAGCTATTTCATACATTTCAAATCTTTTCTAAAATAATTCAAAATACCTTGTTTAAATACAACTTTTAAATGATTTTTTTCATTCTAAAAGTTTGGAATGCTTTCTCCAAAAAGACCCCATTAATTTCAGAGTGTTTTCTTAAGCAAGGAACCATCTAAAATGTTTTTTTCCAGTTCCGTTCTCTGAAATATAGCTTGCATCACCTGGTATTCATTGCTATTGTCCCATCGAGGTACTAACCAGTGCTGGATCTGCTTAGCTTTCAAGATCAGTCAGGATCTGCTGCCGTTACACCTTATCTTAAGATTTACTTACAATTTAGTACTAGAAATTGAAATGGGCTGGCATTCTTGGGCCCACTCTTATAGCTTTATCCCTGCCAAATTCTGGAATGTGTGCTCTCCAAATGTCTCTGAAATTAAATTTGATCCTTGAGCTGAAATAAATTTCTCACTTTTGAGAGACTAATTATATGTTGTAACCCGCCCCGAGCCTGCAGGGAGGGGAGGAATATAAAACCAAATAATAAATAAATAAATAAATAAATAAATAAAATAAAAATGAGTGATGGGCACTGCATGAAGAAGTGCCTGAACAAAAGAACATTTCTATGCATATAACATAATTTCCATTACTGTTTGGATGAGATGTTTAACCAATTCAATAAAATACAGGAAGAACAAAATAAGCCTTCAAAGCAAAACTGCTTACGCACAGCAGATTGTGATAGTGAGGATGAAGATGGTGTTAAGATACCAATAAGCCCTGAGGTAAGCGAGAGCCTCCTGCCCTCTGCTATCGTGGGTTCCTTGAATAGCTCCATTTTAGATGATTTGGGGACACTGGAGTAAGTCTTGCTGAGCAACTTGTGGTTCTTCAGTCCATCTAATTCATCCATCCTAAGATTACTGGAATAAGACCTGCTTAAAAGTTTGTGAGGCTTCAAAGTACTGTTGTGCTCACATCGAGTATCCCCAGAGCATGGCCTACTCAACAGTTTGTGGGGCTTAAGAGTGATACACTCCTCTTGCTTGATGGCAGCCGAGCAAGAATGGTTCAAGAGTTTATGTGACTTTATGGTCATTGTGTGTTCAGCCCTGGGGTCACTGGATAGTGAGCGACCAAAAGTCCTGTGAGATTTGTTGATGCACGCATCCTCAGCTTTAACTGTGCTCGAGCAAGTCCTTCTCAGTAACTTGTGGGTTTTGGAAATGCCATCTTGCTCCGGTTTCAGTTTTGATTTGTTTTTCCCACAGCCTGGTGGAGGATAACTTGGCGACCTTTAAAACAAGACAGAGGAAAAAAATAAACAGTACTGCTTCTTCTAGGAAAAAACGCATACATCTTCTTACAAATCAGCAGAAATTTGATTCATGGTGGCCATATCTCATTAAATATGCTGAAACTCCCTTCACCCCCTGAAAGGGATGAGAAGATTTTTAAATTTAAACAAAGGAGGCAGGAGTGTCAGAAATATGAGATGTTGGAGCCATATTTGAGCACCTGATGGTCATACTTTCACCATTCTTATCATACAGTGCAAGATGTTTCACGTGAAAATATGTCTGTGTATGCATGTGTGCATGCTTTCTAGGGATGCCAGAGTAAAATAAGAGATGTCTCTTTCAATTGTTTGTGTATACAAAAGAATTTTGGCAGCTGTTGTCTTGAAAGCAGATAACCAGCAACAGTTGATGAAATGTCAACACCTACATACCCATTAAATAAACAGAAGTCCTCCTGAGTTTTCTTTCTGACAAATTAAATGCATTCAATTGCCAGAAAAGCAGGCTAGCTGGTTCCTCAAAATCTGAGGATCACTTATGTAAGCATAGTCATTGACCATAAACAGATTGAAACACAACGGTTCACCCTCTATCACCTCAAAACAGACAACCGAAGAACCTGTTCTCAAGATGTAGGTTCATATAATGTACATGCTGTCAGCCAACATGGCTATTAAAAAGATAACATTTAAAGGGAAAGAAACTGTGCCTCAGTTATATTTTTATTCTGTAGACCTTGCTAATTAATTTGTCATATGGATGATTTACAATGCTTTCAATAAACCTTATAGCTTTCTTCTAAAGCTTGTATAACCTTGTGAGAATACCAAATCCTCTCATGTAATGACTGATGCTCAGAAGATACTATTAATTGAAGACCATTAATTAATTGATAATATTACATGAATCTACTTATAGAGGAAAGAAGCTCTAAATCAAAAAGCAGTATTTGAAAAATTGTACATGTAGCTGCTATTGCTCTAAAGAAGGGTGGGGTGTTTTTCCACCAGTGCATTTCAGCAGGCCTCAAGTTACATATCTGTCCACTATTTGGATAAATCTTCAGGCAATGTGTTAGATTTGTTTTGTGTCTTAGGGGCGATTTGGTGGGCTTTGGGGGGTCAAGTAAAGCCCGCTTTATTACTCAGTGACCTTGTATTTAAATCATTACCTAAACATGACCATCAAATGAATTTATCAATTGACCTAATATTTCTTCTATCTAATGTGTCAATTAAATAATGCAGACATTTTTTCCTTTTAAGAATATGTCAAGAGAGTAATGAGATCACGTAAAAGCAGTGAGTAAGCAGCTTCACAAATACTGCATATAACCTCTGTTTGGATATAAACATGGTAGAGTCATAGAATAGAATCAAAGAACCATAGAATTGGAAAAGATATCCTGGCCATTGGGTCCAAGCACCTGGTCAAAGCAAGATCTCCAGCTACAACATCCCCAGCAGGTAGTTGCACAGAGTCTTTTTCTAGAGTTAAAAGAATACCTTTCACAGCTCTACATATTTTCTCATAAGACAGACCAAACAGATCAATGGAATTGATCAATGATGGCATATAATCAGTCACAGCTTGAAAATGGTGTACATATTTTCATGCTTCAAAGTGTCTGCCACCTGTGTTTTTTGTGAGTAGAACTTCGCAATGCAAAATCTGTGCAAATTTTTGGGAAGAAATGGAAAGATGGTGATCTGAAGAAGCCTCACACAACTGACATAACATATTGTTCCATAACATATCTTGTGTCTGTAAAATGATAACAGAAACACTGAAATATATACTAATGACCCCTCTTCACATGTCAATCTTTTGCTAAAATAATCGAGAATACATTGGTCCAATACAACTGCACTCCTTTTTGTGCCACTTCCTACCTGCGCAGAGTAGAAAAGATGTGCAGGGGAGATTTCACTTTCTTCTCTGACAGTTTTTTGTTGTGCGTACTGTTCAATTTTTCTTTGCCATTTTTCCATTGCTGTGTAACAAATGTTTGCATGATTCTACAGATTAAAATAACAACAGAGACATAGTGAGGCCTGTTTTCAAAATCCCAGTCTGTAGAGAGGATGAAACTCTCAGAGACCAATTTTTGACACCATAAAAGTTCAGCTCATTTTGACCATTCCTTCAAAAATATTTCTTGTTTATGCTTGCCTAGTACTGAGTATTCTGGGTTACATCTGGACTCAGTCACAGCTTTCAAGAAAGTCATTTTAATATTATGTCCAAATAATTCGTAGCTTGCTGGCAAACTGAGAAAAAAATCTTGTAGGTCAATTCAGTTCTGAGGGGAGGGAGGATACAAACATAAATGCAAAAGAAGTATATGCTATCTGCATGTCACCTAACATTCTTTTTAGAGCTACTACAATTTCTATACTGAGGGAATGGTTTACAACAGGAGGGATCACACTATTTCCCTCAGACATTCATAAATGCAGGACGCGATCTGTTCATGGTACATGAAATGGATGCAATTCCACTATTTCTGCCATGAGTCT
Source organism: Anolis apletophallus (assembly GCA_030556195.1). Lineage (NCBI taxonomy): Eukaryota > Metazoa > Chordata > Lepidosauria > Squamata > Anolidae > Anolis > Anolis apletophallus. The sequence continues at coordinate 32,657,224 of JARBWK010000006.1, read as the reverse complement.
GTCAGCATGTTAAGGAAAACATAACACTCTCCCATCTTGAACACTTTTCAGATTCTCAGAATTTTGATATCCTCAGGAGCCACTCCATCTGTGAAGACTGTAATGATCCATTACACTGGCATATGTCACCAACATGGACCTATCAGGATTCCAACGGATAGGGTTCAATCTATTACACTGATCTAAGGCACCTTTTGGGGAGATATATACCAATCCAGGGGGTGGCAGAGAACACTATTTCTGATATGGGAAAAAACTGAATCCAATAGATTTCAAGAGCTGGGAAAGCAGCATTCCCTTCTGACATATGATTTTATTGTTGTTTCTACCACCAGCACAGAACCTTGCAATTACTCTATCATATATCCTTTTGCAACTATCACCAACTTCAGTTCTATTATGCTGGTAAAGGGGATTACCGAATCACAGAATCATAGAGTTGGAAGAGATCTCATGGGCCATCCAGTCCAACCCCCTGCCAAGAAGCAGGATTATAGTCTTTTTTATTTTAAAAAGGAATAAAACCTTTTTGATCATGCATGCTTTTAAAGAAGAAGGTTTTTTTATTGTTTTTAAGATCAAGTCAGGAATGCTGTCATATTTAGCTTTGAATAGATTTTTAGCTCTGAATACGTTTTTATGGATTTTATGGGCCGGGCTTTAGCACAGCTGGCAAATCACCAGCAATTATAAGATCTACCAAGTGAAGGGTTGCCAGTTCAAAGCCCTGGGTTGATGTGAGTTGGCAACTGTCAGCCCAGCTTACTGTTGACCTAAACAGTTTGAAAACAGCTTAAGCTATAATTAGAGAAAATAGGTACTGTTAAAACAAGCGGGGGAGGTATTTTACAACACCATAAAGAAAAAAGATCAGAAAATGTCTGGTGACCAAAAGGAAGAAGGAGGTCCTGATGGCACTTCATCATAGAGGATGGAGTAACAACACCTCCCTGTGGCAGGATTTGAGCACAACCTTCCAAGGCACCAAAAAGCTGGACGTCTACGCAACATACCTCCTTTCTGTTCTGTCTATCTCTGTATTGACTATCCAAAATGGCATTGAGTGTTTGCCATGTATGTGGACTGTGATCCTTTTGAGGAGATAGGGCAGGATATAAATAAAGTGCTATTATTATTATTTGATTTTAAAAAATACCATTGCTGTTTAATTCTGATTTAATGTTTGTATATTTGTAGAGTTTAAATTGTATTGAAATATCAATCAATTGCCTTTATTACAGTTAACAAACCTTAGGCAGATACAAAGAAATATAATACAAATAAAAGTCACACATAAAGCACAATACAGGTTATCAAATGTACACATATTAAAATCAATGGCCTTAAAATTTATATCTCTTCAAGGCTAATAATATCTAGAGCTGTGTAGTTTTCTACTATTTAGTGTACTACAGTTATGATTGCATGAAGGCTGTAGTTAAATTTCTCAGCTTCTCTTCAGTTTTCTTTAGATAAAATGCTCTTTCGGGTCTTTGAGGCATGAGCAAAATTTTTTGCTATCTCCTCTGTAACTTTTTTATTTGAGTCCCCCAAAAGGTACTTTAAATACCATTTTAAAGATCTTCCTGGCCAATGACAGATAAGAGGTGTTATTACCTTCCTTCTTTCATCCCCATAAAAGGAACATTCAAACATGACATGCAGTAGAGACTCTACTAAGCCCTCCCCACACGGGTAAAGCTGATCATTGTACTCTTTATGTTGAAAACGTCCTTCTAAGATAGCTGAGGGAATAACGTTCAATCGGACTCTGCTAAATGCTGGTCGATATTTAGGGATGTTTAAGTTTTCTAGGTATTTGGCTCCACTTAATGGTCTAAATTCCAAGCCCAGGTTTATAGGAGAACAAGTACTACGTGCGGCACTTGAGTCTCCTTTTGGAGAGAAAAGCAGAGTATAAATAAACACAAGAACAACAACAAGAAGACGTGGTTTGCTCACTCATCAAGGGTAAACAAAGTAGCAGAAAAGCCCATTAAGTGCAATCCAAAGGAAACAAAATAATGCCTACTAACTAGAACAACATGTCAAAAGCAACACAGTCACAATTGCACTGAGCTAAACAAAAATGCTTGTATTTAAGCTGGAGTGCTCAAGAACATGGGCCAGACCAACTGCATTTTCCACCATACCACCCCAGACTCAACAGATCCTTTTTAGAAAATGAGAATTGATTGGGACTCTATTTTTCAAAAGCTGCTACTTAGGGCCCTCAAAAATTACCCTCTTCCGATATAGTGAATTAAAGGACTGCACTACCTCAAGGTTTCTGGAAGAAGAGTTGTCCAATATTTTTGTGTATGAAGCAGAGCTTAAGGCTCAAGAAGAACTGTAAAGGCCTCAATAGACCCCACACAACTACACTACTTTCCAGTCTAATTTAAAGCCCAGGAAAACAGGAATTGTTTTTGCTTTGTCCATAAATGACAGCAATGAAGGACATGGGTGAGCATCTCTGGGAAGCATATTCTAAGGGTGAAGAGACATCTGACAGGTTTAAGTTCATTAACGAGTAAAGCAACAACAACAATAATGTGGATGATATGAGACTACAAGCAATTTCCAGGTTATGGATATCTTAGATTCCCTAGGTTTATTTTTACGTTGAATGTGTATGTAAATCAGGACAGTTACATTTTTAGATGTAACTACAGTCATTTTTCTAAAAAAATGCATAGTAAAGGAAAGGGTTAACACCCCTGTAATATTTGTTTTGCTATCTGTGTCCCAATTCAGGAGATTTCACTTCACTCACTGTCTCTGTGAGAACAGTATTTTGAAAATTTTAGGTTGTCATGGAAACAAGGATTAGTGGTAAAGCTTCAGTGGTAACACCCCCATCCTAACTCTTACAGGAGCTAATTTCCCTTCCTAGGGGTTGATTTCTTCTCACTTCCTGTTTTCTTTCCCCCTTTTGTAACTAGGACTCGTATGTATGGCAGATGTCTGTAACTGTCGACACACATTGGGATTGGAAAAGTGAATTACACTTTGCCCATCTCTGTTTTACAATAGAAAACACATGCACAATACAGCATGCCATTTGGTTAGAACTCACTTCTTCAGCTGATGCCCCAGTCCAAATCTTTCCTTAGTAGAGATCTGAAATACATCAACGGTGGGCACTGTAGAACAGAAGATATTATTGAAACAAACAAGTCAGTCTACATCTTTTAAATCCCATCACTGCATATTATTGTAGCAGGGGAGCAGAGGTTGACTCCCATTATATCTAATGTCAATAAAATACTGAGAAGATGTTTGACTTTATGATAAACAATTGAGCAAAGAAATGTCCTTGTGTTGCACAATGGAGAATGTGAATATAAGCAGACAGCATGTTTTCCCAGGGTCCCTTTTGATAGAAGAAATGCTGCCGGGTAAAGTTCATGAAACCTGGTATAAGTGACAGTAAGGAAAAATCTTTCTTTTTTGGTTCAATCTGGAGTGTGATTGTTTAAAATGAGCTAATTTGCACTCCATTCACATAGGGATTGAATTTCTATGGTAACCAGCCTCATGGTTACTTAGATATATGCTATCTTTGGTGTATGCAATAATTTCTCTTAATGAGGAAACTGGTATAACCAGTATTTGTGTATTCTGTCTCCTATTGTATAAAGAAGTGAAACTCTGGTGTGTGTGAGAGAGGGGGGGAGGGGAGGAGGTAGGAGATATGATTTCACAATCACAATGCTAAGGACCAACTGGGTACTAGGAGCCCCTGGTGGCACAGTGGGTTAAACTCTTGTGTCGGCAGGATGGAGGACCGACAGATCAGAGGCTCGAATCCAGGGAGAGCACAAATGAGCTCCCTCTGTCACCTCCAGCTCCACATGCGGGGACTTGAGAGAAGCCTCCCACAAGGATGGTAACACATCAAAACATCCGGGTGTCCCCTTGGCAACGTCTTTGCAGACGGCCAATTCTCTCACACCAGAAGTGACTTGCAGTTTCTCAAGTTGTTCCTGACACAGAAAAAAAACTGTGGTATTCAAATCCCCACAGTAATCCAACAAGCTCTTCATTAGTTACATTTCTACTATGTTTCCATATAAGGCTGTTCTTTCTAGGTCTTAAATCTTAACAATAGATAACACTGACCAGGCTCTAGGCATAATTAATTATGTTAATAAATAAATAAAAACAGTATAGAGAGTGAAGGAAGGAAAATTAAATACAACACAAGATGTTATGTGGATATTTATATTCTTCAGCACACAACAAATTGGAGCTAAATCCAGGCAAGACAAATGTGCTCCTGATCAGTCAAAAGGTAGATCAAGAAACCGAGATCCAGAGTGTATTAGATAGGGTTGCACATCCTGAAAACTCGGGTCCTCAGCTTATATTCTCCTGGATTCAGGCCTAAACATGGATACCCTTGGTCAAAGCTAGTGCAACTGTGTTCATTCTTTGAGAAAACTGAATTGTCTGCAGTGACACATCCCTTAGGGCGCATCTACACTGGAGATTTAATTGTAATGACTCAATGAAACAGAATTCTGGGATTTGCAGCTTATTGAAGCATCAGCACTCTTTGGCAGAGACCTTGTAAAATTAAACCCCTTGATTCCATAACATTGAGTAATTGCATTAAATCTTTAGTGTAGATGCACCCTAAGGGCAGTTCTATACTGACCACTGAAGTTACATCAATCTGTCATACTATGTAAATCCCACTGGATCAACAGTTCTACTTTAGTTGTACTAAAATTAGAATTATGCCCATGCCAGGAGCACATTTTTGTATGCCTGTGTTTTTTCCCGTATAATACCAGTTATTTCTTATAATACAAATCCATAACGGTCCACATACATATTTCTACATAATGGTCCTCCAAGTGTATAATACAAATGTTATTCAAATCTTACATGATCATAGAGAGAAATTCTCCTATTCACAAGGAGATTAGCCAAGGACCTAATGTAACAGTTGATGAAATGTGAGAATGAAAAAAAAAATCAGAGGGGATAGAAAGAGATCAGAATATCCAAAACACAAGAGTGTAATTTAGAAAACAGGAATCTGAACTAGACAAATAATGTTACAATCTGATGAAAGATGACTTGTTCCATATTTGTTAGGATAAAGGCAAAACTGAAAGAATTTTAAGCCTTAAAGAACAAAAAAAATCCCAGACTTTAGACAGCAGGAAAAAGTAAGAGTGAGAGGGCAGAGAAACAGAGAAGATAAATAAAAAAATCACAGATGTTCTGATTTGAAAAAAGTAGCTGTTTAGACATTGGCAGTTTGCAGTTACGAAAGGAGAACATAACATTTGTTTAAAGAATGAGTTGCAAATTATTGATAGATGATAGAGGTTTGATATGGCAGCATAAATTAAATTTAGACGAATGGAACCTTTAGAAGATTAAAGTGTTACATGAGCTTATGTTAAAAATAAACATTTCTCTTTATTTTAAAGACGCTATTATATGATCATGTATTTCAGATTCACATTATCTGTGCAATCAATTTGTTATGTTATAGTAATTTTCCACAATGCTTTTTGCCCATACGGAAAACAGCAGAAACAAAAACAAACAAACAAAACCAAAATACCAAGCAAACAAAAACCCGCAACATAATTTGTATATACAAGTTATATACTAAAGTTATTTTTTGGAAGACAGTAGTAAGGATTTGAAATATTCAACTATTGTTTGATGCAACATAATATTTTCTTTCATATTCTGAAGGTTGTTATAGGATGTGACAATTATTTTAAAACAGTGCATCTTATTTCCTTATTTTGACCACAATTTACAAACTGCCCTCCCCTCAATAAAATTAGTTTCAATAAGTAAGGAATTGGGATAAGACTATCTAAAGTCATGACTATTTGTACAGCAAATTTCAGTCAGAAAGAAATCATAATATAGCATAGTTCAATTAGGCTAAGGATTCTTATTAAATTTTACCAGGGTTCAAATCCAAATGCTAAGTCCAGGTAAAGTAGACCCACTAAACTATTTCCTGAGTAATGTGACCACTTATGAAAGCCCTGTTGATGCAATTAGTATATTTTTATACTAGCAACTGGATTTAGACCAGGCATGGGCAAATTATCATAGGTAGGCCCTCTGTTTTATTGTGTCTATTTTATCCAATCGTTACTCTTTATTTATCCTATGTGGGGTCTTTTTCTATAATGAAAATATTATTTCTTATTAACAACGAGAAACTGCAAATATTACTTGCATTCTTACTCCAATAAGCATTACAAATGGAATTTTAGACAGGCCAGTATATATTTTTTTCACTCGCTACTATAATTAATTAGTAGTTATAGTATGCCCCTTCCCCGGAACTATCTGTTATCAAGAGCATATTTTTGCAGCAGAATGCTTCAGGTTCATGTCAATTTCTTCTTTCCTTTCATATTCCATGATACTACAACATGAAAGAAATCTTCTTTCCCTTATAAGTTAATGAAGAAGTTCAAAACATGAAGTAAGTTCATGTCATAAGAGTGGAGTGGCAGTGGAAACAATTACCTAGAAATGCGATAGAGTCTCCTTCTTCAAAAGGTCTTCAAAAACAGGATAATCAGCTACTTGTTGGGCATGCTTTCACTGGAAACTCTGAATTGAGCAGGGGGTTTGACTGAATTGTCTGGGAGGACCCTTACACCTCTATAATTTAATGATTCTGATTGTAACATTGCAAAATGGGGACTGGATTTGGTTTTCAAGTCATGTACCCAGTACTATCTTAATTCTTTAGAATCAAAGCTTTTTTCCAGTGAGAAACAGTTACAACAAAAAAATTTCCCATAAAAATACAAGATGTATAGAATTCCCGATTTTCCCAATCAGTACGGTCACAGGCAGATGGGAGAATATTTTATGCCTCATTTGTGCCCCGTATGAATTGAAAGCTGCCCTAAAATGTGCTTCAGATTCCTTTGGAAGCTAGAAGTATTCTTTACAGGATAAACCAGATAGAAGAGATACTGGAGAATCAAAAGTTGCAATCCCATGCCATGTAGAGTGATAATGAAGACTACAAAAATATGGACAATCCATGCTTTCATTTTGCCAGTAACTGATTTGAACCGTTAGTTGCCCACACAGATTTAATAACTGAATGTTATCATTATTAACATTTACATATTGATTACTGTTACACCCTCTCTGCTAAATTGAGAAGCCGTTTAGAACCTAATACTTCCTTCCCAAGAATATAATTATTGATTGCAATCCAGTTTTTATGTAAAGACGTCCTTGTAGACAATGTGTGCTGCTCTCACTAGAAAGGTATGATACAGGAGAAATAAAAAATGTAACTTACCGGGGCCATTTAAATATTGTGTGAGTGAACAGTGCAACCGCACAATTATAGGCTCTGTGCGGATTACGTCCCATGCCACTGCAATTTCTTCCTGAATCAAGAACACAACAGAAGCCATTAGCCATGATCATCAGGTTTAAATTCCACCACTCTCTCATCTAGGGCTGGTAAAGGGAATGGATGTGCTCACCTAAGTTGTTGTCTAAATAGATTTGGCAAGACATAAGTAGTAGCAGCCTCTACCTAATATCCACACCTAGAAATAGGTCAGTAATAAAGCACAGGCTGGAATTGAATTGACTCTGGATTCATAATCGAAAGAGCATAAACTTTCCCATGGCAGCAATTTTATACACATCTCTGCAAATGGATGAAGTGGTTCCAAAGGGCAATGAAGCCAAACTACAACTAGCATTCACCATGTTTTATTTCTCAGTGGATGAGTTGCAGAATGAGCCCCATTATTGGAAAAAGGGTGGGATATAAACAACAACAACAACAACAACACAAGAACAGTATTACTACACTACTTTGAATGAAGAAGTACTCAGGTTGAATCCATGACATTTTCAAGAAGGGATGGGAAAGAAATATAAAAACCTGGGAGTTTTTGCTGCTCAACATGGAAAATGTGGAGCTAGATGAACCAACAATATTTCATAGCACCGTGTCATATTTACTCCATTGTACATGGTTCTAAATGTAGTTATTCCCAAAGAAAACAAAATATTTGCTTATTCTGACATATAAGAACAAAGAATTGCAAAATTCCCACTGGATAACATTAGAAGAGCCCTATCTATTTATCTATCAATAATTATTTTTTTTGACAATACAGTACTTTTTGGCCATGTGTGGGAAACACCCCCCCCCCCACACACACACACACACACTTCTTTTTGTGTTCATCTGCTTTTATAACTGAGGAAATTGTGAAAAACAGATTATGGTATTAAAGGAGGGTGCTGTTTAAAGTAAAATTTGAAGTCCCCAATGCAAGTAAAGTAGCTCTTTGGCTCTTGCCTCATAGCTGTTTGCTCATCAGCTCATCTCAGTGGTTGTACTAATCAGCTCTCTACTAATTCAACTATCTTCCAATTTCATAGTCAGCTCTGGGATTAGTTTAATTAGAGCACAGTTTATGTCTACAATTTTTAACTTGCAAGATATGAATTATAATACAGTTATTGTTTTGTTCCCATAAATTGCCATGGACTCTGCCCATTAAGTATGCTTTCTATATTTAAAATTTTAAAGTCTTCCATGTATGCATGAGAACTAGGGGAATACTTTGGAAAGGAGAAGGTCTATAGGCATTCATGTTAAGTAAATATATTCCTTAAAAAGAGCTTGGATAGATATTACAGTTCATACAAAAGAACTTGGACAGATATTACAAAGACTGACAACTTACTGAACACATAATCTATAGAAATATTTAATAAAATAAAAGGAAAGGTTTCTTTTATTCTTCCCTACTCTCTGAAGCCTCTTATGCTCTCTTCCATGATGTTCTGGAAGGCTTCCAACTGTGGAACATATTTTTGGGTTTGAGGTGAGCAAAGGAGGCTTCAGGGAAAGCGCAGTAGAAAAAAATATTCCCTTCTCTTTCAATTAGCATAGGACTCTGCTGGATCAAACCCCCTTCTGTGAAGGGAAAGGAACAATTTGATTTCACAATTGGATACCATCTTGCAGATGTTTCTGCAAATAAAGCAACCATAAACATATTCCACAGAAGCTTCTGAAGGTCGAAAAAGAAAGTGCCAGTGGGTGCCCAACTACAAATTAAGACATTTATTAATGTTCTTTATATTACCATTCAATTAGATTACTTACATCAAGAAAGCTAACATCAATATGCAGATCAATATCTACATCATCAATGGCTCCATATTCCCTGAAAGAACAGAACAGCATATTGGATTTAATGTTAATACTCTTGACCTTCTAAAAGAAGTGCAATACTATTAGCTGATTGAACTACCGTATATTCGGGAATACAAGGCGACTGGGGGTATAAGACAACCCCCCCAACTTTTAAAGATAAAATACAGAATGAGAGATATACATGGCGTTTAAGACTACCTCTCCCTTTCTCCAAAAAACTATGCCTCCATGGCCCCCGCCACTCTCCATTCAAGGACTTCCTCGCCGCTTACCTCCTCCGAAGGCCACTGGGTTTGCCTAGGCCCAAGAAAGTGTCTCCGGATGACTCCTAGCAGTGCTGGGCAATGGCGCACCTTGGATGTGCCCCCAGAGGTATGCTGAGAGCAGTAGTCCCAACTTCTACTGCTCCCAGCATGCCTCTGGGAGCACATCCAAGGCACGCAGTCACCCAGCGCTGCTAGGAATCGGCGTCTGGAGGCTCAAGGAAGCATCTCTGGATGACTTCTAGCAGCACTGGGTGACAGCGTGCCTTGGATGTGCTCCCAGAGGCATGGTGGGAGCAGTAGTCCCCTGACTCCTACTGCTCCCAGTATGCCTCTGGGAGCATATCCAAGGCATGTCGCCGCCCAGCGCTGCTAGGAGTTGGCGTCTGGAGGCACTTCCTTAGGCCTAGGCAAGCCTTTGGAGGAGGTAAGCAGCAAGGGCGGAGGAGGTCCTTGAATGGAGAGTGGTGGGGGCCACAGGGAAAGCCCAGTGGGCCATCACTCCCAGCAATGCGGGCTGTGGCAATGCGGGCTGCTACTCGTTCCCCCATGCCCTCCCTCCCTCCACCCTCCCTCCCTCCCTCCTCAAGCCGCGGCACTAGGGGCGATTTAATTTTTTTCTTTAACTTAATATTTTAATTTATACCCAGCCTACTAGATGACCCCCAACTTTTCATAAGATTTTCCAGGCATAAAAAGCCATCTAGTATGCTGGAATATATGGTATTTTAAACAAGAAGAAATTCAACTATGGACAGGATTATATGGGTTGTACTGATGTAGGTAAGTTAACCTTGGACATAAATATAGCATTGTCAAGACCTACAATGCAAGAAGGCAGTTCAGGTGTGAAGGGAAGAAGGAGGCTGCCAGTTACAAGCCACTAATTTCTTCCAATCCTTGACCCAAATAATTGTCTAACCCAGTGGTTCTCAACCTGTGGGTCCCCATATATTTTGGCCTTCAACTCCCAGAAATCCTATAAGCTGGTAAACTGGCTGGGATTCCTGGGAGTTGTAGGCCAGAACACCTGGGGACCTACAGGTTAAGAACCACTGGTCTAAACCATCCTTCTAAAATTGCCTCAGCTGTGTGGACTCCTCGGGAGCCAAAAATTCACAGAACAGGCAGCTTGGAATCAAAGGGGGGCCATTCATACTACACCGTTGTAGTACTATGGAATTGCAGCTCATGTTTTGCAACTTTGAAGGCTAACTATCACTTCTCCTTTGCAAAGGATTGCTGAGAGACAAAATATCCAGTGGAGAAGTGGGTCAAGATCTTATGAGGTTGCTTTGTTGGTGTAAAGAATGATCTAATATCTCTTATTACAAGTTGTTTCTTCGAGATGCAACAGTATTCATGCAGAGAACTGCCCCTTCTCATAACTATGACAACAACTGATCAGATCCTCAGGGACTTCCCATGTCAACACCAGGCTATCTGCTTCTATCCTCTTTCCATATTCATGCCATTAGGTCAGGGGGGCTTTCTGCTCCATTGATTTTCAATGCAATGTTTATCTCTGACCTAAAACCAAGTGCTACTTTCAAGTAGAACAGACCTATTCAGTCAAGTACATTTAAATAATTGCTGACTTACTATTTGGGAATGGATTCAATATGTCTGCTCTAGCTGGAGCTAGCAATTGAATCTAAACATACTGCTTTCCTTGCTCACGATTTTCTGCCTCTTTTAACAGCCAGATACTTTACATAGATGTATAAGCAGTGTGATAGATTGGACCATGGATTAATCTATTCCAACATCTAATATCTCACAACTGCTGCCAGATGCTTTTAAAAGCTTGCTACCAAGGTATGGGAAACAATTTTTGTCTCTTTCTAGAAGCTAATAGTCAATACTAAACTGCCTCTGAGTATGGAGGTTCAGCAGGCATCACTTGTAGTAATCAACAGGGAATCTACATATTTATAATAGTTTCATAACATTTTAACTGCCATAACTAGTGCCAGTAGAATTCAGGAATTTTTTGTTTGATGAGATTCTCAGAATTCTCTACTAAAGATCTATAGTACTCTAGTTCACAGAAGTGAATCAGAGCTTTCTATCAGAAAATTCTCAGTAGCTCAGCAAACTACAAATCTAATCGTTTCATGCAGCAATTACAACTAATTACATGAGTGCAGTCTATCCGCAATCATAGCCTCCATACATTTTTCTAAGCCTTCATTAAAGGTTTATAGACAAGAAAGAGCCAACCTCATACTGTGTCAATGAGCTCCATAAAAATAATCATGTGTCATTTTTTTCAGTATGCCCAGGGTGTATGGTCAATGAATTTCACTAAATGATCCTGAATACTAGCATCATTTATGAGAAGGGGAAAATCCCTGCCTCTGTCCAATATCTCTATCTAATTCATAGTGAGAAACTTCTGTCTTGTGCATCTTAGGTGTTCCGTTCCCTCAAATTAAAAGTTCCCAAGTCCTTCAATCCGTAAGTTAGCAACCTTCAGCAGTAACACCATAGCTCAAGTTCAAAAGCCCTTCCGGCAAGTCACCAGTTCCAAGTGCAGGTAAGAACCATTTGTCCCTCACTTGGCATCCAACTGTGTGGAGAATGACAGGGTTTATCAGAAGGATGTAGAGAGGTAGAAAAGGGTGGAAGGCAGAGTGAGAGAAAGAGAAAACGAAAGTATCAGAAAGAGGAGGGGAAGAGGAATCGTGGAGATGTCCAAAATCAGTGGAGGAGGAGAGATATAATGATGTCAGAAAAGAAGAGAGAAATGGTGATCATGTTCAATAACCATTTTTGGCTTCAGTTGCACTCAACATAGACATAGTGCACCCAATACATTTATCATTCGGGAAATGCGATCCTCAGTAGAAAAGAGAAAGGTTTTCTGCCTTTCTTTTAATCTTTACTATATCACCAAATGAGGAATGTGCATGTAATTGAAAAACAAACAGAAGTCTGAAAATTCTGCTGGGTTGAAATTGAAAAGGAAATATGATGTCAAGAGTATGGATCCCATTGCCAGACCATCATTAGTTTCCTGCAGTGGAAAAGGACAAAAAGAACATGGAATGGCCAGATGATGTTACTGGATAACGTTTTTAACAGGGTGACACCGATGATTATATGTTTTAATGGTTTTTATATATGCTTTATATTATCATGTTGATTGTTTTTAATTGCACTTTTATGAATGCCTGGCATCACATTATGCCAATCTGTAACCTGCCTTGAGTCGTTGTATGGCTGAGAAAGGTGGGCTATAAATATTGTAAATAAATAAATAAATATTGTTCAGTCTAATATCAATATGGAGATCCTCCAATCTCCCAAGCTGTATTACTTCCAAGGAATGTGGTCACACTCCACATTTTGAAACAATTAAAACTCTGGGTTATGAATTTTCAGCAAAAATAAATAATCACAAATTACATTTAACAGTGCCTACTGTATATTTATTTACAACATTCCTACCTGCCCTTCTCAACCCCCGCGGGGAGACTCAAAGTGGTATTTATTTATTTACAACATTTCTATTGTGAGATATTTTTTTTAAAAAAGATACTTCAATAGATCTTTAGCATTTACACAGATTCTAATTAAGCATAAACTGGTGGAGCAGATATTCAGTTTTATTCCCATTACTCACTCCTTCCATCCTTCAGTCAGTCTACAAATATATGTGTGACGATATATAAGCAATATAAAGTTTCTGCTCTTTGGAAGTAACTACAGGCTAGTAACTTCAGTTGGACTTGTTGGATCACTTCTTATGTCACTTCATTTTATCTCACCAATAATGACCTATGGGCAATTACATCATTTGCAATTCATTACATCCTAACTCTGATAATAAGTTGCTGCAACCACCTCCATGTTACATAACAGCAGGCATCCTAGTCATGAGAGGCAATGCTGGGAGATTCACTTTTGGGATTTCCTACCTCTGGCAAAAACTATCCAGGGTGAAGGATAGTGCTATTACAGGCAATTCTCAGGGTGGTCAGCGAGAAGGCCTTACTGGTACATTTTTAAACTGATATGTTTATTCATATCATGATCTGATCACCATGCTCATTATATCCCACATTCATGGGGATATTGGGATAACAATACAAAAGGTTTGGTAGGGTAGTCCCTCTCTTAGACTCAGCCCCGTCTGAATCAAACTCAGCCCTCCCCAAATCAAAATCCTGGCTACGGCCCTGTGCCATTACATCATCTAGTGACAAGGTGGCATTGGATTTAGCTGTATCTGGGTGGAAACAAGCTTTGAGTTTCCCAATCTTGATGAAATTATATTCTATCTTCCAGACTAGAATATCTTTTAAGCCTTCTGCAACATCAGGTCTGACAATTATTCCCTGTCATAAAGGTGGGACCAGATAAAAAAGTACAGATCCTAATATAAATACACCTATCCATCTCATGGAAAGAAACATGATGAAATATTAGATCAGTGGTTCTCAACCTGTGGGTCCTCAGGTGTTTTGGCCTACAGCTCCCAGAAATCCCAGCCAGTTTACCAGATGTTAGAATTTTTGGGAGTTGAAGGGCAAAACATCTGGGTGCCCACAGGTTGAGAACCACTGCATTAGATGAAACGGCATAGAACCAAAGGATGTTACTTCTCAAAACAAATGGTGGCAGGTTAGAAACTTCTGAATTTCATCACTGGTGGGGCTGAATGGGAGAGGGAATGGGCGAATGATGCCTGTGGCAAAGGTAAATCTGATGCAATTTGCAGCTGTATCCCTGTGAACTACAGGTTTGAAGAAAATGGGACAATAACAAGTAAAACAAAGAATAGAAAATTAATATTCAAGGGAGCATTTTTTGACCATCAAAGAAGTTAAACGCACTCTCAACAGGAAAAGATATTGGGAAAAATTATCTGACAAGTCAGAAGGAGCCAGTTTTATAATGAACTGAGCCCCAGAAGATCACACTAACTATCATGAAAGAGGTACTGAAGAAATTAAACACACTGACACATTTATAAGAAGTTACATTTACTTTCATAGCTTGACAGATCCCAATGGGGCTTATTATGAAGGTATGTGCAGTTTCCTCAACTGTTATCAGGCCTTGCAATTAAATGATTATCTTCTTCATTTCCTGTCTGGCCTTTAATTTCAAAAGTCCTTTATACTTAATGAATTTCCACTTAATTCAAACACCTTGTAATGAAAATAAGATTTTCCTGCAGTCATACTATCTAAAGAACTGGAATGTATCCTCACAAATCTGATTCATTTGTCACTCAGCAAAATGGATTTAAGAAGTGCTGATTTGGCTTTACTAAAGGGTCTGGCTAGTTGAAGTGAGCCACATGTACACTGGCCTTTGTATGAGCTTTAGACGTTTATATACAAAACACATTTTGATATTTTTTCAAATATGAAGAAAAAGGCAAGTTTGGTCTGCTAATCAAACCATTCTTAATTCATTTCCAGATATGGATGGACAATAATAGAGATATTTATTTATTTGCATCATTTATATCACACTCTTCTCACCCCGCCGGTGACTCAGAGCAGCATACATAATATATTTAGGCAAACATTAAATGCCTCAATTATACAAAATGATAAAACATAACATCAAAATATTAAAACAGTAAACATAAGATACAATTTAAAACCAGTAACATATTAAGCATGATAATACACAATATCACTTTGCATCTTGGATATACCTGAGAGATACTGCACTCGGCCCATAGAGCTCTCTTACGGCTGCCAAATCGGCTTCCAGTTGTGGGTGCTTGTGAAGTTCCCCATCATAACTAACCTGTATAGGGACAAAATGGATTTTGGTTAACCTAAAGCAGAATAGGAGGGTTGAAAGGGCTTTTCCTGATAAAATTTTTTGTTCTTTTTTTTTCAATATCTGGTCCAAAGTTGAAGTCACACCGGAGCAGAAACATAGGGAAATTTTGTGCACATGATTCCTTCTTTTTAAAGGTATGTTCAGTTTCTAATTCTTCTAAGTGGGAATGTGGAATGTCTCCTCCACCACCTCAACCTGCATTTAATGTATCATTAAGTGTAAGAAATGTTGCACTTGATGAAGTCTGTTTTAATGTAATTTTGATGTATTGTTGTTTTTATGGAATGTATATGTGGCATCAAATTGTTGCTTTTGTCAGCTGCCCTGAGTACCCCTTCGGGGGTAGAAAAGGGCAGGTTATAAATAACTGAAATTAAAAAAAAGTCTGATGTCTATCTTTTTTCCAATATTTCCAAGCAGATTTATTTATTTATTTATTTATTTATTCGGGTTTCTATGCCGCCGACTCAAGGCTAGCGGCGGCTTACAAGAGACGAAGGCACAATAAAATACAGAAGGTTAAGAACAATTAAAAACAAGCAACACAGTAAAAACAACAACACAGTTGAGGTAGTGGCACAACCAAGACGCACGGACCTACCCATCGAAGGCCTGCCTAAACAAATAGGTTTTACAAGCCCGCCTGAACGGGAGCAGGTCCTTCATTGCCCGGGTGTCGGCCGGGAGGGCGTTCCACAGCGTGGGAGCTATGACAGAAAACGCCCTCCGGCGGGTGGATGTCAGCCGTGCCAGCTTCGCCGAAGGTACCTCCAAGAAGTTAGCATCCTCGGACCGCAGTGATCTCAGAGGGCAATATGGAGTGAGACGGTCCCTCAGATACGCTGGCCCCAGGCCGTGCAAGGCCTTAAAGGTGAGAACCAACACTTTGAAGGTGATTCGGTGCTCAATTGGCAGCCAGTGCAGGTCCTGCAAAACAGGTGTTATATGGCAACCTGCTGGAGAGCTAGACAGGAGCCGGGCGGCAGTGTTCTGCACCAGCTTGAGCTTCCGGATCGCCAACAAAGGAAGGCCAACGTAGAGCGCGTTGCAGTAATCTAGTCTTGAGATGACCATGGCTTGGATCACCGTGGCGAGGTCATTCCGGGAGAGATAGGGGGCCAGCCTCCTTGCCTGTCGGAGATGGAAAAAGGCCACCTTGCTGGCCGCAGAGACCTGGGCCTCCATGGTCAGCTGAGAGTCCAGATGGACTCCCAGGCTCTTCACGGAAGACGATGGGCATAACGCCGTGCCGTCCAGGGTCGGAAGCTGGACATCTACCCCACCCGGGCGGCCTAGCCACAAGATCTCCGTCTTCGCCTGTAGGATGACTGTAGGATGATCTTGTGATGAACATGAATACAACTCTCTCTTGGTTTATTCCCAGGCAAATAGTGTACAGAGATGTATTAACTCTCAGCACTTATATTTTGTTTTCTTATCATAGTTAAAAGGGGAAAAAGGACAAAAGGGCTTCATAGAACTATTGCCAGATATCTGAGTAATCCCTTTTCCAAAATTGCACAAGCTAGTCTTTGCCAAATAAGAGCTGCACATTTGAGGGCTAAATGGGTGGGATGAGGGTCAGAGAGAGATGATGGAAGGTGTTATCTCAAAACAACTTCTCCAAGTTCTTCCCTCATCCTATTCATTCAACTTTCATGTTTGGAGCCAAATTCTCTCTCCTCCCTCCACCTCCATACATATCCTTTCTTTTTTCTTTTTTCTTAACAAAATTGGCAGTCAAGCTAGCTTAAAAAAATAAAACAAATATAGATAAGACCAAATTCAAAGACAAAAGTTTTAGAAATATAAAAACTAATTAAAATACACTCAGACTTGCTTTAAAAAATAAAACCAGTTGAAGCAAATCCATTTAAAAGATAAAAGTCAGTGAATGGTATACACACTGTTTAAAGTCTCTGCTTGTCAGATGATGATAATTTCAGTTCGAAATTTTCAGATAATACTAGGATGACAACCCCCTCCTCTACAACTATATTTTTGATTTAGTTTGATGGATGTGTTCTCTGCTTTGGTGGAAAGAAAGAAGATACAACACACTATGCTCTCTAGCACCTCTCTCTCTCTCTCTCTCTCCCCTCTCTCCATTCCTCCCTTTCCTACACATATATGATTTTCATAATACATAAAATAGAACAATGCTAGCATCTAGTAAGAAAAAGAAAAGGAAGTGGAAGAGAAATGCAAAAAGAAGCAAATGGGATGGAAAAGATTTTAAAAGATACAAGTGATTTCCCATCCTCCTTTCAGCAGTTATCTAAAGTTGTTATTAATTTATACCTCTCTCATCTAACACAACAATTGTCTTCCTTCCTATAAAATTCATCTAAACAAACAAAATATTATGAAAGCAGACACTTGTTTTCTGTAAATTGTCAATAAAGGGTGAGTAATTTTATCAAATAACATTATTAGTCTTAGTTATCTTTAACATGTCATGTCATCAAGCAAGAATATTAAATTGTTTCCTTTTTAGTGAAACAGCCTTCCTAGTTTTGTAAGATAATAACTCTTTTCCAACTTCTTCCAAAAATATCTGATTACATATACAGATCCAAAACAGAAAGCAATCAAATCAGTTATCTCTATTCACATACCTCTTTTTGCCTTTTATTTAACTTATCCAATACATGTATCTATGTATCATGTTCCCTAAATTTCTCTTTAACTTTAATATAATCCAAAAATACTCTTATATAAATATTTAATATAAGATATAAAGAGCTGGGCTTTAGCACAGCTGGTAACTCACCAGCCATGATAAGATCTACCAACTGAAAGGTTGCCAGTTCAAAGCCCCGGGTCAGTGTGAGCACCTGACTGTTACCTAAGTAGTTTGAAAACAGCTTGAGCTGTAAACAGAGAAATTAGGTACTGCTAAAACAAGCAGGGGAGGTATTTTATGACACCATAAAGAAAAAGATCCCAAAATGCTTGCAACCAAAAGGAAGGAGGAAGTCCTGTTGGCTGTTTGTCATAGAGCAGTGCTGTCCAACATCTTCCGGACCGGGGCCGGATGTTTGGTCACTGATGACCTGGGCCCCGGTCCCGCCCCACCACGCCCCCGGCCACGCCCCGGCAGCAGCTGAAGGCGTCACCCAGGAGGCGATCCAGGCGAAAACTCTCCCGCAAGCCGGGTTCTCGCTTCCCGCGAGCCATCCAAGCTTGCAGGAGGGGTTTCGCCCGGATCTCGCCTCCCTCTGGTCAGAGGGAGGCGGGACAGCTCTCTCGCAGGCCTGGATGGCTCATGGGGGAAGCGAAAACCAGGCCCCCACGAGCCATCCAAGCCTGCGAGAGAGCTGTCGCCCAGATCTCGCTCTCCCTCTGGTCAGGAGGGAAAGGAGGAAGGGAGGAAGGCGTCCTGGTAGGGAGAAGGCAGCGGAACGCTGCCTCTTCCCTGCCAGGCCCCCTCCGTCCTTCCTTGCCTCCCGGGAGGCGGCGTCCCAAACGGAACGCCGCTTCCAGGGTGAAAGGAGGAGGGAGGCGTTGGAAGGGCGGGGATGCCCTGTGGCTCCTCCCTCCCTTCCAAGGCACCCTGGCAGCAGCTGAAGGCGGTGATTTCGCCACCTTCAGCTGCTGCCAGGGTGCCTTGAAGGGAGGGAGGAGCCACGGGGCATCCCTTCTCCCTTCCAAGGCATCGGCGCCACCCAGAGAGGGACACGGCGGCGGTACAGGGAGGAGGGGCCAGCTCTCTTCCTCCTGCCTGTATCGCCTCCGTCTCCCTCTCTCAGCAGCGCCGCTGCAAACTGCCTCGCAACGGCGCCGAGAGAGGGAGAAGGGGCGATACAGGCAGGAGGAAGAGAGCTAGCTGCTCCTCCCTGCCTGTATCGCCCCCTCCGTTCTCTCGGCGGCGCCGATGCGATGCAGTTTGCATTAGCGCCGCCGAGAGAGAGAGAAGGGGGCGGTGTAGGGAGGAGGAAGAGAGCTGGCTCCTCCCTGTACCACCCCTTTCTCCCTCTCTTGCCGGCGCCAATTCAAACTGCATTGCATCGGCGGCGCCGAGAGAGGGACGGAGGGGGCGATACAGGCAGGGAGGAGGAGCCAGCTCTCTTCCTCCTCCCTGTCCCGCCTCCTCCCCCCCCCCCGGCCACCATTTTTTTTTCCAAAAAAATGTGAAAAAAATTTTTGAAAAAAAATCTTGCTGGGGGTGGCGGGGGTAGCGGGGGCCGTGTCCAACAGGCTGGGGGGCCGGATCCGGCCCGCGGGTCGCCTGTTGGACAGCCCTGTCATAGAGGATGGAATGGCAGCACCCCCCTGTGGCTGTATTCAAACACAACCTTCAAAGCACCAAAGAGCTGGACATTGACACAACATACCTCCTTTCTGTTATGTCTGTCTCTGTCCTGTCTATCCAATACAGGGGACCTCAGGTCGATGAAGCGAGAGAGGAGACGGCTAGAGCATGAGTGGAGGAAACTCCGTGACGGAGCCTCAGTATCAGCTTATAAGCTAGTTAAAGAGGCTTATGAGCATGCTGTCAAGGCGGCCAAAAATGGGTACTTCTCCGCCCTGATAGCGTCTGCCAGCTCACGCCCGGCTCAACTGTTTAAGGTAATTTGGTCTCTGACGACGGTCCCTACCGTCCCAAAAAATAGCGATCAGGCCCTCACTGCCGGTGCTTTTCAGAGCTTTTTCACAGACAAGATACTGAGCCTCCGCCGGGACCTTCCAGCCACGATTGAGACAGTAAGAGAGCTTGAGACTCCGTGGCTTTCCGCCGGGCCCACCCTCGACCGGTTTCAGCCACTGGACGCAGATGCTGTTGATAGGATAGTGGCTGCAGATAGGCCTACCACCTGCTCCCTCGACCCACGCGCCTCCTGGCTTGTTAGATCTTGCCTGGAGGGGTTACGTGGGCCTCTGTTGAATATCATAAACAGCTCCCTTGAGCAAGGAGTCTTTCCAGAGTGCATAAAAGAGGCGGTGGTAGCTCCATTACTGAAGAAACCGTCATTGGACCCTGAGGATCCCTCCAACTACCGCCCAGTGTCGAATCTTTCGTACCTGGGCAAGGTGGTTGAGAGGGCAGTAATGGAGCAGCTGCAGTCCTTCCTAGATGATGCAACATGGCTAGACCCCTTCCAGTCCGGCTTCCGTTCGGGGCACGGGACGGAGACGGTTCTGGTCTCCATCACAGACCAACTCCGCCTCCAGCTTGACCAAGGCGGGTCTGCGCTGCTCGTGTTATTGGACCTCACGGCAGCGTTTGACACGGTTGACCACAATCTATTGATCCACTGCCTGGCCATGGCTGGAGTGAAGGGGACAGCCCTTAAATGGCTGGCCTCCTTCCTCCACCAGCGGTCTCAGCATGTGAGGAGGGGTGAGCTGGTCTCCGAGGGCTCCACATTAGTTTGTGGAGTTCCGCAGGGGGCCATCCTCTCCCCTCTGTTATTTAACATCTACATGCAGCCGCTTGCACAGCTGGTGCGGAGTTATGGGCTGGAGTGTCACCAATATGCGGATGATACCCAGCTCATTCTGAGGATGGAGGGCAGGCCGGGATCCGTCCCCGATAATTTCCAACATTGCCTCAAAGCCGTTACTGGATGGCTGCGAGCCAGTAGGTTGAGGGTGAATCCGGCGAAGACGGAGATCTTGTGGCTGGGCCACCTGGGTGGGGTAGATGTCCAGCTTCCGACCCCGGACGGTGAGGCGTTATGCCCATCGTCTTCCGTGAAGAGCCTGGGAGTCTACCTGGACTCCCAGCTGACCATGGAGGCCCAGGTCTCTGCGGTCAGCAAGGTGGCCTTTTTCCATCTCTGACAGGCAAGGAGGCTGGCCCCCTATCTCTCCCGGAACGACCTGGCCACGGTGATCCAAGCCACGGTCTTCTCAAGACTAGATTACTGCAACGCGCTCTACGTTGGCCTTCCTCTGTCGGCGACCCGGAAGCTCAAGCTGGTGCAGAACACTGCCGCCCGGCTCCTGTCTGGCACCCCAGCAGGCTGCCATATAACACCTGTTTTGCAGGATCTGCACTGGCTGCCAATTGAGCACCGGATCGCCTTCAAAGTGTTGGTTCTTACCTTTAAGGCCTTGCACGGTCTGGGGCCAGCGTATCTGAGGGACCGTCTCACTCCATATTGCCCTCTGAGATCACTACGGTCCGAGGATGCCAACTTTTGGAGGTACCTTCGGCGGCTGGCACGATTGACCTCTACCCGTCGGAGGGCGTTCTCTGTCATAGCCCCCACGCTGTGGAACGCCCTCCCGGCCGAAATCCGGGTAATGAAGGACCTGCTCCCGTTTAGACGGGCTTGTAAAACCCACCTGTTCAAGCAGGCTTTGGGTAGGCCCGTGCATCCCCAATCGTGCCATTGCTTCAATTGTCCTACTGCTACTGTGTTGTTTTGTTTTTAACTGTTTTTATTGTTTTATTACTCTGTATTTTATTGTGCCTTTGGCTCTTGTAAGCCACCGCGAGCCTCCGGGAGTCGGCGGCATAGAAACCCGAATAAATAAATAAATAAATAAAATGGCATTGAATGTTTGCCATGAATGTGTATCCACCCCAATTCCCCTTGGGGAGATAGAGCAAAATATAAACGAAGAGTTGTTGTTGTTGTTATTGTTGCTGTTGTTATTCATTTAAGTAAAACAGATATCCTACATGTTTTAAATGTATCCTTTATAAGTATATTTAGCACAAAGTTTCCAGCATGTTTCAAGATATGCTTCCTGAGAAAGTAACACATCACGTCCAAGTCTGAACACAGGGTTAGTTCTGCTGGATAATGCAAATCATTCCCTAACTTGCATTTGGGAGAAGGAATTGTACTCTGCCATGCACTATACATCTCTATTATTGTCTTTTCCTATTTGCATATCTTCCTTTACCACCCCCACCCCCTGCATCCTATTGAACTACAAAGTAATAAATATGCAAAATGTAATTCTTAAAATTCTTAAATAATTGTAAACTGATGGTTTTCTTCTTTCTTCTGGAATAAGCTCTGCTTATTTTAACAGTCAACATGGTGTAGTGCATTGAGCATTAAATTACAAATGTGGAGTCACAGTTTGAACCCCAATGCAGGCATGGAAATCTTCTGGGTGACCTTATTATTACTTCAAGTTTATTACTTCAAACTTGTATACCGCCACTCCCCGGAGGCTCGGAGCGGCTTAGGCACATTCTTTCAGCTACAGGCAGAGGTAAAGGCAAACTTCATTCTGAACAAATGTTACCAAGAAAACTCTGTGATAGGGTTGCTTTAGGGATGTCATAAGTCAGAAATTACTTGAAGTCCCCAACAAGAAACACTTATTTTATTCATACTTCTATTTACACAGTAGAATTCAAAGAAGTTACTGAATAAGAATGTAAAGTTGCTGTTATTACCAAAGCAAACTCATTTTTCCATTCCTCGGTTAGGCTACGGTTGTTTCTAGATATCTGTTCTGTCTTTTAGGGCTCAAGGCATAATGGCAGAACACCAGCAGACCACTTCACTTTGTCTATACTCTCTTGCTGTCAGAAAGAATGTGAAAACTGCAGAAAAATTCATTATCTCCAGTGAAGAGGAAATGTAAAAACTATTAATCTCCCCATGTGAGGAAGAGATAGTTGAATACTTAAATCCCTAGTCCCGAGGTTGAAAGACATAAATTTGGCCACTTTTGATCTGCCCATTACCAGTACAGTACACAACTCCTTGACAGTGTTGACTTATGATAATGCCATGAATGAGAGAACTCCATGACACACTGTCAGCAACAACCCTACTCAGGTTTTGCAAAATTGGAGCTGCAACATTTGTGAGTGAGTCTGCCCAGGATTGTAGTGGGGGGGGGGGGTTGAGGGGCTCCCCCCCCCAAATTCTCAGGGTAGTCCACGAGAAGGCCTTACTGGTACATTATTTAAATTGTTATGTGTATTCATATCATGATCTGATCACTATGCTCAATATATCCCATATGCATGGGGGTATTGGGATAATAATACAAAAGGTTTACCCCCATGCCTCTCTCACTCAACTCAGCCCCCTCCCCCTCAAATCAAACTCAGCCTTCTTGGCTATGGTATTGACTCTTCCCACCAGTAAGGCAGGCCACCTCTTTTCTATTGCCTACTAAAATTACAAAAAAGGTTCCCTGACTCAGCTTTAAAGGAATCACTTCACTGTGTAATCTCTCCCATTGCCCGTCTCCAGCAGTGACATAAGATCTGCACTGGGACTTTTATTTATTGGCTTATTTCACTTTCCCTCTGTACTACAAAGCCTTACAGCAAGCAGGTACCATGATCCTGGTACCTTTAGCAGTGATTTTCACTCTGTCTGGGACCATTAAAAATAGATTTCCCTTAATTAGGAAGTCTCTTTCTTCCTGGCACTGTAAATTAAAAGTGTTTTAAAGAAAATTGGGCAAAATGAAATGGAGAAGCAAAAACACTACATTTTCTGTCCAAGTCGCACTGCATTAGAACTACTCCAGTCATATTAGGTGTGCAGTCTTAACCTCTGACTATGGATGTAAGAGAGAGGCATCCTTTGCTGCCATCCCAGGTTCTACAGAAACCAAAAGCTCCTTTGATTATTATGGAACAAGCCACAGATATAGTCCAGCCCCAAGAGAATGATTACTTCAGTTCGTCCAAAGAGCTGTAACCAGATTGTTAACTAGGGATCACACAATTCTTTTGTTCCAACAACTCCTCTATCTGCCTGCTTATTTCTAGACACCATTCAAAGTTTGTGGGCCTCTCTCAGAACATGTCCACAAATCTAGGAAGTCAACTGATAAAACTTCACCAAGTGCACAGATACATATGTGTCTCCTGTCAAACAGGGAGAGAGCAAGTGGCAAATACCACTTTTGTGCTCAGAACAGTTTCTTCTTGAATTACAGCTCCCAGAAACCCCAAGGCAGCATAGGTATGATGATACTGGCTGGGAAGTTTTGGGCAGTAGAGACAGATAGAGATTTATATCCTATAGTCCATAAACACACATACCCATCCTCAACTGAGCATCTACATCTGTGCCGGAACTTGGGTACAAATGCTCATAAGATAATGAAGGAAACACAGAACACAATACATGAAGTTAATCAAAGAACACAGCTTTTACCAGGGAACCCTTGTATGGGGACATTCTCCAAAAGACAGACACACACAGCTGGGGCGTATTACTTCCTTCTAATCAAAGTTATGTCCCAGGTATAGGTGTGTTGTGAGCTGTCTTACACAGGCCAGATGATCTTAAATTGTGAGGCGGGACGTAGAGGGAGGTATGTTAGGGCAAGTAAGCTGGGCCAGAACTGTATAGTGCTTTATAGGCCAAAACCAGCACTTTGAATTGTGCTCAGAAGTATTCCCTAAAGTAGTAAATACACAGGGATCACGAATAAGAATGAGACACAAATATGCAGCAGGTTACTCACATTCTCCCTATGAACCATCAAGATGCTTAAGATCATCTGGAGAGGCCCTGCTCTCGGTCCCGCCTGCTTTGCAGGCATGTCTGGCGGGGACGAAAGACAGGGCCTTCTCAGTGGTGGCTCCTCGGCTTTGGAACTCCCTTCCTAGTGACATCAGATCGACCCTCTCCCTCCTGACATTTCGTAAGAAAGTCAAGACTTGGCTGTTCGAGCAAGCATTCGCAGATGAACTTTAATTAATCAAGATCAAAGGATTAATATGACGTCGAAACGGAAACCAATTTTAAGATTGTGGAGCTGAGATTTGTATTTTGTAGTTTTAATTGTTAATTTATATGGTTTTATATGATTGTTTTTATCTTATTATGATATCTTGTATGTGGGCACTTGCTGCCGCTTGTTCACCGCCTCGAGTCGCCTTCAGGCTGAGAGAGGCGGTATAGAAGCATAGCAAATAAATAAATATGCATACCAGCCATAGATTTCAATTCCTCCAGGGGTGAGTGGGAGACCTTTAATATGTTACAGTAAAACCAACGAAATGTATTGAAAAGCAAAGCAAATTTAGTCCATGAAAGTTTATGTCAAATAAAAGTTGCTAAACTTGAAGATGCCACAAATGCTTAAATGTCCATGCCTGAATGTTTTATGGTGACCAGAGGCAATGATCATTTCTTGGAGAAAGGCATTGAAAATGGGAACCTTGATCCACAGTCAGATACAGTCAGGTTTATTCAGCCTATAGAATGTAGTAGATGTATCTGCATGAATATCAATTTATCTGCCTATATCTCAATGTGTTTGAGGTTTGTCTCTCAGTGAATGAATAAAGATGTGTCTGTCAGCCTATGTGTTCCCCAGTCTAGATTGCTGTACTTCATGTGTCTGGGAACTCTTAAAAATACATATTTTGTTATCTTTAGGTATATTTGATCAAGTATTTTCTGTGAAAAAAAGAAGTAGTTTGGTTTTGCAATTTAGAGATATATCTTTATGCTTGAAATAGGGAGAATAGCAACAGTGACTTTGATCTAAGGAGAAATATCAAAACATAGTTTATAAATGACAAGTTGGAATAATTGTTGACCGTATCGATGGACAAATTCAAAGAGGATGATTGAAAACCAAATGAAAATGTTTTTTTGCCTTGAGAAGTACAACAATGTTGTTATTTCCCAGAAAGAGCAGACTGTCACAATGAAAAGTGAAATACCTGCAAAGATAAAAGATATCATTTTCTTGTATCTGAAAAGACAGTGTTGAAAAGAGATGAGCCATTAAACTGAGACATGATATAGATTTCTGGGTGCTGTTCAAGGAAAGGAAAACATTTTTTTTCTTCTATGAAATGTCTGCAAAGGTGACTAGCAAGAATAAAAAAGCCTTTTATCACATATCAAAGTAGAGTTGTCTTCTCCACTATCAGTGACTCATAATCTTTAAATTGTTTCCATACTTTCTTCTTGTCATCACTCAATGCTGACCAGAAAAATTATTTCTTAAGCTATAGCTCTCATGCTGGCTGGGGAGATACTGAATCCCCCAAATTTTTCCAAAGTCTCAGTACTAAAAAGTACAAAAGTGATTAAGGAATTGTTATAATCTATATTTCCTTATTGGTTTTGAATGTGTTCATGTGTTGTACATTTCTATCTCCCCCTTGATGGACTGTCACCTTGTCGTGGTGACGGGGTTTGCATGTTCCAATGAACCTGCGGGCACAACTACTGGAGTCGTGCACTCCCAGGAGTGTCCAAGGGAGAGGTTACAGACCAAGCAGAGTCTGAAGACCTAAAGACCTCAATGGTGGAGCAGGAGGAGGATAACATGGTACATGTTACAATGGCTGTGAAGGCAGAAGAAGGCTGCAACAGATTGAGAAGCTACGGTCATTGTGTTAACCATGCCACTAGATGGAACCTCACACTGTAAAGACTGTGTGTTGATCAGCTGTGCACTGACCTCCATACATTAAAAAAACCTCACGCACAGTCATTTTCTAAGAGAAATAAAAACAAACCAACAAAAGTCCCATGGCAATCAGCGAGTGGTAACGGGGGCAGGATTGTGAAATCTGAAAGTACCTAGTCACAGACTGGCACATGGGCGGTGGATACAGACTCAGTCGTTCTACCTCAAGGTCCGAGGCAGTTGAGTAGTTTGGCAGCTGTATCCATGACTGAGCAGCCATGTCAAGGATCCACTCTGCTCACCCCACATAGGGAAGGGGCTAGAAAAGGTGCCCTAAACATAATCTACCTCTCTTATCCCTGACTGGACTGCCGCACCAAAAAAGAAAAATGAACTTTGGAACATGAAACGTACGAACACTGATGGAAAACACTTACAGTGAATGCCTCGAATGCAGAACTGCTATCATTGCAAGAGAAATGGGATGCTTTAACATTGACAAAGGAGCACTTCAGGAGACCCGGAGAGCAGGAGAGGGACAGCTGAAGAAAGAAAAAGTAGGCTACACCTTCTTCTGGAAAGGACTGCCTGAAGAAGAACGAAGAATGCACGGGGTTGGTTTTGCTATCAGAAATGATCTGGTGAAGTATCTGACGGAAACACCCACTGGCATCAATGAACAACTCTCATCCCTCTGAATTAACCTTGCCAAAAACCAACAGGCAACCACCATAAGTGCCTATGCACCAACACTGTGCTGCTAAGGAAAAAAATCTATGCCAGGGCAAAAGTTGAGGTCCAAAGAAGGACAAGAGAACTCAAGAACATCTAGTGGACAGAGAAGGCTGAAGAAATTCAACACCTGGCAGATACTCATAATGCTCAGGGATTTTTCAAAGCCACAAAGGTCATCTATGGACCAAGAAATCATGGCATATACCCAGGGAACCAAAAAATCAATTGCACTACTTTGGAAAGAAGAAAAGCCTCCTGAATCACAGCTCCAATGTGGTCGATGAGGTTCTCTCACAAATCCTGCAACAACAAACCAGGGATGAGCTTGCAGCATTGCCTAGTTTGGAAGAAGTCAGCAATGTCATCAGCCAACAAAAAAACAAAACAAAGCCAGTGGACCTGATGGGATCCCTGCAGAAAACTTTAAAGAGGGAGGACCTGAGATGACACAATAACTCCAAGTGTGTGTGACCAAGAAAATCCCAGCAGATTTCAAGGATCCCACCATCATCACCCTTTTCAAAAAAAAGGGGGGAAAGGACATACTGTGAAAACTATCGAGGCATCTCCCTACTAATCTCTGATGGGAAAATCATCGCAAGAATCCTTGCAAACTGTCTTCTACCTCTCTCAGATGACACCCTCCCAGAATCCCAGAATGGCTTCTGCCCCTCCAGAGCAATAGTGAACAAGATCTTCACTGCACGACAGCTCCAAGAAAAATGCAGAGAACAAACACAACCTCTGTACATGGCATTCATTGACCTTGCAAAGGCATTCGACACATTGAATCGCAGTGCTCTCTGGACCAAAAAATTGGGTGTCCTAACAAATTTGTGAACATCCTGCGGCTCCTCCATGATGACATGATGGCAACAGTCTTGGACAGCAATGGCTCCCAAAGTGACCCATTTAAGGTGGAACCAGGTGTCAAACAGGGATGTGTTATTGCCTGCAAATCTCTTGGGAAGACAGGTGGAGAAATGTCAGTGTGCTGGAAGAAGCAAAGACCAGCATTGAAGTGATGGCCCTCCATCATCAACTCCGCTGGACCGGCCACATTGTCTGAATGCCCGACCACCATCTCCCAAAGCAGTTGCTCTACTCCAAACTCAAGAATGGAAAACGGAATGTTCTCACTGCGGGAGAACATGCAGGTCAAGAATAGGGCTACATAGTTACCTATGTACCACCACCAGGATACCGAACTTGGAGGACAATCTTACTTGGACAACGAAGGATCGCCTAAGTAAGTAAGTGTACATTTCTATTCCAGGACTGAAGACCGACAGGTCAGAGGTTCGAATTTGGGGAGAGCATGGATGAGCTCCCTCTGTCAGTTCCAGCTCCCCATGCAAAGACATGAGAGAAGCCTCCACATAAGGATGGTAAAACATCAAAAACATCCAGGCGTCCCTTGGGCAATGTCCTTGCAGATGGCCAATTCTCTCACATCAGAAGTGACTTGCAGTTTCTCAAGTCACTCCTAACACACACACAAAAACCAAGTGAAATACTCATCTCTGAAGAAATCTTATATTGTGATTGTTACTTTTGAAACTGAGGCTTGCACCACAAAATTTAATGCAGTGAAAAATTCAAAAGATAATTACATTCCGTTTGTTCATCAATCCTGTTGTGGAATCAGACAGTTTGCACCGGATATCACAAACTCATCAAGCATTCTTAGCAAATGGTGTGTTTGCACAGAATTGTTTCTTTTCTCTCTTGAATAGCACAGGCATATTTAACATTTTACACTTAGCATTTCCTTTTGCTATACCAAAATTTAACATGGATTCAAAGATTATTAAAACATGTACACCACACCTTCATGTTCTTATAAAGTGTCCTCAAGGCAATTATCAACCACCAAAACACCGAAATCAATAAAACAATGAAACAGAAACAGCAGTGGGGAAGATAAATCAAGAATGTTCAATGGGAATGGCTTGCTAAATGACTTGTCAAAGCAATATGAATGTTAATTAACATCTTAAAAAAGAATTAAGAAGCCATGGTTCATAAGCTGCTTGGTCTTCCAGCTTCCCTCAAGGCCTAACCCCATCTTCCCCTCCATGGGGTAAAATTTCTTATCTCTGATCACACACTGAATTGAAATAAGAAATTTCCATATGCTAAAGTTTCTTGCACACTGTGTTGCATTTAAGTTTTAGATAGCCCCCACTGGTGCCAATTAAGCTTTTTTTTCTTTTTAAAGGCAGGACTGAGTGAAGAGAAGATACTAATGTAAAGAAAACGATTATTCTGTCCCACTGTTACAATTTCAGCTTTTAGCATCGATGCCACTTGAAGAAAAGCTGTGTGCATATTTTTCTGAGGCGGGGAGAGAAAAACTGTACACCTGTGTGTGCAGATCGTCATGCATGTTATGTTTGCGAGCACACACATAAACACACTTATCAGTGGGAAAATGCATACATTAGGGGAAAACATACAAAAAATACATACAACACAAAAATGGAAACATGCAAAATGGGGAAAGTTTCACAACAGAACCAGAAGGAAATGTGAATGCAAACTGAGAAATGTGATAAAATCAGTAATGACCAAATTATAAGAAACTGGAAGTATAGCAGAGGCTACAGTAAGTTCACTTCTAACCTAACATAGACACACACACACACACACTTGCCTTTATCCTGATATATGACACAAAGCAGCTTGACATAAGGTTAAAACTAATTTGAAATATGATGGGGAAAAACAAAAAAATTAAATATTCTAATGATCTGCCATTACAAAAGGCTGAACAGGGCATAGGGTTACAGCCTGTGTTGGACGGGGTTACACTCCCCCTGAAGACGCAGGTTCGCAGCTTGGGAGTGATCTTGGACTCATTGCTGAGCCTGGAACCCCAGGTTTCAACAGTGGCCAGGGGAGCTTATGCACAGTTAAGACTTGTGCGCCAGCTGCGCCCGTACCTTGGGAATTTGATCTGGCTACGGTCGTCCATGCTCTGGTCACATGGCGAATAGATTACTGCAATGCACTCTACATGGGGCTGCCTTTGAAGACGGTTTGGAAATTGCAATTAGTCCAATGGGCGGCAGCCAGATTACTAACAGGAGCTACATACAGGGAGCATACCACTCCCCAGTTGTGTCAGTTCTACTGGCTGCCTGTCCACTTCCGAGCCCAAAGTGCTGGTTTTGACCTTTAAAGCTCTATACGGTTCTGGCCCAGCTTACTTGTCCGAACGCATCTGCTCCTACGTCCCACCTTGTAATTTAAGATCATCTGGAAAGGCCCTGTTCTTGCTCCCACCAGCATCTCAAATGTGGCTGGCGGATGAGGGACAGGGCCTTCTTGGCTGTAGCCCCCCGCCTGTGGAATGCGCTGCCAAGTGAAATATGATTGACCCCATCTTTCCTGGCATTTAGGAAGAAATTAAAATCTTGGTTTTGGGACTAGGCCTTTGCACAATGACATAAAGCAGCATTTGGACTAGAATTGGATTGGCTAGACAATAGATATGTAGATACAGCTTCATTGTTTTTGTCAACTGGGTCTGTGGACAGAGTATTGTTTTAATTAATTTGACTGCTTGATTATTTGTTTTAATTTTAACTGTTATTGTTTTTAATTCTGTATTTATGGTTTTATATTGTACATTGATTGTGGCATCGAATTGCTGCCTTTGTTAGCCGCTCTGAGTTCCCCCCTTGGTGGTTGAGAAGGGTGGAGTAAAAATGCTGTAAATAAATAAATAAATCTATATGTCTAGAAATTTTAAGATACAATACAATATTGACCCACAGATACATTTTAATAAGAAATAAGGTATAGTACTTAATCTTATTGACCTATGTATATATTGATCCTGGATAAATCAATCAATATAAGTACTGTATCTCTTCTCAAAAAAAGGAACCATCTATTAGAATGGCAAAGGCTTAGTCCATCCCAGAAGAACCTGATTCCCTCCACTTTCTCTGAAGCAGCACTGCTTATAGCCTTTTAGAATCTAGTTGTTTTTAATCTCTTAAGCATCCCTTTTACCGTTTATTTATTTTCCCCTTGGCCTTTAAATGTGTTCTTCCGGAGTTTTCAAAAGGACAGCCAAATTAGTCTGTTTCAGCATGAAAACAGAATGCAGGGAAATAAGGTACCTAGAAGCACTTCTACGGGTGACATATTTTATGATATTTAATCTGATGATGAAGAATTGTCATCTACAAGTGCATATGCTGAAAATTATCAGTTACCTCCAAAGACACAGCTACATCTCCCCCAATTAATTATTCATTCTGCCTGAATTCTGTTTTCTTTCAGTAGAAATGTAAATGCGGAATTGCCCACACCAATATGCATTTTATTGTGACCTCATTTTGATTAATTCTTCCATGATATTTTTTTTAATTGTAGAAAGGGTCATAACACACACTCACTTGTCCAAATATTTATTTATTTCATATCAAAAGCATTGCATAAATTAGTATATAACTGATAAAAATAGAAGGTGTGCAGGCGGTTAAATATCTTTTGATCAAAAATGGGCAACAGCATTGTCTGTAGCCTCCAACAATTCCTCCTCTGTACATGAGGCTGGGCACAGTGGACAAGCATACAGATGCAGAGTTGTCTGTTCTGCTCCACAGTCACATAAGGTATGGGATTTTTTTAGGTAGTGGCATTTTGCCAGGTTGTCTTTTGATCTGCCAACTCTGCTTCTAAGTCTACTCAGGGACTACCAAGTTGCTCATTCTTGGCTTGCCCATGGAGGAAGACCCTTGTGTGTGTGTGTGTGGGGGGGGGGGGGATCCAGTTGGGATTTCCTGGTTTAGCTGCCCAGAGGGATACTCTTACTGTTGCTGGAGGGATGCCAATAGGAGTGGTAGTTGTCATAAAGCTTTTCCTTGATTTGAGTTTGCTGGGAGGAGGCTGGTAGCCATATAGTGAGTGTCTTTCACAATGTTCAACATTATTTCTCTCACATTTAGCAGCAACTTCTCGTCACACATCGAGGGGGGGGGGGGGGTCCCATCTTGTCCAAGTAAAATATAACCTATTTCTTAGTTTATGGAGTGCTTTTATAATCTTGTTGTTAACTGGATGTACAAAATAAGGTTATATAACACATATTTTGTGAGATGTATTATAAAAAGAATGCAAAAGTAGTATAAACCACAATTTGTTATTTTTGCTTATAGCATTTATATCTAAAACCTCTTCCAAGTAGTCCAGGCTAAGGCCAGACTAAGGTAATTGATGTACTACAACAGATCTCTAAACAAATAAGGCCAAAAGCTATGGGGAGCCCACATGATGTACATCTGGTTTTGCAAAAGAAACACTGCTTTCAATCTATGCCTGGAACAAGGGGAAACAGAATTTACTCCAGAGTCCCCAGAAAGCTCTGGAGTGATCCCAATGTTTTTGAGCTGTGAATAGCCAGATCAGGCTGAATTTGGCCTGATTCAGTTTTCATGTATCAACACACCCATCACTGTGTTGCTGGCTAGAAGAAGCTCTCTGACAGAGCCTTGTTGACAACATCGTTGTGATGGTCTCATGGCTAGGCACCTCACTGTGAATTCATCAGAAGCAATTATCACTGCAAGCCTCTGAAAGAGAACTGCTTCTGGTGGCATAACAGAAATGACTCCAATGTGCTTTTAGTATGGTCGGTCATCTGAACACCAAAAGGACCCTGAGGATATTCTCATGCTATGCTGCATTGGGGAAGTTACAGAGCATACTACTGTGGAATATTTTGATAAGTGCAAATGCAAGGCAGAAGTCTCAAAGACTGATACCCCAGTCCCCAAATTGCCTTGTCAATCACACTGTAATAGGAAAGAGGGGTAAACTAAGTAATAAACATTATCAACTGGTGGTGACAGCAAGTGAAAAAATATGTACAGTTCCACTTTTCCTTAGCATTTTACTCTTGAGTGTGTCACAATACAAGAAGTATCTGTTTTCACTTACTCTTGGTTTAGATACCTCCACATCAGGTGCTCATTAACCTCACATAGTTAAGAGTCTAACTCACTGATTCTCAAAGTGGGTGGTACTACCCCCTGGTAGGCAGTGAGGCGATCCAAGGGGTTGATGGGAGGCTCAGGGGAATTTGGGGGCAGTGAACCCCTTTAAGGGGGCGGTGAAAGATTGGCCATTTAGGAGGGGTCACGTGGCCCTCTTCTTTGACCCCACCCCCTTTGCTTTTACCTGCATATTAGATATTTGGATTAGAATTCATAAAAGTAGCAAAATTATTTATGAAGTAGCAAGGAAAATATGGTTGGGGGTCACCACAACATGAGGAATCTTATTTAGGGGTCATGGCATTAGAAAGGTTGAGAACTACTGCATTAATACATACATCTTTCTGTTTAATTGCTATTAAAATTTTAAAAATATAATTTCTAGGGGGTGGTGAGTAATTTTTTTTCTGGAAAGGGGGCGGTAGGCCAAAAAAGTTTGGGAACCACTGGTCTGACTCTTCTTGCTCAGAATTAACATCATGGTTGACTTGCAATTTGAACCAGAGTTTCCCCAGTCCTTAACCAGTGGTTCCCATACTTGGGTTCTTTAAGGGTTTTGGGCTAAGGCCCCAGCTAGCATAGTCAATAGTCAGGAATTCTGGGAGATGAAGTCAAAAACATATGAATAAACAAAGTTTGGAAATTACTGCTTTAACCATTATGCCACATTTACTGTATGGTAATAGCTTCTTCACATATAATTTTAAGCTAGTCAAAAATGTAATTCAGGCTGTAAAATACCCAATTATTATAATTTTAGTTTTGTCACCATGTTGACCCAGGGTGGTATAGTACTTTAGATATTTGGACTGCGACTGTGGGAGTTTATGGTTTTAATTCTTGGTCAAAGGCTGAATCTCACAAGTCAAGTGATACTCTCTCAACCTTAAGACAATAGTGAATATCTGAATTAATCTTGGCAAAAACAAAAATACCATGAGAGGTTTGTCGTATGCTGGAGTAGACTTGAAGGCACATAACAATCATAATACATTACTTGTTTCAAACAGTTTAAAACTGCCTTGTAATTTGTTATTTTTGAAGTCCAAGGAAACTTTACCATTTAAAATAATAAACGTTGAAAGATTGCTTTAAAATTAGAATGTGGGAAGCATTATCTCATCCACAAAGAGTCTTCAATTATAAAACAGAATTAACAGTTTGCAAATAACAAAAACAGCAGGTGGGAGAAGAATTTAAGGTTTTAAAAAGGACATAATAAATTTAAAGATATTCACTGGGCATCAAGAAGTCAATATAGTTGTGTCATAATCCACCAACTTCCTGCCAAGCAGGACTCAAAATGAAGGAGGAAGAGCCCCCAGAGGTCAGGAGAATCCAAAGGAATTAGGGGAAACCAGGAGTAATTTACTACTTGAGACGCCCATGTCATTTAGAAGAAACAAAACACCTAGAGCTAACTCCAGCCTCACTCTCTCACTTTCATCAGCAGGACCACCAATATCATTCCACTGGAAGCCCAGATCCAGATTGCGATTGCTTCAGTCTCCAGTGATTTACTCCTTTCAGAGGACATCAGCCATGGACACGTGCTACACTTCTATAATTTGTCTTCCCTGAATGAATTGGAGCATGTTTAACAATAGCATGAAACCTATTGTTAACACCCAATTTGAGTAGACCAATTAAATCAGTGGAATTCATCTACATGCTGATTCATCAATGATTGAGTTATTTGGTCTACTTTAGTTTGAAAAAACTAACAGAATTCAATTCAATATGCAGACATAATTATTTTTTTCTATTTTACCATCTATGCTTCATGAGTTTTCTGACAAAAAGTCCAGACAACTAAAGATATTATTACCTCCTTACGTTTGTTCATTACTGAAGGCAGAACACTTGGTCAGTTGCAACCTTTCATCTGATCCATCAATGCATGTTTTTTGTGATGCAAATTAGGCTTGTTTGATCAAGGAAAGAAATGGTTCAAAACTCGTTTTGGATGTACAGGGCACTGGCAATTCGTTTCCTAAATGATTTCCCAAATTTTCCACCATTTTTTTTGGAATTTTCCGAATTTTTCCAAATCACTTTGTTAATGGTGTCCACGATTGAGCAATATGCAAAAACCTGCAAATGGGACAGGCAAAACTTGGGGGATTCCCTTTCCCTCATTTTTAGACCGCTACTGACAAAACTTGCCACAGTGATAGAAAAGATTCTCCTCTGTCAGCATACTAACTTTCAACATGTTTAGAAGATCCTTGGGTCCTTGACAATTTTTATAATAATTTCAGTAATCTAATAAGCAATATTACAAGAAGAAGAAATGTGCTGTCTCCAGGATTCTTTGGGAAAATGTAAATCTGTCTCTCAGTTTTGCATATTTGTCTAGGACACACCTCTCTGATTATGAGAAAATGGAATGTATCTCATCACATTAAAGTAATAAATTACTTCTGCTTGTTACCACTGTTGGCCAGCGTAACACCCCACCACCCCAACTCTCAAAGACCAGGAGGGAAGAATCGCTTGAGGACTGACCATTTCCCTGCCATGTGAAAGGCTGCAGTCCTCCCCGACCACACCCTCTAACATCAAGAAGATGGAGAAATGCCCCGGGGACTGACCTGTGGATGCCAGCAGTCCTCTCCAAAGTGTTATTGTGTTGATTAAATTGCATTACTTGATTACTAGTTTTCAAAAGTACAACTTGTAATCCCAAGGAGAGGAAAGGGTCCTTCCAAAGCTTTATAGTGTTGATTCCCAAGAAAAGGATTGGATTAGTTGATTTCTAGTTTCCCAAAAGTACCACGTGTAAGCCCAAGGAGAGGAAAGGGTCCTTCCAAAGTGTTAATGTGTTGATTAGAATGGATTATTAGATTTCTATTTTCACAAAGTACAACTTGTAACCCCAAGGAGTAGAAAGGGCCCTTCCAAAGCTTTATACTGATGATTCCCAAGAAAAGGATTGGATTAGTTGATTTTTACTTTCCCAAAGTACCCTGTGAAAGCCCAAGGGGCCTCCAAACTGTTTTTGTGTAGTTCCCCAAGGAAAAGATTAGATTACTAGATTTCTAGCTTCCTAAAGTACAACATGTAACCCCAGGCAGACAAAGGGACCTTCAAACTTTTGTGTGTTTTCCCAAGGAAACTGTTATCAGCAAAGGGGAATTCTGGATTTCCAAAGCACAGAGGTCAAACCCCAGGAGAAAAAAAGCCCTTTAAAGTTGTTTTCCCTGCTTTAGGAAGGGAATTGTTATCAGCAAAGGGGAATTCTGGTCTTCCAAAGCACAGAAGTCAAACCCCAGGAGAGAAAATAAACCCTTAAAAGTTGTATTCCCTGCTACAGGAAGGGAATTAACAGCAAAGGGGAAATTGTTTCCAACCCAGTCCTTCCCTTGTGGTGATGTGGCACCTTTCCCACCCAAGCAGCTGCCCTAGTCCCTCTTCCTTCGTGTCCCTGGCTCACAATGAGCCCATGAGGCACACACAGCCCCCTTTAAAGGGCAATGGCTGCTGTGCCTAAACCCCGCCCCTCCCGAGGTGGTTTCCCCTCATTAGCTGGAGGCTAGCATCCCAGCATGCAACCAGCTGATTGCCTCCAGCCAATGAGGGGGAAACCACCTTGGACAGTGGGAATCTAAGGCTGATTCTTTTCTAATCCACTTCCTGGATCGGAAAAAGATGGTGGCAGTGTCTTCAAAATGGCAAATTTACTTCCAGGCTCCCGAATCGCTTCAATCTTGATTCAAAAATGGATTAATTACGATTTCATTCCGATCTACGAGGATTCAGATCGAACCTACCCATGCCTAATGCAAATATAAAAGCAGGAGCCAGTGAAGGAATGTTGCCCTGAAGACCAAGGACTCCATTCCGGAGCCATGCTCTGAATAAATCAGTGTAATTAACAATATTTTAAATGTTTTCAGACATCTATGGTTATTCTGATGGTTTAAAATAAATTTTATACAAGAATATGAATCACAAGAAGTAACTTTGGAGCACTAAAAAGAACAAGTTTAAGCAAGAACCCCAATCAAACTTTTTGCTGTTTTCATAAAAGCCACTCAAAGAGGAACAGTGCTTTTATTCCTTCTTTTGAAAGAATATATGCTAGGATTGTCAATTCCACTGAGAGAGAAAAGAGACAGAAAAATAGTTCCCCCCAATACTTCTTTTATTTTTATTTATTTTTTTAAATGAAACCAATGATCAGCAAATTTCAAGGTGAACGAGACTTGAAGATTGCAGAAATGGTTTCTGCTACTCTACACTGGAAAAAAGTTATGTAACTGACTTTTTCAACATTGAAATGTGCAATACTTTCATGCATTTTTGCTTTTGCTGTGGCAGCAGCCTTAAACATGTTCAAAGGAAACTTAAGATCTAGTTTTATTTCCAAGTTACTGGGCTAAAGATGAATAAACAAAACGTGGGTCTTCACATTCATATTTTGAGATTCACATCAATGGAACACTATAAAGTTACATATTTTGCACAACTTTGTGGAATGAATCCCCCATGCAGAGATCAAGACCCTTTATCTCTGCATGGGGGATGCAACCTGTACACCCATTCTCAGTATGTAGGTTAAATCCATTGCATGTGCATGAAGAAATAAACCTGAAAAAAAACACCAGAATCAGTCTAATACAATGTCTTTTTCTGCAAAAGTAAAACTTTGCATCACCTCCATTATAAATTGTATTCATCTATACATGTCTTCAAGATAACAAACTTCAGAAGCAAGAATACAATGGAAATATATCTAATCAAAACAAGAGATCAACTCCTACTACACAAACATGCTGTGCAAGAATGTTATATAGACTAAATTCCCAATGGAAAATTGAGGGCCAAGATTCAATGTTGGGTTGTATGATATAAATCTGCACACTGTAGTTATATATTACTGCTGCTATGCAGTTCTAGCATTGAACTGCAATGTTGGACAACTAAATCAAGATAGCACACATGAAACTAAAGGCACAACCAAATGCACAATACAACTCCATGCACTTCTCTGCATGATGCTACGACACTGAATGCACACACATGGTTTCCCCAACATTTAACTGAATATGGCTTTTCTACATTGGATAAATATACCCAATCACATTTGTAAGGGAACATATGCATTTATAAGACACCAAAAGAATATCAGCCTAGAGCTCATGGCAAAACCAAAATGGTCAAACCCTGCCACACATTTTTTATACATGGGATGTGCCATAGCACCACAATCCATACAATGGTGTACTGTGAATCTGCAACTGGACTTCAAATCAGAACTTGGAAAGTCTAATCTTCTAAGTTCTCCTTTACATAATAATTGGAATCGATTATTGAATTAATATCAATGGCATGCCATGAAATTCTATAGAAGAAAAAGTAGGTGATAAACATGCAGTTCAATCCATTCAGTTTTTATCAACAGACAACCAACTATTGCCTACTGAGGAAATAATCTCTTCAAAAAATTGACTTGTGTTCCTAATATAAGCAGGGGAATGATCTTCACAATACATTATACAGTTGCATTATTGTCATGTAATATTTATATTTCAACTTTGAGTTAGTATTCCTTTACCTGCCCACCATAGTAAAACTCTTCTGAGTCATTGTCTCCTTCTGAATCTTCTTCAACTGCACTGCTGTGCCTTGATTCCTGGTTAAAAGGAGAGACATGAAAAGAAGATAGAAAAAATAAAATGGATGACTAGTTTGCCATTTTCATTTTCAGTTGGGAATTATACACACTGAGAGCTAACTAGGTGCTGGTCTGCATTTGCAAAACAACAATAACCCTAGACTCACCCTGAATTGAAGACTTGCTATCTTCATGAGGCATAATAACTTATGGTGAGTATCTCGAGATTTATTTATTTATTTTTGCTTTAAATCAACTTTACCATGCTTTGGCCTACTTTGGATGATGCTGGGGAAAACGCTGGAGTTTATTGGAAACTCTAGAGCAGTGTTTAAAAATCTGTGCTCCTCCAGTTGTTTTGGACTTAAACTTTCAGAAATCCCAGCCATCTTACCAGCTGTTATGAACTGTGGGAGGTGAAGTCCAAAACGTTTGGAGGAGCACAGTTTGAGTAACTGTGCTCTAGAGTATTTCAGAACTTTGGGCCAATCTAGACAGGTCCAATTGGGCCAGATTCACTAACCAGACTGGGTAATGGTACCATCATGGATGACCACACTTTCCCTGTGTTCATCAGCATGGAGAAAGGGGGATGGATTGTGCCCATGCTGCTATGACTAATTAACCAAAAAACTCCATGTGAACTCCTTGCCATTCATGTACTATTGCTGATGTCTCGACCAGAAAGAAGCAATGTGTCTGAAGTTCAGAGTCTGTTGTACTTGCAGAGATTCTATGTGCAAAACAGAGCCCTGATTTTCCATGTTTTTGTTCATATAGTGGATCTTAGATATGACAAGATTTTCTTGCTTCAGAGGTTGAAACCTAAACTTTCTTCTCCTTGCATGTAGAGCATATACACTTACTGAACATATGAATAGGATTTCATTGTTACACTGTCTTCTGAGTACTTGTTCAAGTCAACAATGCCAAGCACACAGAATGAAAAGAGATAATAGTTGCTTGGCTTGATAGCTAAGCTTTGTTATTCTGAAGCATTTTTCAGGTTCCCCTTAGCAACCATGTGAGCTTAAGTAGAAGCCTATATACACTGTAGGTGTTTTATATTTCCATACACTATTCTAGCACAAGTCTGCACATCTGACAATCCACCAGGACAAAAATAGCACAAAGACTGTGTGGGCAGGAGGCACAAGCAAGATAATAAGCTCCTACTGGGATCCACACTGAGCTTGCTAGATCAGAACTTGTACAGGCCTGCCTTAGGAATTATATCAGAGCAAGGATCTCATCCAAATAACTGCAATTCCCATCGATTTCATCTGGAAAGTCCAATTGTCAGAAATTGAGAGTACTGTAATCTAAAACATCTGAAGGGATATTTTCTCTCCACTGTATTAGAAAATCTACCAGGATAATGCAACATGCATTAACTGCAGATAAAGATGAACAATCAAATGTTAAAGCTCTTAGAATCTGTATTTCTGATGGAGAAATATAAAGAAAGCAAGGTCAAATGTAGAGGTCTATGGATCATTTCCTGGCTCCCAAGACCTTGTGAGGACTAGAGAAGTCTTCAAAAATGCAAGAGGGCTGGCTTCTAAATTGTAATACGTCAGCTCAAGATACAAAAAGGTCCCAGGAAAATGTGTACGTATTTAGAATCCACACAAACATCACAACAATTTGTATGGGTTTCCATTTAATTTGTAACATAGCAGTTGGTGGTTTCCAATGTCAGTGGTACAATGACTTTTTCAAAGTTTTAATCCAAACATTAAAGGAGTTGTGTTGTAGAAGCCTTTCATGGCCAGAATTACTGGGTTGCTGTAAGTTTTCCGGGTTGTATGGCCATGTCCCAGAAGCATTCTCTCCTGACATTTTGCCTGCATCTATGGCAGGCATCCTCAGAGGTTGTGAGGTGTGTTGGAAACTAGGAAAAAGGGGTTTATATATCTGTGAGATGTCCAGGGTGGGAGAAGGAATTCTTGTCTGTTGGAGGTAGGCGTGAATGTTTCAATTGACATTAGGTATCTTTAGCCTGGAAGAGATAAGATTAAGATGCACCATTTAAAGGGCTATCACACAGAAGTTGGAATGAATGTGTATACTGCTGTTTCAGAATGTAGGACTCAAACCAATTGATTCAAAGTATAAGATTCTTGCTATTGCCTTGGCACAGGGACTATGTCATCATTAACCATGAATGTATGATTACAAATTATCTGAGCAAACAGATAGCTACACTGATTCATAATCATGTACATGGTGCAAGGCTGATGAACCAGTATGAATACATGGACAGGCTGAAGATATCTATATCAGTGATGAGCACCTACTGCAATGCAACCTGAGCCCTGCTACATGCACAATGGAGGACCTTCTTATAGCAACACCAGAGGCACTTCAAATGGCCAGCTACTGGTCAAAGGACATTTATCAAATACCAAGTTTGCAAACTTTGTTTTTTGTTTGTTTGTTTGAATGCAATACAACTGTTTGGTTTGTTCCTGACACAATAAATAAGTGATGGGCACTATGCAGCCTGCACACCAAATGGTGCCTCAAGGCACTCCTGCCACTTTCAAATCATTCTGCCAAATTTCAGCAGAAAAACGGGAAACTCTGGTTAAATTTCACAATGTAATGCATGAAAAGACAGTGACCCACTCTTGTTCCTAAGGAATGAAACTAGCCACTGGAGTTGTTCAACCTTTCTCAACATGATCATGGTTGAGGCCAGTGCAAAACCAAATATGAAAAGGCTACCAAGACAACACAACATAATTACACACTCTAGCAAAGAACAATATACACCAAATGTCAGATCTGAGCAGTAAACAAAAAGCACAACATAATTCTTTGGGTTTATTTTGTCATGCAATGATTCTGTCAGTAAGATTGAATACATATGTAGTGAACTAAGTAAACATTCAAAATATATCTAGTTCACATAAATATATATAAATCCTAGGCATCAAATTTGATCTCTGTAGGACCCATAGCTTTGACTGGAATTCAGATTCTGGGAAATTGAAAATCTGTTTTCCACTGCTGCATTTGATATAGCCAGTGCTTGAGGAACTGTTTGTTTTGCTTTTATCTATTCCTTTATTTGGAAGGAATCTCAGTATTTCAATCATCGGTAGACGGGATATTCAGGGGATGAATGTTTAAATAAGGTTCCATAAACACTGCGTTACATAAGATCCACAAAGATTATAACTAGCAATGCCCGATCTTTGATGTTTAGATAATGACTACACTATTGTCTATATTATAATCTTATTGCCTGGATGTTCTTTTTGACCAAAACCATGTTGATTAGACAATTATAAACGCTTCATTCCTGTCACAGATCTGTCACTGAATGGAAATAAGCAAGGCGAATTGAAGATGGGTGACTGAAGGGAATTTGCTCAAAATCACATTCTGTTTCTAGGCAATCGCCACGGTTAGGAGGATAATTCAATTTTTTTAAGTTGTCTTCAAAGTTCATGATTTCTAGTTCATGTGTACAGACAGGAAAACCACACTGTCAGGCACTATTAAAATGGCCTTTTTATATATTAGAAAAATCAGCAATTTTCAGGCAAAGAGTGGGATTGATTTTATTTTAATATTTTATTTTCTCCCTATACTGTAAATGACCTTAACAAAACATAAGAATATTGTAATATTTAACAGTTTTTTATAAAACTAGAGAACTGTTCCAAATAGAGCAGTGGTTCCCAATCTGTGGTTCGTGATCCACAAGAATGAAAATATGGTCCATGGCCTCACCAATTACTACACTGTTGCCTCAAAACCATGCAGCAAAAAAGAATGACTGGTATCGCGGAACCCTCTTATAGTGTTGAGGCAATGCAAATGTTGGGAGGGGAGAGGCTGTCTACCCACAAAAGATTACTATTTATTTATTTATTTATTTATTTATTTTATATTCCGCTCTTCTCACCCCGAAGGGGACTCAGAGTGGATTACAGAACACATACTTGCAGACAATCCCTGCAGTTCAACATATGACATGTAAACATGTGTCACAATCGCCGACTTAGAACTGCCCCTTTAACACACACACGGAGACGTATCAAAGGCTAACTAGTTT
The DNA here is from genome assembly GCA_030556195.1 of Anolis apletophallus. NCBI lineage: Eukaryota > Metazoa > Chordata > Lepidosauria > Squamata > Anolidae > Anolis > Anolis apletophallus. The sequence continues at coordinate 32,614,191 of JARBWK010000006.1, read as the reverse complement.
ATTGAATATAAAACAGTTCAAAAGGTATATAGTCCAATAAGATGCAAGCGTTCAAAGTATTAAGCAAATTGTCCAAAGGATCTTAGCAAACAGCTTGAAGCGGCAAGGCTCCGCAAACCAATGCGGATCAGGAAACAGGACAAGTTCGCAATTCCATGCGAATCAGGAACCAAGGCAAGCAGCCGCAAATCGCTGCGACTCAGGAAACAAGGCAAAGGCAAGGCAAGGCTTGATGACCACTGTTAACTTGTGGTCCCACTCCGCTTCGCCTATTCAGTATAGACGTGGCCGAGAACTGAGGATCAGTTCCCACGGGCCGTACTTAATCCCTCGGCCGGGACCCCCGACGATCTAGGGCCCGGCGCCTCCAGTCTCTACTTTCCGAACGGTGACGGTCTAGGGACAGATGCCAGCTCCTCCTGCCCTCCTCTATGTCCCTGCGCCTGTTATGAGAAACGGCCCGTTCTCCCAGCCTGGTATCGCTATCTTCCTGAGAAGAAGCCTCCCCAAGTTTCCCCATCCGCTAGCCTCCATCTGCTGCTCGGCCAACTCCTGGGAACCTCGGCCATTTGGGAATTCATAACTATCTCCGCTATCTGCTTCACTGCCTCCCATCTCCACCTGGTCCGCTCCTTCCCGGGAGAATGCTCCCATTCAAATCCCAGGCTAAACTCTCTGGCGGTGGACTGGGCTGGGCAGGCACGACTGACCAATCTTGCTCTGGGCCTTCCAACTCATCCTCCGAGTCCCTTTCAGCCTGTGCGGGTCCCAATGCCAGGACCCCGGTGCATTACCCTCCTCGTGGCCCGGCGGACCCATGGGTGCTACACTATCCCCCCTCAGGGGCCCCTGGGCCGCCCGGGGCTTGGGCTTGTCAGGGTAGTTGCGGTGGAAACGAGCCACCAACTCCGGGGCGTGAACATCTCGAGCCTTGACCCAAGCACGTTCTTCCGGGCCAAACCCCTTCCAGTCAATGAAGTACTCCAACTTCCTGTAGCGGAGGGGCATCCAAGATGTCCTGCACCTCGACCTCCTCCCCGCCCCCGCATCACAGGGAGGAGGCGGCTGCCACGTCAGGCCGCACCCCCTTACACCCGGGCGGAGCAGCGAACGATGAAA